>OW387137.1:38464067-39664067 GCA_936440205.1 Lepidonotus clava
AATGGCTTCCTCTTATCATGAGTAATCTATGGGGTTTATCGTAGCCTAACCCATGACTAACTGACAGCTTAACCCTTGGCTTCATCAATGGCTTCCTACTGCATGATGTGACCATACTTACAATGACTTCTTCTCGACCACAGAGTGGCTTCTTTACAACAGCTTTAGCAGTTTCTCTACAGTCTGTAAAAATACATTCTCTGCTACCCAACCCGTGGCTCCTCTACAACCTATAAGTCTTTGCCTCCCACTTGTATAGGAACGCCTCACACAAACATGTGAATATGAGCGCCGTGGAGGCGGGCACATCAGAGAAGAGGCTGATCACAAAAAGTGTTTGTCTCATATGACCGGTAGACGGCGCTGTGGTAGACGCGAGGTGGGAGGATGGTGGCCCACGCCCCGCCCGGCCCCCTACCTGAAGCCAACGAGAAGAGACGTGGCTGAGGGGGCCTTTTGGGGGCGCCAGGTCCGAGCTAACGTTCACGATTAAGATGGGTCATGAGAGACGCCTCTCAAAATATATGCATACCAGAGCCCAGAACGAGGTTAGGAGGGAAAACATTGGGTTGCAGCCTGTGCCCACGGTGTAGAAAGGGCCCTTTTGACAACCTGATTATTACACATATTGTATTCACATAGTAGGGCCTATTCATATATATACTTTAAGGTGATAACAGGCTTACCTCAGTGCTCAAGAGGTTTCACAATCAGAAAATAAACAGGAAAACCTAACAGAATGAACCAAAGAATGATATTTCAAAGACCCAGTGTTGATTGCCCACCCATGGCCCTCCCTGACTGGGTGCGGAAGTCATTAGGGGGTTAGTGAGGGGTACTGATAGGGGATATCTGTGTCACAAGGATACTCCAGTGTTCACATTCATGCATTAGTAAGGTATAAGTATTAGTTCATGGTTACCGAGTTAATATGCGAGCGTAAGCGGACATAGTGACAAGGTAAGGGGCCATCCATAAATGATTTCACTTTTTCAGGGTACTTTTCGGACCCACCTACCCTGCTGTCACACTAATTTTTCTTATTTAAACATGGAAATAAGGCCCGTTTTCAGGTAGTGTCACATTGTCCAACCCACCCACCCACCCCCTTGTGCGTGACATCATTTATGGATGGTCCCTAATATAAGGTAACTGACTTGGTTCCTGGCCCTTATTACAGCCATTTAGGCCCCCTTATCAGCAGAAAGGGCGGTCTGTATCACATACTGGGAAAGTGGGACTATGGTGCATAAACCACTCTTTTCCTGGCCTCTGATTGGTCAGTTCGGGGGTGCCATTACTGGTAGACAGCAAGTGAGAAGGCAGGTTACCATTTGTGTGGCAGTAAGTGATTGACAAGTTTCAAGACCCAGGCTAATCAAGTGATAATTGTCAAAATTATTGTAACATTATTTTATATAATGCAGAGCATCTTACAGTAAAGAGTTGTTGGCCATGCTCTTTATCCCACACAACAGAATAGGCCACCACCGCAAAAATGAAGTGATATCTCGTTAATTTTTCATCTATTACACATCCATTTTAGTGTTGTTGGGAATGCCCCAAAAACACAAACTCGTGTATTTCTGTCTTGAAATATAATAAAACACGATGTAGGTTGTTGATTCACTGTTTATCGAAATGATATCTATTAGGTGTTCATGGTTTGAGAGGAAACTTACCCATTAATATTTGCACTCATTACCTGCTGTAGTTCGATCACCTTTGAAAAAGCAACGTCTTTTCCGTTCCAAGTCCTACATTATTCTACGTGTATGACTTAACGTAAGCATTTTCCTTAGATTATAGACCCCCTTAAAAAAGCAATGTAGCCATATTTTCATGTATTTCTCACCCCACCCCCCTTCCTCCCTTCATGCCTCAGAATGGTCCTTCACAGTGCTTTAGCCGAGGCGACCCTTGTCCAGAAGGTGGCAGGAGAGTCAAGTTGCTTTTAGGGAAATGATTGGTTCTTCTTCAATTTATGGTGGTTTATTTAACGTCAGTCCAAGTCCAGAATGTTGTTGTGGCACAGGACCATTACGAGACGACATACACACACTACCCGCCGTGGGTGGTACAGGAGCCTGTCCCGGTACCTCACGACTGCCTCGTTTTACGAGGTCCGTTAACAGGTAGACGGTCGATATTCAACTGCCTCTCTGGGTCCCTCTCCCGGCGTCCTCACTGCCCGGACGTCGGTCCCCGCCAGGGTTAAGGGTTCCCGGCACCTGGAGCACCATTACAGCCGTGCGCACAGAGTCTGCCACCAGTGCCCCCGGTGTGGACATGGTTTCCCGTCACAGTGTTGTGTCCATGAATAAATGGCAGGGTGTATGATTCTTACTTCTTTCGCACCCGTCGTGTGCATCAAATGAATCCTGAATTTCCAAAACTGCCTATTTGTTTGCAATCATGGCTCAACTTATGGACAAGTTTATTCCTGGACTACGGCTGAGCTCACTTCTTCCGATCGTACGTATATAACTTACAGTACAAGTCGGGCAGTTGGATTTATTAGGGTATGACTGAAATGTTTAATATCTCAGAAAATCCACAAATATGAATAGCAAACTTTGACAGGCACACAGGAAACAAACTTTTAGGGTGACTTTATCCCGTAAGTACCAGATGTATACTTGGTTACATAAATGTGAAAGTCACGCAGCGACCTTCCAATTTGAAGAATCCCTGGGGTCGTTCCGTCTGAAAATCAGATTATCGCATATCCTCACAATACTTAGTGTTGTGTAAAATATAACCAAACAGGTCAAGACCAAAGTGGTAAGAGAAAAAACTTAATTTGTCTGACCCAAAACACCTGGTTTGTAATGAGGTTTGAAGAGAAGTACTGTGTTTTGGTTTACCAGAAGATGGATAACTGGTCAGTAGGAAACTAGTTTGCGGCTTCTAGGTCAATTGTCTGGGCGGTGGCAAAGGAGTGGGGCTGGGGTCAGACTGGGAGGGAAGAGGCTGGGGGTCAACCTGGCCAGAGCCGGTAATATGTTGGTTGGACAGGGCGTGCACCTCTTGTAGGCCTATTTGAAATGTAATTCAACACGCACACGGCTGCGCTGAAAATACTTGATTTGCATTAATATTTTAAGACCCCTTTGACTCGGATTTCCTGGATCAAAAACTGAGAACGGGCAGCGGTTGTTAGCAGACTACTCGGAGACGCAACGATGGTTAATGCTCAGCGCCGGGGGATGTCCAAGGATTTTGTTATACATGTAAAAGACGAGCAAGATAAGATGCACAAGAAAACTTACAGCATCTCTCCTACCAACCTGGTCATGTGAACTATCCTAAGACAAGCAGAGAAGAGAACACCACAGCCTACAGCCCTCGTCATATGACCTTTACTGAGTGGCACAAGCCACTCTCTGGCCCTCTTCATGTGGCCTTACTGAGTGGCATGCTGCACTCTACAGCCCTTCTTATGTTACCTATGACTATTGACAAGCTGCACACTCCGGCCCTCATGATATGACCTTTACTGAGTGGCACATTGCACTCTACAGCCCTCGTCATATGACCCGTACTGAGGGGCATGCCGCACTCCACAGCCCTCGTCATATGACCTTTTCTGAGGGGCATGCCACACTCTACAGCCCTCGTCATATGACCCGTACTGAGGGGCATGCCGCACTCCACAGCCCTCGTCATATGACCTTTTCTGAGGGGCATGCCGCACTCTACAGCCCTCGTCATATGACCCGTACTGAGGGACATGCAGCACTCCACAGCCCTCGTCATATGACCTGTACTGAGGGGCATGCCGCACTCTACAGCCCTCTTCATATGACCCATACTGAGGGGCATGCCGCACTCTACAGCCCTCGTCATATGACCCGTACTGAGGGGCATGCCGCACTCCACAGCCCTCGTCATATGACCTTTTCTGAGGGGCATGCCGCACTCTACAGCCCTCTTCATATGACCCGTACTGAGGGGCATGCCACACTCTACAACCCTCTTCATATGACCCGTACTGAGGGGCATGCCACACTCTACAGCCCTCTTCATATGACCCGTACTGAGTGGCACGCTGCACTCTACAGGCCTCCTCATATAACCATTACTGAGTGGCACACCACACTCTTCTTCACACTTAATGCTTATTTGATATGATTAAGTGACACATTAGTTAGTATCTGCCATAGCAGAGAGGGTTGGCATGGGTCAACTTCTCATACACAAGGCCAGCAACGTATCTTACTGTCCTGTTCGTTCTAGCCTCCTGGAGCAGTGTGCACTGCACTATTCAATCACAAACAACCATATTCCAAATGTGCAACTCAACATCCTAGATGAACTTTTTATATGCATTTATATATACCATAATTAATTTATATCACTAGAAACAGGAATTTATAGTTTGACATATACATATATCTATGATATATATGAAGACATAGACTCTAAATTGATGCAGGAAAAGAGAAGTTTAAGAAGCTGAGAAGTTTAAGACATCGAGGGGGGCGCACCCTTTTTTTTTCTTTTTGTTCTGCAAAATTTAGTCTTTTTAAATATAAAACTCAGCCAGAAAGTAATTAAGGCACAAAATTGTATAAAAGCGCCCCCCCCCCCTTTTTTTTCAAAATCCCGAATCCGCCACTGTAAGATGATTTTGAATTATCATTTTTACGATGGGTTGTTCTAAAAGGGACAACTGGAGGTGGGAACCAGGCCCAGTCCAACCCCAAAAGCCGCAAGTTGGCTCTGGAGGCAGCAGCAGACGGGCGTCAAGGCCACTGCTGGCGCCTTTTCAGCAGGTGCCAAGCCCGCATGTCTGCCCTGCCGCTCCGCCACCCCGCGCCCCGCCTTTCACCGTCACTGTGGCAACTCCAGATAAAGGCTCCAGGCGCACCTCTGTAGGACACAAATGATAAAGACTTGCGCCACAGCGAAATACGAGTAGAGTTGCAAATCTATATTTACTGAGATTATTTGAAACAAACACTCTGCATGCAAAGCTGAAATGAGAAGGCATGGTTGTCGGCGTTTCTCTAACCTGGCCCTATTTCTATGGGAAAGCAAACTAGCTGAGAGGTTTGAATTACACGCGCGTTTGACACTGTAGGAAGAATTACTCTGTTGGGGGCCTTTCAATAATAATTACGTATGCTTCATGGGGGGGGGGGGGGAGAGGGGCTCAGGCCAAATGCGTACATCATGTGCGTACAACAGGGGTGGGGTGGTCTGGACCATTACAAACATACGCGTGCTTTAGACAATTTTATTTGGGCTGCTTAATCATTGCTCATTGTTCAGGTGATGAAATAGCAGGGCTGCCATTCATAAGTCAACCAACCCCAACACCCAGGAATTAGGGTCAGGTGACAGCGGCGTTCAAAGTGTATACAAGAATTACAAGTTTACATTTCAGACATGAATATTGATATTATCATTAGGTTTTATTAAATACTGGTTGTGAATATTGGTTAGAAATCGGAGGCTGTGTCCCTGCGCCCCATTTTTCCTCTGTTTCTTCTATTTTTCAATTATCTTATAAATTGCTCCATAAACAATGACCAACCTAACACGAACAATATGACAATTTATCCTCCAACAACTCGTCAACTACTGAGGTGATGTTAGTCCTTCCATGACCTAGATACCTCTTGCATAATAGTTTGAGCACCTAGCGGACTTAGATAACTACAGTCTAATACCCCTTTCACACTTGGCACGGGGACCGAAGCAAAGCGAAGCGAACCGCACCGACGTGATGCGCATTCCAGAATACGGCCCTTTCACACGTCCAGCTCTTAGCAGTTCCTGGTGATAGGATTCGTATGATAACTTCATGGATTCGTATGATAACTTCGTGGATTCGCATGATAACTTCGTGGTTTCGTATGATAACACCGTGGATGTGTACACTAAGAATGCGGTTCGCTTGGCTTCCGTATCTTTCACACAACAATTGGAAAGAGAACCGAACCGAACCGTTTTCTAGAGTGCTGCTCCATATACGAATTCTAGAATGCGGTTCTGAAGCGGATTGAAGCGCATTCTAGAATGCTTTACTGTTCAGACAGGGCCCAGGAAGCGCACTGAAGCGGTTTGAAGCGGTTTGATGCGCATTGGAGGTTTATGTGTGAAAGGGGTATAAGGTGATGTCCACACGAGCTACATCATTAGAGTTATTAGAAGAAGCAGATTATGTTTCATATAGCAGTCAGTCAGGAGGAGTTATTATGGCGGGTTGAATGTCAAAATCCAATCGTTTATGATGAAGATTTTGAAGTTTATATAAATCAGTTTACTCTATATTTTCTTACAAATTGCTCCATGAACAATTACGAACCTGAGACTTGAGAAGACAGGGGTTATTGTTTATCTTGTTTATTTCTCCAGTACCCGGAGTGGTCCCTGAGCTTGGTACTTCTTAACTTGTATATGGCTGCTTTCTACCGTTGCTGTCCTCAGAGTGCATACGTAAATTTCAGTTTCATATGACAGTTATCTTTACAGGAGGATGTTGGTTATTTTGGAGTTCCAAGTCACAATGCAATGAGCACTGTCCATGAGTCATGTGGGAAATGACGGCCGGATGGAGCGGTGTCGTGTATCACCCGGACCCTGCTCTGTCAGATTACGACATTATCTGGTAAGCTTATACATTGTACGTCTGCTATCAAAACTACTTCTACTGTATGGTAACCTAACCTAAAATGTTAATAAAAGAAAAACGTGTGCATCCGGCGGACGCACAAAAAGCTGAACTTCAGATTTTTCAATAATGCGTTCTTACCTAAGTGTATATGCATACATTACACAAGGTCGAGATTTGAGCATTTTTCCTAGTTCAGTATGGTTTGAAAAAACATAAGCTCTGTATTAATTATCGATATTGTTTCATAGGTTACGAAATAAAGAATTAGAAACAGATTTTCGATGCAAGGAGAGCTAGGGGGAAAGGCTTGAATTTGACAGGGACAGTGATGCCATGTATGTATAGTGTTCTAAATCCAAAAACCTACCTTTTTTCAAATCAATTTTTATATATCTGCATATCAATCTACACTCACTCTATATATTAACAAGGTCGAGATTTTAGAATTTACTGAATTTCAGTGTGATTTGAAAAACCAAAAGCTCCATTGAACCCACCTCTTTCAATAGTTGAAATGATAAAGAACTGCAAATAGACAAGGAGAATAGAATCAATCACTCCCAAGCAGGATTTGGTTTTCTCCATTATAGCATGCCTAGATAGGAATTTCAATGTTGAAATCTCCAGGCACAACAATGGTAGTAGGTCCCTGCACCGTGTCCCCCACTTGAAAGTTACCGGCGTTTCCATAGAATTCACTATGACTGGATTCAGCCTTTTGATACAACTTCCTACTCTGATCTATCAGAGTATTGACAACGATAACAGAGAATCACGGAATTAAAAGGTTTGACAGTTGGTTTTATTATAGAAAAGACTAGGCACCGGAGGGGGTTTCTCAAGTGAATGACTTCACTACTGATCATGTCGGGTATGTCATAGTATGACATCCTGGCTCCACTCTCCAGGCATACCAGAAAATTAAAGTGACATCCCAAACCTATTTATAGGATTTCAAAAATGATGTCATCTCATCACTCTCCAGCATCTGATTTAGTTCTCAGAATTAATTGCCATAGACGTCCTATGTTAAAAGAGTAATGATGTCCCTGCAGTCCCTGCTAAGAGAATGTTTGCAAAGTGTTCTAGTCTCAAACCCTCTTTTGGGACATTCCTGGCCTAGTTTCAGTCTATTTTTAGAATATCATTTTGATGTCATCTGACCAATATCCAATTAGAATTGGTCCATATGCAAATTTATCGATACCCATAGAGAGCCTATGTTTAAACTATTAGGAGTTTGTATTATGTCCCTTTTCAATATGGCCACCCCTAGGGGAAAAGGGATATCACAAATCTATTTTAAGAATATCATTATGATGTCATCCAATCAATTTCTAATCATAATTTGGTACATGTGCACATTTTATATTCCCATAGAGATCGTGTGTCCCAAGGAGAGCGGCAATAGTAGGTCTATGCATGGTGTCCCCCCTCCCTTGGAAAGTAACCAGCATTTTTATGACCTACTTCCAGAATCATGACACCATCGCTACACTATCAGCATTAGTTTTCTGCCATTTTGCCATTTCCAGATATGAAATGAAAATCCTATGTTCAAACCTACAATCTCCAAGATGATTGGTGTAAGTAGGCTTTGGACAACGTCCCCCTCCTGGAGAAAGTTAACGGCAGATTTGGAAAATTTACTTTGGAGCAATCTCATTGATATTTTCGACTGGACGAATAGAGAGGGTAACCCATGGGCTATTTATTCACTATTGAAGTTTATTTGTGGTACAAGGGAGGTCTGTTAAATTCTTTTCCAAAACAAACGAAAAGTTAACTTCGGGATTTAACCTCCGCTTTTCATTAGTTCTTCTAAGCTCCAGTTAGTGGTATAACGGATTTCTGAGTTGAATAGCAGTGAAAGGCTATTGATCGGAGAGGGTAGGTGGCGGAGGGGGGGGGGGGGGCGCTTGTCACCTATTGACCTGAAGAAACGCCTCTGTCGCATTATAGACATATGGGTTATGTCTATGATTGCATGTGCCCCCCCCCCCCCCCCCCCCCCCCCCCGCCAACATACAGGCCTGGGGAAAACCCTGTACAAACCTCACCAACCAGGTCACCACGGTGACGGAGGACGCTGGGACATCTCAAGATTTCTTTTTGCTTGAACAAAAGAAAATTGAAGTACGCATGATGTTAAAGGGTCTCTCTATGCGTTCAGCTACCGATCCAATAGTGCCGTTTAATCCCTGTAGGTGGCAGTGGTTACAAACGTTTTTGCCACTAGGTGGCCATTTGCTCAAATTTAGCTGGTTCCGGCGATCAGAAGCTCATCTCCCAGTCATAACAACACAGAGAATTTCCACACTAAAAGTAAGTATTTCCTGCATTTTGTGGCGTTTATAGTTCAGTATGACTTCAGAAATTTTTAAGAAAAAGTCTCAAAAGAGGGCATCGTTTATTGAGTCTTTGTTAATGTCTCACAATGGTAGAAAAGGGTAGAAAAACGTAGGTTAGGTTATGAATGTGCCACACGTGGACATGGGCTGTTGTTATGTCAGAAACTGAACTTTATGTAAGACATTTAATCCTTTATATAGTAATAATTTACGTAAATCATATGGTATTCAGGAGCAAATGTATCATTTTAGTAATGGAGTTGAAAAAGATTTGTTTACAAATTAGGATAATGACCATATCCCTTGTCACTTGGCTTGTCAATCTTGTTCCTTTTATTTCCAACCCTGTCGTATTTCAATAAGCCCTATACCCTTTGCCAAATTAAAGATATGGTTATCCCACATGGCTGCCACTGCATCGATTCTATATGAAGGTGTAGGCCCAGAACGGAGGATATATATGCAATATGGGTCATTATTCGATGTATATCCAGAAATATAGGAAAGCAAGGGGTCGTTCAGAATATTCATTTCACTATCAGCTCGTATTCTAATCCATACCACCATCCTTAGCTAGTCAAATTTAATTGTTTCAAGGCAAAAATAAACGTAATTTTCAAAAGGGCCTCCTGTGCTGCTTCACTGCTTCGTTTGGTATGAAAAGTACTCACTGGGCTTTTCAATCTGCTTAGGGCTAATATAAAATGTGCAAAATGGTGGAGTACATTTTCGTTGAAACAGTAGTTTTGAAAGTCCACACATATCAATCTTGTAATAAAATTATGAAGAGTGCATCCAACTGAACGACAGCTTGGTGTAGACTTGATATCAATCTTGTGTACTCTTTTTCCATTATTTTTAGGATAGACTTACTAGTAAAAATAAACCTGCGTATCTGTGTCATAGTAGTTACACCAATATACTGATAAATATTTAAAACCTTGGTCAGTTTGTTACACAACAATCAAAAGATTGAATATGAAAGTAACAATTTGATTTATGTTTCATTTCCTATATTTCAGGACAAAATGGCGTCCAAGCTGTTTTCAGTTTTAGATGATCCAAGTCCATGCTGCTGCAATAACCTTTGTAATCGGGGTGAATTGACTGCAAGAGGAACAGTAGCTAGAAAGGGGTGCCCTTGCTTTGCACGGGGATCTTTCTGCTATGATGCTTGTCAGTGTGGATCAGAAAAGCAAATTTGCAAAAATCGGCCAAACATGGGTAATGGTGATGAGAGTGAAGAGGACGGCAATCAAAGTTCAGACTTTGAGTTTGATGATGAGGTTTGTCAATGTACCCTGTATGCACTGCGGTAATTTTGTCTTTTTAAATAAGTATAAATTATTGCCCGAGAGGTATCAAAATATTTATAACATAGGATCATAAATTAAACCATTTCAGATTGGAGTATTGTGACGTGTGGACATTATGTGTTACTCTGCATATTGTCTGATATATTTTCTTGTCACTAAAGGTCCAGTTACATATTATCAATAGGCCTGCCAACTGTCCCACATTTCACGGGAGGTCCCTATTTTTTATCCATTGTCCTGTGTGTCCCATTCTGGGTTGAAAATGTCTCATTCTTCGACAAGATATTGAAGCATATAATGTTGCTTAGACTACAAGTCTCAGAATGCCAGCTATAACGTTTTTTTGGTCCCATATTTGTAATTTTCAGAATAATTTTTTCTTGACAAATAATTTTCTAAAGATGTTCACCAAAATGATATTTTTCTTTGAGAAAAAATATTCATGCAACTGTTTGTGCATGAATATGATTAAATATCATTGTGACATCTTTTTCAACCTTATTCTCCAGATTTCATAAAGTTAAAAAAAGAATACCTACATAAACGAAATTGAGACAGGGTTTTCTGTTTTTTGTTATGAAATCAAAACTAGGACGTACATAAAAAATCTGAGATAAGTACCCTCCAAATGACATTCAACCCATTTTACAAAGCTATGCATATAATATCGAACACTAAAAGCAAAAAATTGGTTTTGAAATAATACTTGCAAATACAATGTTGATACCGAACTAGAGAGAAATTTATTACCTTTTATTTCATACATTCTATGCGCAGATCCCATCAATACTCTCAGATATTACAGTTTTACAATATAGGCCTCTCATCACCAAAGTCTAACCCGAACAGTTTACTAACCCATTACTTCTTTAATTTTACAGCAGCTGTACGTTGGCTTTGAGGATGGTACACTGATAGCTGTCACTCCCAGTCTAAACACCAGTCTTCAGGAAGTGGCCGAGGAGCAAATAAAGGTATTCTCATATAATTTTAAATGTATTATCTATTGGGATGGATTTTAACCCTATGGTAACACCTTGGTATGGTAGTGTATGGCTAAATAGACGATTTAATCTGTGACTCTAGTATTTTCTTATCTGTTACATCCTCTAACGAAATAAGTAATGTCTCTGGTAAAATCTAGCATAAAAATAGTATCGACGAACAGGTATATAAATACGTGGGTCTAAATCATGAGGGGCTTTTTCTAAAGATCTGACGGAGTTTCGTTGTGCAACTGAGGGTGTTCCAACAGCACATAGAAAATCAATCCACTATGGAATTATTTGTAGCCTGTTTCCTGACACTGCTAGATTTTCTAAACAACTTTTGAATACACAACAACCCCCCTTCAGTGCACAACTGGCAAATTTAAATTCATTTAAGTGAAGACCAAAAAATCGTTGGTATGTTTTACAAATATGCTTATAATTTATATGCCAAACTGTAAAGACAAATTCATTTGTAAATCAGTTGGCCATTCATTCAACAATTGTACAATACGTCAAATTTACACAACAGTTTAAACACTGTTACTAACACATGCACATTGTTTTTGATGTATATACAGTCCATAACAGTTGGTATATAGTACAGATGAATGGTATACTTTAAATTTGCAACGAGACCCTGTTAAGGGGAAATAAAAGTAGACATTATGGAACGACCAATTCATGGGATCATTGGATGCTTCAGCAGAGATACTTGAATTAAAGGATCTACTTTTGTTCTACTTCATTTCAATCAGGTTAATGGCCCTGACCAGTCATCTATAGACATTACTCAGAACGCTGTGGAAGTAAGTTATTCTTCGTTATATGACTGACTGTGAATTTAGATCAATGTTAAAGTACTGATATGTAAATAGAGTGCTTTCTACAATCAATGTTGCATTAAATATGATGTTTTCCAGTGGTATATTTATACAGTAAAACTGTAAAGTGACATATTTACTGGGAGAGTTCCAGGTCAAGTATGTGACATAACAGAATATTATTGTCACAGAATGTTAACAATGGACTTATTGCCACCATTTATTGTCGTTTCAGTCTGAATGCAGTGGCAACACCAGTGTCTGTGACCAATCATTTACTGGGCCACCCACCTATCGTGTAGGTATAAATTATGACATAATTTTCTGTCTGTCTACAACATATAGGAAAATTTATGCCATATACATATTGATCGGGGAATTTAAAGTCAATGATCTCAAAGTGCTACTGGTCTGAATTTTGATGTGTCTATGAATAGGTATTCTGTCCTCATTCATGTTACATATGTTAGACAATAAATAATCAGGATAACAGCATCTCAAATGGTGTCATTTTTCTTTCAGATTGAGAATCTCCAACAAACAGTACTAGCTCAAGCGATGAAGGAAATCCTCCTTATAAATCCAGCACTAAAGTATGTCCTAGACAGGGAAGTTGAAGCATCTGGGCCCCCAGAGACTGTCCCAAGTCGCAATGAAGATAAAGAGCAACACTGCCAAGCAATTGATATATCAGAACGCCCACCAATTCCCCCATATCCTGATATGGAATCTGATGGATATCCCTCAGACCCCCCATCCCCTGGTTCTAATTCCCCTGGGTGGTGTTTCTGTGGTCGATGCAGAGAGATGCCACTACCAGAAGAACAAGTCTGCTGCCGAAGACAGCCTGGGCGATGTGTTACTGCCACAGCTGCTAACGCCTTTCGTTTCTACATTGTGGAGCGAGGTGTGCTGCGACTTTTTATCATAGCCAGAAATGACTGGTTCGCAATGGATGATGATCCACAAGCTCTGGATACTTTGCGCCACACAGCCTACAGAATGTTTGTGTTGTGGAAGCATGGGCATCTTGGCGCAGGTAGGAGAGTAGTTATCCCAAGTTGTGTGGTGTGGAAAATCCGAGACTCATTCCCATCACCAGATGGACAGTACACTGGATTCATACCATCCCGATTCAACTAGCATGGTGATCCATGTATTCAAGCAGGAGTTGTCGTTTTGGTGGCTTTGGCACTGCAGCAATAGTTGGTTTTTTCCTTGATGGGTCGTTGGGGTGCTTTGTTGTAGGACTGTCTATACGCTGCAGAGACTGAGTAACCTCTCTGTACTGTGCAATGTCCAGCATTAGCTCATCTACGTAGTTGTAGCCTTTCCCTTCTTTGACGGTACGTAGCTTCCAACGTTTTGTAGCTTTACTGTAGGAAGTGCGGAACCTGTAATCGAAATTATATATTTTGATTATGTCTGAATAGCATTCAAAGAACATGACGTGCAGGTGTTTCTGTACCTTTTGTAACAGAACTGAAATAAACACAAGATAAAAAATTACTAAAAATTTGTGTTATGCTTATACCTAACTACTTTTCCCCACCATCAGGGGAGATACTATTGAATCCTCTTAAAATTCTAATGTTTAATTTACAGATTATCATTTTAGAACTCTACAACCTTCAGATCAAATATAACAATAATCCCTCATGGATTTTCTTAAAAATACATTAATTCATATATTCTATATCAAAATTAACTAACAGAATTTCATCAACTTTATTTCAAAATTTAGTAAATGAGAAAAAACGTGATTCCATACATTATCGAGTGTTCGAAATAAATGGTGCATCTGACATGCACAATACCACTGTCAGGCACACAGTTTCGGGGATTGTGCACATGGGTTGTGGACAAGTTTTTCAGCTAGTAAAAAGAGCTCAATGTTCACATGATTAATTTCGCCAGGCACATAGATTGAAAATGTGTGCACTTGGCAGCACATGAAATTATAAAGTTTAATTTTGAACGCTGTTTTTATATTTTACCCAGAATAATGCTTTATTAGACTCAATAGATTGTGACAAGGAATTGCTGGATTTCCCCAGAATTTCCATGGATTTCCCTTGGGAATGTTTTGGACTGGACTAGTTGAGGGACCCACCAACAAAATTGTAGAGGTTTGGTTTCGAAGTATTTTTAGTGAATCAAATAAGATTTTAAAGAATGTATTTGCGTTTTTGTATGTTGAAAACTGATCAAAGTGTTCTCTGAAAAAATATGGAAAAAATGGCCAGATATGGGAGTCTCCTCAGGTATGGCGGGATTGGGGGCTAACAGCCTGGTGATGGACAATGATAATATCCTACCGCTTATTTCCGTCCTCATCCACAGCATCTGGCCTTTCAGAGTGGAAATTGTAGTCAATGGCAGCCAGCATATTTCTCATCTCGTAGGCCCGGTACCTTGTACAAATAAAAATATGTAAAGGAAGCACAGCTGAATAAAATCACATTGCTAAATCAACCTTTTATTTTGATAATAACGTAACCGTATCTGCCACAGATAGGCCAACAAAACTAGATATGGTTCAAATTCCCCCCCCCCCCCCAACCTGGACACTCATTGGTCCACTGGTCTGTGCATGACGTTATGGTTGATTGGCTGCCCCCTCCCCCCTCCCCAGGACGTTCATTGGTCCACTAGTCTGCACACAGTGTTCCAGATCATGTTGTGGCTGCCAAAAATATAATAATATCATTGCAATGGTGTTCTACTGATAAGAACGATTTTGTTTCCCTGTAGTACAGAACTACTTCTCTGGAGTTATTTTCATTGAAAGTGCTTAGATTGATGCTTAATAAGTAATTAATAAGTCGACAGAACAGAAAAAACTCTAGCTATGACAAGTAATTTCAGCATTCCTAGATCTACCGTTTTCTAACCAAAACAGTAGATTTGATATTATTTGACTATATGCCAATTGACTCATATGTAGTGTCGGAAATCAAGCTGCGCCCTGTGACCATAATGCTGATTTTTGTGGACAGGAGCAAAAATTTGAGAAGTGTGCACCCAGAATGTGCACCATTTTAAGGTATATTCGCAAAGCAAAATATCAGGAGGGTGGTTGGCAACATCCCGGGTGCACAACTTCCGAGGTTTTGCACCCTATAGGCGCATGGAATAAATCTTTGATTTCGGACACTGGTATGGTATTTAATAAAACGTTTAGTGCACTGGAAACTAAAAATACTAAAGTATCTACTCTATATCTTGAAGAAATATAAAATGTATTTACCCATAGGCATGTCGCTTTGGGCAGTACATGAGCAGTTGGGAGTTGAAGGACTCTAGGTGGCTGGTGTGTCTAAATGTAAACGTCTTTTTATTAAAACAATAAATCAGGCAACCATAATAATGGCATGTAGGTAGAATATGATAAATACAATATTCACATCTAAATTTTCGTTTGTCACTAGCAAAACGATTATTCAATTACCATAGATCATCTTATGAAACTTTTAGGCATATGTTGGTATAATTGGTATAATCATTTAGCATGTTGCAATTAGGCCTAAAAAATATTGTTGTGTTCAGATAACCCGAGCTACCCTAATATTTTGGCCCTACCCTAACTTTTATTTTGAAAATCTTTCTTTCTAAAAACTATTAAAATATGATAAAACTGACTTAAATTAAAGGAAATGGCAAATATTTGATCAATTGGTGTACATTCTACGTGCTGAAAAGTGTTCCCAAGGGTGTTTTGCATGTTTTCTGAATTGTCAAGAATGTCTAAATCTATTTCTGACAGTAAACATACCTACCCTCATTTTTTTTGAACCTATGTTACCTGAACACAACTTGTTGTATTTTGGTCTTAGTAGGAAAGCCTACTCACCTGAAGTTCTTGATGTACACAATCTTCTTCAGCAGCTTTGGGTCGATGACAATTTTGAAGAGGGCACGGTAGGCAGGGGAGTTGACTGTGAGCCATTCGGTCTTGTGGTCATCTGGCAGGGGAATCGGATGATTGCATCTGCCAGAAGTACGGGTTTTTCCATGGTTGACAAACCAAGTGTGGCGGTTGGTGACGTGGTGCAGTACCTTTGTCCAGATTTCCTTCAAGACAAAATTTTGAAACATATAAACTGTTCATGCTATGAGGATTATTAAGAATATATCATTTAATACATGTTCTGCATAAATCTTCAGCCCTGATCCAAAATGTTCAGTCTGGCATCTCTGGCAGTCCCTATTTCGAGTCAGGGTCAAAGACCAATATAATGTTTACTGATTCTGATTCCCTCCCACATTTACTAGGTACACAAACGTAGGGTATCTCTATCAACTATCATGAATATGGTCTCTCTAGACATTTCTGCCACCAATTCTCCTGTGTTTTACACTATGTAATATTCATTACCAAGGCTAGTAACAATAATGATGTTCAGTACAAATTGGCCCAAAAATACGTTTTCATCATTTGTTATTAAAATAACCCCCTTCTTGAAAACTGATAAGAAATACTGAAAATGATCTTTTTGATGGTAATGTTAGACCATTAAAAGGTTGATAATAAATGTTACAATCCAGGTTTAAAGGATTAAGCAGTTGTGTGATTATGGTGTTGTGTAAAACCCTAAGTTTTACCTGAGAAAGTTACCTCTCAAAACTAACTCAGTCTGTGAAATTAGCACTGGCCCGGGGCTAAATGCCAGTAAATTTATAGCCGGGCCAGTGAAAAATTTGGGGAAATTTAGGAAAATTTAATTTATTTTGCAGGCTTATGTGCTCCCGGGCCAGTAGAAAATAATGCCAATTTCGTAGCTTGCTAACTCCAGGCATATTTAATGCCAATGAAAGTAATGAATTTTGAGTTGAGTTTCCCTGGGTTTTTCCTGATTTTCTATAGTAAAATAACACTGAAAAAGGCTGAACAATGTTATTTTAATCCTGAATTTTACAGTCTAAACTTTTTCAGAACTGGTTCGATATCCTTTAGCATTGTAATTAGTTAGAAAGTGGAAGGGTCAACTACAGAGGATCAGGGGTCTTCAGGATATGAGGTAGGTAAGGGTCGACCTGGGAGGACCAGGGGTCAATGTATGGGAAGGGGGTTTGGGTCCACTAGAGGTGATCAGGGGTCTAAGGGGCATGGGATGTTGATTTTTAAATAGATTTTTAAATTGATTCTTTAACTTACTATGAGTAGATATTCGTTTCCTGCACAGTGCTCTGCACAATACCACAAATGGTTCCTGATGTTTGGGATCCAAGGAAGAAGTTGAGAGCATCCTTTTTGCTGTCCTGCCTGAAAAAGCATGGATTGTTTGTATAAGTCATAGTGGTTAATCTCATCATGCACTTTTAGATAGAGGTTGCTTTTTCCCTTTACCAGGACAAACAATTTTATCCTGTTTGACATGTTAATCATTTAGATGTTTATAGCTGAGCATAGAATAAAACGTCTGTATGTGATGTATCTATGATATGGGCAGAGGAATAGTCACTGGAGATACAGATACAAGTTCAAATATAATTGACAGTACAGAGGGGCTTTACAGATATATGGTAATAAATACAAAACTTGCAATGTTCATTCTGTATACAAGAATCTGAGTGTGGTTTGTTGAAATAAGGAAAAACACTAATCATGTCCCTATTCAATTCTAACACATACAAAAATGAGGAGTGTTACTTTCTGATATTTAGGACTATGTATATACTTGTTTGATATATGCTCATTGATCCCCTTGTTATGTTAAACAACATTCCTGCTAGTTTTACGCCACATGGGCTGAATGTGAAAAATTAGAATGGAGGAAGGCAGGTTAAAGGTGTTAAGAGGAAATGAGGTAATCACCTATTACCGACACTTGAAAGAATTGCCAATTTCTGAGACATCTTGGCTATTCAACCAAATTAGTTGAAAACTATTTCATTCAATTTTCTATGCATCTAAGCAACTATGTCAACTGTAGGAGAAGGTTAAAGGGTTAATTCTCATGGTGCATACACTTTCTAGATTTTCCTAAAATACAAAACTAAACACCTAAATCTGAAATCTGTAGTACATTAATGAAATAAAGCAAACTTAATGCCTTTTCACATCAATATATTTCAAAGCTACGTTTGCATGATTCATATGAGTTAAGGAAAGGCTAAGCCTACATAACACTTGTACAAATAAAGTGAAAAAGGGGACAGGTTCAGAATTGATTTGACCTGATAGGGAGACATGCTAAAATGCTTACGGCAGTCAACTTCTTTGTCAAGTTCTTGACAAAGTGCCAAACATCAAATTGATGTTCTATCTTTTTCAGTTGTTTGTCATTTCCTGTAAGTTCCAATAGATCATAAGCATACTGACAATATCCTACGAATTGGATCTGGCATTACCAACAAAATTATTCCAGTAAAGTAAAATTAAAAAAAGTCGGAAAATGAAATATCTGTAAAATTTGAGTTCTGGAAGGACACTGGTAATGAGGGTGTGAATCAAGGAATACACCTTATATCTTAGTTCATTTTGTCCGATATACCATTAACTTAGCAGATTTTAATCATAGGTTAGGATATGAGCCATATCTAGGATGAAGCCTATAGATTTGTCAGTTCTGTTGTAATGAGTTTATGGAAGTTCCTACCCATGAGTGCCTTAATCTGAGGGTGTGCATCAGTTACAATCTCCTCTACTCTTGTGCTGGCCAGGATAGACTCAAGTCCACGTTGAAACCCTATTTTTTCCATGTTTCCACTTTTCAAGTTAGCTTCTCTGCAATCAACTATTTTCAGTTCCACAATCTTTTTAGTTGGGATGTCCATGAAGACATAGGTCAGATATTTTGCGCAATACCCGGGGGAATCGTTTCTACCATCTCCCGCAAGAATCAGTGGTTTCGGGCACCCAGCCAGGGCAAGAGATTGTGATGCTTCCCACATATCCGTGATTGCCGGAAAGCAGTACTTGCTCTGGATTCTGAAGGAAAACCATGAAATTTACTAACTCTTTTCTCTGCCAAATTTACCAACATGAGGAAACCATTAACGTTATAAATCTGATCCCTATATAAGACAAAACTACATTGAAATATCATGAATGCTTCAAAAGCCAAATCCATAATGTATCAAAGATTGGCTTTTCATTCTTTGTAACTATATAGTTTCTAGCCTGCTTAGTGCCCCCTGATTTTATATCATTGTTTTGTTTTAAAACTGTTTGTTTTGTCAAAGTTATGGCTGGAAGATATCAGAAAATATAGAGCTTACCATAAAATATTTAGGCATAACATCTTTGAAAATATGAGTTGAAACTTAAAATCTAGGAAAAAATGTATGCATTTTGTATGGAAGGCCCCAATACCGGATATTCAATGGTGATTTTATTACTTACCGATAGAAGTTTGAGTCTGCTACAAATCCTAGGTTTAGGACCTTTGCAAACATGGCTAGCTTTACATAGCTATTGCCAGAGACCAAGGTTGCAGCAGGTACCAAAAGATTGCAAGCATACATATTATGCAATCTCGGCTGTGATGCCCAACTGCCATATGTATGTCCATCTTTCTTCTTCAGAATGCTTTTACACTCCCAGACAATTATCAGGCATGTTCCTCTCTTAGTTTGTCGGAAATTAATTGGTTGATGGCACTTTTTGCAAAATGATGGAACAGCTCTTTTCACAATTTCCAAAATGCACTCGTTGTAGGCAATGCATTTGGCAGATTTTACAGTCTTTTCTGGTGACATCTTGATCGTACTGACATTTGGCAGCGTCTCTTCTTCGGGTAATACCCATGTTGGATCCACAGAAAGTGCTTCTTCGTCACTGCAATATATAATGTGTTAAAGAATATCAATGTCACAATATTCTGGCTTACAATGATTTGATACTTGTTGCCATTAAGAAACTTGAAATTGTTCTCCCTTATAGAAAGAACTGTTGGCGTGCGAGCACTCTCAAACATAACACCACTCCCCTCTAGAGTCATTCTGGTCACAATGGTCAGTGGGGGGAGAGTGTCTGTGGTGCCTAAAAACCGGCCAAAACTGCCTAACCTGGACAGATGCTTGAATTAATTTCAAATGTAGCACACTCAGATTACCTTAGGGCCTAAACAAATAAGGTAATGCAACACAAAGGATTCTCACGTTTTTCTTTGAATTTATTATTCTCTATTAAGATGGGTAGAAGGAGAATCATTTTGCTTAATTTTACAAGGTCAAAGTGGTAGGTTACCCACTGGAGATAGGGAGTCACTCAGGCTAAATATAGCACCCCACCCCCACCCCCAAAGTGTCGCATCCAGGGGCCACTGACTGGACACGGAGGGGTGTGTGTGGGTTGGTGTGTGGACGTCAGCCCCCCGGTAAGGTTTCGGGGTGGGGGTGGGGTGGGGTGGGGGGTTATTGTATTGATGTACGCCCTCTTAATATCTAAAGTGACGCAAGAGCATGAGCGAAGCGAACTTGTTCAATCTCAAAAAAAGGTCATGAATGCCTGAAAATCTTTGTTTCCTTCTTTCTTTCCATCTTATATAATTGTATATAGATCTGATTATCTGCATGGAACTAAGAAGAAAAAGTTAGCCTATATGGTGACCCTCTCGTGCAATATATTTCAATGATAACATATCTAAATTTGATAAAGTTACCTCAAAGTTTGGTTCTGTATGTTACATGATTGTGTGGTTTTGGTGATTCACTGACTGCGGTCGGGAAAGGGTGATCAGGGAGAGAGAGATTGTTCCTCGTGCACTCTGGCCAACTGCGTAATACTACAGGAAGGGACAGAGTGGAAGGGAGAACGAGAGTAGGGTAAGGGCGTCTCATGCTGGCCTTCTACTGGGACAACCAGTCAATGCCAGGGAAAGTATGCTGTGGGTTTTCGTCATTAGTAATAGGGTGGTAGCATATTGGCTTTGCGCCTGACGTCTCATTCCCCCGGTACTATTTCGACCCCAGCTTTTCTTTAGCCAGATTCAAAAGCATTTCGCCAGACCTCTAAATGAACTTGATTATTGATAAGTGGCCTTATCAAAATAGCTTTTGTAAAAATCAGAGGAAAATTAACTTATTTCAATTTATAACACTTTTGTAATATTTCTCTTACATGTCACAAAATGTCAGTAAAACTATACATTTCCTGAAAGCTTTATGTCTATGCTACATGCAGATAATTAAAAGATTTGATGTAGCTCAGTAGTTTGTCCTACACAGAGGCGAGAGCACTGACTTGAATTAACGCCTATTTCATTAATTGAGATGATTTCTGGAGAATGACCCTTTATTTCAAAACCAGTAAGAAAAGAAAATGCCAGGCTGTCCTTTAAAAAATCTGTTTCTGGTCCAGCGAGTGACGGAAATGGACATCCCTACACCCCTATGTATTGTTTCGAAGACGAAGACCACTTTTATAATGTATAATTTTCACACCTCTAAGTGCGACCAAATTATTGGTCTCCTTTCGATACCATAGCTCTATACCGTTTTCGGGGTTGTGTTTGACGCGCTTATAAAAGGTGTGATGCAGCACGTCAGCTTTCCCGCTACTCCGTGTAGGGGATCAAGCACGCCACTTCTCAGGCCTGCACACACCTTTGCAAATGGCCTAGGGCTGTCTAATGTCCCAGATTTTCTGGATTGTATCCAAATTGTATCCCCTGTCCTTGACAACCCAGGAAACGACATAGATGTCCTGGAAAATTCAGAATCAAAAGTTTCTCAGTCTAATCCAAAGAATGGATTATCATTCTATGGAAAGGGAAGGCATAGATATCGAGGCATCAATTTGTGTATCAATTTGCTCAGAAACAGGAATATTAGTGTATTCCAAAGACTATAATCAGTAGCGCATCCCCCTTCCCCTTACTAAAAACGAAGATCAACGATATTTACAAGGACCCCTTACTGCTGTCCCTAATTTTGTCCATCATAGGTTGGCAGGCCTTAATGCCCATCACCTTTGCAAACACTCATCACCTTTAGAAACGCTCACTTTTAAATGGGTGGGTAACATTTTTCTCCCTATTGCAAATTTTGGTTAGGCCTAAAACAAAATCTTTTGTGTTCAGGTATCCCGACCTACCCTAACCTTTTGCCCTTACCTTAGCCTTTTTCAAATTACCACATACATTCTAAAATGTTAAGTGCACAGTTGAAATATCAAAAAATAATCACAGTAAAGTTATCCCTTTTATCTATACTAATGAATGGGTAGGCGTACCACATTTCCCCCCTCAAGCATTATCAGGCAGTGTCGTAATGGAATAGCACAACATGGCTGCACCCAGGGCCAAACTCCAGCATTGGGGAGTCCCTCCTGGTGCACTGATAAAAGTGTGATTCAGCCTGTCACTTTTCCCGCCACTGCCTGTGGGTGGTTAAGCGCAACACTTCTGAGGCCAAAAACAGTCACTATCTCTGTAAACGCTCACCAACTTTCTAACTGTTCACCATCTTTCTTACAACTCGCCGATAGGACCACGGTCCGCCAGGCTATGGCTCAAAATTGGGAGGAGAGGGAAAAAAATCCCGGCCAGGTGAGAATGTCGGCAAAACTCACCCAGCCGGGCGGCCCCAGTGAAGCTCTTTAAAATGACAATTTACAGTATAATATATGGTTTAATTAAATGAGTCTTGAAAAAATAGAGAAGAAAAGACAGAATAACCTAAGTTATCCACACACTGGCAACTCTGTCACAAATAGGGGTTTACAAACTGCTGTAAAAATAAAACTTACCTTTCTGCATCGCGCGAGAATTCAGAATATGTTTCCAAAGGCTTGGTGGATTTCTGAACAGGTGAAACCTGTGGATCACACATCAGGGAGGTCACTGGTTGGGTTGGATCTTTAGGTGTTGACATCACATTATTGCCAGCTCTGTAATTCAATGATATAAGCTTTTTTGTAATTTCTATGGCATCTGTTTAAATTGTGAACGGTGAGAATAGATAGTTTCTGTGTTGAATATTTAGGGATGTTCATAAATACTTTCTAATCGAGGTATTTACACATTATCATTCATTTTATAGTTAGTAACTTACTATATATCAAGAGGGTATAAAGGCATGACCCAGAGAACACCGTTTCTGATATTATGCACTTAACTGGTGTACACAGAATAGGCTCTGCCTCGGAATGATAGAGTCATCTGGCTCTAGAAACCATAAATTTACATCTTATCATATGTCTGGCTGTTTATGTGATTCTTAATAAATTTTGTATTCACAATCTTGAATAACATTATGATTTACATACTAGAATATAAACTTCAATAAAAGGTATTGACAGCATGTCTGAAGAAACTTATCTATACAATTTAGATAAGTAAACAGTTAATACCTCTTTTTTTTATGAGCTGGAGATCGTGGTAATTGCTCCTGTATGTGACTATCACGTATATCCTGGTTGCTAGGAGGACATCTGCAAAGTAATTTTCAATATGAATGATACTGGTTAAATATAAACATGATCACCTCAAAGCCTATGCAGGGATGTAAGAATGATATATCATCTATAGATTACAGACCACACACTTCATACCTGGTGAGATTATGATAATCAAAAAATACAACCTTAAGTGGGTGGGGTTAATATTAAAACGTTTTTTGTCCTAATTTTAAGGCGACGCTAAAAATAATTCTGTTTCTGGTGACAGGATTCAGAAAACGAAAAATTCTTTTCAGGAAAAGGTAGCTATCTGCTTTTAAAAAAAAATAGGAAAAAACTGATTGTTAAAAAATTATTTTTTTTGCAGCTGCCCGATTGTTTTTATTTACTACATGGTTGCCCACTTTTTTTGTTACCACCTGGTCCACCGATCCAGCATGGCCTAAAGATCCAAGGTTTCCACAAGAGGAGGGAGGAATGGGGGTAAGTTCAGAGGGAGGGTCAGATGTAACTAAGCTCGACATGAAGAGGCTGCAGTCTTCTGGTTAGCGTAATTATCAATGACCTAAAAAAATAATTCTAACAGAGATCTCACCAGGAGTTGAAATATGGGCCAAGTATGCAGGGGCCAATCAGGCTCTTTCACCATAGTCTGGGGGCCCGAGCCAAGTTTAACTTGCCTTTATATATATCAATTCTAAAGTCAAAATTATGTTATTTCCTAGGGCAAGTTGGGTCCCTGAGGCAAACAATCCGTGGGCCCATCAGATTTTCTAGATTTATTCATAATTTAACCTGGTGTGCATGCTTATTACTTTCAGATACTATAATTCAAATAAATGTCATATGCTATACTCAAAACAATAAAGAAAGAATTTTGAAGCATCAATTAGTAACTAATAGACAACATACAGATGACTTATTTTACAGGGTTTTTTTTGTAGTAAGTGGTTGTAGTTTGTAGTTGTGTGGACAGGGTCATGCGACCAGATTTTGGTGATCACAACGTGATATCCATAGCCAAGTGGACTATAGGAAACAGAAAATAAATAAGGATTACATTCCCAAATTTTCAACTGGTGTATTCCTGAAGAATCTCATTCAGTAATCAAAAAATCAAATCATTTGATGGCCAACGTGGTTGCCAATCTATTTCTAGATATCATGATGTCATCTGGAAAATGTCAGAGAATCAGGAGGTGGGCAGGAGAGGGCTGGGGTGTGAGGCAGGAGATAGCGGGAATGAGAGGCAGGACAGGGCTGGGAAGCAACGGAGGGATTTCAAGTCCGTAGGTCCTGTCAGCTAGGCTCGCGCTGGCCATTCGCCAATTCGCGTGGGGCGAATTTTAAACCAAACTTGCGAAAAAATATGGGCCATAGTGATCCCAGATTCACCAGACTGGCGAATTTAAATATGCGTTTCTCTACAATATTTACAGAAAGGATTATAGTAGAAAAGCATGCAGTATATCAAATGAAAGCTTATTCTCATCCCGCTTCAATGGTAGTAATGATTTAGAAGGAGCGATATCATACAGGGCTCACGGAATTTTTAAAATGTTGGGCGTCATGCAGACACCCAGATGCAGAACACCCAGACAAGTACTCGCAGGTGTCCTGTACATTAAGTCGGGGGTCCAATTGCTTCAATATTAATATAAGACTACAATTTCTAGTGTGTCCACAGGGTCCTATCAGGGCGTTTGTAATAACGAGATAGTCTTGTTCAATAAAAAAAAAAGAAGTTTGGTACTAACTAAGCTTGTTTTGATGAAGATTTTCAGAGTTCAATCAAAAGGATAGGAAATAGCACATGTTTCATAAAAAAAAATATGTATTTTAGATGCTAGAAACGGTTGTGGATTTCTGAATTTTCAAGTACGCCTTGGTCTATTATGTTAATCAATAAAATGATTTTGTTTTATCTACCCTAAATTTATCAATAGTTATACACTCAAAATTTTGAGCAGATTTTCTCACAAATTTTATGAAAACATTATAGTTATTTCTATTGAATATGGATGTTAACTGCATGTAATATATAATCAGTTTTGGCTAAAGATTTTCGGGTCTGGCTAAAGAAAATGGGATGTCTTTAGCCAAATTGGCTAAAGTAAATCCACCCGTAGCACGAGCCTAGCTGTGGTGCATAAGGTCCTGTGATTTTTACGGCAACTACATGCCCACAGGCCATCAGGTTTGCCAAACCCAGACTCACACCGTTTTCACGTAGTTTCCGTGATTTTTACACCACAGGCCGTCAGGTTTCCCCACACCTTTTTCCAGGGCTTGCGCAACCCAGTCACAACGTCGAAAATAGCTATTAATTTTGCCAACCAAATTGATGATATGGCGAGATGTTCTGACAAAAGGATATGAAAAGTGTGCAGGGGATCTCTGTATGTCTAATCTTGAAATTATTAATTTTTCATGCATTTCCATTTCAAAAAACATTTTACTTACATCGAAGATACATTTGAAATCTTGAACGTTCAGCATCATGATAAAAAACAGTTGTATTTGTTATAATGTTTGATCTAGTAAGATCTAATAATAAGATCTAGTACAAATATTTTGTGGCTTCCCTAACTTAGATTTGGTGACGAAAAAACGGGATTTGGCGACTTCCATCGCAACAAAATTTAAATGCATTGCATGAGCCCTGCTTTTTTCGTGCACAGCCCACAATTTGATGGTAGGTAGATGACCACGTATGTCAGTTTGGGAAAATTACATTGTAGAATAAGTACTAAATTATGTGATGAATAGATCTATGTAGAACTTTCATGAGACAAAACGTCAGGACATTTTTGTAATCAGACAATTCTGTAATGGCACCCCCGATGGTACCTATGGACCGGGGTCTGTGCTATTGTAACACGAAAATACTACAGTAAGAAGGCACTATAAGGTCTGCTATATTCACTGCTGCTAAAATTGGACCACGGCTGATAGGCCAAGGTCCATAATTGAAGCAAAGGTGAATAAGCAGAGGTGAATAAATGCCTTTTTACTTAGAGTCTACCTCTCCTACACTAGATCTAGCCATTATCTACATAAAACGGGAGCCCCCTCAGGCACCCCCGATGACAACATGGACCTATGCACAATGGGACCTACGGACTTGTTACTGGTGTGGGAGAGGGCCGGGATTTGGGCAGGGAAGGGTCGGGGAATGTGGCATGAGAGTCCCTGGAATAGTCCGAGAAGCCCTGACTCAGTGACTGTCAGACGTGAACGTAGGGCCGGGCCACTCTTGGACTACCCTGGAAGTGGGCCAGCAGGAAGGTGCCGGGAGGTGGGGGCAGGGAAGTTGAACAGGGTAGAGCCAGGAAACTCAGTCCCACCTCTTACAGTAACCCTCACGCGTAGAACCTCATCTACGCTGACCACATATCCCCCAATTATGATGGCAGATTTCCACTTCTGCTCCCTTCACCATGTCCGTTTGACACCATTTTTGCATGGTAGAGGGCCGACTTGACGGCACCTAGCCCATCAATCTGTCAGCTGTTTCTTAGGGGGGAGAAAGGCGTTTTCTATATATATAGGCCTATATTTAATAACAAGAAAATTGTGTGTACGAAAACAATAGATTTGAAACTTACCTGATTGGACTAGTAAATAAATCCCCGTGGCTACAGATAGTTTTGCAGAACGTCTCATGGATGTCTAACAGGTGTGAGATGAAATCCTTGTTGCTTTGGATTTGACAGGCTCTCTGTTGTGCCTTCCAACGAGATGCAGATGTTCCTAATGAAATCCTGGCTTGATCATATGCTTTCTTTGACGCATCTTGGGCAGCTTTCTTCTCTTCCTCTGTTGCATACTTTCTTTTCCCAGGCATGAAGGAGATCCGAAAAACTAGACAAACCGTTGTACCAAAATGGCCACCACAACGGCCGAGTCAAACTGAATATCACGTGACGTGAGGAGCTCAGGGGGTGTGGGGGGTTGATGGGAGGGGTGGGCGGATTATGCTGGAGAAAGCCTGTAGGTGGCAGGACAGTCGGGGGAAGATATCGGCCGATTATGAAGCTATAGAAATACCAAAAATCAATGCCTTATGGATTAAATGCCACCGTATATAATATCTTAATGGGTGGCGGTAAATTATTATACTGATTCGCAAATAACAACCTTATAAGTCCCATGTGATTCATTGCTATACTATAAAACAGCATTGCTTCCAATCTTTACCCAAACCTCCTCTGTTATCCTATCCCTTGTTGAATACATTGAGTCAGTGAACCAGAGTGAGTACGCTGGTGAGATATCAAACCAGCCATGCCAGAGTAATAAATCAGGGGAAGTGCTGGGAACCAGCAAAACCTGTCCATACAATACCCATTGTCCAGATATATATCTATATGTGTTAACCACTATCCACTATGCAGATATAATGCTTTTGCATGGTTCACAGTGGATACATCTATTATAGTATTTGACGTTTCAATGTTAATATATTTTACAACATAGAAAGGAAAATGATATTTATGTTGCAAGTGGGTTTGTCAAATGTTGGAAATGAAGTGCTGAGGGCACTTGTCTCAAATAGAGTTGGCCTAGCCTAAAGACACATCTTTGTGTTACTCACTGGGTGCTTCTGGTGTATATTTGCAAATCCTTAAAACTGTGATCTGAATAAAATGCATCATATATGACCGGTGTCTCCATAGATTTGACCGAATTGTATATTGTTCTATATAAAGGCAGTGTCGTAAGCGGACCCTCTTCCTTCTTTTAATCTCTGGGTAATCCCCTGTACGAATGCACACGCACACACATAAAAAGATACAAGCACAGAGACTCATACACATACTAACACACACAAACACAAACACACACACACACCAGTGTGTTTTCACAACACACTAGTCAGGTCAGTTATATCAAATTGGTTATATGTAACACCCCACTGACAGGAAGTCGGTTGCCATGGTACGAGCTGGCCGCTACCATGGAAACGGGCAGAACCCAGTGGAGCAGTAAGGGGTTGTTGCAGTATGTGTATGGGGTGACCTACATTACTGAGTGGGTCTAGACTGTTTGGGTCTGCCGACCAGACGCTCTGCGCCTGTTTGTGTTATTATAGTTGCGGTTGCTGCTCTATTCCCATATTATTGCTGTTCACCAAAGGCTGGAAATGAAGGGCCTTTGTTTAGGAAGCAATCTGCCATTATTCATGTTTTTCCCTCTAGTTCTGAAAATATATACATAACATATAACATATACACCCTACTTGTGTGCATATTATATGTAAATATATAGGCCTATGTGTGCAATATACATACATTATATGTCGTGTGTGTCTGTGTGTGTGTCTGTGTGTGTGTCTGTGTGTGTGCGTGTGTGTCTGTGTGTGTCTGTGTGTCTGTATGTGTCTGTGTATGTGTGTACCAGCTTTGTAATAACAGGGGTAGAAACATAATAAAATACAAAATTATTAGTTGTTATGTATACTGTCTTGCATGTTTCGGGGTTTCTTAAATTGTTTCCCTTTGATTGTTTCTAAAATGGTAGTCTCACTATGGAACGGGGCAGAGTCCACTAAATAAGAGTGCCATTCCCATTTTAACAAAGATCCCGGTCACGGGGAACAAACAAAACTGTTCTCAGGGGCTGCGTCTAATCCGCCCCCACAGCCCCATCTCACCCTCGAACTGACAGTCTGGTTAGACATAAAGTATACACACGGCCACACACGCCTACCCTCACACATATATTATGTACACACACATGTGTATATTTCACTGTCGGATGCAAAGATTCTTGGCGTTATGCATCTGGATGTACATAGGCTTTTCTAAGCATCAGACATTATATATAATTATATGTAAGGACACAGTATGAAGTATTATCTTTTCATCCATATACATTTATTTACATAAACATGATAGATACACATGCATACATACACACACACACATACATACAATACTTACGTAAATACCTACTTACACACATAGACACATACATTATACATAATATGATACATATATAAAGGGTGTAGACGGGGGTCCCCAAGTCGCATGCCGAATTTAAGAAATGTCGCATGTCCCTATGATTCTAATATTCATATCGACTTTAGATACCATTCATGTCGCATGTCAAATTTAATAAATGGCCATGTTGCCCTGTCGATTTTAAGGCTCTACACCCATTACATACATATATACACATATAAGTATATGTTATAATCACGATAAAACTACATGTATAATTGACTCCCTTGGCTTGCTAGTCAATAATTGTCTATGAGATATCTCAGATGATCCTATTAAATAATCATATAACCTGCAATTTCCTAAGCATCATAGCTTCTGCAGTCGTTTTTATAGATGTAGAATACGTATTTACATTTTAATAGGTATTTTATAGATGTAAAGTACATATTTACATTTTGATATGATTAATACAGAATATCTGTTCGTCATGTGAGCGAACTGTTTTGTCTGGTCGTTGACGACATTACTCTAACTTGCCAGCACACTATCACAGCATAATTATATTGCACCTCGGACATCAATCTTAGAGGCCGCGGAACTACATTCAAAAAACAATCTGTCTTTTTTTCCAAACCAACCGAAACTGAGTATGGGAGATTTGGGTTTTGCCTTTAATTATTAAACTTACATAACAACTAGTGTACCCAAACGATATGGATGGAATGTTACAGGGGAACTACATCGATTGTCTGTACAGTATATTGATTCGTTGGATTTGGAGGCATGCGGCATGACTAAGTCAGCATTTTAATTTGTAGCATCCATTGAGCTCTTATCTTTAATATTGACCATACATATTGACTCAGTTTAATCAGACATTTTCTGGGGTGATGGGACCTTACAAGTTGGGTGTCCATGTAACCCGACTATATCTGAAAGAGTTGCTCAAAAATTTATCAAAATCCAATACAATATACTAAAAGGAACATTTCTGGAAGAGTTGTTCAAAGGATTATCAAAATCCAATACAATCTACCATAAGGTACATGAATTGGCATGCATGCTCAGGGCTCGTAATTCCGACACTAGAAAATGTTATAGCGGATGTTAATTCGCTATAAATATATATATATATATATATATTATATATATATATATATATATATATAAACACTATATTGTATAGCTTTTGTGTAGAACCGTTACCATGAACTGCACAGCTATACCCCTTGGCTTCCTTTCGAGAGTCATTTAGAGAGGCAGTCCGCCGACCTCATGATTACGTGTTTATGGGGTTCGTACCCCACACAGTTCATCTCATGGCTAGACGGGTAACCGCCGGATGGTCACGGCAGTTACTGCAAGCGGAAGGCAAGCGGCATTATTGGACCGCTTAAAGTTTATCATACAAATATAGAGCCTGATTGTATAGTGATATCCATATGGTAACTTCTGTTAGGGTGTTTGGAAGCCGAGGGTGACAGTCAGTGGTACGTAGCGGGCCGCCCGACGTGCTCGTGAGCTGCTCGGACCCGAGACCCCCCCCCTCCCTCCCCCGCCGCCCGGCGCCGGCTCGGGTGTTGGCCGACATGTTTTTGTAATGCTACAGTAGATTGGTCGACTGGTCGGGATAGGCGCGGGAGATGGGTTGGTCGGCCAACAGTCATCAATAAGTGATAGTTGGCATTGCGGCCCACATTTTATGTTGAAGGCGTCAAGCCATGCTGGGGCGCACCATGCCCGACCCGTGCCCGAGATCATGGGTGCACCCTGCATCACTCATTCAGAGAAGCATGGTTTTACTGTCGGTTGCATTATTTTTCAATGTTGTGCACCCTGCATCAGGCTGTCCATAAAAACAAATCTGTTTCCGGTCCACCGGCCGGGCGGGTATTTTAGGGCCAGGTGGGGAACATTTTTTTCAATTTTTTTTTCAATTTTTTTTTTCAAAAGTTTTACTATAATATTATGTTCTTACCAACCATGAAAAAAAATTTAAAAACAAAAAACAAAAAATCGCGGCCGCCCGGCTCTTCCTTATTTATACCACCCGCTGGACCAGAAACATAATTTTTTTAAGTACAGCCTCAGAGAAGCATGGTTTTGCTGTCAGGTGCATTATTTTTCAATGTTGTGCACCCTGCATCAGAGAGGCATGGTTTTGCTGTCGGGTGCATTATTGTTCAATGTTGTGCACCCAGCACTGCACAGCGTCTTTTGAACTCAACACTGAACCAGTACAATTCTTTCCTATTCAACACTCCTCAACATGGTACTTTTAACAAAAAGTGTATATTGTACAACATAAATACTGTGACGTCACATCATATCATGGCGTGCTGAGTTGTACCAAATACTTCAGCGGGAAATTCATTTTGTCACCCTTCCTGGCCCCAAACAGCAGAAGGCTGAATCGGCAGTCAGTGGCATGAGTTCATTAGTAAAGCACCATCGCAGCTAATCTCAACAAATCGCTGCTCGCAGAGACTTTCAAATGCGGGCTTGATTTCCCCTGACAGAAATCTTGGCGCATTCATCAAAGATGCACTGTGTTCTGCCTTATCAGACCAGGCCGTGGCCCAACTGGCTGACATGTTCCCCAACAACGTCTGGGCTGTGAGGTCTGACTCTGACACGTCTCACACACCGTCTGAGTCTGGGCTGTGAGGTCTGACTCTCTGACACCTCTCTCACACAGTCTGAGTCTGGGCTGTGAGGTCTGACTCTGACACCTCTCACACACAGTCTGAGTCTAGGCTGTGAGGTCTGACTCTGACACCTCTCTCACACAGTCTGAGTGTGGGCTGTGAGGTCTGACTCTGACACCTCTCACACACAGTCTGAGTCTGGGCTGTGAGGTCTGACTCTGACACCTCACTCACACCGTCTGAGTCTGGGCTGTGAGGTCTGACTCTGACACCTCTCACACACCGTCTGAGTCTGGGCTGTGAGGTCTGACTCTGACACCTCTCACACACCGTCTGAGTCTGGGCTGTGAGGTCTGACTCTGACACCTCTCACACACCGTCTGAGTCTGGGCTGTGAGGTCTGACTCTCTGACACCTCTCACACACCGTCTGAGTCTGGGCTGTGAGGTCTGACTCTCTGACACCTCTCACACACAGTCTGAGTCTGGGCTGTGAGGTCTGACTCTCTGACACCTCTCACACACAGTCTGAGTCTGGGGTGTGAGGTCTGACTCTCTGACACCTCTCTCACACAGTCTGAGTCTGGGCTGTGAGGTCTGACTCTCTGACACCTCTCACACACAGTCTGAGTCTGGGGTGTGAGGTCTGACTCTCTGACACCTCTCACACACAGTCTGAGTCTGGGCTGTGAGGTCTGACTCTGACACCTCTCACACACAGTCTGAGTCTGGGCTGTGAGGTCTGACTCTCTGACACCTCTCACACACAGTCTGAGTCTGGGGTGTGAGGTCTGACTCTGACACGTCTCACACACAGTCTGAGTCTGGGGTGTGAGGTCTGACTCTGACACGTCTCACACACCGTCTGAGTCTGGGGTGTGAGGTCTCACTGACACCTCTCTCACACAGTTTGCGTCTGGGCTGTGAGGTCTGATTCACTGACACCGTACCTCTCTCACACAGTCTGAGTCTGGGCTGTGAGGTCTGACTCACTGACATGTGTGGGCAATAATTTTCCATATAACAGACATTGCAATGATGTGGGATGTATTAGCCTATAGGCACTGCGATAATAATGTGGGATGTCTCAGCTATTCTCATTCTGGGAATAACTTTGGAGTTGTACTGTCCCCGGTCAGAAGGACAAATGTACCAGGGTCTATGCTGGCCTCAGTACACAAACCCTAATTTGCCGTAAAATGGTTGTTCATTTCCTGTCATTTAGACGGCAACATGAATGAGTATATTAGGTGAGGTTGGTTGACACCTTCCAATTTACATGTGTGCAGTGCCAAGTCTGTCTTAGCCTATTCTCGCACTTTGTCGGGCCAAATTGCACTTCCGGTTATTGTGAATTTCTTACAATATCATGAAATATTGTTGTTTCCTGAAATTCTTGTGTCTGGATATTATATACTGTTTAAAGGCAATAATCGTTCTTATCAGTTGAACATTTTAAAATAAACTAAAGATATTTTGACAGGTTTTTGTTTTGGCCTATGCCCCTTAAATCTTATAATGCAATTGACAGCAATTAACTTATAATAAGGCCAAACAAAAAAAATTGTTGTGTTCAGGTAACCCTACCTACTCTAAATTTTTGGCCCTACCCTAACTTTTTTTAAAGGAAATTTTTAATTATTTTTTTTCAAAATCCAAAGAATTGACCTAAGTACCATGGAAAACCCTAAAACAGCACATGGATACTCAGGGCATGTATTTTAAATGCTAAAAATGCTTTTTGAGAATATTTGGAATATCTTTTTTATTTCCAACACTAGTCGGGTCTCTTTGGCATGTAAAAAAAAAAAAGCAAAAAAAAAAAGTTTTTTCGACCTACCTACCCTATTTTTTTCAACCTATGTTACCTGAACACAACAATTTTTTTTTTTTGGCCTAAGGGAATATCGTACCGCCCCTCATTGACATGACTAAACATGACAATTAATGTTGTACCCTATAGGTTATGGCCCGAGACGTCCTGCATCATATAGAAAATGGTAAGTCGGGTAAATTTCCATCGTTTGGCAATTACCAAAGACAATAAGAAACCATGACAAAAACAGTGTCAAGAATCGGATGGCTGCCCTATTGGTGGGCATCAGGCCCATTACTCTAGACATGAACATGAACTATTTATATTGATCTGTCAAGATCTTCTTACCTTGCCCTCAGGGGCACTGGGCTCATATCCACACATTCTTACCTGCCAGTAAATGTCGAAGACTGAAGACGTGCCCACCCAGCCATGGCGCCCTCATAAACTATTACACCTTTTATACTATATCATATCTTCAAACGGCTCAGAACTGCATTGATTAGGCTAGATATCTATGAAATACATCATACGAACAGTCTTCAATTGGAAACGGTATCAAATAACCGTTCAGGAGCTGGCATTATTACTAATATTGTTCTATATTGTTTTACTATTTACGACCTCAAACGTTAACAAACTATGTGATGTTTATTTTAATACATGTCCTCATACATTTACCTAATGTGATGGGGCATGATTGAAATGACAAAAGAATAATCGACAGCCTGAGAAAAGATATAGTCTACGACCTCGGAGATACACGGGTGATTTCTAGGTAAATTCACCAGTCCGAAACTATATCTAGGCACATCGTACCGGAAGTAGCGAAGGCAAATACTGCTATAATCGTTGACCCGTGAAGAAGGGACTTACCGTGTCCGTCACGTGTCGACCCCTCAACCTGAACACTTCCGGCTCATCGTACTCCTCGTCTTGGGCCATAGAATGGTGACCATGGTGACCGTTGTTGCTATAGTGACCATTATATTGGGGCTGGCCTACCGGATTAGCCAAGCCTTGAATTGGCAGGGACAGCAGGAAGAAAACAAAACCCAGGGAAAGCAGAGTCCACAAGGACTGGCCCCAGCGCCAGCGGGCCCAGCCGTGCGGCCCGGGGCACGGGGGGCCGCGCGCAGCCCGCCCCGGGAGGGTCCTGCCCCCCGGGCGTGCTGCAGCGCCTCCTAGTGGCGGTACACCGGCCGGGTCGGAGGTAAATCCGGGAGAGATGGTGGTGGTGGTGGTAGGGCCTGAGATCGGGGCTAAGTGACTTGGGCCGCCACAACTGCTGCAACTGGCGCTGCTGTTGGCTGCATACAGACGGCAGAAGATGTCCATGAGTGGCGGGGTGGACCCCTGCTGGGCCCAGAGGGGGCGGGGCAGGGGGCGGGCTGGTCGCCGGTCACCGCTCGTCGGGGCCACGGGCACCATCCTGGGGCCGGCTCCACACCTGTAGCTCCTCCGTCTCAGGCCGACATGTACAGCATCCATCCGGCCACAGCCAGACGCACCACCGCGCGCACTTCCGCCTACCTCCTCCTCCTCCACTGCCCGCTCCCCGCACTGACACACATACACTCCCAGGAAACGCTATGGCCACTCGCGCATTGCCGCCCCTGTCGCCGCCCCTGCCAGCCTCCAGTGGTCAATCCGTGCTGCCCGGCGCCCTGGTCACCCCTCTGGTTTGGTACACCTGAGATTCACACCGGGACGACGACGACGTCGTGCTGGCGTGTCGGGGGTACAGTGTGGGGGTGACTGGCCGGGAACCGCTCCGCCTCTGGGGTGTTAGCACCTACTGGAGTCGGCCGATGGTGGCGAGATGGCGGCGGTGGGTTGGACGTGCTTTCTCTGCCCGCCGCCCGGTTCGCCTGTACTTGGGTTGCTACTTGTCGGGTGGTGGTGGTGGCCGGGTGCAGCAGGCGGCAGGTACTCGCCGGTCTCGGCGGGCTGCTCGCCTCACCTGGGGGGTGGGCAGGTGGGTCTCCCCGTAGTGTGCAGTGGTAAGGGCAGGCGGGCTGCAGCACTACTCAGCCTCTCCTCACTGCGCTCAGCATCTATCTGTAGGGCGGCGACAGGGTGAAACGTCGCCCGTGTGTGCAGCAGTGCCACCATGTGCGGTCCTCCTGTGTGTACAGTGGCTTAGACTTATGGCAGGGGCTTAAGCAGGACCGACTGTGTGACCGGGTGGCCGGGCTTACGTCACCGCCCCACTCACTGACCCAGCGTCCGACGCTGACCCCGACCTGCTGGCGTCCTGCAGCTCACCACGTGGTACGATGGTCAGTTGGATGTAAACAACTCGCTGACCGCGGCCAACCAGTCCTGTCTCAGGCCGGATCAAGTTACTGCCCCGCTCTGCTTCCACCACTTCCCCTGAGCGTGCCCCCCGCGGGTAGCCCAGGTCAGCGGCCCGTCGTCGTCGGGGAGAGGTCCGTGGGCGGGCGATGACTCAGACCCGTCGGCCCGCTTCACTCACCACTCTGACCTGCAGCAGCCCCTTCAGGATCCTCGCACTGTGCGCCCTCACCCCGTCCTGTCTGCCCCTGTCTGTCCGTCAACACCTCGTCCCACGGGTCACATCCTTACCAGTCCCCCATGACTCCGTCTCGGCCCTGGATTCCCGACCTGCATGTTTTGGGAGCACCGAGTGCGTCGTACGGCCACGGTCCAGTCTCCAGGTCGTGTTCCAACGACCCCCTCACTCCCCACACTGACACCAGGTGGCGTAAGCCGACGGTCGTCAGCTCTTCACCGACCCCTGGTGCCTACAACAGGAACCAAGGCAAAGGAGTGATCCAAGGTTGCCTCCTGAGGTAATGGACACAGATTATTGGTTATTACAGTGTGCCTGCAGGTACCTACACAACAGAAAAGAACATACACCAATAGTCATGCTGGACTGACAAATAGCTTCCACCTCCCGTCTATCACGATTTTACTCTAGGGACTAGGGCCTACTTGCTATTTTAATGTCTACATTTGGCTATATATACCCTCACATAATGGGTCTAGACTCTTAAAATCGACATAGCGACATGGGCATTTCTAAAATTCGATATGGCGACATGGACGTTTTTTTAAATTCGACAGGCGACATGGCAATTTAGTGACAAATGACATGGACCTTTTCTTAAATTCGACAGGGGACAGGAGCCTTAAAACGATAGTGACCGGGGACAGGGCTAATTCTGAAATTCGACAAGGGACAGGGCTTTAGACTGAGATATAACGACAGGCGAGAGGACCCCCCCCCCCCCCCATCTATACCCCACCAAATATAGGCCTATGCTAGGCTATAGGGAAGTCAGGAGTTGTAGGCTGGTACATCTTTTCAAATCCCCCATTCTGGCCCAAGTGACCTCGCCCTGACCTCATGCACACCTCTCAACAGATAAGGAATGTGTACACAGAGGGATGATAAGGGTGGCAGACTAGGGTTCTCACTTCTCTGTTGTGATAGCCAACCCATTTAGGCATTGTCGGACGTCCAATTAGATGACTAAACCCCTAAAACAACATTCTCACCTGATTACAGATTAGACACTGGGTATACAACCTACCTAGGGGTCCCTCAGATGGAAGGGGTAGGGGTAAATTTTACCTATCCATAACTTCCTTATTATTTAGTCTTTTCAAAAAATTTCAAAAGTGGCATAGCTATTGAGCTAAAATGATAGAGTTATCTGTTCAGATGTTGTTGTCCTGCAGTAGTGAACTGGAGATAGTGGGTATACTATTTGGTAGCTCATCAGCGGTGGAGGGGTCTAGCTCGTCCCCCAATACTGCAACAGGCCTGGGCTGGGGGACAATGGCCGCCCCAATGGTACAACCGACTATACAGGCCTATAGGCCTTTAGACATTGTGCATCATATTGGGTAGGAAAGGCTGCATCATAGATGCATATATATGTATACTGATGAAAATTGGTGTATAGGCCTGTATAATATCAAAATATTTTCATATTGCACTGAGGCTAGCTCATGCATTATTCATAATAAAATATGTATTAAGGTAATCAGTGTTAGATGTTGTAATTCATTATGCCTAAAGTAATGGCAATAAGAACAAGGAGCAGAGATACAACTAATTGGATAACTGTAGAAAGAATAATTTGCTTTGAATGGAAGATGTGAAAAAAGAATAATAGGTTTCGGTTATACAATGACAACTCACAAAAGGCTTACTGTCATCCAAGTGACAACCAGAATCAGTAAACCACCACAGCATAATGATAAAGTTGATGGGCAGGTTAAAATAGAAATATGATTACCAATAGACTTTGATTAGTTTATAATGCACTTTTGATATAGTTTGGTTCTGAATCCAATCATGAACACATTTATTAGAAACAATTGGTCATCTGGAACATGAGGAAATAGTGATCAATAGCCATATGCAGCCATTATTGTATTTAAAGCAAACCTGGTATCCTCACAGAAGGAGAAGACCAGAGTCGCTAGGATAGTAGTGGAAGACTCGGAGGTGACATTATTGGTGTAAAGTACAAAGGGGATAATGCTAGTTAGTGCAATTCGAAAAGGAGGAGCTACCTCTAAAGGGAGAAGTTACTGTTAAGATGGAATATAGCTGGTTGAAGATAGAATAATACCATCTAACTTGATCTCAACTAAACCAAACCTTATTGAAGGACTGATATAACAAGCTCTCCATATTTATGGCAACGACAGTCCTGGACAGTAGGAAACCCAGTTGTATTGAGTGTATGGTTAAGTTACATCATGTGATATTGGATTCAATCTGAGAGTGTTTGAGTCTGGATACTGTGTAGAGGAATATACCATCAGAGAATGTGATACCTGACTTACAATAATTGTATGTTTTTCAACAATAAACTTATATATGTAGCTCTGCAAATGATCATTCATTTGGACTCAAAACTAACCAGATGATGGCGGAATCTATCCCTACAATCTAGAAAGGACAACCAGTTGATTAAAGATGTTTATTGAACCCAATAGATTGGATAAGAAACATTACCAGACATGAGTATATACTATTATAGCAACCCGAAAATATGAATATTAACACATAAAATATACCCCCTATCATTCATATACACATAAAAACAGTAATAGTTCAATACAACATAATTTGACTCCATAATAATTTTAACATTCAAACAGAAGCCAAAGATCTATAATACGCTACGCTTTCTTTCCTCCTTGCAGAAACTATCAGATAGGCCAGTCTGGTGGTCACCTAACTGTGCTCCAAGTACAACAATGTATGCAGTGCTGCCACCTTATGATAACTGTACCAGACAAATCCTGTGTTCCAGGTCTCACGGAACCAAATGTTTTCCTGTATAGTTTAATATAGAATATCTTGAAAAAAAAAAAATCCCAAACATTGCAACACCTAAAAGTCAATCAGTAACCTATTGAGACCTCTTTGGGAGACAAAATATCAAAATTTGAGGGTAGGTTGACCGTGAAATTTTTTCACAAGAGTCCCAGATGTTGACCTACCCTCATTTTAGCAGTTTTGCAGCGACCAAATTCATGGAGCACAGAGCCCATTTTAAAACCCCACTGACATTTCCAAACACCCCATATCAGGGGGTGTAGACCCTTAAAATCGACAGGGCGACATGGGCTTTTCTTAAATTCGACATGGCAACATGGCCATTTCTTAAATTCGACAGGGGACATGGCAATTTAGTGACAAATGACATTGCCCTTTTCTTAACTTCGACAGGGGACAGGAGCTTTAAAAAGATAGTGACAGGGGACAGGGCTATTTCTTAAATTCGACATGGGACATGGGTCTAAACCAAGATTTAGGGACAAACGACATGGACAATTTTTAAATTCGACATGCGACATGGGACCCCCCCATCTATACCCCCATATCATGGATCTTTTCTTATGAAATAACTCAGAAATAGTAGGGGGTATCATGTGAATTCTAATTCTGCATTATCATTTTATCTTATCCCATTATCAGCCACTCAGAGACTGGCATCCCCTTCACCTCGGGACAGAAAAGTATATGACACTACAGATGGCGCCACATTTAGTTCCGTGAGACCTCCATGCCAATTCTAAAGATGCATTCTAAACTAGTTTTCCTTGAAATCTGAATTTTTCCTTCATTCTATGGAATTAGATATATCTCTGTTAGTTCTACGCAACACATATTCAAAAAAATTTGAATTATTTTTAGTCTGTAATGTGGTTTTGAGGAGTGAGTGGAGTTTTCTTTCAAACTTTGAATCATTGACACCAGCTGTTTCCTGTCTGGGGTAGACCCAGGTCCAAGAGGGGAATCCCAACCCAGTTTCACAACTACTATTATTGTTGACAACTGTAAAACTCATTTTTGATGTATTTTAAAGAATAACAACTTGTAGATTATTACCGATCATGTTCTTAATGTATAAACCATTCCAGTTTGAATGAGAGTTAGACTAATTTACTGTTTTAAAACCTTTGTCAGGACCAACTGATTTGGTTGTTTAAACAGCCTGTGAAATTGAAACTGGGGAACCCCTTTTGTCTGAGGACCTCTTCCTCTTCCATGTGTGGAGACAGGAGAGTTCTAAAAGATCAAGGGAATATAAGTTATATTCATGCAAAGAAAAAACTAATTCTTAGATTCAGCTCAATGCAGTTTTAAGAAATACTCTAGTTAGTAGTACTGACTCCATCCACCAGTCCCAAAATGAGGTCAGTCATCCTCTACCTTTTATGGCAGGAATTCCTGCTCCATCCTAGCATGCTTTGCAGCTACTGGTTACAGGCAAGCAGGCCAATTACCAGCTACCAGGCCCATAAAAAGCGCAAGGGTTCCTCCATTCAAAATTAGATAGCCAATTAGAATATTCTTGCCAAGATATGTACATTTTTGGTTTAACCAGTAGGTTGCATCAGCACAGTAGGGGTCAGGGTTCCGATGCATTTTTGAAAATCAACTTAAGACCTTTTTAAGACCAATTTAAGACCAAGATTGTGAACAAATAAGACCTATCAATTGCATGCGAAGAACATTTTCAGAATATATCGTAGGAATTGAATTTCAAGTTAGTCTACTCATTTAAAATTTGAATTTTGGATGTTCATGATTACTTAATTTTAACTTCTCAAAAAATGTTTAGAACCTTTTTAAGATCTTGGACTACAAAACTCTCAATTCTTAGACATTTTTAAGGCTTTAAATTTGAGATTATCAATTTAAGACCTTTTAAGACTGTTTATATTAAGACCTGCGTGGGAACCTGAGGGGAGCACGGATCCATCCTGTGTTATGAGCTTGGGGCAATGTATCATATGGGCAATCCCCTCGTCGCCCTGATGAATATAAGAATTGCCAATGTCCCCTGTCATTGTTGCAATTGAAAGGCAATATGGCCCTATTGAATCAGGGGCGGATCCAGAGTCTGTCTTCTAGGGGGGGCAATATATCTCCCCCTCCCCCCCATGATTTTGCTTGCAAAATTTCTCCTCAGATTTGTCAAAAGTACGAGAGTCCATTTTTGGTCGGGGGGGGGGGGGGGGGGGGGGGGGGGGCGGGGCAATTGCCCCTTTTGCCCCCCCCCCCCCCTGGATCCGCCACTGTGAATCTTAAGAAATGCCCATGTCACCCTGTCGAGTTTAGTGGTCCTCATTCTAACATGATAGTTTATTTCAATGTTAGCCATAACTGTCAAACGAGTAGCTGATGACGAAACGGTCAATGTGTAAAGGTGACTAGGAATAGGAGCGATATTTTGAATGTTAAGGATAGACACCAGTGGTTAGGGGGTGGATGGCGCGACTCTCTTCAATCATAATCACAAGATTATCCCATTATATAGAAACTACCATTGAATAGCCAAGAAATAACCATATATAACCATATAAATCATATAGAAATAGCTTGAAAAATAGCTGCGCAGGGGGGGTAAAAACCTAAAAATCATAATATTCAAATTTATTTTTTGAGCATCAATATCTCACTTAATATTTAACCTAATGCTTTGAAACTTTTAGTACAGCTTTTTGACATATAGACAGAGGGAAGCGTGTCTCAGAATTTTGATTTAGGTCCTAGTTTTCATTTTATGAAATGTAGAAAATTGATTGTCAAGAAAATTTCAAAAAGATTCCCGTTTTTTGCCATAAAATCAAATCTAGGTCCTTTATCAAAAATCTGAGACACTCTTCCCTGCATATGAATGTTCTTAAGGTGTCTGTAAAATCTCGTTCATAGGAATTGAATATTTACCGAGAAATTGATGTTCAAAAAATAAAAGTAAAAAAATCAATTTTTATTTGATAAAATCTGCGTTTCTAAGTTCTTCCTAATTTCCTTTTCATCAATGGATAGAGAAAAATAAGACCTTTTCAATGATGTATAGCATGTTAGGATCAGAGCCCTGGTTAAACAAGAAGCACGAGCCCGGCCATCTAATAGCCTAGCTACCCAATCGGCGATCCCTGTATCTAGGGTTTGAACTCAATTTTTTGTCATAATTTTAAATCAAAACAAAATTTTGAATTTTTTTCCTGGGCAAACCAATTCATTTAGAACTCAATATTATAGGCCTTTGACTTAATAGAAAATCTTGTACCACAGAATCTAATGTGTTTGACTGGAATTGCTTGGCCAGGTAGCTAAAATATTAAATATTATTAATTTTTGGTAATGTAATTGAATTTTAAATAGTTTTGACTCATTTAAGTGGGGGGGGGGTGCAAAATTTAGTTTAAACAAAAGAACTTATGAAAAAGTAGAAACAAACCAACAAATTTCACATGTCAAAACCATGCAAAGCAGGTAGATAAGTAAATGGTATTGGTTGATTTGGTTGTCTAAACTAAGTTATTTTCAGTATACATGTTTACCAAATGACCATTCACTAGGGTCATTGTTTGTATAAGATAAACAGTGTAAACATCAGTAAAACACCCATGCCCCAAGGGCAACATGTGCCAGATCAATTGCCCCCAAGGGCATCATGTGCTAGATCAATTAACACACATGCCTTCCTAATTGTTGATAAACAGTCTGGGCCTTTGATCTACTGAAACCTGGAAATGCTAACATAAAAGCAGCAAGAACATTTAAATTCACTAACAAAAAAGGCTCATTTATCATGCTTTGAGAAAAAAGTTTGTTTCAGTATGCCCAAGTTCAAACGTTGAAGTGTTTTCGAATAGTGCTTTTATGTTTTCACTAAAATTGTACAGTAAACTTTACCTCCGAATTTGGTGACAAAATGACATTACAGACAACCAATACTATAGGAAAACCACTGTCCAAAAAGGTCTGTGTGACATCACAACTGTTGCAAGTGACTTAAGGCCCAGTAATAGGCTCCCGGAGGATCGCCTATTAATAGCCATTGATGCTTTCCTGAATCGGCCCCCAACCACTGGTGTCTATCCTTAAATTGAGACATGGGACAATCCCATGAACATCTGGCGATTTAATTCAAGAAATGGTAATGGTAATTTTCCGGAAATTCATTGTTCCTTAAATGACTGTTAAATATACCCAGTAGTAGAACATTGTGTATTTATACTGGATTATTTTGTGATAATGTTCCCATGGTGAGGCCTTAATATTTGGCAAGAACTCATCGATTGAAGCGTTTCCACAAAAAGATAGTGCTTCAGAAGTGCCATTTGAGGGGCGTCACCATCCCTGAAATCAAGTGTATAAAGTGACTGGAGTTTTTGACGTATTTGTTTGTATTGTTCACTAAAGTCATAATAACAGACCTTTAGTGTTTCTTTTATTCATACGTGATTACGTGAGCTCATTTTTGGGAGTCCCCAGTTATATATATATATAGTTTTGTAGCTATTGGTGGGGACTCCCTCAATCAGTCATGTCTGTAGTCATTCAATTCTCTTTGTTCTTAATGACCGGTTACACAATGTCATGTTCCCCAGTTGAAAGGAATTGTCCTCCAATTGTAGTTAGGGTCAAGTAGTGTAAAAAAACCAGCAGTGGGTTACATAACCACTACTTGAGGCAAACAGCCCTCACCCCTCCACATTAGGACCTCCACTGTCACCTACAGGTGGGCAAATCTAGGTGGGTGAGTGATAGGTCACTCACTACTGGCTATATGGCAGTGATTGCAGAGACCTAGTATTAGTAGGCCCTTTCTAAACCCCTCCCTGAGCTGTGTGTGACAGCAGAGTGGTGGTGGGCAGTGCTCATTGCCCATCCAGCTTACCAGTATTAGGAACTTGGGGGAAGGGTGGAAGGGTGGGTCATGGTGGTGGTAAAGGTTATAAAGTTTTTGATGCATTCTTTAGTTTATTTAGGGAAGACCATCGCTCATGCATGCGCGGAAATTTGTAGCTCTTTTGCGTCTTGTTTGGTCATCTTATTTTTCAAATGTGAATTATAATAAAAACAAGAAGTCCCCGACTGTCCGGACCCCTTCCCTGGGGTCCGGTATCTGCGGTGGCACTTACCCCCCCGCCCCCAAAATACACACACAATCGAGGGTACTCATGCATGACCATGCTTCAGAAACTCCATTGGACTTGACCCTCTAGGCACCCCCACCTGTCTGGCTTAATTGTCTCTGGCGCCACCACCAAACCAAGAAACAGGTTGCACTTGGACTCTTGGAATATTTGATATGCCTACCTTGTAAATGCAAGAATACCTTATCATTTTATTGAGGACAATTTTTTATGAACTGGAAATGTAGCAAAATAATTTCTTTAATGCTATATTATTTATATTGATTGTTGTTCATTATTTCCCATCCAATATCCCATTTTCCTAAAGTTACGGGCAAAAATTAAGTTTACCCATCAGCCATGAACATACTATACCCTCGCTTCAGATCCTCCGTAATCATACAGTGTATAATCCATCGCGAAGGAGGAGTATCTGGGGTGAATACCAAATAAAGAAAAAAAAGAACTTTCTTTGGACTTTTGTCATCGCCAAGTATTCTGTGCTAGGGCAGGGATGTTTGTGTTGGTGAGTGGCCTCCAGCAACAACTTCAACAAATTTAACGATTGTTATGAATGATGAGATTGACCATTTGGTAAAATTAGAATTTTGCCCATTGTAATTAAATGTAGGAAGTTTAGTCTTATTAGCTCTTGCTTACACTTGTTTGCATCTTTTTATCACTTGTTAGCATCTTGTTAGCACTTGCTATCACTTGTTAGCCTTGTGTTACTACTTGCTAGCCTTTTGTTAGCACTTGTTAGCATCTTGTTAGCACTTGTTAGCCTTTTGTTAACATTTGTTAGTACTTGCTGGCAGTTGTTAGCATCTGGTTAGCATCTTGTTAGCCTCCTGTTAGTACTTGTTAGCTTTTTGTAAGCACTTGTTAGCATTTGTAAGTCCTTTTCACACTTGTTAACACTTGTTAGCCTCTTGTTAGCATTTGTTAACACTTGTCAGCCTCTTTTTACCTTTTGTTACCACTTGTTAGCTCTTGTTATCACTTGTCATCACTTTTTTAACACCTGTTAGCCTTTTGTAAGCACTTGTTAGCCTTTTGTTAACACTTGTTAGCATCTTGTTAGCATCTTGTAAACACTTATTAGCATCTTGTTAGCACTTGTTAGCCTCTTGTTAGCACTTATTAGCCTTTTGTTGGCACTTGTTAGAATCTTGTTAGCACTTGTAAGCATCTTGTAAGCACTCATTAGCATCTTATTAGCACTTGTTAGAATCTTGTTAGTACTTGTTAGCCTCTTTTTAGCACTTGTTAACAGTTGTTATCCTCTTGTTAGCTTCTCGTATCACTTGTTAGCCTTTTGCTAGCACTTGTTAGAAGTTCTTGGCAGTTGTTAGCATCTTGCTAACATCTTGTTAGCACTTATAAGCACTTATTAGCATATTGTTAGCTCTTGCTAATACTTGATAGCCTCTTTTTATCACTTGCTATCACTCGTTAGCCTTTGTTGGCACTTATTAACCTCGTTAGCATCTTGTTAGCACTTGTTAGCTTTTGTTAGTCTCTTGTTAGCATTTGTTAGCACTTGTTGGCAGTTGTTTTAATCTGGTTAGCATCTGGTTAGCACTTGTAAGTCTTTTGTTAGCACTTGTTAGCCTCTTGTTAGCATTTGTTAACACTTGTTAGCACTTGTTATCCTTTTGTTGGCACTTGTTAGAATCTTGTTAGCACTTGTAAGCATCTTATTAGCACTTGTTAGAATCTTGTTAGTACTTGTTAGCCTCTTTTTAGCACTTGTTAACAGTTGTTATCCTCTTGTTAGCTTCACGTATCACTTGTTAGCCTTTTGCTAGCACTTGTTAGCCTTTTGCTAGCACTTGTTAGCAGTTCTTGGCAGTTGTTAGCGTCTTGCTAACATCTTGTTAGCACTTATAAGCACTTATTAGCATCTTGTTAGCTCTTGCTAATACTTGTTAGCCTCTTTTTATCACTTGCTATCACTCGTTAGCCTTTGTTGGCACTTATTAACCTCGTTAGCATCTTGTTAGCACTTGTTAGCTTTTGTTAGCCTCTTGTTAGCATTTGTTAGCACTTGTTGGCAGTTGTTTTAATCTGGTTAGCATCTGGTTAGCACTTGTTAGTCTTTTGTTAGCACTTGTTAGCCTCTTGTTAGCATTTGTTAACACTTGTTAGCACTTGTTATCCTTTTGTTGGCACTTGTTAGAATCTTGTTAGCACTTGGAAGCATCTTGTAAGCACTCATTAGCATCTTGTTAGCACTTGTTAGAATCTTGTTAGTACTTGTTAGCCTCTTTTTAGTACTTGTTAACAGTTGTTATCCTCTTGTTAGGTTCTCGTCTCACTTGTTAGTCTTTTGTTAGCACTTGTTAGCCTTTTGCTAGCACTTGTTAGCAGTTCTTGGCAGTTGTTAGCGTCTTGCTAACATCTTGTTAGCACTTATAAGCACTTATTAGCATCTTGTTAGCTCTTGCTAATACTTGTTAGCCTCTTTTTATCACTTGCTATCACTCGTTAGCCTTTGTTGGCACTTATTAACCTCGTAAGCATCTTGTTAGCACTTGTTAGCTTTTGTTAGTCTCTTGTTAGCATTTGTTGGCACTTGTTGGCATTTGTTTTAATCTGGTTAGCATCTGGTTAGCACTTGTTAGTCTTTTGTTAGCACTTGTTAGCCTCTTGTTAGCATTTGTTAACGCTTGTTAGCTCTTGTTAGCACTTGTTATCCTTTTGTTAGCACTTGTTAGAATCTTGTAAGCACTTGTTAGCATCTTGTTAGCCTTTGTTGGCACTTATTAACCTCGTTAGCATCTTGTTAGCATTTGTTAGCACTTGTTGGCAGTTGTTAGAATCTGGTTAGAATCTGGTAAGCACTTGTTAGCCTCTTGTTAGCATCTTGTTAACACTTGTTAGTCTTTTGTTAGCACTTGTTAGCCTCTTGTTAGCATTTGTTAACACTTGTTAGCCTCTTTTTAGCTTTTGTTAACACTTGTTAGCTCTTGTTAGCCTTTTGTTAGCACTTGTTAGAATCTTGTAAGCACTTGTTAGCATCTTGTTAGCACTTGTTCGCTTTTTGTTAGCACTTGTTAGAATCTTGTTAACACTTGTTAGCATCTTGTAAGCACTTGTTATCATTTGTTAGTCTCTTGTTAACATTTGTTAGCACTTGTTAGTCTCTTTTTAGCACTCGTTAGCACTTTTTAGCTTCTTGTTAGCACTTGTTAGCCTCTTGTTATCACTTGTTGGCTCTTATTAACATTTGTTGGCCTCTTATTAGCCTCTTTTTAGCACTTGTTAGCTTCTTGTTTGCATCTGGTTAGCACCTTATTAGCACTTGTTCGCATTTGTTAGCCTCTTTTTAGCACTTGTTAACACTTGCTAGACTCTTATTAACATGTTGTTATCACGTTAGCCTCTTGTTAGCACTGGTTAGCACTTATTAGCTCGTGTTAGCCTCCCTCTACTCCCCTCCACTCACCTTCACCCTACCTTAAACGCCCCTACACCCCCCCCCCCCCCCCCTACTTCCTTTCATCCCATTTTCACTTTACCCTACACCCCGAATTTAAGAAACAAGTTATGTTGTGCCATTTATTTTTGTCCTCATGGCACTAAGCATCATGTGGCATGTCGATTTTAAGAAATGTCCATGTCGCCGCATCAAATTTTAGGGTCTAGGGCCTCGGTTGTTGGAAAAGGGGATAATATTGTTATTAGGAGATGCGAACATCCCGACAGTCACTTGTCAAATGGCGAAAATGACGCGACGCAGGGCAGGGCAATGGGGGAAGTTCTGGGGTTCCTCCTGTGGGTTGGGGGAAGTTTTAGATTAGATAATGGTGTAATCTCGACCATTACAACAAGGTCTAATGGGTCATTTTGTCCCCATGGTCAAAGGGTTTATTTATTGTGCGGCCAAATAGCGGTGCAAAAGGTCCTAACTGGAACCAGCCAGGTGTATATACCCCTCCCCCCCTCCCCCCTGACCGCCGCCCGCCCGCCCGCCTACGGGCGGCCGGTGAGGGGGGGAGGGGCGTCGCCAAAGGGGCTGATTGACAGGTCAGTGGGACCAATGGGAACACTGCCCCCCCCCCCCCCACCGGTCTCCACCCCGACCCGACCACTAACTGCTACTAATTACCCCTCCTACTTCAAGAACCCATTTCACGGACCATTTAGTTTCTATTCATAAACCCCCCATAAATTTCACGGCTCACTGACTAAACACAATGAAAAACCTCCGACAGTAAGGCTTCGTTGGCGTTGCTCTTAATCTGATATCATTCAAAACGCCACCGCAGCAAAAAATGGTTGAAAGAGCATTTACAATCTTGTTGTTGGCACACAACCTATATCGTAATCAATTTTAATATGGAGATAAGAAACAACAATAAGAAAACGACAAAGGGGGATTGTGTATTACGATTCATTTATTATGAGACGTTGACGACCCAGACAGCAGTGTTACCTCACCCCTGTCTCTAGAGGTCCCTCTAGACACCTGTTGACCACGTGCTGTGTCCCAGGTGGAAGGCCACAGGAGACCTATCCCCGGCCCGTGAGGCCCTCTCCCGGCCGCCCACCTGGAGGCCAACCTCAGCTACACATAACGATTACTGGCCTAGGGCAGGACGACTGCACATAACTTACTAATGTCAGGAGTGACTTTAACATGATTATTTCCACACCTTGATATGAGTTGAATCAACCCGTGCTACCTGTGTCTGCCGGGGGCAGAGGCTGAGGGGTGCTAGGACCAACTGGTCGTAACCCGGGTCGTACCCAGCACTCCCCGGTGCAAGGTGCTCTCCTTGATGCCCCCATTAGCGATAACAGACACAGGAGATGCACGGGACAGGTTTACAACATGGCTCGGCAACCTGCATGTGACAAACAAACCCATGTACTCTCACAATTAAGGCCTTTTTGTTATCTTTATAGTACCTTCGTGTAAACCACATTGATGGGGAACTTACATCAGAAGAAAAGTCCACCCCGAGTTGGCATGTGCATTCTAAACCGATTTGAGAGGGTGCTTTCCCTTAAGGGTCAGAGATGCCACTCAGAATCAGTGAAAAATCCGGAAAAGTGGGAAGGACATTTCCGGATTTTCACTTTTGATTCTAAAACGGCGAATTTATGCATTAAACATATTAATTCTGCGTCTAAAATCCTTAGAATTGATTTAGAAATAATACTCTCAAATGTGAAAACTGTGATTCAGAAAAAGAGGAAAGCCAATATAATTTTTATACTGAATTGATCAAAAATCAGGAAATCAGGAAAAAGTCGGAAAAATGGCATCACGGAGGGTAGACACTGGTACGGGATACGGTAAGAGACCGTGCCCGCCATTCGGCCACACTAATTATTGCTCTGACTGGAGTTACACTCACATTATGGCATTCACATCACTCTTTTTGGTTTTCATTCGCATGACTTGTATCTATAGTACAAACACAAGGATCTCTCATATATACCGCTTTTTGTAACCTTATGTTCACACAGCTACAGTAAGTGAGAAACGTAATCTGATATATTCTAAACAGGACTGAATGAGGCTAAAGTAAAACATAATGACCACCTCAACATGTCCTGAGGTGACGCCCAATATATACCTGTAGATATACACGTTGACACTATATACGTGTATGTATACACATTGACATTGTTTACATGAAGATATCGGTGTTGCCAACCATCAGTCAAAATATGCTCACTGTTACAAAGGGGTAGGTCAGGAAAACGATAAGATCCGTTATTTGTCTGATATCCTCTGAAAACCTCTATAACTTCAGACAATAACTCAATAAACCACCAGAATTTGCCCAAATCTTCTTCATTTTCCCACCAAAAATAGAAAATTTCGTATCCCTCTTCATTAGGTATTTTGGAACTTATGACTAAATGTCATAGGCGTAATATTCACCCTCTACAAAAGTTGGCAACCACGAGATATACACGGTGACACTTTCTACTTGATATAAACACGTTAACCTAGGTGTCCCTGAAGTCCTGTGGGTCGACTTTCAGACTAAAACAATATCTCACAACTCGGAATGTTGGATTAGTTATTGCACCTCCCACCACACATGAGGCATATCAATTCACCCTCACCACTTCTCTGAAATCACAGATGTCACGGCTAGTGCTAAGTACTCCTACTGATTCCTACAACTTGTAACGGAAATGCTCTGATAGGTCCACAAACGGCCTCGACAATACATATTTTACTACGAAGTCAACCCTAGCTAAGGCCTACATCATGGCTGTCTAAGCTGAGAGATATCCCATAGGAGCACTAAGGCTTGGACGATGTTGTGTATATTTTGTATAGATTTGGCACTATTTCATGAATGGAGCAGGAACTTCCACTTTCCACGGAGGCCATGGTCTTCCTTTGAGCAAAGTATAGAAATGTATCCATTGGGAGCTAATTTCTATGGCTCTCCCTGTGCGACGCGTCTGAGGGCGCCGCCTCTAACTTCTAAGAGGAAGCTCCGATGAAACTTGTAACAAACTCAACGACTAACGCGATGGGCATAACAAAAGGCGGCAGTCACAGAGGTCGGCTCTACCAGACAACAAGAGCCTCCGGGCAGATCCCTGCCCGACGAGGTCAAAGAAACATGAACGGATTCCTCAAGTAACAAATGACATTCAGGCTTAACACACGACGCTAGGTTACTATACTCTGCCTGATTGATACAATCACGTATGCACTAACAATGTAACGATGCTGAAAGCCTCCATAACTATCTACTGTTAGAACTATTGCTCATTTGATGGCTGACATATAGGGGGCATATTGCTGTCTGTCAGAATTACAATTTATGTGATTTAAAGTAAATCTCCGGTGACAATGACAGAGACTAGTAACAGAATCCACAATCACAAAGGTCGAAAAGCAGCGTATATTGTGGCATTCAATAAGATAAACAATGATATATAAAAATAGTCATAACGAATCAAAACTGATTGGAATAAAACAATATTTTCCTCGCTTAAAGAGAGCAAGAAAGACATAACCGTAAATGTTTTGTTCAAAACATTAGAACTGGCCATTTTACACTGGCAGGCGTTTGAAATAAATTGATGAAAATAAACTTTCAAGGAAGTGCATAGATACCCTAAAAGCTAAAATCAGCTTACGCAAATTTATTTTCTATAAACGTCCAAAATATATTTTTTGTTTGTATTGTAAATATTTAACCTGAACACAATATATCTTCGTCTCGGAAACTCGTAGTGATACATTTAGTTAAAAGGGTAAATTACTATAACAACGAATGTTTCTCCGCCAAGTATGAACAGCGCCTTTTCAAAAATATAACAGATATGTGCACCAATAAATAAATATCTATTATGCCCCAATGCAGTTTCATGTAATTCCTTTCCCTGCTCCATCTTTGGGGTATCGACTAGTTACGTGGTTCTCCACCACATAACATCACAATGTGATCACAGTAAAATTAATTCATTAAATAAATGTATTAGTCTATTACAGAAATCAATGCTTCGTTGACGAATCTCCCCAAACCAAGTGAATTTTGCTACTGTAATCACTAGTTGACTGGAAGTAAACATAATGTCCCTCTGGATCCTGGTGCCTGAGTGGCCTCGGTCAGGTGGGGTCGGGGCGCTACTTCCAGTACTTGTTGAAGACCTCCATGAAGGAGTCGTAGATCATGAAGGTGATGCCCACGTCCAGACACACCCGGCTCAGGCGGGGGATGGTGCCCTTGTAGAACCTGCAGCACAGAGCACAACGTCACGCACAGCCACAACAGGTCGACCAATGGGCATCTCCACCTCGGCTACAAACTTAGCCCTTGTAACCACCAAGCTTTACCATAACTATAGTTTATTACAAGTACTATAACCATGTAGGTTTTTCTGATTGTATTATCGGTTGTGATTAGGCTAAGTATAGATACCCGACATATACTTCAAAAACATATTTACAAATGATGTTATCAACTGCAATGTACTTACGCTTTGGGTCCCTCGTGCTTCATTATTTGATATCCACAGTCAAATGTATTTTTGTATTTACTCGCTTCCAGTCCCTGAAACAGAGGAGAATTGCCACATGACTGGTAGAACAATGTCGGAGCGACAAAATCAAGATTTAGAAAACATTTGATCGTCTTAAGTTACCACGCTTATAGTTCAAGTCTATTAGTTCAGTTGACCTGTCATACTGGTTATTTCAATTCTTTAGATAACCTTAAGAAATAACCAGCCATTCCACGTTCTCAACACAACACCACAAGATATTTTCCAAACCTTTTTTTTTTTAAACTGTCGAAAAGTGGCGTATTCTTATTCACTGGTTGCTGATTAGTGTAACCGTTAAAAGTACGAGTAATGTAAACAGGAGGTTAGAATGATTAATTTGGGAGTCATGACCAAACCAACAAGGTTCTCACGTCTAGACATCAGCAGTGGGACAGGGGTCGCACACGGTTTGATCAGGGGTACGACTCCATGCCTTATTAGAAAACAAAACTTTCCAAATCTAATACGCATGGTTATGCTCACCGGCATTGGCTAATTACAAAACCTAAACACTGAATACCGCAAAATGATTTATACCACAGGTGTTTAAGCCCTTCTCATTGAATAAAGTATAAGGGGGCGATTTGTGTTACCCTACTTCATCAAGATCCCTTAATTTATGAATTTGATAAGTCGCAGACTTTGAAGGTAATCCATTGATAGAAATCTCAAATTAATAAACAAAGGTAATTGTAAACCAACAGGCGACAGCTTCGTTTTATAGGAGAACATTAGCATACTGCGTTCTATGTTGTTTGTGTAATGCTCTCCTGTGACGTCAAACGTTTCATGATTAAAACAAACAATAAGTGTAAACATCCAACGAATCTTGCCTGACAAACGGCAAAGTATAAATCCCATTCTCACCTAAAGTTACATTATCCAGCGGCAGATCTAGCACTTTACGCCAGTTTTCTGAGGGATGTTAGGACGGTGTTACTTCGCCTCCCAACCCTGCCCACCGAAAAGTGTGTCACCCCCCAGCAACCTTAGCTTCACTGCTAGATCCGCCACTGCTCATTCACTTTGTCTAATTCACGCGAAAGGAAAACGTCAAGGACAAACGCAAACATTGGTATTTTCACCCACCATCTTATATACTTCTCTCTGGGGGGAACAGAAAACACATATATTAAATTCTATTCAATGCTCTATATAAAGGGATTTTCGGAGGTGCGCGTTGCCTTACCTTTTGTGCACATCCTACTTTTTGTACGTATGTTGACGTATTTCATGAAAGGCCTTATTTTGTTATTTCTAACGACATCAGGTAAATCCCAGTCAACAAGATATTTAAGAATGAGATTACTGAAACTTTTTTTCTTCTAACTTTTATATTTCGTCCACCGATATCTCAGTACCATCTAGTTATTGATCTGAATTTAGAAAGTAAGTTCTCCAGAGGATGACCACATTCCACTCTCAAAATACACTTGTTTTCTTGTACTTTTCCTTCTCCTACGGAAAAATGTGTGTCATTTGTCATGGTTTGGTAAACTCTTCACATGGTTTATATCTTGAGAATAACGAATTCCAAAACCTGGTATAATAAAGTTCCCTCCGTTTTTATTATGTTTATTTTTGAAATGATAATTCTAATGACATCACATGTATTTTCCCGGACAAGGATTTCTCTTTTCCATTGTCCGTGTTTTCCATATGCAGTAGTCCCCTATTTATGTTCTTCCAAGCAGATGCATTCTCAGGTTATTTATTTAGATCGTAGATTTTATTTCGTAACAAAAAACAGGCAACTTAGGATGACTATGTATATACAAATTCTGAGACGCAGAAAGTTTACCAAGGTTATGCATTTCACATTTCAAGGGTTCTTGTCTAAAAGTTAGTGAAATTTGCATGTTCAAGAAATAGTCATGTAAAATCAGATTTTTGTTTTTGTTTTTACAAAAACGTAGTACACGGATTTACTTCCTCTTTCATAGTGCTTTATGTCTTAAGAAAATATATTAGAAATATCAGAAAATACATTAGGCTTTACCAAAATGTGTTTAACTCCAATTGAATTTATGAACACCGAATGAGTGCATGTATCGAATCACGTATCGTGTCCCTTATCTATCCATGATTCTAACATTATGTGTATTGCATGAATGAAAAATGTATATTACGAGTAACTGATGAACTCCCTATTCAGTGTGCCCCCCCCCCCCCCCCCCCCCCCCCCCCCCCCCCCGTCGGGGGTTTCATCACCCGCACGGCCGCCGAGCGGTGCATATAAGGGGCAGTGAGTACTGATTGGCTGTACGTACCGCTCCTCATTTACAGTGTTTTAAACAATTTTGCAGGACTGTTTGGGTGATAAACTATAGAAGACCCTTAGGGGTTGTCCTCGGGTGGCTGTACGACCCATAGGGATCGTACGTCCCTCGGGATTCGCCCTCGGGTCGTGACGAACCCCTCTGGGTCGTACAGCCGTCCTCTGACGCCCCCCGCAGGTCTTCTTATATCAGTCCGGCCCCACGTAGGGCGCGGTGTGCGCGGGGCCAACCTACCTGCATCCGGGTCTTGATGACGTCGAGCGGCGTGTTGCCGAAGACGGAGGCGGCGCCGGCCACCGCCCCGAAGAGCCCCGTCAGCAGCTTGGGCACCGGCTTACTGTTGTCCCCGCCGCGGTACATGTCTTTGAGCGACTCGACGACGAAGAAGCGGATGGCCTGGTTGGAGCCCTGCTTCATCATGGTGGCCGTCAGCCCCTGGTAACAGCCGCGGAAACCTGGCCGAAAGGGACGAATGAAGTGGTCAGACAACAAGGCTGGAACTTTCTGCTAGAGTCCAATTAAAAGTAAAGAAAGTTTAGCTACACTCCATTCATATAAATGTACCAATATCCTGTGGGCAGCCACAAGGCATGCAGGAGGTACTGCAGGGATCGTCCTAGCCTTTCTGATTGGGTCGCCAAAAGACGCCAATTTCCGATTTTAAGTGCTATACGTGCTGCAGTCAAAAGAAAAGATTTGAGTCGCCAAATGAAGAAAACTCTAGCTATTGGCGACCTGGCGCCTTTATCGGACGACCCCTGGGTAAGAAGGACTTCAACGAATTTAAAGAAAGTTCTTCCACTAACAGCGAGTGCCTGTATGGCTATGACCTACCTGTTTCTTTGACTATAGTCCGTACTCCATGGAAAAACCCTTTAAACCTCGGGTTAGCCTTGGCCTGGTCGTCTATGAACTTGACTTTGAGTGTCTCCATGGGCGTCACTGCCAGGATGGCTTCACATATCCCCGCGCCTGCAGGTAAAGGGTGACAGGTGAGCTCAGAACCAACACGTGCAGAGAGCTGCACCAAAAGGCTCAGTGCACCAACGGAGCGAGCACATACAATAACCTATACGCTACTTCCTCCAACCTTTATTCTCAATATAGTTTATGCAATCTCTTGTGCACTTCTGTGGTGTTTTTAGGTAAGGCTAAAAAAAAACAGCATTTCTTTTACACGTAGAAACTTATATACCCGATTGTAAGTGAGGGTTATTGGTAGAAAAAATAAAAGACCCAGTAACAGTTTTAAAAAATCTGACGACATACCTAACCCGCAGAGTAGCTTTTGGCCCGAAGATAAGTTCCCATTGGCATCCACACTGCGCTTTTTGAACTCCTCAAAAGATCCGAATCTGAAAGTTAAAGACTTAATAAGACATAGGCCATGGCAAACAAACTACAGAGGATGATTCACGTCTACTTCACATAACATGCTTTAATTATCCATTAATTCACTTCCCAGAAGCCTAGCCTAGCTCTGAACACACAAAAAAACATACAACCGACTCTGTTTTTTTAATCGGACACATACGGGTCCTGATTTGCCTGTCATTTTATTCCTAAACTCTAGTCTCAAAACATTTAAAGCTAGCAGGAAATATCCGAATATTAAGTGTTCCCCCCCCCCCCCAAGCCTATTTCCTGTATGGTGTACATGGGATTCAGTCACATCAGTTGGAGCACAAGTGTATAGCTAATGTTTTTGGTCACACAGGGACGGATTTAGGAGAGATAGGGGCGCATGGGGCGCCCCCTCCCTTTTTAGACCAAATTTGTTTTTTTTTTTAAATGTAAAACTAGCGCGCCCCCCCCCCCCCCCTTTCCCAGTTTTCTTGATCTGCCCCTGCACAAGGATACACAAACGACCGGCAGACCTACGGGCATGCCTAGCAGTATTGGTCCTCCCAAGCATCTCCTAGCCATCGGCACTCAACAAACAAATGAAATCCATCTGTCGAATCACTAAATAACTGGCTGGAAATGGTACCCTAGTCCTAGTGGAGAAACTAGCCCTACGACGGTGATAACCTCTCCTATGGTCTACGACATGAGTTGGTGACATTGGTGAACGTCGACAGCTGCTGCCACCTGGGGAGGGATGGGATGCAGGTTAAGTCAGGGAGTGATGGCTCTACACCCTTCACTTCGACACTGCGACACGAACAGGCGTGTTAATTGTGCGGAAATTAATTATCATTTATCAAAAACGGACATAAACCTTATTTTCAAGAACAAAATGAAGATTAGAAGGTGGAGTAATCCAGTGGCGGATGCAGGATTTCCGAAAGGGGGGGAGGGGGGCATTTCCCCTCTTTTTGTAGTTTAGGGGTCCACCAAAAGGGGGGGGGGACGACCCCCTTGAACCCCCCCCCCCGTAATCTATAAACCCACAAGCCCTCTACTGAACCCACAAGCCCTCTATAGAAAAAAAATTTCAGCTCGGATTTTGACTGATCTCAAAAATTAAGTTGTATTTTCTGAGTTTTCCCTGTCCCATCGTAAATTTTCCCTTCGGTGTTACAGGCCCCACGCGTTCCCGGCCCCCGGCCCCACTTACGAAGATTTCAGCAAAGGGAATAATGAAACTTTTACCAGGCATCCTAATTCTTTTCTGAAGAACCAGATTTGGCATTTTCATGACCGAAACATAAAGGCTGCCTTTTATGGTCAATAGGGTACCTAAGAATACAAAGAAACACATCATGAGGGGAGGGGTGAAACTGCCCTAAATGGCTCTGACGTTGAATCTTATATCATAACGCAGACTTTCATCAAAAGGGGCACCCTCCCTCTCAGAACTGGCCGCTGGTAGTTTGGTCGGTTTGGGCGCCCTGCCTGTACCGGCCGCCGGACCCGGGGGCAAAGTGCCCGCGGCGGGGACTTGGGACTCTGCTCCCTCCAACTGATACCAACGCCACCTAATCGTCGTTAGCGCAGAGCTGATAACTCCCACACCCTTATCACCGGACCCTGCCCCAGGCCCTGACATAAACCTGCTATTTGTACTACCGTAAGGCTTTATCACAACTTATCTGATTTGACAATTTTTAAACGTTTCGGTTTAGTAGTAAGTTAAGGCAGGATCGAAGGGATCGGATCATTGTGAATTTGGAGTTGGCGTTCAAAAGGCTTTGGACTTTAATATTTTGATTAAACAGTCGGGTTCTTGGACCCAAAATGGTATATTCTTGAACAGACGTATCGATATCATTTAATCGATCCTAATTTATAAAATTCGGATGAAATAAAAGTTAAGATGTTTGATATTTATTTCCGACCACCTGTTTCTTGAATTAGATTGTAAAAATACTTGTACAGCAACACTTATCACACGTGAATAACTTGGTACTGCACAAAATATTTTAAAGGGGGACAGTTTCGAATCATGAAATGCAAAAGATGCGGAGGGCGGAGGAGCGCACTGACTTTTTGAAGGTCACGACCCGCTTCCAAACTACCTTGACTGACGCTCCTGAATGTTAGTTCAATGTTCTCTATATTTGGAGGTACAGATCAATGCTACAAAAAATGCCAAAATGTTATGAAATATATAAAATAAAAAATAGCTAAAATCCAATTATAGAACTTCTGAACAAATTGTCATTTGTTTTTACTATGATAAAGCAATAATAAAGCTAATATTGAAGTAGTTTTACCTGTCTTATGAAAGTAATTGAATGCCCCTTTTTTGCATAAAAAAATATATCCCTGCCGTTCACTGCATGTACTTTGCGGGGCCGTCTCACGGTTTGGCAGTGGGTGCCCTACCCAATCCCCCCACCCCCACCCCCGAGTTTCTTTGTTTGTTTGCTTTTTCATTTCGTTCATTTATACTGGCAAATGTCGGCTTTACAAAAACCCTGTTGAGCTGAGCTGTGGGTAGGCCTCACCTGACGGCCGACTTGGGGATGGAGCCGTAGAGCAGCACGCTGAGCCCGCGGTACAGGCCGCGCACCCCGTGGTCGCGCACCGTCAGCTTGACACAGTCGGCGATGCCCTTGTAGCGCTTGCTGGCGCCCGCCTTCTCGTCGAGCTGCAGCTGCGTCTTGACGTACTCGGTGGGGAACGTGATGCAGATCTCGATGCCGCCCGTGATGCCACCTGGCGACAACAACAGGGTACACGTCAGAAAATTGCATCTCAGTTAGTCAGTATCCACAAATTCAATAAAACCCTGAATTCCATAACCATTAATGATTTGTCAATGCTACTCGTGATGTGATACTGCCGGTCCAGGATGCCCAGGACACCATGACAGGAGCCTCTGGGTGTAGACACACAAGAAATAGCAGCTCATTATCAAAGTTGAGGCAATTAGACCCCCAACATTATGCGCAGGACACCTGTCAATTTAAAATTCTGTGAGCCCTGGGGCTTGTATTTGACATGGTTGACATGGGTCCTGATGGGACATGATGGTCTCTTAGAGGCGACATTGCCAATAGTGCCATATGCAGGGCTATATGCCTGCGCCTGTGCCTTTGCCTTTCATTTACGTTCAGCTACTTTCATTTGTTTTTATCAAAAGCGCAAATGACATCATACAAACATTGATCCCTATATACTACTCCTTGTTTTTGAGGATGGGGAGGGCAGTATGAGTAGTGAGCATCTCCGAGGAAGGTAAGGAAGGGGTGGCCGATATCTCGACAAAGAAGCCACCAGTCGGGTGGCAAGGCGAGCTGACCTCATCTCGGCAGACATGGCCCTTTTCCGCGCGAGGGCTGACCTGCATACGGCCCAACAGCCAACCTCCCCCATCCCATCTACTCCTAGACCAGCCAAACCTCCCCTTGCTCCTGCACCAGCCACTCCCGATGTTCATGGACACTAGCCAACCCCACCTCGCTCCTGGACCAGTAAAAGTCCCCTCCCTCCATGACCAGGTACCCCCCCTCCCCCTCCCCCCACTTCCTCCTGGACCAGCCAACCCCACTCCCTCCTAATCTTATATCTTATTACTTAGCTAAGTGTATATTTGCAAGATCATCAAATTTATTGATTCGAATGAAGTGTAGGCCGTTCTGACCTAGATTAGCCATTACATAGTTTGAGTAACTAGCGGACTTGTATGCAACTAAAGTCTAGTGAAGTGGTACATTTCATTTTCACCAATGACCCATTATCTGGTAGGCAGCGACGCATACACCTTTTATGCAAATTATTGATTCTTGTATTACATACATGTGTAATACACAGGAAGATGCCATTCAAAGTATGGCTGTATAAAGCTTTTATATAGTTTTATCATTGTTTGGAGATTAATATACCGTATGATTTTGTTAAACAAAGTTTATATGATACCAACCTGATAGTCCCCTTGGCCTACTTTACAAAAATACTTTCAGAACCAATAAATGTACCCAAATTTTTATAGTGCGGTGCACATTCATCATTCATTCAAGAGGGGGTATATCACGTAACGTTCGTCGAGTTTCAATGCATGATTTTGGTTTTCTTAGCATTTATTGTTTCTAATTTTTTTCTACACCATACAACAATACCACGCAGGTTATCTTACATAAGCTTAGGTTTCTAATTATCTGAAATATAAGTTTACAGGACTCTTTCATCCACAAGTATATGTACGTATGCACATGTACGTATGTATCTCTATAAGTACGCGTGTGTGTACGTATACATGTATACGTGTATGCATGTGTGTGTGTGTGTGTGTGTGTGTGTGAGTTTGTGTGTGTAAATGGTATAGTGTATGTGTATTGGGGTGTGTCCACACAGTCACTCTACATGTAAACCCCCACCGGTCCAATCTTTACGATGTTCATCTAATCTATAGGACATCTAGCTCAGTGCCGCCTGCAGTATTGACCCATATTTTCTCTGAGTACCTGCACAGGCGGCACAGTGCGGGCGTGTGGGTCTGACGACCAGCTGGTCATACGTGGCGGTGGTGGTGGTATAGTAGTGGTGGTATCCCCGGGTCACAGCTGAACCTGGTGACGGTAACAACCTCCTCGTCCTGCACGTCCCGGCCTGACCTCCCCGACATGTATCTAGGTCGACCAACTCAAAGGCCGTCGTCAGGAAAATAGATCTGGTAGAATACACCGAGATTCTGTTTGTAATCGCCTCTGCACCGTGCCCTATATTCGCCAAGTTGGGCGTCTCTAATGTTAAAGGGGATAAAGGGTGACATGGACGGGCAGCAGCATGTCGCGCTGCACACACTAAGTGGTAAACACCCCGAGGTTAATACTTATTTATGTCTAATTAAATGAGACAAACAGGTTGACGAGTTGCCGACCGCGTTGACTTGTAGTGAGGGGAATCTATGGATTGTGGCCTACTTTATTTCTGAACTACGCATGATTGCAATACACACCATGGTTGTGGCGTGTAAAACCATGTCACTTCACATGCCTCCTTTTGCAATTCGGGGCGGCAAGACCATCCCCCTTCACCCACCTTCTGTGGGCTGGGAATAATAGCCGATAGTAACCTAGTCCGAAGAGCCAGATTTGAGCCTTGTCTCTGTAAACATACCATTGATATATAGGAAAGTATACCTCATTCTCATAGTATGTCCCTATAGCTAGTCAGTGTCACTGTATTTGTTCTAGTTATTCTTAGCCTATACAGTAACTACTGTAAGTAGCATTAGACCTGGTCAGTAGCAACATTATTGAACATATATAAATTTATGCTTTTCTGCCTTGGAGACGTTTGAGTTCCTGCCTCTGTATGGCACAAGGGTCAAGGCTGACCTCACAGCTGTCAATGAAAGCTATTATTATCTAAACTTTAAACGACCGTCATAATTATGGTGTTCATATGGCAATATAGCCAGGTGTCCTGTAATGACCTTTGTGTCACAATATTGCCATACGTGAGAGAAGCCTCACAGTGGTGGGTACAGGCTTTAGGGTATATGTTCATGTAAATTACCCATGATCTCATTTGAGAGGATCTTAAATTAAGACAGAGAACTTATCAGTTTTCCGAAAAATGTACTCCAAGAAAGCTCGGTCTTCATTCCCGCGATGTCCCTGCTCCCATTCAGTCAGAGAACCGACCCCTTCCACGTGTCACCGGCTTCAGTAAAATATCAATTCACATTTTCTTTTTATCAAATTTATTACGAATGAAGGAACGCTAAGCCACCGGGAAGAAGGAAAACATCGTTTTTCCTTCCTGTAAATAACTAGTCCAATTTCACTTTATGCTAGTAAACATAAATAGAATAACTTAATTGCAAGACGCGGCGCTGTACTTAAATAATGTGAAAAGTATTAAAAGATTTGAAGATTTTAATTAATGTGACTGCTATCGCTTGAATGATGTCATCATGCTGAAAAACTGATTTATAATTAAAAAACAACGTATAATTAGAAAAACAACGTACATTATCATGGATATATATACAACCAATATGCAAATATATATGAATACATGTATATGAATGTATATGTATGTATTTATGGATTGATGTATATATGTGGGTGTAATCTAATATCTCGATCACACCAACACGATCATATCTACGGTGATACAGTAAGGTATTGAAGATAGCCGACTGAATAAGAGCTGCCGGCATGACGTCTGCCCAGTTAGGTACAGACATGGATGACGGAGCGCTCACTATATAGTTCATCCTAAACACTGGATTAGCCGATACTCCAGGGTTTAGGAGAGTGTCATGGCGCCTTGACGCGGCCGTGTCCGACAGCCTCGTATCTCCCCCAGAGCCTGCCATATCCTCTGCCCATGGCGCCGCGGGCCGCACAGACCCCCCACCCCCCAGCGCCCTATCTCATCCTCCCTCCCTGAGCGCCTCCAATTAGCAGCAGGAGGCGGGGTGTGTGCCTGCTGACGGCTGGGGGGGGGGGGGGGGGGGACCACGGAGGCTGTTGGGCGCGCGGTGAGCCTGATCTCACGGCGCGCGGTCTGAGCCTGGTCTGTGGTTCTCACGTCCACGGTCAGGTGGTGACATTGGCCGTGTCAAGGTCAGACTAGTTCACACGTCCTCACACCGAGAAATTGTAGATTGGACACAGACATTTTGAAATACAAACTATGTCTATAATTATTATCTAGCATCATTGGCCACGTACTCGAGGTAAATGAACCCTATTCCTCAGTACGCCTTTTTGAAAATCAATGCTCCTATAAAACCGACCGACTGAGCTGGTGTCTCTCGCCCATTGTAACCAGTCCGTGGTGCTGGCGTCTTAGGCTGCCGATTAACATACCCGGAGAGCGGGCCGTGGCTCCAGTCCCTCTCCCCGAGACGAGTAGTACAGGGAGTTGGCGGTTTGTCGACGGTACGATAGCCCAACCTCGGCCACACGAGCACACATCGTTACGCACCAGTGTTACTATATATGCCTCTTTTTACTTATAACGATTCCACCATACACTTGTGGTCGTAACGTACGCCGTATTGAACAGTGTTGTTGATAAAATCAACATTGACGGATGAATTCAACAAAATGCTGGAGTTAATGCATTAGATAAACCCGGGTGTTTAGATATTGTACTGTTTGTCGGTTACTTTGGGGCGGCGGGCCGTCACGGGGACAGACCCCGGTCTCCGTGCCCGGCCCGCGTACCTGTAGTCGGGGAGACAGGTGCGCCACACCTGGCCAACGCCACCGGGGGGGGGGCGGGGGGGTGCCAGCGCCACCCACTGACGAGCTTTATGTTACTCATAAAACCAGACATGGCTCTCGTTTGCTGGTATGTACCGGTATAACCACTGAGTTACCTGCTGATATTTAAACTATTTCCCGGGGCCTTTTGAAGTGATTCTGACCCCAGGACCGCTTTTTATTAATATTTAATCGATATCTTCTTCTTTTTTTTATCAATAGACATAAATATTTCTAACGTTGTATGACATCCATACATGCAGTCTATGTTCACTTGAATGGCCGACCCTTGGCCACGCGCCAGTCGCACGCTGCACACAGATGTACGTGGGTCGGTGCGAGGCGGGCTACAGACGGGCAGGGGAGACGGGGCAGATCGATGGCCGTCCTCGCGGGGGGTAACCCACATTCCCCCACATAGGACGGGGGCCGCTCCATCGAACCACGCCCCCACCACACGAGGCTGGCCCAAATAGCACAAACACAATCAAGCTTCGACCAAAACATTTTGTGATCTGCAGGGGGTGGATTCATACTGTAAAAACCTCTTCTGGAAAATTTGACATTCAATGGTTGGCCAAAAATAGAGGGGGGGGGGGGGGACAAAATCCGCCACCGATTTGTGATACGTCTTTCAACGTCGCACAGAACAGTCAACAGAGTCAGCACTGGTGTGAATTGTGAAACTAATACATTGTTTATGTATAATCAGGATTCCGGAGGAAATTAGAAACTACAATTCAGGATAGTCTGATGTGGCCACGTCTGAGTTGTGAGGCTTCAAATTTATCTCAGTATTGTGCCTGTGTGTCTCACTGTGAATATACACGAGGCCTCTTACCTATCTCAGTATTGTGCTTGTGTGTCTCACTGTGAATATACTCAAGGCCTCTAATTTATCTCAGTATTGTGCCTGTGTGTCTCACTGTGAATATACACTAGGCCTCGAATTTATCTCAGTATTGTGCCTGTGTGTCTCACTGTGAATATACACGAGGCCTCTAATTTATCTCAGTATTGTGTCCGTGTGTCTCACTGTGAATATACACGAGGCCTCTAATTTATCTCAGTATTGTGGTTTTGTGCCTCACTGTAAATATACACGAGGCCTCTAATATATCTCAGTATTGTGCCTGTGTGTCTCACTGTGAATATACATGAGGCCTCTTACCTATCTCAGTATTGTGCCCATGTGTCTCACTGTGAATATACACTAGGCCTCTAATTTATCTCAGTATTGTGCTCGTGTGTCTCACTGTGAATATACACGAGGCCTCTAATTTATCTCAGTATTGTGCCCGTGTGTCTCACTGTGAATATACACGAGGCCTCTAATTTATCACAGTATTGTGCCCGTGTGTCTCACTGTGAATATACATGAGACCTATAACTCATCACAGTATTGTGCCCTTGTGTCTCACTGTGAATATACACGAGGCCTCTAATTTATCTCAGTATTGTGCCCGTGTGTCTCACTGTGAATATACACGAGGCCTCTGATTTATCTCAGTATTGTGGTTGTGTGCCTCACTGTAAATATACATGAGGCCTCTATTTTATCACAGTATTGTGCCTGTATGTCTTACTGTAAATATACATGAGGCCTCTAATTTATCACAGTATTGTGCTTGTGTATCTCACTGTGAATCAACATTGACCTGCTATCCAGCCGTGGTGTGGGCCACCATTATCCTTCACCTAGTTCAGTGCCAAGACGGGATCACCCCTCAGAAGGGAACCCTCGTCCACAGACAGTGATGACGCTACTGACGGGCCATTTTTGGCCAACTGTACTGCAGTTATTGTAAAAATTACAATAAAGCCCATAAAACACGCACAAAGAAGTGCCCAAGATTGGTCTTGGTGGGGAAGCAAGTGAATCGACATTCCAAATTAAATCTATTTCTCTATAATACAGATGCCACTAAGGAGTTATGAAAAATCCGGAAAAGTAGGAAGGATGTTTTCGGAAATTCAGTTTAGACACTAAAGGGGTGGAAATAATAACCAGAAAATGTAAATTCATAGTTTGGATTGCTTAGAAGAGAATTGTAATAATTTGAAAAGCAATATAAGTGATTTTGGGAAGAAAAGGTATGCGTTCAATTTTCATACTGAACTGGCAAAAATCTGGAAATCCGGGAAAAGAAGGGAAAAGGCAACTCTGCTAATGAGTCGGCAATGTTCTTGTTAGACCAGGCTACATCAACATATTTTGTTCAATGGGAAGGATAGAAACTTTGCAAAATATTGGGCATCCCTGACCTAGATCTATGGTAGGAGAATGGCGTATCGACCTGAGTAACCAACACACTTGGAATATATGGTTCTGAGCAATTGGAGTATATTGACGGCATCGACTGAAACGATGCCCAGGAATAATTACAAATCAAATCTAGCATAACTTATTTAGACCACGAGCAGTTTGATCTATGTTCCAAATCCAATACAGAAGTCGCCGTTGGGAAAATGGCCTTCATGATGGCTTCACCATAGTAGTATTCACAATAGAGTTAACATGTTTGCGATAACATTCATAACAGGGTGATGGTTCTGAATGGAATGCAATATTTTCGGACTCAGAACGTCATGGCAGATGCACAGGCCAGATAATACATCAAGGCATTACACAGTGTTAGCGGGACCTTTCACTATGGAAAACTAAAGTCATTCGTATTAATAAATGAAAAAATACACTTGGGAAAGTACAAAACAGTACATCTTTATAACTTGTGTTGAAAAACACCAAACTCGACTAGTACAAATAAATGGACGTTTATTCCTTCCAGATTGACAATCGTGGAATGATCAACGTGTTTGAAAGTCTTCTTCAGGATTAAAGATTCATACGGGACTATGCCAGATCCTATATATTTTAGCCTTAAAATTCAAAAACGGCGGTTGTATGTGATTAAGATTTTTCATTATTATACTGATTGCTAAGCCTTTGAATGGGGCATACAGTCTCATGAATACACAACAACAAAAAACTACGGTAGCGAATGTATTCTATTCGTCCGGTTGACAACGAAATATATTTTGAAGACCCCTCATCAGTTTTAGATTACAATAGGTATCCCTCATTTGGGCTGAAGTCCAGTCTTTATAGTGATAATACGAAAAGTACTCTGAACACTGGGGATCTTTCTAGATATAGAATGCAAATGCTTCAAAGAAAGATATTTCAAGCGATATTGATTTGGTGTTAGGCTTCCTCTACATGTCAGGCGCGCTGGGAAAGCACATGATGACAGGGGCAGAAGCGGGAGTGGGGGACCAACGCCTGTGCGTGCCTACCATACATGAGTCAGACCGGGACATGTCGGACGGACGCTGCAGCTGTTAGACCAGCTGAGCAGATGCCTGCATGATCCAAAATAGCGAACAACTGTCTGAGGCGAGGAGTTTCATCTGTAGCCAACTTCTCTCACAGACTCAGTGAATCAGTGCCTTCGCAATGTTCTGTTTAAGTGACTCAATGCGTTTTCAAAGTTAGCTTCTCAGTACAGATTATTTAGGGCTGATATGAAAGTGAATGTGTATATGGTGCAGAACCCATGATGGTACATAGTGATGCCCAATCATATCAGATATGAGCGTGAACTGGGGCATAGCTGTCCATTGCCAGTCTAGTATTGCCTGCTTTACTGCAGACTCAGCGAGGTACAAAATATTGACTGCTCCACTCCAACCCTGATCAGACACATACTTTCAACAGCTTTACTGTAGACATTGTCAAGCACACAGAATATGGCAAAAAAAACTGTGTTCAGGTAACATGAATTGAAAAAATTAGGGTAGTTTCAGCGATTGTTTTTCTTACACATAGACTGGGTCAGTATTTAAAATGAAAAGAAAAATCCCCAAACATCCTCTAAAACAATATTTAGCATCTTAAATGCATGTCCTGAGTATCTTTATGCTCATCCAGGTTCTTTCAGTCATGATCACTTCTACTGGATTTTGATAAAAGAAGATATTTAGGATAGGTCGTGTAACCTGAACACAATCATCTTTTTTGTTAGGCTTCACCTACCACATTACATGCACCACAAGGAATCGAGTATTGTATACTTTACGGCAAACACAACATAGAACTGTTTAGACACGACTAGGTACACAGTATTGTTTGCTTTACTGTGGACACATACAAGCACAAAGTCAGGCACACAGTATTACCTGCTTCACTATAGACAACTCCAGGCACACGAAAGACTTAAAATGATAGGACAAAGATAACCAAGGTTGGCAGACAGATTATATAATCACTTATCATGTATTCTGGGCCATTCTGCGATGATCAATGTAACCTTTGTCTGTGACCTTCATGATATTGATCTCTGACCACCATTTGCAATGCGACACGAGGAGCGTGTTCTGGCAGAATTGGCCCAATTATTTCCTTTCCCAATGGCAGTACCGTTGCTAGGCAACCGAAACTAATTCACCCTTGTTGCCAAGCAGCTGTGAGATGAAGGCAATTTCTCTGCAGACTGGGGTCCTTTACTGTCGGGACTGAATCTACAGTGATGGGCAGAGATGGGTCAGAAGGAAATCAAAACAGGGTTCTTACAGACTTGGGCATGAAGAGTCAGGACGGGAGCATGGGAAGACAGGACGGGAGCGTGGGAAGACAGGAGGGAACATATGGAGACAGAAGGGGAGCAGGATAGAGCAGCATATGAGCATGAGGAGACAGGAAGGGAGCATGAAGAAACAGGAGTGGAGCAGGAGAGGACAGCAGGGGAACATAAGGAGACACAAGGGTAGAAGGAGGGACAAGAAGGGAACTTGAGGGGACAGGAGGGCAGCAGGAGGGCAGCAGGAGGAAGGAAGATAATATTGAAGGTAGGGTGAACTGGGTGGCATAAATGTCGGGGGGAGAGACCATGGGAGGTAGGAAAGGAGGGAGATGGGGGGCAGGGAAGAGGAAAGACCAAGGGAGGAGGTTGGGAGTGTGGGAGGTCCGAAGACTATGAGAGACAGGGACACTGACATATTTTGCTTGGGAAGACGTAGGGTGTGAGAATAGTCTGACACGCTAATTAATAGGATATCTATATGTCCTAGATAACATGCTAACTTTGTTTCAACATGGCCCAGCGTTCAGGAGGAGCACCCCTGGCTTGGGAGTGATGTAAAATTCTGGTCTCCTCATATTGATGACTCCCTTGACTGGCCATAATGATGTGGCCTCACTCCCCGCCCCGCAGCCACCACCCCGCTCACTGCCCGCCAAGCACCAAGATCCAGCATGGTGCCCGCTCGCCGCCAGCCGACCCCGCTAACTGGGCCCGCTAAGCTCACGGCTTTAGTCAGATCATGTCGGCCTAATGAAATTAGCTACGACACATAAACACCGCTCAATCAATGGGATTGTTTATCTTTAACCTTTTTATCCCAGGCCCTAGCTACCGACCGAGGTTTTCCTGCTGTGTAGCATATACCACCTGAATAATAGTTTCTCTATATCAGTTGCTAAGACCTCATACAGCATTTAGGGGACATGGGAATGGGTGGGACAAGGAGTGTTTGGGTCAAGTGAGGCCAACGACTACTTGCCCCTAAAATGTATCATTGCCATATACAGGCTGATTTGCACACTTGCCTAAGCAGATGCTGATGGATGTCTCCCCCCTCCCCCAACACAAACTCTTCAGGACTACACCCCCCTAATACACACTTCCCCATCACTAAAATATCACAATATGAGCATTCACCAAATGTCTAATATCTAATTTTGTCAGATCTTGAGATGACATACGTAATAAATATTGTGATGAAAACCCTTTCGTATGAAATAATATATCACATGATATTGTACAACGCTTATTTTTATCAAAACTTGAATTATCACTCACCAGTTTGAAGAAAATCAGAATTCTAAGAATTTAATGATACGTCGGGCGACTGGATTAACAAGCATAATTAGATATTTTTCCTCTTATTTTCCCGCTGATTCCGTCGCCGAGAATCAGCACATTACACACGGCAATTCATTGATAATCCAGTCACCTGGCGATTTTACCAGCCATTCTCCCACTCGTCCACCGCCGGTCAATGGCAAAATCCCCTCGTGGGTACAGGGCTTACGGCCCGCCCGGCTCCCCACCCTGGATCCGTCAATGGTTAGTAAATACCAAGAAGTAGGGCCAGATATGACTAGGCCGGGGACGACTAGCAAACAAGACGGGCAACTATATTTTGGGAATATATTTCGATCAAAATGGAAGTGTCCATTTTGTGATTCTAACCTCAAAATTAAACTGATTTAGATGGTATGTCTGTCAAGGAAAAGAGCAGGTTTTTTTAGTCATGGCATGAGCAACTCAATGTTTTTGGACACTTTTTAGCGATGTTTCCTATTCAGGACCTAGATCTACAGACTATTTCTTAAGCATTCCCTGACAAATTGTGTGTTCATACTTTGATTTCTGAACTCTGAAGTTTGAGGCACTTTGAAGAAGTTGAAATGCTAACAATAAACTTCTAATCTAGTATAAAAGATGATATATAATTGACAGCTCCCCTAAAAGGTCATTTGATAATTCGCCAGGCTCCCTTTTTGATTTTGAGCCAAATTGATGATCCACAGCTACAGCCCCCGGAAGTCCCGACCGCAGTTTTATCACTCTATACCAGGGGGTATAGATGGGGGGGGGGGGGTCCCATGTCACTTGTTGAATTTAAGAAACTGCCCTGTCACCTGTCCATATATCTCTGTTTATATCCATGTCCCTTGTCAAATTTAAGAAATAACCCTGTCCCATGTCATTATTCTTTTAAAGCCCCTGTCTCATGTCAAATTTAAGAAAGGGCCATGTCATTTGTCCTTTGCCGCCATGTTGCTGTCGAATTTTAAAAATGGCCCTGTCACCCTGTTGAATTTAAGAAATGTCTCTGTCACCCTGTCGATTTAAGGGGTCCATACCCATATATACCCATGTCACTAAGTCAGGTCCACACGTCAGCCTCAACTTTCGACTTTCAAAAAAAGCTGTCTATGTCTCACTGAGGGGTCTGCCCCGTCTGGAGCCATCTCGGTGCTCTTGGTACCCTTGGTCCGGAGGAAAACCAATCCAAGCTAGCTGGTCAATTCTTGAACTTCCACATGAGTTCAACCTCTACAGTTTTAGATTAACTTGAATTTCCTGGACTTTGATAAGAGCTTCGATTTCAAGGAAATTCATGCTATTCCAAAACATCAAAAATCCTAGGTCCTTGAAATAACTTGCACTTAAGACTTTTACGTTGTTCCCACAGTTCAAGGGGCCTGGATAAGCCTAGATATTTATTTTAGATAGAATGAAGTGTCTTGAATAACCTTGGACTTGCTTGAGATTGAGCACAGACCAAAAGTGGCCTGGTATTCCAAGATTTAAAGGTATTTCAAGGGTTGCCCTGTTCTCATTGTTGGTCACATGACTATGAGATTTTAAATATTTTGGAGGGTAAAGGGCAGCCATCTTGAAAGTTGAAATGAGGAGAGGACCATCCTCTGTATTACAAGGAGAAAATAAGTGATATTGCTAACAGATACATTAATCCAAATGCTTCTGGGATATTTATGAATATATATACTATAGAAATGAAAAAGCCAGTTAAAGGTGACTTATTTCTTATATATTCTTGATAACTCAGTGTTGCATGACCAGGGGCGGATCCAGGAGGGATCCCCTCCCATGTTAGATCATGTTAGTGGGGCCCCCCCTCCCCTATACATTCATGTTTGTGCCCCCCCCCCCCCCCTGACAATTTCTGGATCTGCCCCTGATGACATCAGTTGTTGAAGAAGAGTGGCGAGGTTACTACCTCTCAGGGTGGAGTTGGTTTATAGAGAGTGGAAACCACTGTCTAATATCATATCAAGTGTAGCATATTTGATTAAGAGACTTCACTATGCCTGGTATTGCATAACTCATTAACTTACCAATATTTGATGGCATACATAAAAAGTTAACAGCACCTGGCACCAGAGGTGTAAAGTATGGTCATGGTATGCCTGAGTTTCTATAAAAAAAATAGGGTAAAAATATGTAGGATATTCAAGAATAACCAAGCTCGTCTTATAAGTTCAACTTAATGCAAGCTATTGTTAAAAACCCATGAATATTCTTGCATATTCAAGCAGCAAATACCAGCAACTTATTCTCAGAAAATCCAAGCTGCCCTACAGGTTCAAGAAATTTCAAGAAATTCCAAGGTGCTTCCTTCATAGACTGGATTTTCATGAATATTCTTGAATAATCTAGCAGTCAATACCAGCAACTAATTCCAAGACAATTCAAGTGTACTTGAAACTTCAAGAAATTTAAACCTATATTTAAAATTTTGCCCCAGGTGGAATTCAGGGGCGGATTCAGAAATTTTCAAAGATGCCCTTTTGTAAAAATTTCCGCTGGACCCTCCGGATGTTAGAATTTTATATCTAAAGTATTAATATTTGCTACCAAAATAGGGGAGGGGCCCGCCCCTTGCCCCTCCCCCTCCCCCCGAACGCGCCGCCCCCGACTCCCGCCTCCCCCCCCCCCCCCTCCCCTCCCCTCTAAATCTGCCACTTGTATTGCACGCCGGTAGGCCAATGGGCCGACTGCCGGCCGACACCTCGTGAGTGTCTGCCGACCTGGGCGTCCACCAACCGGCGGGGGCGGCGGGGGGCTCGGCCCGGCCACCCGCTTCTGATTGGCCGCGGCCAGGCCCCAAGTGGGTCGGTGGGTCAGCGACACGCACACTGACTCATGTTATGTTTGGAGTTTTGTAAACACGTGTGTAACTATTATTATTCAAACGCGATTCTCTGGAAGAATAAAAACAAAAAGTGTCGGTGTGGCATAGCACATCCGAGGGGCAGCTCAATAATCTTTCAACCATCGTACATATATATATATATATATATATATATATATATATATATATATATATATATATTAATAGTTTAAAACATAAGTTTATAACAAAATAAATACCGATATGGAACATAATATACCAGCATTATGAGCATAGGCGTCTGACACCAGGAGGAATGTCTGCCTCTGGCTTTAGGCCTATGTAGAATATGCTTACCCACGCACACAGTAACTCGATCTATAGGGAGACTATTTGATATAATTGGATATTTCAAAAACTGTTTATAAATGCACTGCAGTACGCTGCCTTGATCAATTAGGAGCTCTGGAATAGACCTACATTTTGGGCCTGACCCCCGCCCTGATCTCACAGACATCGATGGAACTGGATCCTTATTCATGATACTGAGAGCACATTCTTGTCTTCATATTAATAATCTCTACCACAATAATATTATTGACAAATACTTGTAATACCTTATTCAGAACTGTGCCTCAATTGGATTAACTTAAGCCAGGCTTTATAAGAGAGGATCAAATATTTTAAGATATGGTCTACAGTCATGCAATCTAGGTACGGATCTAGAGGAAGGGATTTAATTTTTCTTTTTTTCAAATATTCATTTATCTTTTTAAAATGTTAAACTCTCCCCCACTGGCCATTATAATGATTATCACATTCAGAAAGAATAATCATATAATATTGTTCGGATTTGCGGATATAAAGCTAGCTCATTTCACATTGGTTATCATCCCCTTATAGATGACAGCGAGATAACGTGTAACAGTCCCTGTGAATCAATAGCATTACTCGCAGCATGTTCCTACCTGCAATGATCCCTTTCAGAGACTTGCTGCCGGCCGGTGCTGCTGCCATGAGATCCGCGTGAGGACGGTAAAACGGAGATCGGAAGCCGCTGCTGTGTCTATCCATCTTGGTATCGGTGTGTGCTGAAGCAAATAGGTTAAGCCTCCTTCATTTAACCACCAGTCGTATTCTCACGGTCCGCAATGGCCGATTTTGCATATCCGTTTTGGTTTCTGAGGCACCTACCCCGATTATCGCCTCTCTTCACTTTTTAAAGAAAGAGCTGATTTAAAACTGTTTTCTGTATCATTTTTTTTCTATAATTCAGGATCATTACCCATCACATATCTATATTATGATTCAAACGAATTTGTGAAGAAAACGGATGAACTTTAGCAGTTTTATTTTGTTTCGTCACATTAGATTACAGAGGAAAACTTCGCCGGGGAAGCCAGTCTAAAAATCTGTCAAAATATCACTTATTACACACGAAATTCATAAAAATGATTTCTTATTGCATATTAGTTCATGAATAATGTATTAAAGAAGAGAAATTGAAATTATTTTGATCTAAAATGTAGATTTAGGGAGAAATTTGGTGCGATAATTGGGGCACCTACACAAAACGGAAGTTGAATGACGTTGCGTGGACCACGAGAATTGGCAGCAGCGTTGACAGTCAAACTGCTTCAACCTACAACCAACATCCGTGTTAAGCAGCTTGACGTGTGGCTGTGCGGGGAGTAGTGGTGGCCAGCTGAGGGGTGCAGCCTCTATAAGCGGGTCAACACGCTAATATGAGGGACGCCACGTAGTGGCCGCCACGTGAGGGCAACACGTGCTGCCATCTGACGGCCAAACGGCCAGTCACTGACATCTAATAACCTGCATAATTACAAGTGGGCTGATTATCTAGATTTCTAAAGGTAGGCAATGTCTTATGAAGAGTTAGTAATGCCTGCAGGTTCTGCTGGGGGTGGTGGTGATGGTAGTGGTGGCGGGTGTGTAGGTGGGCCGCTTTACAATTCCAACTTATATTTTCAATTGGGGTATAGATGGGGGGGGGGGGGGGAAATCCCATGTCCCATGTCGAGTTTAAAAGCTCTTTAAAGCTCCTGTCGCATGTCGAAGGGGCCGTCCATAAATGATGTCATGCGCTGGGGAGGGGGGGGGTCCAGTCCCCTATACATTCCTATAGTAAAAGCATGACGAAGGGGGGGAGGGGGGGATCAAAAATGGTCAAAAATAGCATGACGTCATTTATGGACGGCCCCGAATTTAAGAAAAGGGCCATGTCATTTGTCCCTTAGATGCCATGTCGCCTGACGATTTTAAGAAATGGTCATGTCGCCTTGTCAAATTAAATAAATGGCCATGTCGCCCTGTATAACCTGTATAGGGTTTACACCCATTTAATTATGTTAACTTAAAAAAGGGGGTTCAACCTTTTCGATACTAAACTACTTTTAGTGTTATTTTACAATGAACTTGGGAAGGAAGTGTAGACTACTGCCGTGGCGTTAGTCCTACTTGAAAGATCATATAGCTACCGGGCTCATAGGCTACATAGGCCTATAGTAGGCTATAGGCCTAACAAGAAAATGGGGTAATCCAAATGGCAGTGTATACTTCCTAAATCAGTATGTCCGAAACATTTAAATTAGCTACTGAAATACTACTGTTTATACACTCTAGCACATTTACATATTTCGGACATACTGATTGCCCACTATTCAGCCACTGTACTTCCATCAGATTTCCCACTAAACTCCTACTGCAAGCTGACACTGATTCTGTACTCCGTACACACTGTATTACCACTGCTTCATGCTCCAGGATCACCCCAGAAGAAAATTACCCCAGAAGTCAAGATGACTGGAAACTTTGGCTTTGGATTGATTCTCGTATTGGCATGGCGACATGGCTATATCTTAAATTTGACATGGGACCGGACAATAATTAGGTGACAAGGACTTGCGACACACGACAACGGGATGCCCCTATCAAGAGCCCCACTAAAGGCAGTGTCATGGAGGGTACCAATAAGGGGGGCTCTGGATGGAGGGGTCCCGATGACGTGTGTTGAATTTTAAAAACGGCAATGGCGCATTCTTTGTCGCTTATTTTTTTCAATGTCGTCGAATTTAAGAGATGTCCATGTCATATGTCACAATGTTTTTAATCCTGTTGTTAAGCTCCTATATCGCATGGTGAATTTATGAAATGCCCATACCGCCGTGTCGATTTTAGTATGGGTCTAGACCAATCAATTTGACATGGCAAATAGCCATTCCTTAAATTCGACATGGCGACATCAGCTTTTCTTAAATTGGATAGGCAAAATGGCATCTTAGTGATAAATGACATGGCCCTTTTCTTAAATACGACATGAGACATGGACTATAAAAAGATAGTGACTGACATGTGACAGGGTTATTTCTTAAATTCGACAAGGGACAGAATGAGATATATTGACAGGCGACACAGCCGTTTTTTAAAATTTGACACGTGACATGGGACCTCCCCATCTATACCCTCTTTAGTGGTCCAACCCTATAATATGTTGCAAGTGAATTTTAAGAAATGCTCATGTCGCCTGTCCATATGATTTGATTTTCCATGTGGATTGATAAGAAAATTCAATGTCGAATTTAAGAATACATGAATTTATGTAGTTTCAGCGGGCGTTTATATGGAAATTCCTGGAAATTTCAGATGTTTTAATACGAAAAATCTTAAATAAATTAGATCTATAAACTTAGTAGAATTCTGAGACAAAAAATATGTGGCCTACCTGTTTGCGGGGATAATGCAGACACTTCAGCAGACTTTTACACAAAGTACATGTCCTTGGTTGAGCAGCTTGATGACAACTTGGAGAACTGCAGAGATATTCTTGCTGATGACTTGTTTGAAGCCCTGATGCAGCCAATGACGACTGACAAAAACAATTGTTAAATTAGTTAGATGATAAGGGAAAATGGGATTATTATTCTGCTGAATTGAAAAACGAGGAAATAGAGGAAGAAACAGAGGGGAAAAACGTTCAAGACAAGGCAAAAACACTCTGTGACTTTTTGAAGGGCCAATAAAATGCCAATACCAACAGGCAGACTGCCAGGGTATTTTATACAATAACCTATGGGTTGTGTACAAATATATAGAAGGATGAGGTGTTGTAAGACAACAAATAGGTCGCCATTAGACTTTTTTTTTCAATTTTAGATATTTTTTCAATTCTGTCATATTTAGAGACTTGATGAGACTTAGTGAGACTGTGAGAGACCTAAAGAGACCTTATGAGACTTAATGAGAATTGTGAGACTGTGTGAGACCTGATGGCACACAATCTCACAAAAACAACATAAAAATAATGATATATTTCTGTAAAAAACGTCTATTCAAACCACATATAAAATATTAGAATATGATCATATTCAGGACATATCAAATGACCTTATGAGACCTAATGAGACTTGATGAGACTTAGGCCAAACAAAAAAAAATTGTTGTGTTCAGGTAACCCTACCTACCCTAAATTTTTGGCCCTACCCTAAATTTTTTAAAGGAAATTTTTAATTATTTTTTTTCAGAATCCAAAGAATTGACCTAAAGTACCATGGAAAACCATAAAACAGCACATGGATACTCAGGGCATGTATTTTAGATGCTAAAAATGCTTTTGAGAATATTTGGAATATCTTTTTTATTTCCAACACTGGCCGGGTCTCTTTGGCAAGTGAAATAAATAAGCAAAAAAAAAAAGTTTTTTCGACCTACCTACCCTAATTTTTTCAACCTATGTTACCTGAACACACCAATTTTTTTTGTTTGGCCTTAGTAAGACTGTGGGAGACCTCATGTGACCTTGACAACTGAACTGGACAACCCACCTTGAAACCCTACCTTGAAAACACAACTTGACAAGCCAGGTTGAGAACCCACCTTGACAACCCAAGTTGAGAACCCACCTTGACAACCCAAGTTGACAATCCAAGCTGACAACCCATCTTGATAATCCACCTTGACAACCTAAGTTGGCAACCCAAGTTGCCAACCCAACTTGACAACCAAATTTGACAGCCGACCTTGACAACCCAAGTTGACAATCCATCTTGACAACCCACCTTGACAACCCAATGAGCTCTACGCTCGCGCTAGGGTTTGAACATATTTAGCCAATTTGGCTAAAGAACCTAAATTTTCTTTAGCCAGATTCAAATGCATTTCGCCAGGCCTCAAAATAAGCTTAGATGAGAGAGGAATTACCTTTATTTTCTCATATTTTCCTGATTTGTCGAGATTTTTTTGTATTAATCTCATTGGTAAAGATATTTCTTTTAGTTTCCATCAGTATGTTGAGATATGATCTATACCATTGACATTCTGGTCAGGGGTATGATAAATGGAAATATTATTTCTGTGTTCTCAAACTGAGTCATTTACCCATTTGACATCTTTACATTTTAGACCCCAGTGGATACACGCCCCAACACGGACAAAATCCTATTTTTTCCAAGGCGCATACTTTGATGATTATCTATCATACAAAATCAGCAAATATATTGTTTAAAAGCAGATTTAGTTTCCTAATCATGTCTACACCAGATTTCTCTAACTTAAGTGGATACTAATGGTTCAACACTTGAACTTCCTATATCAAAGGAATATAAAATATTCACAGAGAAATCTTGAAGAATTCCAGCAGTTCATGAATGCAGTCTGTGGGGTCTAAACAGTTTAGTATCATTATATGAATAAATTCATTCGATAGGAAATCAGTTAAGCTTCAAAATGGTATATGATAAGCCCAGAAAATCTCAGGATGTCTCAGGATTTCCTGGTCGCCAGTTTGGCAAATATTGTGCCTATTTTCCCCAGAAATTTTCGCCAGGTTCAATTTAATGGCGAATGGCCAGCGCGAGCGTAGGAGCTATTGTAAGGTTTTAGTTGTGTTTTTATGTATATATATGTGATCCATTTTTTAGTAGTCAAATCAAAGTCTTTATATTCTTCATTGTTTGACTTCATTCGTTCATTGATATAGATTGTTATAATAATTTTAGGGGAATTAGAACTAGCTCCTCGTCACCATATTCATTACTTGGTTTATAATAGAGATAGAGACTCCTTATATGGGGACTCGTACCCACACAAAGAACACTCATTGGCAAGAGGCAAAGTTTATTAGATCCACTGAAAATACATGTAAATAGTCTCATCGTTCTCTTTACATGTCATACCAGCATTCACATGCTATCTTCATTCATCAAGAACCTATCCACTTCCTGCCTACCGTACCACTCCTCGTTCAACGGGGGCGACACTCCTGCGCGCTGCCTAAGTCCGTGAGGGATGTCTCCCTCTACGTACTCCAATCCTAAGTGCTATTCGTCCAAACAGCTATGTCCAGGAATGGTCTTAGTTCCTGTGTTCACCTGGCTAAGCCTACCCATGATGTTCTATCCTGTTGCTATACATTATTGCTCACTATTGCTCCCATCTGTTCTTCTCAACGATTGACGTAGTCTGCTCACCCTGCTCTAGGGTCCTGCCCTTATATAGTGTCAGCCGTAGGGTTACACTATACGTTTTTGATGTTAATTGCTAATACTAACAGTTAAGTTTATTGATATCACTAACAATGTTCCACTATCCTAGAACCTATGGTCAAAAGTATCAGGCATCGACTCCCTCTCAGGATTAGTCTCAATTCGAGGAAGCGTGTTCCTCCTATTACTCAGAGCTGGTGGGACATTCAAAACGTCCTCAGCTAACCTTTACAGGTTGGCTATTGCACAACATCCCCTAATGCCTATGTCTACCTATCTTACCTGTCTTTTTGACTTATGATATCTATCAACTTAGTTATTTATCACGACGTCCATTTATCCTAGACTTGAGAGCTTTACAATATGTATGTATATGTGCTTATATATTGATAAATAAATAACACTTTGACTTCAGTGGACCAAGCTGAGAACCCATCTTAACAACTCACGTTGACAACCAAACTTGACAGCCGACCTTGATAACACAAGTTGACAACACTCGTTGACAACCCACCTTAAGAACCCAAGTTGACAACCCAAGCTGACAACCAATCTGGACAATGCAAGTTGACAAGCCAACTCGACAACCCACCTTCACCAGGGGCGGATCCAGGGGGGAGGGGCCCTGGCCTCCCGCTCCCCTGTTAAATAATGTTTATGGGGGCCACCCTCCCCCTTACATTCATGTTTTTGGGGGCCCTACAACTAGGAATTCCTGGATCCGCCCCTGTTGACAACCCAAGTTGGCAACCCACCTTGACAACTCACTTGATAACCCAAGTTGTCAATGCACTTTGACAACCAAAATTGGCAACACAGCTTGTTGACCCACCTTCAATCCTTGACAACCCAAATTGACAGCCCAACCTTACAACCAAAGTTGACAACTTTCCTTGACAACCTAGGTTGTCAACTTGAGATGACATCCAGATATTGTCGGCCCTAGTAGCTTTCTGTTGGCCCTGATTTTTACTCCATAGAATAGGCTCCCAAATACGTCAGTCTCCATTTTACAAAAATAAAATGGCAAGAAATCCCTGTCGGCCATCAGGGCCTATTCGGCCTTAATTTTGGTGAAAATTGTCGGCCCTGTTCTCAAATTGTTGGCCATTGGCCTACGGGCCAGTGTTAATCGTAAACACTGTAGCCAACCATCACAAAGCAAGTTGATAACCCACATTGACAACCTAAGTTGGCAACCTAGGTTGTCTACTTGAGTTGACAACCCACCTTGACAACCCACCTTAAAAACCCAAGTTGACAACCTGCCTTGACAACCCAAGCTGACAACCCATCTTGACAACCCAAGTTGACAACCCATCTTGACAACCTACCTGGACAACCCAAGCTGACAACCCATCTCGACAACTCACCTTAACAACCCAACTTGAAAACCCAACTTGACAACCCAACTTGATAACCTAATTTGTTAACCTGAGTTGACAACTTGCCTTGACAACCAATCTGACCCATCCCTGACCTCCCCATGACATCCCCATCCCCATGACATCCCTATGTAAGGGGAGTGTGGGGAGTGACAAACCAAGGTACCCCCATTGCAGACCTACCATAACTACAGAACTTGTCACTACCCTATCTCCATAGAGTTCAATGAGTTCAAACAGAAATCAAGACCAAATCCAAAAGGACCAGCTTGCAAAACTCGACCACTTTTAGAACCTGCCTCCAACAGAAGCCCATACAACACGGATGCCAAACCTGTTATTGAGCAGCTAAATTTGCTGAAGCTGGTTCCCAAGATGCTGTCAATAATCTATATAAACATGCTGCAAAACCTCAACCAGCGAAGGAAAAAATAGAGTGGTCAATATAAGAGCTCGCCTTTAGACTTGGCAAACCATACAAGACCACACACAACACAACCAAAAATCAATAGCAGAAAATAATTCTGAGACTAAAAAGGAAATTCCTTAATGTTCTTTAATTTGTCACAATAGTGTCATAGTTGTTTCGCTGGTTCCAACCTTCCAAAATACATTTAGGCTTAGACTTGTCCACCTGCCGCATTACATTCAGCGGAAGGAAATCACAGCAAAAGGAGATTCATAGGGAACTCCTCACTAGTCAACGTGTTTATAGAGGATAATCCCAGAATGTTTGTGGTAGGGGTTCGGGCCGAGGGTCCCTCGACCCATACCCCGCCGGGTTTGTTTAGACTGGAATTGAAAGCAGTGGCTAGAATGGTCAAAATTAGGACCCCAGCGACTGAACCCAACTCGACCGCCGTAGCTCCTGGGGGCGCCGGGCCTACGACTGTCTGGTCGTAGCCCGAAACTCGGTCCATGCCACAGGTTAAGACTCAACTGTCGTAGGTCTAGGCAATAACACAATATAGCCTATCTATTGCACACACCCCCAAAGGCCCGGTCACATATACCAACTCGACCGTCGGGAGTCCTTCAGACCCGATCGTCGGAGAAGAACCAGTTGTCAGGAATGATAGGAGGGGTGTCACATATAATGACGAAACCATCTGACATAACATGATGAATTTTCTTTAAGTCACTGGACCTGATTGAATATTGAAGATCAAAGTACTATTTTTCTACTATTTTACATGCTTATTAGATGCGTTGCCACATAATTTAATGGGTGTTTCAGACCCATGTTTCAATGTTTCTACAGAAATAATGATCGGACATGAAAATAAAATATACCACATTGAAGCTAATAGTATGCTTCATCTCAATGTGACGTTTTTTTCCCAAAAAATATATTAATGAAGAAAATGTGTCCCCTACCCTACCTTTCAGACCCGACAGCTGAGTTGTTCATCTTCAACATGTCCTGATTCCCGACCCGACGGATCCGTCGGGAATAACTCCAACCAACCAGTCGTAAGCCTATGACACATATACCAACTCATCCCGACCCGACTCAACCGTCGGGTTGGGTCGGTATATGTGACCGGGCCTTAAGACCCGATGATCCAGTCATACATCTTTGACATCTCAAGATGTAAGACCCGACTGAACAGTCTGAAGCCCGCCGCAAACTGCCCCGACTCGACGCAGATCCGACCCGATTTGCGTCGAATCGGCGTCGGGTCGGAGAGGTTTGGGGCAAAATCTGACCCGACCCGACGCACCGGGTCGGGTCGGATCTGAATCGGGACCCATCGGGACTTATCAAACATGTTTGATATGGCCCGACGCGTCGGGAGGCGTCGGGACCTCCAGGGTCATAATTGATAGGTCCCGACGCAACAGGGGGTGCAGTCGGGTCGGATCTGCGTCGAGTCGGGACAGTTTGCGGCGGGCTTTAGGAATTAGCTAAGACTCCAGTCTTAACCTATGCCACACTACAGGACTTAGCCCAACTCAACTCAACTCGACAGATGAGTTGAGTTGAGTTGGTAAGTGTGGCCGGGGCTTAACTCCCTCAAAATGAGAAATTGGGAATCTGTTAATCTGACATGAGCCGCACTCTCCAAACTGTGTCAATGTTGTATGCATCACCATGTTTACTACTTATTCTACTTTAAATTTCTCAGAGTGGGTTTGAAACAGATGGGCCGTCGGAAATATCACGTCGGCGAGGGCCTAGCGGAATCCTTGGCGTGGGCGAGGGCCTTAAGCCTAACGGGGGCGTATTTTGACGGGTCTAGCAACTCCAGCTTTGTTTGTATAACAGTCTACCCGACCGAGGACGTCGGACTCGGCGGCCTAATCCCCCAACCCCCGCCCCCCTCGTTAACTCCTATGTTGTGATACGTTGACTAGTGAGCGGCAGTCGATTCATATTGTAGTTTCAACTTTTTTTTAGGTAACATTGTCCTTTTTTTTCATGGCGAATGTCCCGTCACCCCAGTAATGAGTGATCACGCCAAATTCGTGACGCAACTGTTGTCACACTGCATGTTGCAATGACAACATTGTCATAGCAACAAACGTAGTGAGGGGCCGCATCATTCATGGATTGGTGGGGAGGGGATTACAATGTAACCCCCCCCCCCCCTGGGGACATGACGTCATTTGTGGACGACCCCTTAGCACTGTCAACCTGAAGTCACAACGATGACGAGGTTGAGTGTCGTCATGTTGACGCTGTCACAAGCACGAGCATTGTCATGTAGACAACGTCACGATGACGAGCGTCATCACTTCTGAACTTTTCCGGGAAAACGCATCATCTCCAAGCAGGAAGTCGCACACATTTTAAAATGGTCTAACAGCTTGCCGAAACTCAGAGGCTACAGCACCCGATGAAATTAACTCGCCTAATGTGTTTAAGCTGAGGCGCAATGCATCTTGTCATAATTAAAGCCAGTGTATCTTCTGGCAGACGTGATTTGCTACATTGTAACTCCTGTATGCTGCGCCAAATTCACGACATGACCAGTAACATCGCTGGATTACGTTCTAATGTCGCAAAACATGTCTATGGCCACGATGTCCAGAGATGCCACTCCCCGACAATCAAAATGTAGGAAATATGTAAAATGTTAGAATTTGCAGTAGTTAATATACTAGAACAACAATATCTATGCCTCTGGTGGCTGGATGTTCAATTGGAAGCAAAATATTATCTAAAATATAAAGTTTCCTACTTTTGTGTAGGAACTGTAACTATGGCTGTGCTGCTTTCCTAATTAGAGTTATTCTCTATTAGGCCAAACAAAAAAAATTGTTGTGTTCAGGTAACATAGGTCGAAAAAAATAGGGTAGGTAGGTCGAAAAAACTTTTTTTTTTTTGCTTTTTTTTTTCACTTGATAAAGAGACCCGTCCAGTGTTGGAAATAAAAAAGGTATCCCAAATATTCTCAGAGCATTTTTAGCACCTAAAATACATGCCCTGAGTATCCATGTGCTGTTTTATGGTTTTCCATGGTACTTTAGGTCAATTCTTTGGATTCTGAAAAAAAAAAAAATTTCCTTAAAAAAAAGTTAGGGTAGGGCCAATAATTTAGGGTAGGTAGGGTTACCTGAACACAACAATTTTTTTTGTTTGGCCTTATACCAATGGGGAGACGCTAGAGACTTTGCTTTCTTTATGCCTGGTGGCAGAAAGGCTGAGCTAATTCCTACTTTTACAGTAGGAAGGTCATATATATTGTGTATGGCAGAGTTCCTACAAAAAGTAGGAAATTGAGGAACACCATCCTAATCCATTCCAGATGAAATTTTAAACTTATAATTGACGACAGCAATAGGGAAATGAATGTTTTGATACTTTTCCCATTTTTTCAAAAAGTAGGAGGGACAGGTTCATTAAGACTGAGTTTAGAGTGATGCCCAGGAACGTACACACCTGGAGGGGTGTGTTACCTTTTTCCAACTTACGCTAAAGCCTATGGTACGAATTACTGAAATCACCTCTGCGAGCGCACCTTTGCACCCCTCCTCCGTATCCGCTATGACGATGAAGTCGTCCAAATAATTAATGACTCTCTCCACTCCCCGGCTCCTGCACATACTAACCACTAAGTTTGAAATAAGGTCGAAAATAAAAGGTGCGCAACGCAGACCAAAGCACAATCTCTGATCCTCCAACCACACCCCGCCTTGCCCAAAGTCCCAACTCAAGCCCTGGCATTTGGAATGCTTCGGATTTACACTAACTGAGCGGTAGGCCGACTCGATGTCGACCACTGCCATGAAGTCCCCTTCATTTCACATTTGTGCCACCGTATCAACAGAATTAAATTTAAAGGGAGGGGCCAGCAACCATAAATTAGTAAACTGCCGTGATCTTTACCATCAAGGGGGAAACCATGCAAAATTTTATGCTTTTATCTCTAATATTCTTTGTTTTATTCACATTTGTTTCCATCAAAATGAGTTTCCCTGTCTGCATCTGTCTGCATCTCTATGCGACGTCACAAGCAGAACAGTTGAAAAAATATAAAACTGAAATAAATGCAATAACAAATATGTTAAATGTTCTTTGTAAGTCTAAAAGAGATTAAAATCATGTAATTAAATGATTTATAAAAGAAAATGTGAAAAAATATAGTTTTTATGGAATTTTGAATTTTGAAATTTGAATATAACTGTCATTTTGTGTGACGTCACACACAGATGTGTGATTTCCTGAGGATCAGAGGAATATGAGGTTTCTCAAAGTTTGAACCCATTTATCACATGAATGAGTCAATGCTTTTCACTGAAATTTGGTATACTTCTATATAAGCATCAAATCTAACATATAAACTGTAAAATAACCAGAACTGAAATTTCACTGGCTCTCATCTTTAAAGCTCTGACAAGTGGTGTCCATATGATCGTTGATGCACTGGCCTTCTGGCCGACTACAGTCGGTTATAGGCCTGAGCCCCCCGTTGCTTTTCTCCACGGCCCCCAGAGAGTGTACACAAGTCGGGGGGTCCTCTACAACTATAACCTTCCCTTCCTCTATTTCCCTGTGGAGCATCTCTGACTTGAATTTTGACTCTATTATTGAGTTATAATTCTCACACATAGTTTGATTCGCAACCCTCATCCACGATATCAAACCCATCACAAAGGCCCGACCACAACAGCTCCTTGGTCTCTATCTCAAAGGTACAATCGTCAGACCAAAGGTGATTTGCTATTCTACAAGGTTTCAACTGAGTAATCCCTGAGCCCACAACATTTTTGCAAGCGCACTGCCCTGCAATACAATCCTCACAAACATGGATGACCCGACCCGAACGGCTTGTGGGGGGTGAGACACCAAAAAAGCCATTAGGTAAATCATTTGGACCCTTGGACCCTCCGAGGGCATGAACCAACCCTCCCTGGATATTATTCACACCTGAGGATCCACCCTCAACAGGTACAGGACTCAACCCGTTCCCCCCCTTTAGGTGAAGATAAGAGACTAACATTATGGTGGCCAACAGGCCCAAGACCAACATCCTCTACAACCACACAGCTCGTAATATCAGGAGTCTCTTCCTCAACTATTGGATCATCCATGGGGACATTTCATTTTTGCCCCCCGTTCTGTGACGGGCCCTTCTTGTTCGACGACCTGTAGCATTTGTATGCGCCATGGGTAGATCCGCCGCATGACCTGCATGTGTGTTTGTATTTGCAGGGTTGCCTCGTGCAACCCTCCATGTTGTTGTAGTCGTAACATAGTTGCCCCTGGCTTTTTCTCGGTTGTCGGCTTCCTGGGGCTTGTCGTTCCGTCGTACGTAAAAAACTTCAACACCCTCACGGTGTCCACTTTCCTGAATTCTCCAATTCCGCCGATATTGGCCTCTCGACGGACAGACTCGTCGTAGGAGACTAGTGTGTCCACCCGGAAGATTTTAGACTCACCCTTCTCCGCAAGGAAGTGAACATGGTTAAGGAGGCCAGAAATGTCCTTGCCCTTCCTGTATGATTCCCTAATAGTCTCTAGTGAGACGACCATGAGAGATTCAAAGGACTGAACTGAATCACCTTTTTTCTTCAATAACTTTTTCTGGGAGTATTTCTTGGTAATCCTGTCCTTCCCCTGCTTCGGCACCTTGGCCCTCTTGTGGTGGGTATGTTTCTTGCGACGTGCATGCCGGTCTTCCCCCGATGTTGAGTCCGATCCCGAATCATCACTTGAAGATGAAGAGGATGAGGAGGACCACTCGCTGTCCGATTCCTCATCGCCTGACAGGGCCTCCTGACCCTCTACTTCGCTGTCACAGTCGCTTTCTTTGACCAGCATAACCTTGTTTTTAGAACCGTTGACTACCGGCACTGCCTTTTGTTTACTTTTCTTCTTGTGGTCCGCGGGGTTCCCCACCCTAGATACCTTAGCCGTTGCTTCATCGCGCTGCTTGGGCTTCCCCGGTTCTGGTTTTCTCTTCGGAGGTTTCACTGTCTCCTGTTTCCGCATGGATATCGCTGCCAGATTTTCGCGGTAGGACTCCTCCAAATTCTTTAGGCGTTGGGCCAAGATGCCCACATCAAACACGCTCGGAGGGGGGGTGGCGTCCTTTGCTGAGGCGGCACCGCCCGTCGCCCCTTCTGCTCCTTGCACCTCCGCCATCGCTCTGCTCGCCCGCTCACTGTAAAAATCCAAGACTTCACGCTTGCACTGGTCACCCCAGGGTTGCCGATGCACCACACCACATCTACTACAGGCCTTGATGTTGTCCCAACCCGTCATGGAGGACATAACCACCTTTTCAAAACGGCTGACGTGTTGGCTCGACGACGCGAAGCAGGCGAATGAACGCAACGGAAATTCCCCGTGACGTCCTGATGCTAGGAGTCCCCAGGGAAACCAACCTAGCAAACCTCGCGTCCCCGTTATACTTAGATAAGCCCGGGGTTATCATGCCTTAAAGGTCTACATAATTGTCAAATCAAAACTCTAGAATGAAAACCTCTATAATCAATTGCCCCTTTTCTATGGGGCCGTCCATGAATGACGTCATGCGCCCGGGGGGGGTCCAGGCCCCTTTACATTTCTATAGTAAAAGCATGACGAAGGGGGGGAGGGTGGGGGTCAAAAATATCATGACGTCATTTATGGACGGCCCCTTTGACAATCCGCTTTGGTGTGTGTGGGGTGGAGTAGTGGTTAGAGTGTACGTCTGTTGCGCGGGCGGCCCGGGTTCAAGTCTGGGCTGTGGTGGACTGGCTGCTACCCCCTGTAACATGACGCGAGTTCCGAGCTGAATGCAGGTTCCTTCCGGTCATTTGCACATGCGCACTGGGGTAGATCCTGGCCACAGATAGTCTAGATGCATGTCATGTCAAAGATGCCAGTCGAAGTTGTATTGGGTAGCAAACTAAATATATATCCCTCACATCTTTTACATCACTAGGATTCAGACCAAAAAGGCTAACTCGTCCCTACTCCTAGTCTGTGGAGGGGGCACCTGTCCAGCTCGGGTCAAGGCTATGTGCAGCCGACCAGTCAAATGCGTCGGGAACTCTCATTCAGCCGGAACTCCAGTTATGCTACACCCCCCTCTACATGTCTCCCAGTGGCAACAACTGGGTTATCAAAGGTCTCTAGTAGACCACCGGCTGTTGTGTGTAGGTAGGTACTACCACAGCCCTGCAGCTACAGGTGGACAAATTGAGTGCATTATAATGTGTGACCGAGGGTTTTCTATATTTGTAAGGGGAACTAATCCATTTATTCTTGTTTTAGATGCTTTCTCTTTGCCCTGAGATTCTAATTCAAAAGAAATTGAAGTAATAGTTACATTTTTTGATTTGTTGTAACAGAAAATGGTAAACAAAAGTGCTAAAAATGACGATTTTATCACTATTTTGAACTTAGAAGCCCACAATTTATGATAAAAAGTCGTTGGGCACCTTTAAAAGTTTTTGAGGCACTTTTTATATAGTTTTGTCATTATGGAATGATTAAAAACTTTGAGAAATAGTTACGCCCAAAGAGTCAAAAATGGCCCCCAAAATTCCTCCACCAATTACTGAGTGACCTATAGATTGACCTTTGACCTTATTGGCCTTGACCTAAATCTTAGGTCAATGTGACATAATTAGCAAGTCCTTGTCAAGGGCTGTCAGACAAACTTTACAGAGTGAAGCTACCATCATTATATCCAGAGATATCTTGGTTTTAGTCATAAAAACTATTTCAAAACTTGATCAGATAAATTTCCTATGGGAAAGGTCACAAAAATTTACAATAGGATCCAATGGGATTAGATCTACATCTACTCTTTTAGTCAGAAAAAACGACATGGAATATTGAATAACTTTTTAACTTAGAAAGCTAGAAACATTCCGTAAAAACTGTTAGGTTTCTAATGTCATGATCTTTAATTCTAAATGTAGTTAAACTTCTTCTGATGTCACTCTATTAACACCTGCCTCGGTAAAAGTGTAGGTGTATGGTCTCTATATATCTTCTCATAGATCCGATCATTCCATAGATACGATCAACAAAGACAGGATTGTCAAAATCATGTTCTCGCCGTAATATAACCTTAGATGTTGATACGACGTAAAACCCAATAACCAACCAACCAACCATTGAATCCGCTTTGGTGCCCTCAGCAATTAAGACCATAATGTCTTCTACAACCTCAGTCATCCAATAAATGAATTTGGAGTGTCTATGCCTATGGCTACGGTGTGATTTTACATTATGCTTCATAAATGGCTGTGAAAGGTTGAAAAAGTCAATCTTTCTTCGATGCGTCAAAACTGGATCCTCTACTACGGCGCATCATTTCGTACTTCTGGGCCACCGTCCAGAGTCTCTTTCGGCGCGGCGCTCGTTGCAGAACGGCGTCGGGACTCCTTACAGTTACACTCTGCGCACGATAGTTCTCCGAAGGAAATTGATAGTACGTGGGTACTTTCTTACACAGGTAGGCGTAGTAGCAGAGGGATATATACTCACTCTGCGACAAATCCCCTCCGCGCCGGAAAAGTTAGGTCTCGATCAGCTAAGTAGCAGACTGCTCAACACTGACACTGACTCCATCATTTGTTAGTTAATTCAATGTGTCGCGCCTGGTGGAGGCGGTCGCCTGTGCTTCAGTATGTCACGTCACCCATGACCCTGACCCGGAAGTACTTCTAAACCAATCACCGTGGACCGCTCTAGTTTACCTTAGCAACCAGTTTCTCGGTGGTTCTGTCACTGTGTTGAAAGGTACCGCTGGAAAATTAGGAGTCTTGAGGCATTCCAGCCGCGTAAAACACTGTCACGTAAGTAATTACATGTCCTTGATGTATATATCAAATGACTATTCATATCTTCTTTTTGATTGAGATGTTGTTAATTGTTTTTCATTGCGACTTGAGTGTCTGCTAAAAGCGACTGCTGTGGGAGTGTGGCGTTTGTTCATTGACTGAGATTGACATTGTTGTGTTGACTGTTGTCGTGTTGATAACGTTACTGTTGTGATTGTTTTCGCGGTGCTCAGTCTGGTGGATGGATGTGCGTTAATCATACGACAGTTATTAGTTTTGAAAAAAGAGAAAGATTTGATCATTTGCAAACAGAAAGTTATCCAATGTAAAACAAGACTAGGAAAATTTCAGATTTTTCCTGCAATCTTGGTCATCAGAAACACAACAGTACCAAGGCAATGGCAATGCCAAGGCAATGGCAATGGCCATAGCATACCCAAAAACTGAGGATGTTGCTAGCCTTTTCTACTTATCAGACTGATACTAACAACTTAGTAACTTAGTTGAGAAGCGCCAAAACTTAGTTGGACGCCTTTGTGTATTTTTTAAAATAAAGTTCTTGCAAAACTGAATAATTTGAGACAAGGCCCTTGGCCTATCAGTATCACAATCAGAAAATCTGAAAAACCCGGGCTATGTAGGCCTACACTGAAAAAAAAAATTGTTACAACTATAATAAACCAAAATAATGCTTATGCACCTGGCCAGATCAAGCTTCTCAAGGTTTGACAGTGACACTGGTCAGTGACAGTGTGGTTTCTCTCTTTACTTTTTTTTTTTTGCGCCTGCTTTATTTGTATTTCAGTAACCACGCTAAAAATAGTAGGCCTATAACAGTTAGGCCTATACATTTTCATAGAAATGTCAATATATTTATTAGATCTGCACTTTCCATTGCTTATCGTAACTTCAAACAGAATCAAAATCGGATGGGGCTATTTACTATGGCAATGTATGGCAGAAAACATGTTATTTTGCTCTAACGTTAATGTATTGGTCAAATTTTCAAACAGTTAACGTTAGCGAGAAAAAGATTAGCATTGACCCCAGGTATCCCAACACAGTGTCCGAAATTAAGCTAAGCCCAGCGCACATATTTTCGCGGCCAGGGCCCATATCTTCGTAACTGATTTGGCTGATCAGGGAATATTTGATTAGGGTCCCATGATCAGTGATTTTGCCTTTTACCAAAATTTATAGTGTTATTGCAAAATAGTGTCCGAGAGGGATTATTAGGTGTAAAATTTCTGATCATTGGACCCTAATCAAATTTTCCCTGATCAGCCAAATCAGTTACGAAGATATGGGCCTAGGTGTATGATTTTTAAGGGTGTGCACCCATAATGTGCATGGACCCCCTAACTAGCTTTTTATGAAGTTTTCTATTACCTTGTGATTATGAGAAAAGGGAGTAGTGCTATTTACACGCCAACTACTGATGTCTATACTTGAGGTGAGATATAAATAAGAGCATGAAGGGGATGTTGCCAGATGAGGAAAAGTATAGATATGTCACTGTTAATTTAGATTTTCGAAATGTTGAGGTCATTCGTTTTAACATAGAGATACATAAGACCCACTATTTTGGCACAAATATTACATTTTTTAATGGAAAGTCCCTGGGCCCAGAGGGTCTGGGGGAAAATGTTGCTGTAGCACACACACCTGCCCCCCCCCCCCGCCCCCTCTTTTTTTTTCTCTCAAAATTTCTGGCTGCGTCCCCGTAGTTGGTACCGCACATGTTTTGTTTTTTTTCAAAAAGGTCTTAGAGCTTAATTGACAGCTTTTGAGAGTGGGTTCAATAAGCCCGACCCAGCTTACACGAAATATTTTCAATATTGCTTCGATGCTTATTCCCTGGAGACAGTTGCATAATACAAAATTGATCAAAGCAATTTAGTTGACAGATTACTCTTTGAATTGTAAAATGCTGTCCTTTATATTTGACTTTTTCTGAAAGGAACCAATGGTAAAGCAGTCAGCTCCAACTATGATGTCCAACCCTATTTTTCTCTGAAAAACAGCATTTTGATTGGATGGCAAACCTAAAAACTTATCAATTGATACGATTTAGGAAATGATAATATATTTTAGCAGTACTTTGGGATGCAGAAAAAATAATTTTTGCTTTGGGGGCGTCCTATAGATGTTATTGGTAGAGGTGCTCCCAAAGCTTTACCATATGATGTTTTTCATTGTGTAAAATCAATAAGGGGTGAAATACGATTAATTTGGGGTCAGGTGATCACTTTTTGGTGATCACCACGTGGTGATCATGACTACATGGCTTTGAATTTTATCTATAACTGTTGAAATCTAAAGGAAAATAATTTTTTGGCAATGTTTTCATAGGTTTGTTTCAGCTAAATTTAGAATGAATATGTGATCTAGAGGTTCTCAATCTTGACCAATAACAATTTGAAAATGATCACCAATATGGCGTCCATCCCATTTTTGGGAGTTGTGATGTCATTTGCACAACATCTATACCCTCATTTGTAACAATTACCTGCTCTACAGCTCCCCTTTCCCATGGCCCAACGTAATTCTCTAAAAGGCAGGGATGTAAGTTTTCCGAGTTTTGTCGGACATCCGATTTCGCCTCTTTACCACCCAAAAATATCAGTTTGAAAATTTGATATTTAGAACACGTTTCACAACATTTTAGGAACCATTCTGGTTATCCTAATGCTATTTCCGATTTTTTTCACTGTCTCCGACTTACATCCCTGAAAAGGGGTGTGGCTTGGGTATTGATGGTTACTGATTGGATGCATGTACATGGGTCCTATATATTCAGGTATGTCAAGTTTGAGGGACCAGAAAGCCCAGGTTGCCCTAAAAAAAATATTAATTTGTTGTTTCCAATAAATGTACTCATGTATTCATATCTGACAAATCCTTAAAGTATAATTGTCCAAACTATTTTTACTGATAAACATTTATCTTTACTTAATTGTGTAACATATCTTCATTTCCAATTGATTTTTATTCCAATTTTAATAAGTGCAAAGAAAGAAACAGAAATCCAAATATCCTTTTGCCTTAACTGGCTCCTCTCTCACCCCTCCACCTCCCCCTTCTCCACATTCCACCACCCTATAGTGGACAACAGGTGCCAGACCATCTGCCTGACACATTAGGCAGAGAAAAGGGAGAAAAATTGTTGTGTTCAGGTAACATAAGTTGAAAAAATTAGGGTGGGTAGGTCAATTTTCTTCTTCTTCTTTTTTTACTTACCCAACTAACCCAAAAGAATATGGTAGGTTGGGTTACCTGAACACCACTATTTTTTTATATTTTTTTTTTATGTTAGGCCTTATCATAGTGGGTAGCAAGAGTGGTGACAGAAATTGCTAATCAAAATGGATGACTATTTTTCGCCACCAAAGCAACATTTTTCTCTATTTGCTTACTTGAGTAACCCCAACTATAGGGGACAAGGATGATGTATACTGCTATTTTGTCAAACCCTTGTCCAACTTTATTAAAGGAAGTGGCCAGTGACTCAAAACTATAAACCTGCCGTGATTTCTCTGTCCCCTAACAACATCAAAATACAGAACACCAAAAAATGTAGGATGGCTGTCAGTGTTTTGGAATGTTCTGTTTGTGTCGACAACAAGAGAATCTGTGATCACTGTTACCTTTAACTTCAAGTATCTCATCGTTACAGCATGGCTAAACTCGTACAACCGCCTCCCAAATTTGTCCATCCGGAATGGACCATCTCCAACCAGATGAAATATGCTAATGCAGAAGGGGAAAGATCAGCGGCAGAGCGTCTTATTGAAGAGAGCAAACGTGTAGTTGATGACACAGATGACCGTACCAAAAAGACACAGAGAAACGTCAACCATAAACTAGGTACGTACTTAATAAGAACAGCCGGGGGCGTCTGAGGGTGGCCACATGATCTATAGGAAATCATCATGGACCGAGGGTGTTCCTCATAGGCTCTTCCATATTGATTACCCAAACAAAATTTAAAATCATGTTGAAAATCATGAAGCTGAGCGGTACATAAGACCTGTCTCTTCAATGTATAATTCATGCCATACATTTTAGCATTAACCTACTTTTGTCAATCACCGTATATGGGCAAGAAAAGCTTATAATTATCTTAAATACTAGCAACTTAAAGAATATTCAAAATTTGAATATCTCAAATTTGACATTAGAGAAAACATATTGGGTTCCACCCTTATTTAAAGGTTCTTGGCCCACTTGCACAGGGGTATTTAAGCCCCTGCATAATTAGCCTTATATACGCTCGGCAACCCTAGCAGGGTTAGAAATAATATCGGTTAGTTTTCAACCAGGACTTAGAAAAACATGCACAGATGGCTGTCAAGTTTTGTTCAAATGAACATTCTTAAGCTGTTTTGGTAGCCATGATTGAGGGATGTCTCCAAAGTCACAGCAGTCTTGCCATTTCACATGTAAAATAGTATGCGAAACGTGGCTATCGTGATCAAAAGAATCGTTGCTACCGCTTGCGGTGCATGATTCGGGATCCAGACTTGACTGGTGCTCATCAGTGTCTCCATGGTTACAGCCAGGGGCCAGTTTGAGTTGGGCTGGTAGACTGAAAAAACAGTCATAAGCCCAGTTGGGAAGTGCCAAGAGGCAGGGGGCTTTCCCAGATTGGGTCTGTTACAGCACTATGGTGGTTCTACTGCAAAGATTAAGGTTTTGAAAAGTATCTCTTTGTGCAACATAGATTAAAGAAGAAAAATACAAAAAAAAACTTTCACCTGTAAAATGTAAACTCCGAAATCCTGCATCCGACTTAGCTAACTATCTCAATAAGGCCATCTGTAACGCCACTTGTATGCAGCAAGGCTTCTTGTCCTGACTAGTGTGTCATCTTTTCAGGCCAGAGGATTGAAGACATCAAGTATTGGCAGTCTGAGGTTGATAACAAGTTGGATGCAACAAAGACAGAAATCGACAACCTAAAAGCCTTTACAACGAGGGTACAAAAGGCACTTGAGGCAACAAGAGAACCTCTTCACATAGCACAGCAGTGCCTAGCCAACCGGTAGGACTCATTTAGGTTCTTTACTTGTACCTTTTTCCAACTCCACTGAACTTAGTGTCGTTCCATTACTGCACTGCAGTTCCAGTTGAGAAACGAATACCACTTGATCTAATTAGTTAATAATTAAATTGATGTATATTTACAACAGTGTGCCAAAATTTACATGCATACAATATGTCTATGTCCAGGACCTAATTCCTAAGAATCTCAAGATCCACTAGCCAAAAGAGAACGATAAAAACATGTTTATGGCATCCTTTACTGTATGTTTTACTTACATCCTTTACAAAATGTTATGATCCTGCTGTTTTACAGACAAAATCGCATCAAAATTGACCTCGTGCATGACGATCCCGAGAAGGAGCTGCTGAAGGAAGTAGAGACCATCCAGGGTGCTCAGGCCCTGCTCGCCCGGACCCTTGAACAGGCTGAGGAGCAGCTCAGGTGAGGCTTCACACCGGGAGGGGGCTCTGTGGGGGTCTTGAACTCAGTACAAAGGACAAACCACGAAACATGACTGGTAAGCCCAGTGTCAGTGTAATGTGACTGAGGGGATATCATGTGGAACTTTGACATGATATCTCAGTGAGATAGCACTATAAAGAGGGCATTGGGTCCTACTGCTACAAATAGGCACCTCATCTCATAGAGTAGGTCAACACCTGTGTGGCATAAAACTAGCTGAAAAGCAATACCTTGTTCAGTCTGGGGGGAAAAAACACTGAATGGTTTTCCAGATGTTTAACTATTCAAACAATCAGTCTATGGGGGTCAAGAGCTGAGGAGCACCTCACGTGAGGGTTTACATCAGGACTATGGGGTCAGGGGCTGAGAAGGCTTTACAACAGGAGGGGCTCTATGACGGTCAGGAGCAAATAAGTAAGAAATACCTAAAACAACTGGAATCGTAACGAATATCAGCATACCATTTTGACCATTCTTAATTACAGTGAAAGCAAGCTAAAACCATGACTGAAAAATGTGTAAACTCAAAATCTTGAAAACTATGTCCCAATGGTCTAATACAAGCCACTTGCGATGTTTTAACCACGAAAACTCGCTAAAACAATACTAAAGTTCCATGAGAGTACTAAAATGTCTATTTTTTAACAAAATGTAACTTAAAGTTAAATAGTTAAATATTTCATTAACCATAAAACCACAGACCTATGCTCATTGAAGTTGCTTTTGTTATGTTTAATTACAAAAAAGAACAGATGATACTTTTCCTTAATATCTGTGACGTTGTCTCCTGTAGACTGAACCGGAAGGCCAAGTACAACCTGGAGAAGGACCTTACAGACAAGTTCAACGCCCTCAGCATTGACGAGCACAATGCTGAGCTTCGCAATAACTCGGCCGACATTAGCTTCAAGGGAAATGTGGCAAAAATCGACGCCAAGTAAGCTTACTGTCTTTTATCAAATTATTTTGGAGCGTGTTGAGAACAGAATTTAAAAAAAAAAGCTTTGATGGGTGTCATCTGGTGTACAAAAATTACTGTAAATGATATTTGTAATATCAAATATTTGACTGAGCCAGTTATTATGTGTGCTATGCCACAATGTGAGCAAAAATATAGTTGAATATTGACTCAAGTAAATAGGAAGTTAGCAGAGAAAGTGCCATGAGTGAGTTGGTTCAAATATGTTCAAGAGAGAGTTACATTGACATACTACTCTATTTTCAGCTCCTCAGCACCAGATGAGTGGGAGGACTTCTCCAACAGCAATGTGCTGGCAGCGGAGAAGGAGCGCATGAACTCGGTGTCTCTGCGCTCGCTGATAGACGGCATCCTGCAGCAGACAGCCAATGATATGCAGCGTCAGAAAGAGGCAGTTGACATTGCCATGACCAAACGTATTGCGGAGACTCGTGATACTAAGCAGAAGCTTGAAGATCATCTGTCAAAGGTACACTTTTAGTAGCACTTAATGACCCTCTTCTGGTGCTATGTTTAAGGCTTGTGTTTTTAGAGACGTGTACTCACTAACGGTATATTATGATTTGCCAAGCTTATAGGAGACTCCTTTCATTTTATATCTTGAAACAAACATTTTATCTACAGGAAAGTTTGCGTCACATTGATTCCCATTTGAAGAAAATATCAATTAAATACGGGGTTCTTTAATTTGGAGTTCGCCTTAACGAAAAAGTTTTAATCTGTGAACAGTATTTCGGCTACCAGATTTTGAATCAGTTGTGGAGGCAAACATGTTGTGACTATAAATTAGTTAAAATCATTATGCCACATGCAAGTTTAACCGTCGGCCATTGATTTTTATTACTGCAAATGGGATGACAATGTTTAGCATAGATTCCTATCGGAGAGTTTATTTGGCTTTAAAGTTTAAGAAATTCATACTATCTTCATCCAGTTACTTTGATTAATAATGTTCCCAATTACTGTGATACTTTGTTCATTTCTAAACTCTGACTTTCCTTCTTCCCAGGTGCTCAAACAGATACAAGAAATGGAAGACAACATCCACCGTCTCAGCACGGGCATCCAGGACAAGGAGGCACCTATGAAGGTGTCCGAGACGCGCCTCAGCAACCGGTCCCAGCGGCCCAACGTGGAGCTGTGCCGAGACGCGGTGCAGTACCGCCTGGTGGAGGAGGTGGGCGAGCTGCAGGGGTCGGTGGCCTCCCTGCAGGGGAAGCTGGCCCAGAGCGAGTCCTCCCTCAAGGGCCTGGTCCGCCGCCAGCTCGAGCTGGAGGAGGACATTGAGGTCAAGGCCAACTCTCTCTTCATCGACGAAACACAATGTATGGGCATCCGAAAGTCCATCAGCATCCAAACATACTAGAGACAACACCTGCTGAGACTCTCAATATCAACTCTCAGTCAAAGAAAGGGAATAAAAGGAGACAAGTACTTACATTAGTGATCGATCGAGAAGTTGTTGATGACAATCCGAATCTTTTGTTGGGCTTTAACAGCTTAACTGAAAACAGTGTGACTCAGTCTAAACTATAAAACAAATTGATCAAAGTGGCTCCAGGCTAGATAGTTGACAAAAGACTCTAGTCAAATTCACATAGGCTATATTGAAAACAATCGTCCTCTACAGTTCACCATTTCAAAAATAAGTAAAGTGAATGTATTCAATATTTATATTTACACTGCAATTTTCTTGGGTGTAATCGATTGATGCAACAATTCCGCCTTACTATTTTTTCTAGTATAGATATATGCATATCACTAAGTTATAAATGTTTGACGTATTCTTTAAAATCTACTTGATTGTTGCACTCTCATAATGGTCATTTCACCTCTGAATAAATATTTTGCATCAAATACAATACTGGCCTATTTCTTAGATCTAGTTCGTTGTCGATATTTGTATGTAGCCTATACGAGGAAATGTGTTGGGCAAAGGACAGCATTTATTTTGAAATCAGTTCATTTAAAAGATATGTAGACTATGTGAAAAATATATAAATTAACAAAGAATTCGATTAACCTCAGACTGTAGAGGCTGCTCAGCGACCAGGCAGCTACATGACGCGAGTTCTATATTTTGAGTAAAAAACAACTTTGGAAGTTTTCATTTCAGTAGTTTCACACAGTAATTCAAATATATATGTTCAAGAAATGTACGTACAAACAAGACAAATGACCCATTATATCATTTTTATAACAAAGTAAAAGTAAGAAACATGCTTCCTAACTAAGATATTTTTAAGATGGCAGCAGAGTGTAATAATGGTAGATTATAGATTATAAAATATATTGGACAATATAGAACTTCGGCATGAAAGGAACGTTGAAATAATATTTTTCATATCTAATTCGTAGATTAAATGCATATAAAATTCTTTTGTCAGCAATTCACTTTTCCATGTTCAGACTTGACTACATTAATTGCTGAGCAGACCTTAAACTTGGGGGGGTGGAGTGGTGTAGTGGTTAGCGCGTTGGCATTGCACGCGGCCGACCGGAGTTCGCCTCCCCTGACTGCTACACCACCTCACCTTGCCGTCGTTTCCACCCCCATAGATTCGGTCATAGTACTTTGTACAAGCCAAAAACCGGAGTTGGTCTTGATATAGCTGAAAAATTGCTGAATAGACCTTAAACCCCAACACATCATCATCATCTTAACAACATTAATCAGTGATATTAAGTTGTTTTAAAACAAACTTGGCCTTCTTGTTTATTGTCTTTGTAAACATTTTGGATACTCAAATGTTGGCTGTTCTTGATGCTTTGGCAGGAAAAAGACGGGAAAAGACAACGTGAAAATTACTTTGTGCCCTGATTTATTTTAACCATAGTTTCCCATTCATTGAAGAAGGCCAAGTTAATCTTAGAGATTAATGAATATCGCTTAATTTACCAAACGCAATTGAAAACATGAAACTTTTTTTTTTCACTGATGTTTTTATTGGCTTTGCAAAATAGACCTAATATCAGTGAGAATAGACTAGAGAATAGAGCTAAGTTTACCTAGGGTGTTGATAACACCACTTCATCAGACCAGCCATTTACACTTGACATACAAATTAGCACCTTAGGAAAAAGGACCCAAACAATCAACTTACAGACAAATAAAGGTCTATCTGAAAGGGCAAGTATACCGTTTGTCACTTGTAACAATCTTATAATGCTGTGCTGGCATATGTAGCATTCAAAATTAATTTTCTATGAAAAGTTCTAAACATGAGAATAGAGCTTACACAAAGCTTATTCTTCAGTATAACCGAAGTGAGATCAAAGTCTCTTCAGTCCCACATTTCAATGATTTGTCCAGTGCATTTTTTTGTCTAGTATTGGCACTGTAGGGAAACAGGTCTGCCTGGGACTGGTACAATTAGTTAGGCGGTACGTATTTACCTGGGACTAGTACAGTAGGCTGATGTAATCATGTCTGGGACTGGTAGGGTAGACCAGTATCAGCATTAAGTGCTGATACAGTTGGTCAGGGTTCAAATGTTTATGCTAGCACATGGCTGTGTAACCTCCATCTGGCATCTTATGATTTAAGTAGACAACACAAGGATGACACTGAGGCGTAGACAGACAATAGTTCTCCACAGTCATACTTTGACGTACCGCTATATCATGTTTATGTCTTGTGGCATATAGTTGGATTTTCTTTTTCGCATGTTTGTTATACAGACACATACTTTGTACCTGTACATCGAGACGTAAACGTCTGTTTGTCTTCGTAAACGTGCTATGTAACCTAGTATCAATATGTACCTAATACAGTTTTTAATCATGCCTTATTAGTGAAGATGGTATTCACTACTGGATTATAAACTACATGTATGCATAAACAGAAATAGAAGAAGCCGTGCAACTCTCAGTCAGTGATTTGTGATAATATATATCCTGTACTGAAACAATAAATTGGCAACTTTTCAACCTATATTTTCATCTCAGCATGAACAACCTTTGGCTTATAAAATGGTATGATTTTCCTTGCGCTGCACCCTGGTTCCAAGAATTCAAGGCAGCTAAAATTGTGTTGGGTCCTCCCAGTTGGCCTAGATCTTGCACACTTGGCCTGATCAAGGACAGTGTAGTTCTCCAGCTCAGTGTGCCTTTTGATAGTTCAGTGAAATCATGGCCATTCCATTGCACTCATTTAATGACCACCACATTGTGCCTGTGGCTGGTACACCTAATTCAGGGCCATTATACACATTCCAGGGCCGCCTCATTGTACTTGTGGATGGTACACCTAATTCAGGGCCATTATACACATTCCAGGGCCGGCTCATTGTGCATTTACCTGGTTCACCAAAATCAGTGCCATTATACATATTCCAGGGCCGGCACATTGTACCTGTGGCTGGTACACCTAAATCAGGGCCATTTTACTCATTCCAGAGCTGGCTTATTGTATATTTACCTGGTTCACCTAAACCAGGGCCATCATGTTATTGCGATATTACGGAGGCCCTGATATTGCCGTCAATGGCAGCTTCACACGACCTGGGTCCCGTACACTTGGCTCAGGGCTTGACGGCCTTTATCGGCCTCATGGATTTCTCTATATGAGTCAAATCTACGACATATTGCAGTAGTGCGGCCTCTTTAAAGTTTAATGTGTAGTTACAAACTGATGTTAGATAAGCAGGGATTACCACCAGTCAGAATGGCCACAATACAGATCTAAAATGACCACTTGAGCGTAAAACCTTGTAAAAGAACAGTGTTCACAACCATACAGTTCATTCCACTGACACAAGAAAACAACGGCTACTTGCAAACATCGCTCATACTTTGAAAATCTTCAAGTGACTTCTTTTCACTCATAGGCGACTGATACAATATCAAAGCCTAGCTTTTCCAGTAGATAGTCTTATTTTATAATTAGATGACTATTCAAGATCCTGTCGAAGGAGTACATACAAAATGTTAAGCTTCAGCACCTATATTCAGTCTATCAAATGTATATCAAATACCTTTGAATGCTGGTGATAACAAGACATTACTCAAAAGCATTTTTGTCAACATACAGAAAAGAGAAGTGAGGCTATTGAGTCAGCTCAGCTGAGCAGTTAACGCATTATCCCTAATGAAATATTGTCAAACAACAGGTGTCAGAGGTCTTTTCCATTACAGTAAAAAAATGCTAGCTTACATTTCAACTGCAGTACATGTGACCTTAACAATCAAACCAGGTATACGTGGCGTCAATGTATTTCAGAGGGAGTGGCAAGAACCGGTATTTCCAACCTCTAATTCATTTACGATGACACGGGTGCACTATTTGAAGGATTGTAAATCATTTAGTTTGACAACAGATGGACCCATTCGTTTAATAACTATGCTTTATTTGTGGCGTAGGATCAAATGTTCAAAACGCATAACTTTCCTTGCTGAATCAAAACTGATGGAATGGGACTATTTGTACACAGGGTGCCCACACGGGCCTTAAAATGTCCTAGATTTTCTCAAATTTACGGCTTTAAAATGTAACTTGTTGGTATCTCGTTAATCAAGTGGCCTAAACACGTCTTTTCTGTAAATAATTTAAGTATTACTATTCTTAATTTGTGAAATGCAAATAAATATCCATTCAAAGCCGAAAGTTCGGTTGTCATTCACATGAACTTTCACAGTTCTTCAGGTCTGTTACCTGGTGAATTATCATTTTCCAGTTACATTCTTTTGAGGTTGCCCGATATCTAGCTCCATGCAAACTTTACTATAGTGGTATTTCACAGGATTTCAGGAAAAGACTTTCCAGCAGATGCATGTCTTTTCAGCCAAAAGTGGTCGAGTTCTAAAGAAAAAATAGTAGTTCCAGGCATTTATCATTTTCTAGGTTGTGTGGGCGTTTAAACATAGTGACTGGAAGAACACGTATTACGTGAAAGCTGACTTTAAATCCAAAACAAAATGAAAAATAGAGCAGATTGTACTTATTTTGTCCCTTTTTCTAACGAAGCCAACAGGTGGAACCTACGAGATCTACACCAACAATTTTGCACAGATCACCAAGAACAGTTACACTACTTCTAGGTCAACAAGTGGGCATATTGAATACAGAGTTGCTAATAGAAAGCTCCTTACCATTGTTTTTTTTAGAGGCCCCCAGGGCCAAACTGATAAGCTAAACCAGGGTGACTTAAGGCTTCCCTGGGGAGAAATGGGAATAATACTACAGCTGGAACATCTCAACTATCGGTTGAATTCTCAGTAGAGTTTTTGCAAACCATCCCAATCTGAAGTCCCGTATCTCGATCCCCTATTATGATCGGGACCGGCAGGTCTAACACTAAGCCCGTCCCCTACTGCTGGACACAACTTAAAGGGCTGATTGTACTGTAGGGTCTGGCCAATGGACCGTGACCAGCTACTAAAACTCATCTCACACTTGGATTCTTTCTCGATGATTTCACACGTTGTACATTAATTTTCACATTTGGTTAAAAACTCTCTGATAATACCTATACCTATCTTAGAATATGATAAATAGATAGATAAATAAATAAATGAATAAATAAATACTAATCAAACACGTAAAATTTAGTTGAAACATGAAGCATGGCTATGGATCGTGAAATGAGATCCGTAGGTCCGCAAAAACTCTACTAACACTTCGTTTAAAGGTTTTTGGTCCACTGACTGTTTTCTATTTCACCAAATAAAGGGCTATTTTGCATATGACGACTAGTTCATATGTGTAATGTTACTGCCTATTTACAATATCATGCGCTAAAGAGACAGAATCAGCATGGGTGCGCGAGGTCTGCAAGACAGAGAATCGTTGTAGCTGTCACGAGTGCTTTCTACCGATCCACCTACTCCTATCTGTTCTAGTGCCTACAACTAGCCAAGAAAATAAGAGCAAACAATCCCACATCTCGCTGAATGTGAACATGGTTCTCTTCGCCTACATGTGGGTGACCTACCCCTTGACTAGTGCATAGATGCTTTGCTCATGCCGGGCCCCGCCACCTCCGGCTACCACTGTGAACCCCAGTTTAGTGCCCGTGCGTCGCCTAGACTCACGTGCTACAAAGCAGTCAGGCTGGTGTGCTGGTGAGGGGTGGAACTGTGGTTATCCAGGACACGGTACAACACACACATGGATTCTCTGAGACAGCATTGACTGGTGTAGGAATATACTGCCATTGGTTAATATACTAGATGAGTATGTTTACCCATACAACTTTTAAGAAATGGAAAATAATTCTCCTTTCCAAATACTTCATCAAACATAGACAGACCTTTCTGAATAGGCCATACCTATTTTGATATTTGTCAATATAACAATCTTATATGAAGTGGCTTCACTACACGTTGTTGAAAATCAAACAAACTCTAGTCTTCCTGTTTGGTTGAATCGGGACCTTTATATGGCATACAGCTGAAATAAGACCGCATTGTTGGTGCAAACAACTTCCTACATACCTAATAATCAGTCAACCTTCCTCTCCCATTATGAATTGTGCCTGCAATATACCATTATCTTATATGCGAGCATACACCCTATCGAGTGTTGTAAGTGGCAAGTCTGTTATATATATTTGTCCATTCGCATGGTCCCTCTTGACGTTTGATCTTTTCATCGAATTCCAAAAGCACAGAAGTCGATAGGTGATATGAGCTTACAAAAATACGTCGAATAATGATATAGTCATTCCTTTTCCTCGTCATTTCATTACTAAAGATGCCATGCGTATGTCCAGTCACACTTGGTGCAGCCAATTGAAGGCGAGACAATGTGTCCCAGCAACCAAAGGGAGTCCTGTCTATAAGATAGGTTCTCAGCTACCGGTGTTTAGTACCGCCCTGGGAATCTAATACCCAAGTTCAAGCAAACAATATGCTCGTTTTCCTCGCATTTGATATCAAGATCTGGGAATCTTATTTTAGATATGTTCACCATAAATGTATCATATCGTTACAGGCACGTTTAATAGAGGTCACATGACGCACATTGTAGGTTTTCTCTTAGTGGTAGATAATTTCTATCGTTTGTGTAACGTACATTAAATACCTTCAATGTAGCGGATGTGTCTTACCAAATTAATATCTCAAACTGCACTGATGCCTTATAACACAATCTTGATTTTGAAGTAAAACCAATTCACTGATACACTGCAGGCGGACACAGTAACTGTCAGTATTACACTACTCAACGTCTAATACTGAGGAAATACACGTGTTACATACTCATCATAAGCTGACCTTTCTGCAGAGCAGTTGGGGAATTCCCCTCTTCTAGAAAAGACAACTGAGGATTACGGATCTGACAATAAAGAAATAACACAATGAAGATGGCACACATTATGGCTCAATAAATATGGTATCAGCAGCTAAACATTTTGAACTTTTTAGCAGGATAGACTGATATCTTACACATTTCAACATCTCATCAAAGAAATATGACCATACTTTGTCTTATTAAATATTTGTATTCTTATTCATTTTTGGAATGTCAAGCACCTCAGAAGAATATCACAAAATAGCTTATACGCAGACGATTATTTTTCCTTTGGATTTTTTTTTTCAGTGGAGAAATAAGAGAAGTAAACTTTGGAAGGTAAAGAACAGATAGAACTGAAACCTGTCCTATAGGTCCTACTTGGAAGGCTCTTCTGAGCTGCCACTCGGGAATGTTTACAATATCTGAAAACTACCAATGTGCACCTGTCATTCCCACCCAGTGGTGGTCGTGCTTCAGGCCGCTCGCTAATGAGGAGAGTCAATTGGTAGACCGCTGGTCAGCAACCAAAACATGGGTCATTGGACAATGTCACCAAACTCAATCGTAAGCGTTTGACTTTTTACCAAACATATGTACAAGGTTTCCCTTATTATTAGGCATTGGAATGTTCTATTCGTTTGCTTTCATATAAATATCAACATCTCATTCACCGTCTAGATAGCCATACAATATGTCCTATTTGCTGTGATTTAGTTTTTGAATAATTCAATCTTTGATTTTCAGATAGTGATAAAGAATATGTGCCACTGAAATACAATTCTGGCCAATTCTTGTTAATGAACAAAATGATCGATCACAAGTACACAGAATCTAGATAAGTAATATAAATTATTGTATCCATAACCATCCTCTATATCAGATGGAATTTGTCTCAGACAGCCCCAGAATCGGCTATCTTCGTGGTGACCCATAACTTCAACATTTTATGTTCAATGAAATTAGCATCAAACACTATTATATCGATGTTCTGCTTAATGATAAATAGTCCAAGGTACTACAAGTGTCAGGGTGAGTTGGACTACCGACAGTGGAGACCCGACGCCCAGCGACAGGTCCACACGTGTTGGTTGGTCCGACATGTCCGTCACCTGGGAGTCGGAGAATACATGCAGTTTGACCCGACTGGTTTGATAAACCAAGGATGGTTCAAGCTAAATTTGCAAACAAAAATTCCTACAGCTCTTGAACCAAGCTAAGACAAGAGGCCACAAGAGCTTTACCATTGTTGCTTTCCGATATCTTATTATTGGCACCCCGCTATTTATGACACAGGCTGCCCACGCTTAGAAAAAATCAATTCGAGACCTTTTCAAGACCTTTTCAAGACCAAGTTTTGGAAAATATAAGACTTTGAAGCCACTTGGTGAGAATTTTAGTTTAGAAGTACGGTTCGGATTACAGACATTTGACCTTTTTAAGACCTCTAGCAAACCCAACTTAAAACCTTTTAAGATTTTAAAACTTGCGTGGGAACCCTGATGACAGACTGAAATTTCCTACTTTCATGCCTTCAACGTTGAACTTTATTGGTAAATTGACGGAATTGTATGGGTGTCCGACGGTTTTTGGTTGAATATGAGTATGATAAAAAGAGATCGGTTACTGATTAATTTCAAACACATGATTTAGACATGATGGATATTACGGACTTTGACCACTACATTCCGTCGGCCTGATGGCCCCAGGTACCGCTGAGTGTGTCGGGGGACCTACCCACAGCACAGACAAGACCAAACCATCTCCATTTGTCCATTTCAGGAAGACACAATGCACTACATAATAATGTATGTGGCGTTTTGGTGTGGTTAACAAAAGACACGTCTACTAACACAGAGGCCAGCTTACACATGTGCTTTTGACGTCTTAAGCCTGTAACACAAGGCCTTGAGGTGTTGTGGGGGATTAAAGCAAGAGCGGTCTGCCTTGACAGACAGTACTCATGGTTCGCTATATGCAAACGGAAAAGAAAGTATTCAAATCAGCTCATGCGCATGAATGAATGCGATAACACCACCATGTCCTCAATTGGACTTGTCGAGAGGAGGAAACACGCAACATCTTGCACATGGTTGTACATGGGATATGACCTTCGACGAGCACCCACGACAGCATCCTTTTTTTAATGAATCGACACGGGACATACGAAAGCCAGTCCACGCCCTCTTAGGCTCGGTTTACACATACAGACATTAAGAAGTCGTGGCAAAGCAGTCTTTCGCCATTGAGAATTAATTTGGTTCACATCCGGCTGTTAATTCTTTAGGATTTTGTGGGAAAGAGATCATTTCAGTTTTACTCTTTCGATAACATTTCCATTAGGACAAATTTGGTTTACATAACCGAACTAAACTGTTTGGTCTGTCAAAGGTATTAAGAAAATTGTCAGGGGTGTCATTAGGCATATATGGAAAAAAGTATCGGGGTCTACAAAATGACGGTATGTGTAAACGGGGCCAGAACCATTCCTAATTTCTCTTAACCTGTGTATTCGTTCTACACGTGCATACAATCGGGGACAAATATCGGGACAGCAGTCGAACGCCACCCACATTGCACATAAAATGAATAAGGCAGTTAAAGTGTACATGAACCGGATCGAAGTAATACTTGTTGAGCAAATGTGCTAATGTGAGTAGGCGGGGGGCTTGTGGTGCGGGCGCTGGGGCTGGGGGGACGCATGCTGCAGGTGTTGCACCGACTCGTAGGGAGGGGGCGCCTCTGTGTCGGGCGGCAGGCCGTCGGCAGTGGCGCCCCCCGGCGGGGAGAGGCATGGTGGCGGGGTGTGCTGGTCCTCCTCCGGCAGCGGGTGCTCCAGGGCGGCCACGTCGGGCTGCAGGAGGTACGGGGGTGGGGACAGCATGGCGGCCCCGCCCCCGCTCCCGGCCCCGGCGGGCGGCGGCTCGGGGTCGGCGGGCGGGCTGCTGCTGCTGCCCCTGCTGCTGCCCTGACTCCCCCTGCTGGCCCTGCTGCCACTGCCGTGGGTGGGCGACGTGGTGGAGCTGCTGTCAGTGGCCCCGCGGCCCGGGGGCGGGGTCAGGTTGGGCAGGGAGCGCGGCGGGCGGCGCGGCGAGGCCGTCTCCGTGGCAGGCACGATGAGAGAGTTGGACGCTGCGGCGGGGGTGTCGGCGGGGTCGGGAGGGGCGAGGAGGATCACCTCCTCCTGGTTGGTGGTTCGGGGATATGTGGGTCGGTGGTTGGTGGTGCGGCTGTCCTGGTCAACGCCCAGCGTGCCTGCGCGACGGGCTGCTTGGATCTGGGTGAGGAGCGTGCGGCCCGAGTACAGGTCGCACAGGTTGGTGAAGGCCTCCTGCGCGCGCTGCAGGTCCCGCTCCACGGGGTCGTCCCAGCAGCACAGGATGATGGACGGCAGGATGGTGAACAGGCCCGACACGCACACGATGATCACGATCGTCTTGGTGCTCAGGCCTTTACTAGTCTTGGGACAGCCCCGCTCATCCTTGCCGTCATCGCAATAATGAATACCGTTGCATTTATCAATTTGAGAGTAACACTTACGGAACCAGTCACAGCGGAAGGGCCGGTCCCTGGGACACGGCTCCTCGGGACAGAACTCAAGCAGCCGGTGCACGCATTCACCCGACCAACACTGCTTCTCGTAGGCATGTTGGCACTGAGAAGGCTGGCAGTAGTCGCGGTCCTCGTCCTGCCCCAGCGGGCAGTTCTCCACGCCGTTACACGTGTTGTTCACTGGGATACACATACTCGGCTTTTCGCAGTTATAGCCCTGCATCAGGAAGTAGCCCCTGTAGTGAAACTTGCATTCATTGTTCTCTGGAAGCTTGGCTATTCCGTAGACGAAAGTCAAGAAGCCGTCGTCGATGGGTTTGACGACGCGCACGTAGATGCCGCCGTTGCGCCGGCCCCAGTAGCCGACGCTGGGCTGGTGCAGGTCGTGCAGGCTGGTCGTGTTGCCGTTGGTGGCGAGCAGCGGGCTGCTGGCGTTCAGGCCGTGCCGCACCTCGAGCAGGCCGCGCAGGTCCATCTGGGTGATGCGCACGTACACGCCCCAGCCTGTGGTCGGGATGCGCACCACCCAGATACAGTCATAGATGTAGTCCTGCGGCGACACGGGCCCACTGGCCGGCAGGCTCACCTGGCCGCCGTATGTGGCCTCGGGCGACGCGGGGCACTGCGTGTACGGCTTGCGGTGCCACTCGCCGCTGCCCGCGCGCACCTCCCAGTACACCGCCTCGAAGCTGGGCAACTCCTGCGACTCGAGCACACGCGTGGCGCTCACCTCCTCGATGGTGATATGTAGCACGTTGGCCTTGGACTGGGCCACGAGGCGCGGGTAGGGCGGTTGGGACGGGCGCAGCTCGCTGCTCTGCTCCACGTCGGCCTCTCGGATGGTGAGGACGCTGCCCCGCAGCAGGTAGACGTTGAGGAAGACGAGCCGCACGTGCGTGCCCTCCGCGCCCTCTATGGTCATGCTGTAGCCCGCGCAGCAGTTTCTGGGCGAGGTGAGGATATGGTGCTCCAGGGTGGGCCTGCCAGTGACCACCCAGTCGCGCATGTCGGGGCTGTCAAGTGGACCGTCATCCGGGCTGCGTTTGCTGGTCCACAGGAGGGGCGTGGTGGTGGGTGCGGCCTGGCGGGGGCCGCCCGGGTCGGGCAGCAGGACGCGCACATGGGGCGGCGGGGCCGGCTCAGCCCACGTCCTGCGCGGCCCGGCTACCAGCCACAGGAGGAGGAGGAGAAGGGAGGAGACCAGCACGCCTCTACACATGGTGGACACTGCACAGTGCCGCCATCAGAGGGCGCCCCGCCTGCTGGGGGCTGCGTCTGTCAGCGTGAGGTTCACTACGAGGTGAGGCAACTCTGGACTCGGAGAAGGGACCACAGGGACCTGACTGCCATGCCCCGCAATCCAATGTGCTCTCTGCTAACTGCAGCAGAGGTTCAGGTGTTCAGCTACCTTTGCCTGCTACGACTTGTAATTTATCTTATCCTTAGCCCATGCCTACTTGGACCTAGCATGAGTGGTCATCATAAGGTACGGCTGGAGGCCCAGTTGATACACGGCTTCAGCATTGCTTATATTTAGCCGGGTGCAGTAAAGCCATGCTGCATCTGAAACAACAACAAGAGGGATTGAACAAAGTTAGCTGTTAATTAGGGGGTGTAAAAGGAGATTTCATGCAGCTTCTTAATACGAATTTAAGTCATCGCGAATTTGCCTTTAATTCAATGTACATGATAATAGTCCTCTCTGGGCGGAACATTTCCAAACTGTATATTACATGTGCTATAATGTATAACCTATTAGACTGGTCTCCAAGGCCCACTCTACTCGGACCTAGCAGGTTGACCTGTGAAGGCCTGATGGTACAGCCTACCTAGTGGCTCCCTTCTCCAGTCAGTTTGAGGAGACTATCCGGAGCAAACGGCAGTGGACACTTCCTACTGAAATACTACTGAATGTACACACTCATTTAGATATTTCCGACATACTGATCTCCCACTATTCAACCATTGGAATCCTACTTATTTCCACTGTATTACTACTTACATACTGCAAGGTTACACTGATTCTGCATGAAGTATACACTGCATTTCCACTGGTTTTGGTCACGGGTATAATACGCGAGACCTTCTCAGGATTAAGATAACAAGAAGAGGGAGATGGATGGCAGCATTAAATTTACACACAAAATATGAACGTGAATATATATTGAACGTTCGATATATTATAACAAAGGTGGGTAAAGCGCATGGTTTCTGGATCAAGACGAGATGTCATAAGGTATTTCACTTCTTGATAACTAATGATATGATGACAAATAAAAACGAAGCACTTAATACAATTTACAAATTTATTTTTAGATCACAGTCACGTAATTTCAAAATCAATCATTTCACATAAGTAGCGCTGATTTGGCGACATAATAGTTGGGCCAAAAAGAATTGTTGTCTTCAGGTTTCAGGTTTCATAACCCAAAAATAAGAGGGTCGGGATACTTTTCCTTAATATTTATCTTAAAACGGTAATGATAGACTCAGATTGTATTAAAATCTGCAAAGATTTTTTTTAGTATCTGGAAACATGTTTTGATCATATATATGCCATTGGATGTTCAATTGTTCAAATTGTTCATTTAAATGGTTTTCCTACAAAATTTCTTTGAATAAAATGTTATGGTCACTGCAAAGTAATAGGGTCGGACGTGAAACTAGAACACAACTTTTCCTTTGGGCCTACGGAAATGCACATTTCCTAATGGCATATAACATGGACTATTTCTCAAAATTATAAACCTGAACGGACTACCGAATCCCCAGATAATCAGTAACAGTAAGGGGAGAAGCACTAACAATGCTGGCCAAATGCCACGTTACCAACTTGCTTCATTTATCACAGTATTTTGTAAACGAATCAGTCACCAATCTGTATGCGTAGAAATGTCGAGAAAATACAATTGTCTTTTGGCCGTTAACACCGAGGTGCTTTTCCCTGAACGAGTTCCTGACGTACTCTTGAGGCCATAACTAAAGCTGCACCCCAATATTGTTCTATTCTCAACAAGAAATATAATTCTCCCCGCCACGGATAGCATATATCCTGTGTTTTACCTGCAAACTATCCTAATTCAAGGTGCATCTTCGGTAATGTGTCGACAAACTATAAGGCTTTTAAGTATAGAGATTTTCATTAATGATGGCATGATTTGTGGTTTAACATCATGAAAAACTTTTATTGACTGTTTTTCATTTTGTATATGTATATGCTTATCATTGCATAAATTGGTTTGAAAATTCATTCGTTGTAGACAGATATATAGCAAATATTTGCATTTTCTATAGATCTCCCTGTATCTCTGTAGACAACATTGGGCCAAATTAGCCTGCAGGTCTCTAAAATACTGAAATCAGCTATCTGTGGTATGAAGAAATGAATCTGATCACAAAGATATCATTCGTTAATAACCTTGAACTGGATGTAATGATAGGCACTGAAGATGCCCCAGTCATAAAATGTATCGCAATCTCGGGAAACTATGTCAGGCAGAGTATTACATAGATGTAGCCATTTTCCCCCTTCATAATGGCCTAGCGCATTCTATACATAATTCATATAATATATATTTGTAACAGAAAAACATTGATTTAAAATTAATTTTAACAATGGAATAAAGCATAAAAATAACGTACAACAACTCATGGACGCACCTTTTCTCATATAACACAAACAACGAAATGTTGTGCCCTGCGGGACTTTTAAACAACATACCCGGCATTAGGTTCATGATACCTGCCAAATACTGCACCAAATCTTACAACCAATTTCCATAAACTGGAAAATTACAAACTCGGTTATGTTTTTATAAATCTGATTTAACAAGAATAACATAATACAACTGGTAAATGAGCTACAGATGGGTAGATGTGCAGTGATCAATCAGGCAGGATATGGACAGAGCATCTGCCTCTGTTGTTACACCTTGCTCAATACAGAGACGAAGAGCAACCACAATGTTTTGTGGACCACACCCACCTACAAACCTCGACACTGGACATGGGTCGCTGAGGGGGCAGAGGAAGCATTCAGTCAATGATCAGGCGTGGCTGAGTGACCAGATGTGAGTGGTCAGCCTGTAGGTTTCAGGTAGCAAAGCCAGAGGGTAACCAGGTCAGACACATAATAACAGGGTCCCAACGCAAATTCCATTTTCAAATCCCTGTTTTCCCTGAGATTTCCCTGTCCCGTGGCAATTTTTCCCTATGTCACATACATCAAGTTGTTCAAATCTCAAAACTTCTGCATGAAGCAAAAAAAAATGTTGACAACCCAACAACAAAAAGTCAAATCCCTAATATTTTTAGAATCAGAAATTTCAGAATCTAGCCAAATGATATTCCTTGTGTTTTCCCTATGTTTTGGTAAATTTGCAATTTTCCTGTTTTCCCTGTGCTGTTGGGATCCTGATATAAGGACTGACCGCTACTTAATGGGTTCAAGGTGAACGCTTCATTTTCAAATGAGAAACGATCATCGGAATTCTTGACTAAAACAGATGAAGATATACGATTCCAACCATATTTTTCATAGCACCCACATGTTTTTGCATGCTAATACGAGTGCTAAAAGCGGTAAATTAGCTACTTTGTTAGTGTATTGATGAGAGTTAAACAAAAAGTTCAAAATGATGCCTGTATAAGCCTATATAAAATGTATTGACCCAGGTGGGTGGTTCCCTTCACCCTGGTCTGCTACCCAGTAGGACTGCATTGCGCAGGGCCATGACACGGGTGCATTATCATAACCTTTCTTGGAATTACAATAAGAAATGCAAACTATAGAGCACCAGTGGTCCTATCACGGGGGTCTAATGAAAAGGACATGGGGAATAAAAGAAATTGTGAATGGCGACATAATCATTTGATAAAATTTGAGATGCGGCATATCCCGCCCCCTTTATACCCCAACAATGGTCTGAGGTGTTTTTCACAGACACCACTTTACAAGATACTGGAGGAAGTCGGTTGTAGGTAGGCTACTTGCACTTCTTGTAACAACTCCCATCAATATGAATGGAAAACTGCCTTTTTACGGTATTAGAAGATGAACCCTTTTGTACCATGTACCTTGTTATTGCAGATTGAATAAGAAGGTACATTACTACAAACAGATCCACAGCGCGTCGGCTAACTCTCGGTCCACAAGGAACAACAGGTAGGCTGCCCCCTCAGCCCTTTATTTAGTTTTGTAGAAGACTCGGCAGGCAGTCAAAATAATACATAGTAACTCATATAATTATTTGTTCTCATCTGTTCAGCATAATGACACAGCATCTTTATAATCTACACAACTTGATGTAATGTCAATACAATAAAAACTATACATGTTAATATATTAAATTTTGTTTTCGTCCCACTCATAATAGGACCATATAGGCCTACTTTATAATAAGGTGTTATACCAAGATATTGGAAAACCTTAACCATTTGGAAACAACAATTAGCACCTCGTGTTCATCTCATTGGTGTTTCAATTGATATCATGTGTAATGATACAGCCACAACCTGTAGACTAACTAAGCGCTTATGAGTGCCAGGCTTCTCTACTGTCCAGTGTTTCATTTTAATGCACCATTGGAAATTTGTGTACATGTCTTTCCTCCGATCTTTAAGCACATTTCTATAATTCATGTTATTATTCAAATTTTCATAGAATTGCAAGGTAGCACTGAGTATTTCTTTTCACTTTGACAGTATAGTCTTTTTTCAATTTCATGCTTTTGAATACACTTTTATCAAATATTTGCATATATCAAATACATGGATATTATGTACAACATTTAAGGGATCTTTAACACTTTCGTAAAAGAAAACGGCACGTTCTTTAGAGTTTGCAGACGTATACAATAAAACAAGGGAATACATATTGTTCAGTCCTTTGGACTAAAGAAACTTTAGAAATCTTTTCGACATAGTACTTGACATTCTCAGAATTTTAGGTTATTTCTTCCACTTGTTACTTATATGGACTAAGTAAACTTATGAACAGAGAACAACTCCCAGCGGTGAATTCACGGCACATATTTAAATGTGTAGTTGCACAATACTGTGAACGTAATTTCAACTTTCTTTTTGAATTAATAAATCCCGCTTAAAACTTTACACAAGCATTTCTTATGTAAGTCTATGACATTCAATAATTTTTTCAGTTATGTCCCAATCTAAGTTTATAAGATGTAGAAAATCATGTTATAACATTTACAAAACTGTGAAAAAGTATGCCTTTTCGAGGAAACAGTAAACACTAGTACCAAAATAAATAATCGGTGACAAGGTCCCTATTATTTGTAGTAACAAGCATTATATATATTATGTATTTTGACTTGTTTTGGGTTCCTTATTTCTCAAATCACAAAATAATTATACTATACTTTTTATCATAAGAAACAATGATCTATCATTTGATGAATATTATCTTCTGCTGTCCTTACTGAAGAGACAGCAATTCTTAATACCGCAAATGACGCACTCAGACATGTTGCCTTAAGTGAATACTTTCAATTAGGTGACTATTTCCCTGACATGGATATCTACATCAATTCTAGGTGACTGCCGGTTGAGGTATATTGACTGGTTACTGGAGGCCTGGAGTGCCGTGGTGTCATATGCTGGTGTGGAGGCAGATGGCACTGTCGTAGGATGGCAGACGGAGGTGGCGGCGTGGGCCAGGCCCATCCGACCCCGTGTCGTCGTAGGGCGGCGGGGGCTGTGAGGGGCCGGACAGGCCGGCCGGGCAGCTGAGGTGCGGCTCCTGCGGCAGGTACTCACTGCAGGCAGTCAGGGCGCGGTCCCGGCAGGCCACCTCGTACGATGGCGGCGGGCAGTCGAGGCCGGGTAGCCCTGCTCCTGGAGGGCATGAGAAGAGGTCCTCCACGCTGTAGGGGGGTGCGGCTGCCAGGAAGGGGTCGGAGGCCCCCTCAGGGGCATGGCGTGGGGCAGTTGGCATCGCCCGCAGCAGGCGCTTGCGACGGAGGTGCATGGCAATGGCATAGCCAACACAGAAGACAAGAGTGGGCACGACGATACAGCTGACCACCCACACATAGCGGATACCTGAGGCCACGTCGGCCCGTCGGCCTGTCTGCCTGCCGGCTGAGGTGGTCAGGGCTGGGGCCTCTCCGGTCCCAGTGTGCTTGGTTGTGAGGCCAGGCCTCGGTGAGGGGCCCTTCTGCCCGCCCAGGTCGACACCTGGCAGGAGGGTGTGCCTGGTCGTGGTGGGAAGAGACCCCGTGGAGTGGGATAGGCCAGTCACGTGTTGTGCACCCTGGTTAGGCCCCACCTCCTTTACGACATTCTCCTCCTGACCCTCCTGTCCCTCCTGGTTGTTGACGTCCACGATGTCAAACTTACTGTCTGAGCCCTTCTCAGGGCCTTTGCCCTTACAACCCTGGTAGTCTGGGGTGGTGACGCAGTAACCCCCAAACTGTCGAGGACACTTGTGGTGCCGGTACCAGGAGCAGGGTCCCACACAGGCCACGTGCAGCGTGACCCTGCGACATGTGCGAGAGTCACACACCTTAGACACACAGACCCCCCACCTCTGGGACCAGGTCTGCTCCAGGATGAGGCGGCCCCTGCCCTGGCCTGTCCACATGTCGGTCGGACTGCCTGCTGGGCCGGCACCCCCGTCTGATGACCGCTGGGTGTGGGAGATGAAGGCGCTGAGCCGCAGGTACCACTGCAGGCCCTCATCTGTGTCCTCCCAGATGACGGGCAGGTCTGGGTCGGCCTCCCGCTGCCCGTCCCTCGAGGCACAGCGGCAGCGCCCTGCCCCGCCCCCCGGCCTGGGGCTGGGCGTGGGGGGCTGGGCGCGGGCAGGGGGCGCCACCAGCAGGTGCGCCAGGTGTACAAGCACCATGAGCCGCACCGTCACTGACGGCCAGGCAGGGGCGGCAAACCACGAGCTGCACGGGGCACACGCGGCTTGATGCAATGTCATTGTTGGTCGTCTTGGGCAAAGGTACCACTCTCCATGCGATCTAATGAGAAGAGCTAATGTGAAGCCTGCTTGACCCCAGCGTTACACAGGTAAGCTGGACACCACACAGCATAGCATGCACGTCAACTGAGGTAGACATGGAGTTCACCACACGACACCAATGGGACGCAGCAACAACACAAAACACACAGCAGCTACCCTAAAAATGAAATAAAACAAACCAAATGTTAGGTATTGAACCACATAACATAAAGGAAAACATAGCCTAAGAACTGATCTGTGATACATAATGGTCGTTTTATGGTGCTAGCCGTTAAATTCACTACTCATTTTTTCACTGATCTTTCTCACGTCTATTGTAAACTATTAACTCCACAAATCAATTTTAAAATGAAGGTTGCATCGAAAATAGGAAGGTTAAGATATTTACTCGCGTCAATGGGACAGTGAAATGATGGGCAAATCAAGGTTAATTCTAAGTAGCCAAAGGTAGAAACCTAAACCTCTCTAATCACATCTCGTGAATCTGTCTCCCCTGTATAAGTTCTGCAATTTGTTTGATATGAAGAATTTTAATTATTGTTAGAAAATGTTTATTTGACTCTTAAAAAAAGTACTACCTATATAATATAGATTTTAGATAAGATACGGTACTGAATCTCAATGCCACCATTAACTTACAATACTCTACAACTACACATTCATTAATCACCTTGTTATCTTAGCGTATAATATACATTCTTTTCTGAGCGACTCTCCAATGATAGATTATAAGTAGTTTCTTGACAACTCTCGATCTTCCTAAAGATTCAGGTCAGCATGTGCCCTGACCAATAGATAAGCGTATTTACACCTGTCAGTTAAGGAAACTTCAATACAAATAGGCATGCTCCAAAACAAACGGTTTTTGTTTCTCAGAATTAGTGATGCCGTTTATATAGCATGACTGGATTATTGATATAGATTTCGTTTATATGGATTTTCAAGTTAAACTAAATGAATGTGGTGGTTTAGTCGAGTTGGGCAGCAGTTCCCTCGGTGGCAGCTCGTGTAAACAGCCGGTGACGTCAATGAAGTTATCAGGTCTTACTGGTGCATCACTGTGACTGAGATATACTTAAAATTCACGGTGATAATGTTAGAAAATGGCGAGGCGACAGTGGCGTACTCTTCTTTCAAATACATGGGACATATTTTCACATAAATGCGTCTTTATTAGTACATAATAATAACTTAACTCATTAATGTTCCTTAACATTTCACTGATTACATTCATGACACTTAAATTAAAACTTTGAAAGCCAAGCAAAAAAACAAGGGGTTCATATATAATTTTGCATTCTGATTTTTTTTAATTTATGCCTTTGTGTTATTCGATAAATAGACTGCATTAGATCCATCCATAGGTGACTCGTTCACTGGTGCTTTGATGTAAGAAATTAATTTTGAAAATCATTTTTTGAGGTGATGATGTGAAAAAATCTAAAACTTTATACATCCCTGTAACGAGTGTATGGCACATGTACTTCGTTATTGTTTGTCAAGGGCCTTGCTTGCTTGGTCAATAAGCTATTTGGCCGCTTTTTTTGTTGATCTCTTTGAAGCAGAAGAGCAAGGATATCAAAGCATTTATTCACTAATTCCGGGTTTCTTTTTAAACTAAAACTGACACATTACTCTATATATTAAACCCTGTAAGCTCATTGGTGTTTCTGATGAAAGTACAGAATCATCGTCTGCAGAGAGGAGATACCTTATCATACTTTTATGTAAAATTACACAATGGCTTTTTGGTAGATAAGGAGTCAATGTCTGTTGGGAATCCGGCGTCGATAGTTTCGTAACGTCTAACATGGGCAGTTTAGAAACACACCAAATTGGGGGTCATTATGAGTATTATTGAATTTGGACATAAGTGCTATTGTATTTGTATGTTTTTGGCGAAAGAAAGACGGTGATAAATCTTTTGCACTCCAATTTGTTCTGGTGTGTTCCCCAATATTTAATTAAAGCCAGGGGTATCGTCCCAGTTCCCACTCCTTAGGGGCCCCACCCCTTAGCCTAACGACGTCGCGGCCGGTGACATGTTTTGCGATGTTAGAGCGTAATCCGGCGATTGCCCGGAACAAATAGCAGTGGAAATACAGTGTGTACTGAGTACGGAATCAGTGTCAGCTTGCAATAAATACAGTTGCTGAATAGTGTGAAATCAGTATGTCCGAAATATTTAAATTAGGTAGAGTGTACAATCAGTAGTAATTCAGTAGCTAATTTAAATATTTCGGACATACTGATTTAGGAAGTGTGCACTGCCGTTTGTTCAGGGTGGTCACGTCACGAGTTTGGCGCCAAGGTACGGGAGTTACAACATATCAAATTAAGTCTGTCTGATGGACGATAACCTGGCCTTAAATGTACTTGTCCCTTTTCAGCGGGATTTTAAATTCTAGTGATATTTTCCCCAAACCTTTCCAGAAAGTTCTTCAAGCAGGGTGCCCGTGCTTTTTCAGAAATCAAAATAAGACCTAAATCAGACCTATATAATACCTTATAGGGTACAAAAAATGACCTTTTCAAGACATTTCTAGAACGTTTTTTGACCCTTATAAACATTTATACATTCTACCAAAAAGAGGTAAACATAGAAATGGCTGAAGGAAAAAAATTCATCTTGTACGTCATTGTTTGAAAAACCAATGACCGAATATTTTGGATCAGGGGTAAAAAGTATTGAAGAAAATATATTAAAATTGGCCCGGATGGCCAAAGAGATTTTTAGTTTTACACATGAATATATATCTAGTCGGCCCTGTTGGCCGAGGGTCCAAAAAAGTAAGTGTCAAACACTGAATTATTGTAATGAATTTAGACTGACCAAAAATAAGACCTTTTTAAGACATCTGGACTCAAAATAAGACCTTTCTTATAGGCTTCTATTAGCAAAACCAAAATAAGACATTTGAAGACCTTGTAATACCTGCGCGGGCACCCTGTCGAGATATCAGGAATTCATAGCCAGAGGGAAATTATAATTCACCGTTACCTCTTTTATTGATCATTGCAAATAATATTGATGTTTGGTATACCGTACAGATATCCATGGAGAAAAACCGAGGTTTACTTCTCTAAGAAATCCTAAGGAAAAAAGATTCATTGTTCATAAAGATTCTCATATGCACTTCTAGATGGTAGCTAGAGTAATCCTTCTCTGGAAGAGCTCAGGCCAGGAGAACTCGGTCCACAGGAGAACTCGGTCCAAAACCAACTCTTTACCAACTACAACATTTTCTAACCAGTGCTATTATAATGGCTATACGATATTCATAATTGCACTTAAAAACAACGTATCAGTTTTGATTTAAAAAAATTGCACAAATTTGTTTTTTGTAAATCTAATACCAGGCCATGCACACTGTAAAGGCCTAGCATAGTCCCGCCCAAAAAAACAAGAAACTGAAATACGGTTCCGTTTGGATGCCAAACACTTCCATTAGGGCCTAGGCTTAATTTCGATCAATAAAACCTATAGGCCAACGATAATAAATGCCGAGTCTCACCACTTTTGAAGAACTTATCTTGTGACACAGCTCGAGTTCTCCTAAAGACTGAGTTATCCATTATAGTCCTATACCGTACACGGGAGTTTCGCTCTGGGCGCGGCCATATTGTGTCACGTGGTATAAGAGTATCATGCACTGCGCAATAGGGTGGGTCCCAGCCTCTGATAGTCCCATGGTATATTCTGTCAGTCATTCCAGTAAAAGTTGTAATGGGAAGCAAATTAAATATTATATATCCCTCATATATTTCACCTCACTAGGAGTTCATACGTTTATGGCTAACTAGTCCCTACTCCTTGGTCCGTGGAGGGGATACCTGTCCGAGTCAGCCCAAGGCTAGGTGAAGCCAACCAGTCAAATTGACTGTGACCGTGCCCTGTGTGTCAATCCTGGTGGAAGGTTCTTCCTTCCACGCCAGTTCAGGCCTCTCGGGTAAAAAAAAAATAGATCCCTGAACCACTGACAACCTACCAAACACCCATTAGTATATCTTGATTTAAATGCTGAAGGGCAACCATGTCTAAACAGACACCTTCATTATTCTATCTCAACAGGAACAGTAATAAACCCCCAGCTCCTTTTGCGTTCGTTTCTATAAGTTTTGAGAATAAGGAAGTTATAACTATATAAAGCTATAAAAATTACCACTTTCCTTTCCCTCTGGGGGCCCCTAAAAAAATAGTGGGCACAGTTTCAGTGTATTCTGTAACCTGGCGTGACTGTTGTTTTAAGGGTTTGGTAAAAAATATCATAGCTTCACTACCACTATTTATAGACAATGCCTTAGTGGGTTAACTACCACAACAGAGAGATGGGAACCCTTGTCTGTCAGTCACCCTTATCATCCCTTGTCTCCATGGGTCTTATCTATTGAAAGGTTCTAGGGCATAGGCAAACATTGCAGTGGGTCAGAAACGGGGGATTTGGATATGCTGTCCATCATGATTTGGCTTAAACCTCTAGCCTCTACTGTCCTGAGTAGGGGTTTAAGCTAAATCATGGCATTGGCGGGCAGCAGCTGATCCCCACCAAACGTTACCTACAAAAAATGCAATATCCATCAACTCCAAATATTCAACTTAAGAATTATCCATATTAGAGCTACATCGTGGATAAAGCTATCCAAATGACAACAGGTCGATCAAATAATATACGTAGAACACTGATGACACTGACTGGATGTGATCCACCTCAGGATCGTCAGTGTGTGGGCGATAATACGAGGAGTGAGTTTACAGCTAGATCCACCATAAGCTAAACGATTCACAACAGGTAGTACCAAGTAGGACACGAAAGATAAACATAAAGTAAGAAAATCTTACCTCTTAAAAAATGAAATTCATGTTGCGCAGGTTATTGAGGTGTTTACGTTCGATGTAATCCATGACAAACGACCGCGCCTCCCTCTGGCTAAATTTATGTTGATTGGGAATAGAGCACGCCCGAAAAATCGAAGCGATTTAATTATCAAACGCTGGTCAATAGCATAGAAAAATACATGTGATAAATGATAATGTAAAATCATTCAACGTTTTGACAGTGTAAGCAACAGAATGAAAGATATTTCAGTTTCCTGAAGTTACACCGAAGTATAAGGCGTACTAAAAGTCTGATATCTAACTGGTAACCGCGCCTCCGGTAAAAACGTGTTTTGTCCGTCGAAAGAGCTTAAACCAGCGGAAAGATGTCCTTGTGCAGGCAATGTGCGGTCGTATTTCGGCGCTGCCAGGCGCCACTGCGGCCAGTGAAGCAGGTATATGCCTTCTTTCTTCCAAGTAAAACACATCGAACTACAAAAACTATGTAATACAAAAATTTATCAATCTTATCTCTGTTTGACTGTCACTTCAAGTTTTCCCCGAACTGGGCGATAAACGGACGAATGGCCTCTTAGTCATACGTGCGTTGGCCGTCGGCGTCTGTGCCTGTGGTTTAGTTAGATACCTTGTAGATTTCTCGATATTACTACTGGTACAGAAATATTGCGTGGCAGTACCAAGTCTGTGGTGTAGGTTCCAACGCATATAGACTATCTGTACTGTAGGCTGTACCTGTAGTTGTCGCGGGGGGCGGGGTGACGATCGACAGCTGACTGGCCCACTGGGTCCGTTGTGCCTTGTCACTTGTGCCGCTGATTGCTCCCCCACCCTTCCCGGCACTTAGCCTCCCGGTGCGTGAAGCGGCATCCCAGTTTACATCAACATTTTACAATGAAATTACATGGCCATTTTTTTCTGATTTAATCTCCAAAGACTAGTGTAAAACAGAATGAATCAAATTAATTTGGTTGACAAATTGCTCCCAATTTTTTTTAAATGCAGCTTTATAGATCTATATTGGACTTTTTCCCATAGGAACCAATGTTAAAGGGGCATTCTCGTCCATAAGTTGCTAGGCTTACATATGCCGAAGTAAGCCTAACGACGCTACGACCAACGACGTGTTTTGCACTTTTGGAATGTAATCCTGCGACGTCACGTCACGAAATTGGTGCAGCTGTTGGGGGGTTACAGTGTAGCAAAATACATCCTCCGTCGTCCTTTTAAAGCCTGTCAGCCCAGCCTATAATATCCACACCTATTTTGCCCTAAAATACATGATTTTGATTGATGGCAAACCAGCAAATCTGACAATTGGTAAAATTTAAGAAATCATAATGTTTCATCAGTACTTGGGGATATAGAAAAACATATATATAGCTCTCAGTTTTTTCTAGTGATCCCAACTCTAGGAGACAAGGATGGCTTATACAGTTACTTTGAACTATGGGATTTACTTTCCGCATGAAAGCTTAGTCTACATTCCGCTAAGTTTCCATGTGAAATATTCAATAAAGCCGTTGCCAATCGCAGTCTTCCATCTCGTTATGATCATTTATCATCCTCGAACCTAGTTCCTAATTTAGGGACGACAGAAAACACTTGTGTGAAAGGTCAATGTTAATTTAATTCAAATGCAATATTAATTATTGGCCGAATTTTTCATTAGAAAAACACAATTTTTCAGAAAAAAAGGGAGGGAGCGCATCCCCGAGTGCCCCCTCTGGATCCACCTGCACTGAGGTTGATATACTTCAGGCAAGAGATGGCACAATACATATTAATTAGGTAGCTTCTCAGCAGAGAGTGTAGACAAGGATCTTTATTTTAAGTTAGATGCTCGTTTCCCAGGCGAAGAAGCTACTATGGCAATGATCCTAAGTTATCCTATAAATTCTTTAAAACTTTACGGTGGATGAAGTTTGCAAAAAGAATCAAAAGGAATGATGGTCATCTGATTATGTCACATACCCAATAATAACAACAAATAAACCATAACTGCTAATAGGTCAAAGGTGAGCAAAAGCTAGGAATGAGTGGAGTGGTCACAACAACTTCTACTCAGTGAGCAAGACATTATACAGGTAGCAGGGGATGGTGTAGGGGATGGTGTATATGAAAAGGACCGTCAGGGGAAAACAGATGGAGAGTTACATTGAAGTTAAAGTTGAACCCGTACAGATGGTGTCAGAGCCATAGTGGGAATACGTCAGATTTTACCTGTACAGTGGATGGTCTCTAAGTTGGAGTAAGTGTTAGGTGATAGGAGTGTACCGTCAACAGCTAGGTTAACATAGGAGTTCTACACATTCATGCATGCATTCCCTCATACGCTTTAGGTTAAAGGGAGTCAAAAGCAAAGTTGTGTCAAAATATGACAAAATTTTGCAAACTCAAATAACTATGAAAATACTTTCCAACAGTCTTACTTTAGCCATTGGTACAGTATAAATCATGATAGCTAACAACAGCTTTATGCAAATTCCACAATACTCATGTCATTTATGCCAAAAGACAGCAATGTTTGTAAACAAACCAATTTTGGTGGGTCACCAAAATTGACCAGGGACAAGTTTTAATGTATTCTGATGTACTTTAAGTCTTTATTGACAGTCTATATTTTACCACAGGCCTAGGTTATGGCCATGGAGCATATTTCAATAGTTAATAGAATTTTTAAAATGTTGACCCAACATTGCTTTTGGCTCCCTTTAATTTGCGAAGACACTCTCACACCTCAGCTGTCGCCTTTTGGCCCACCATTTCATGAAACGATAGATTTAAAATTGATTATCAATTTGCTACATGTCTAATTTTGTGCATCAGGTGCGTGAAAATAGCCAACACCCCTTTAAGTAGACCTAGCTTAGGAGAATGGCTATGAGAATATGTATGAGCCTACGTCTTGGCACTAAATAGTCTTTTTCTAGAATAGAAGGAGAAATCAGTTGCCCATTATAGACATTTATTTAGAGTAGTAAAAATGATCTTCTTTTTTTTCGGCATAGAGAAATGGTCACGTTTTGCATAAAAATTATATTTTCGGGTAGAAAATAGTAGTTTTTCTGGTATTGTTATGTTGATATTCTTATGTTACATTAATTTTCAGGCATGGGGTGTCATGCCGGTACGTGGAGCTTTCTTCTCAAGGGAAAATACGTCAACAGCAGGTACAGAAGAGGGTGACCGTCGTAAGATACACGAGGAGGACGGCAACTTAACTAAAATGCAACTTCACCAGTTGGCAAGCAGATCTAGGTGCGTACCAGAGGGAGACCACTCTCCGCCAAACATTGCATACAGTGTCCGACTCGGCACAGCCGGGTGTCTCTGATTCTGGTGACTTTCAGCATCAGTACTACTTTGACGAGAAATGTAGCGATTTGATGCGCATTATAACGTGCAGTCTGAAAGGGGTACTGGGCTACCTCAATAAGGCTGTGAATTACGTGTAATGGAAGTAGATTTTGAATAGTATCACAATTAGACCTTGAGGTAAGTTGCTTCATTGAGAACGTGGTGACACCAGAAATAAGTAGATACCCAAAGGTGCCCATGCAGGTCTCACTTTTGTTTTGCTAGTTTTAAGGCTATTATAAAGGTCTTACTCTCTGCCCAGTTGCGTTTTTCAGAAACTGTTTTTCTGTCCAACAAAATGATAGACATACTTTCAGTCTAGATTCTAATAAAAGTCATATTCGTATTTGTATACAGAAACCTTGTATTAACATTAACATAGACTTTATATTATGGTTGATCAACTTGCTATTAAATCCATTCAGAGGGTGGCGTCTTTTGTGTGATTTAGGCGACAGTTGGTAATGTTCGAAGTATCCAAGGTGCGGGGGGACCTCACTCCATTTGGTGTGATTTGACAAAGACCCGTCAGTTAAACAAAATAATGGTCTCTTTATTGACAGGACTCTCACAGCACACAGACCGTACTCCCCTCCGTCCGATGTAGACAGTCGTGTTGAGGCCATCGTCCGCCAGCTGACCGCACCGCAGACATCAGGAGACTGGCGTCAGACATCTCTGCTGGACGCCAGACTCAAGTACAAGGTATGAACATCCCACCCAAACGTCCACTGTTAGAATATGCCCAGTAGTGAGTTAACGTTGGTTTTTCACCAACGTGTTGTGGTTGGGTAGTGAATATACAAACACCTTGGCCGTACTGGGTGGCCGTACGATGCAGAGGAGTCGCACAGACCTCGGGCTCAGCTCTCGGTCAATAACGACCCCAACCACTCAGTGGGTCGTACAACTTCACAACCCTTGGTCGACTCCTGCGTTGCTTCTGTAAATGTGACTGGTGCTTTGTTTGACTCTTCATCCACTCGTTATCACACTTGATGACCAGATAAAAAAGTGAAAATTTGACTGAATGTGTAAGTCTGAAAGTAAATCTTAAAAAAATATGTTTTGTATAGGGATATATTTTTTTAGAATACTATTCAGTTCTCTGGAAAGTGCTGTGTCACAACTTGCTTTGGCAAAATTCACCAAAGACCTGGGTGCATTTAAACATAAAACATTGAAATTGTATACAATGCGCCCTCGTAACATTTTGGATTTTGAAATACATTGGTATGTATAACTATGTTTTTTTTTGTGTGAAAACTTCTCATTTAATTCAATGAGGAGTGTGCCATTGTCTTGCCCTAAACATTTCTGACATAATCACACGGGTAAAGTTCTGTTTAATAACATTTTGGAGAACATTTCACGAACACGTTTTGAGACACAATAAAATAAGTAACCCCCCCTCCCTCTTTGTTTTACTTCCATAGGTTTTGACGAAGCTCATTCATGAGTTCGACCACGACATTCCTGGTTTCACCATGACAGCCATGGAAACAGTACAGGACGCTGTCGACTACTTCCATATTGGTGTGAAGGAAACGGCTACACTCGAGGAGATGAAGTCCTCCTCGTTACCCCCCAACATGCACATCAACACGGAGCCTGTGCGCTTTAACCCGGAGACAGACACTATGTTCGGCGGGCGAACTGCCTTCCCCGGCCAAGACACTCATGTGACAAGCATAAAGTACAAAAGAAAGTACGAGACAATTAGAACCAAGAAGCCAAAACCCGGCTTTGAAAATCATTATTATAATTACTGAACCTAGGTAAACAGAAAATAAACAAAGGTTTCAAATGACATATTTTAATTGAACGCTGGTATGTCTCAGTACAGCTATTAAGATATGAAGAGTATAAAAATGCATATAGATAACTGACACTTAAGTTTTTCTGGATTAAAGGAAAGTAAAAGCAAAAAACCTTTATAATGGTACGGATTCCCAGAGTTTTCAAAGATATTGTACATATGCATTACAGGTTTCATAAAGTACTTTGAATATACGAGATTGTTTTCAACCATTGGTTCTGTTTTCTTTTGATCGCAAAGATTATGAATTACCCTCGTGTTAACATTACTCAATGACTGGTGATGTTATTTTCCTATATAAGACGGCAGGACGTGCTCTTTTGACAAAAGGGGAAAATGTGCAGTGTATATTCTCAATTTTGAAAACATTAAAATGGCTTTTTACCATCATATATACACCCTTCTTTTTAAGGGTGGCACCGCCTCTTGGCAGAACTGTGAACCCTGGTGAGGGGAGTGCAGTCTGCAGCACTGGTTATTTAGCTTGGAGCAGAGTTCAGTGAGGATTGGTGCCTATTTAGATAGTCAAGGGTCTGTACTTGTTAGTAGTGTACAGAATGCATGTGTGGGGGAGGGGTGGGAGAGGGTGGTTGTGGTTGTTCACAGCAGTTCAGTTCCACAGCCCAGGGACCATAAACACCAACTCAAGCTGAGGTATAAAACAATTCCTGTTGTTGAGTACCTGTCATTGACTAGTGTTTAAAGTTGACTCCTTTCAAAATAAAGTCAATCTTGCCTCAAAGATTATCTAAACTGCATCTTTGATCATGATATTAGGTTACTGGTAGCAAAGATCAGATATTTTTACATGCAGATATGAGCGCTAAAAATGATACATTTTATTTTATTGTAAGTGTATTAATGGTTCAAAACTGTCCCTCTGTTAGCCTATATGCAGGGCAGTGACCCAGTGAGGGGACTTCCCTCACCTTGGTCTGGGCCACAGCAGGCCTGCACTGTGCAGGTTCATAAGAAGGGTGTATATCTGACACAAAATGCAGTTTTTCAATAACAGCAATAACAAGTGCTAAGTGAAATTATTCTAATGATGGAACTTTTTGTTGTTGGGTTGTCCGATTTTTTTCTGCACACAGAGGCTTTTAATTTGGAACAACTTGCTGGATATAACAGGGAAAAATTGCAGTGGGACAGGGAAATCTCAGGGAAAACACAGGGAATTTGAAAATTGAGTTTCGGTTGGTACCCTGGTTAAAGACAATTTGATTTAGCAAAACCTAAGTATTTCCCAGATCGATATGGGATTTACATGTGTATTACATGAAGTTTTAGCTGAAAGCTACGAATGTTCGCTATCTTATGATTCTAGAAAATATTGATTCAAATAATTACAATTTTTCCATTTTCTTTATCTTGAACCGGGATTTTGGGACATGCCATTAAGTGGTGTGTTCCATCTCTAGGTTTTTAATTTCATGCCCTATTTTGATTGTTTTGGTCGAAAACAAGAAATTTATATTCACTTTTTGAAAAAAAACATTTCGCTAAAATATGAATATATAAAAAAAAAAAACACTGCCATGTGACCCTCGTTGTTGTGGTAGATTGACCAACGAATGGCAGCCAATCTGGGGTCTAATAAGTGTGAGACTAATTCATAACTTTAAAAACTACTGTTTGGAAAATAACAGTAATTATCACGGGGAGGCGTGTGCTTGCGACCCCTCCCGATACTCACTTCTGTTGACTTAATATGGCAACAATATTTATGCAGCGTTTTTCTCAAAATGCGCTTTCTTTGAAAAATTATGATTATGATTTATGGAGGCCTAGATCATGATAATAGACCTCCACTTTTTGAAGATAATAAATTGTATTCTCAAGTAATAGGGATAATAGCTCGAAGTGTAATATTCATATTTCAAAAACTACCAATAGGACTTTATCATATTGAAGAGTATTGGTCTCATATTGCTCCAGTCTCTTTTTAGTATTCTGTATTGTATATATGAATAGCAGTTTTCAGTTACAAATTCCTCAGAATAAGTTTTAAGACTGAATGGACTAGTAAAAGAGTGTGTCTAATATTTTGTTGGGTGTTTGCTATAACGTCTATGACTAACTGGTAGTCAACACAAACTCAACGCCATTATAATAAACATAACGTGGTTTTTTTTAAATAAAAATATATTTCTGTTAAGATGTACATAACTGAGAGTGTGCAATATGCGTTTTGTCAATGTTATTTTCATTGACCTTAAGGTTGATCCCTCACCCAAATTTCATGTGGTAAAATTGGGAGGTCAGTCATGTATTTCTTCTCTGTATCAAACTTCCTGTAGCGGTTGGATCAACCCATCAATCTTCACCGTCGCGCATGTCCGTTGTATTTTTCCAGACGGTTCGGTGAATGTTTGCGTTTTGTCCATGCTATTTGGTAAAGAGTTCGAGACCTGGGGGTTTGCTGACCCAGTAGCCGAAGCCGGTGACGCTGAGGTGTTCGGCGAGCGTGTGCTTGGCCTGCTGGTAGGCGTGGCTGGCCGCCTTACAGCTGCTGTACGTGGCCTGCTCCACCAGGTCGGCCCGGTGCGCCAGGCGCGCCACCTCCCGGAACCGGAACAAGAAGCCCGCCTTGCAGAGGCGGCTGGCTCCGTGCACACTGGTCCTAAACGGGGACCTGAAAATCGGCACCAGATAGAAATCAGGGAATTTATTCCTAAAAGCAGGGACCCGCAAATCTTTTTTAAACCTGCTTACCCAGCCAGTCAACATGGGTGTCCGTATTATTTCTACATGGTGTAGAATTTGCAAAACATTTCTTTTTTTAAACAAGAATTCCAAAATTATTTCTTTTTCCTTTGCAAAAATAAAACTATGTAAACTTTAAAGATGTCTGTCCGTGAACGGTTTAGATGTAACAAGGACGGAGAAATGGTATTTACATCTGCTTACTAAGCCCCAAAACCGAGTGATATTATGTATAGATAAAAAGAGTTGAAGGTGAAGAAATGGGTTACCCATCCACATCATAGAGATACATTATGTATGTCTATGTCCACATGAATGGGGCCCACCTTCTGACTTATTCTATAGTGCCTCCCATTTACCGCCGCTGATACCTTTACATTCACATTATTTGATCTACTGAAACGTTTAGGGAGTGCTGTTTTGACGCCCAGCAGAACAGCTTACGGCTTCAAATAACCGACAAACGGGAACGTATCTTCAACTGGCCCTCAGTGAGAGCACTGTACCTACCTCTCACAGCTCTTTCCCGTGTGGCCGCTGACTATCTCAATCTTCTCGTCCCCAAATGACCAGTTGAGGCTCTCTGCGCAGACAGCACTGTGTGCACTGCCCGCGGCGCACGTCGTCACCCGGCCGATGTACGGGTGGTTCACCTGGAACCCCTGCGGTAGGTACTCGGCGATGTCGTCAGTCAGCCTACAGCAGACGGCGCGGGACAGGTTACCGTGGTCAAACATAGAACCTGGCAATCGGAATAAACATGAATGCCAGCAGGTTCCCAAAGTACATAACACAGTCTTTAAGGTTTAGAAAGTGAATTACGGACATGTATCTGGTAGGTCCAAAATCCCTATATTTCAGGGGGTCTAGGGTCCTGATCTTTTCATCCTTACTCCAAAACCAATATCAGATAATATGTAAATGCAGATATCTTTAAACCATAAACATTTATTTATTTCAACAAATTAAAATCTTATCTAAACAAAATATGTATTAATTGCCATGTATTTAAATTCTAACATGATTAAATATGAGTAGTACAGTGGCCTATGTGAAGCTCTCTGGGAAGCGAAACATCAACCTATCCGCAAATTAGTGCGCCATGCCCTTTTTCAATTTCTGGATCCGCCACTGACCTAGAGGTGGAGGGTGTTACAGGGGCATGTTTTACAGGTGGAGGGGGGTACAGGAGTATGATGGAGGTGGTACAGCCAGGTGGCTGTATCATCGTGTCGATAAGTGGCCATTCTGAAGGACCGAAGTTCTCACTTACCCAATGTAATAGAGCTTAGATATAGTGGTGCCAGAAAGTTTCCGAACAATGCTCCCTGCAGGCCCACTGTATTCCATTTGAGGATCTTGTCGCTGCAGCTCATGTCTCCTAAAGCTGGTGCCTGCTCATTTGCTAAAGTAACATCAAAGCCTGCAAGCACAAGTTGAACAAAGAAGTTAACCGATAAAAAAGCCTTTACATATAATTGATTATTTTTTGACTGGTAGGTACCAGTAGAGCGTAGAGTTCCACGTTTACATTATACAGGGTATAAAAGCTGAAATCCTGTCATTGGGCACTGACATTTTGGTAAATCGTAAACGGCAATTGGTAGTGTCTTTAGCATTGGCTCCTATGATTCAAAGGTTATTTTTGTGTCACATTACTCTGGGCTATATAGATATAGATCAGAACTTAACATGAAGAGTTTTAGAGTTGCTGACTCCTGGTCAGGTCCACTTTAGGTTACCCAGTTTAGCCAATCAAATAATTTTCCAACTTATTTGGAATTAATAATTTTGTCAAATAATATCATACGAGTCTTACTTTTGTTACAATTGTTAGGCCTGGGGTTTTACCGAGGACAACGTGCAGTATTGAAAGGAACAGAAGGAACTGGCTTACCTTTTTCATGTTTGACGGATGTGTACCCAGCATTATCATCCGGGAAGGACGGGTAGTGCATACCTTGTTCCATCAGTTCAAGATCTGCTGGCGTCAGTGGATCATCTGAGCTTTAATACATAATTTTATAATGACATTTCATTAGAGTTGTATTGGTTAATATGTGACTATGTGAGTTCAATGACGTGTAAAATCTAGTGGCATTTTAAATATAGTTCCTATCTAAACATCTGTCAGGAGTCGGTAATCTTATTTCTAAGATTTCAAAGCAGTGACTCAATAGCCACCATACACATCGTTGTATATATATATATATATATATATATATATATATATATATATATATATATATATATATATATATATATAAGATAATTACAAAGAATGTACTTTGAACTTTCAGGCGATATATAACATTTTTAGGGGGAATCGTCAGATGTAATTCTCTGTTGGCCAATTGGCGAAATTTCTGCTGCTTTTCCTAACCAAATTTCGCCAGATTCAATTCTACTTCGCCCTAAGCCGAATGACGAGTGTGAACGTAGCATCATGATAGTGGTGTTTACTGCTCTAATATGTTGGGTAAGTGAAGCACATAGAAGACCTCACCCGGAGTGGTAAAGGGAGGCGTCCCCGGACGGGGCCCGGCTCATGTACAGGTGGATGGTCACCCCCTCCTTGAAGGTCAGCAGGGCCGTCCCGGGCAGCGGCTCAAAGAGCGAGTGAACAAGGTTCCCTTCAAAGTACATCTTCAGCTCTCGGTGGATGTATCTTAGAGAGAGAAAACACAAAATAAAGTTTGAGATTTCAATCACAAGTTTGCTTAGCGACGAATTATCATTCTGTTCAGAGCCATTTACTTATTTAGTTGCACTGTGTCGTGTTTTATTTAATCGAGCCAAGAAGTGCTTCCAGTATGAATCACTGCTAGTGTCAGGGCCAATATAGAGGCACCTAGTGTGTTTTTTGTGTGTAAAAAGTATGTTCCATTTAAAAAAATATACAGTACAAAATTACACAGAAGTATTCAGTGAAAGGTTGTTTGAGAAACGTTTCAGGTGCGGTAAAGTAACTTTGGCCTTTTCATATCTTGATGATGGCCTCGTCATGGGCAGCAAACTGTGCGGCTACAGCCAACGAAATATCTGTGTCAATATGGTTACTTAAGTTTCCTTTTTGTCCAATACAAATTTAAATTCAAAAGGCAACTTGTTCAGAAAACCGTTAACAGGTTACCCTAAAAGGAACATTTCTGAATCTTTCACTGAGGGGAAAACAAAGATTACACTGGCCATCTTGCTGGAGATCTCCTGACTTAAGGTCAAACTTATCCGGACACATAAACATACAGAAATCTATATACAGACATAATTTGTTTAACCAGCCTCTTACTTGAGCAGTGCTCGTCGGGCCATGGTGACAAAGTGGCAGTCGTTCAGTATGCGGCCGTCGGGGGAGCGGCTGGCTGCGGGGATACACATATTACCAGTCCCCAGGGCCACCACCTGCCCCTGATCCTTCTCTCCTGTAAACAAGAAAAGAGTCAACGGTAACAACAGCCTTACATTTAGAGTGTGAACTCATGTGTGCAGGAGAGGGTGTAGTACTGAGATCACTCAGGTCACTTCGTGACTGACAGCTACAGCATGGTAAATCTACAACTTGACACCTCAAGATTTCTGTCCAGAGACTGGCAGATGATGCAGTGGTGTATTTTTGACTGATGTCATCTGTAATGGAATACAGGGCACTTCGCCTAAAAGTCAAGAGTGTGATAGCTCGAAAGTTCAAAACTTACCATGATTACCTCACATGCATTGCCAAAACATTGTATGTATACGACACTCGGTCTAGAGAAGTAGGATCACTAGGGGCCTCCCCGTGCCTTCTCCCTTTCTCCCGCCCCTCCCATATTTTTGTGGGCCTCGTATGCTGGTGTCAAAGTCAACATTTGCAACCTCTTATGGACGCATATAACCATATTTTGCTGGACAATAACTTAAAACAACACAAACAAGTTTCCTTACTGTTTTGCTTAGGAAATTGTTCTTATATCTACCGTACATATATAATTTTGAATAAATCAGGTAAAAGCATAGTAACTCCTTGTTCTTTTTTAACCACAAGTGACCCATAAGGAATGTTCTTGGCGTTCTTTTTTTTTTTTTTTAAAGTAGGGACGTTCAACCTACCTCTTCGGACAATAAATGCAGCCAGATACTTGTGCAGCGCCAAGCTCTCTCCAGTGGGAGCCAGCAGGGTCTCCAGCATTTGATGTGCCTGAGCAGCGATGCCATCATGGAAGGAAAGGTTCTGCAATGACTGCTTTCCATGTGGGCCTTCCTGCGAGGGTAAGAGCAAGGAGTCTCACAATAGGATTCATGTAAGTCATTTTATTATCACAGGGATGTAAGTCAGGATTAATGAAGAAATCAGAAAATGCATGAAGAAAAATCTGTCTTTTAGTATCCTAGAATGTTGTCTAGAGGCGAACTGACGTTTCTCCTCTGTACTCCAATAATGACAAATGTCCCAACTGAAAAATTCAGGATAATTTCTCTTATGAGAGAAAAGATATGGACACTTTTGGATTGAGCAGATTTTTACGTTTTCTTCTCATATGTCAATTATGAAGGTTTTAAATTTAAGATTTTTACAATCTGTTACATTCTGACAAGTGTTGTGTGTCTGGCTTCTCATGATCCCAATCCCTCTATCCCCCAATAATGGCCCCCACAGTTCAACTCACGCTAAGACTATACCCCATTCAGGAGTCCTGGTTTGCGCATGCGTGGTCCTTTGGCGCCAGTCCCTGTGGGTGGACAAGCGGGCCGAACCAGCCAATCAGGACCATCCCTTTTTCAATATGGCGGCGCCCACTGGGCTCTCTCCCTAATGCGGTATAGGACCCAGTTTTAGCCAATCACAAAGTTACCTCTCACTAAAAACACGCCTACGGTACCGTTACATCAACCAGACCGATCGCCAACGACCTTGATATCCCCAGGTCCTCATAATATCATCTTTTAATACATATTGTTATCCAATAATAACTCCCCAAAACATCACATCAAGGAAGAACGACTGAAAGGCTGATTGCTCTTTTGTGGAGGAAAACGTAGTTTTGCGTTTTATGTTTTCTTAATGTTTTCCCTCCAAAATGGGAAACTGTGCAGCTTCAGTCAGTCCTTGACAAATCGTTTTGAAATCTGGTAACTAGGCTCCGAAATGTGGTTGGCCAGCTACAAAATGTTGTGGCTCAGTAATGTTTATAAGGATATGGTAAAATTATAATAGCATTGAAATAGACTGAACCAGTGTACTTGAGGCATGGTTGATCCTATAGCTTTAGGGATAAAAAGTTGGATGATCAAAACTTTCAAACCTTAATTTCAGACTTTGACTCTGGTTGCCTACTCTGGCCGTCATTTCAGTGGCCCATTACAACTTTTTGATGGTCCTGGGCCACTGGACACCCGATTTGTCAAGCCCTGTGAATCACTGATTCAGTTATCATTTCAATGAATTAATTCTCAGATACATATAAATAATATCTACCGTTGGGTCACGTTTGGACAAGTACTGCAGGGCCTCTTCCGCTGCCTTGTTTCTTGCTTCTCCTTGTGTTCGGCCCCTAGCTGAGACAATGGCTTGATCGTTAATGTACACGTTGGCCTCATAACTGTTAATAAACAAAGACTGCATGTTTATACAGAAAAAAGTATTAAGCAGTTACAAAAGACCTATGTCTAAATAACAAAAGAAATGAGCGGTTGGAAGGGCGCCTCATATCCAATGATTGAGAAGGGTAATCAACAGGTTTTTCAGTATAATGGCAACGGTTTGTAAATACTCCTAATTGTTAAATGTATTTTACCATATCAAATGAAAGGGCCGATTTTTCTCTATCTTATGGTATGAATAGTTTTTGTTATAAATACCTTTCATTACCAGCGGAGTCCTCCATGTGCATCTGGATGCCCCGGGTCTTGCAGAATTCCCGCAGTACTCTTGGGTAGTCTGCAGACGGGTCCCCGGGCAGGGCGCCCGTGTAGGTGGGCATGCTGAGCGGGGCGCCCCCTACCGCCTGCGGGGCTGAAGCAGCGGCTGAAGAAGGCAACGGGCGGCTGGGCTTGGTGAACACTGCATTCTCTACTGAGCTCTGGTCAAAAAAAAGATTTAGAAAATGAATTGTACGTCATTGCTCAAATCACAGATTTTCATTACGAAATAATAATTCAAATAGTTTCGTGTTTAGAAATGATTATCACCAGATCCTTACCAGGTGCTGTGGGCACATTTTCTCTATGGCGAGCTGGGCGGCGTTCTTCTTGGCGTCTTTCTTGTTCAGGGCATACGCCTCAGCAACAAGACCATCATTGACGTAAACCTCAGCTTTAAAGCTGCAAAGAGACGGATATAAGATGTTTAACTCCCGTATCTACAGAACGAACAAAAGCCTGAGCAACACATCATTTGTATTTGTATTTAATTATGATATAACGTCTAGAAGACCAGGGTGTGCACCGATGATGATTTTCTAGATAATTCATTTTTTGGCCATGGCCACATGTCAGGGTTCCCACAGATTTTTGAAAATCAATTTAAGACCTTTTTAAGACCATTTTAAGACCAAGATTTGGGAAAATTAAGACCTGTCGTCCGCGTGAAAAGAAACATTTCAGAACATATTTTATGTTTTTAGATTTGAACTAAGTGTACTGGTTTGAAAGTGGGGTTTCAAATTTTCATGTTCATGTTTTAACTTCATTTAAAAAATTCAATTGAAGACCTTTTCAAGAACCCTAGCTTCAAAACAGTCAAATTTAAGTCCTTTTTAAGGCCTTAAGTCTGAGGAAATCCATTTACGACCTTTTAAAGCCTGCGCGGGAACCCTGAATGTGTAAAACATTCCCTAATATCCTATTTACGTGAATGTAGTGAACATGTACATATATTGCGACACATGAAGTAGGCTTAGAGTGCACTTACCCTATTTCCGTGGGTCTGTCAGAAACTTTCCAGCTGATATCCATGAGGTTAGTACTGCAGTATTCCGTGAAGCGGGAGACCGGGTGTTTGGGTGGGTCCCACAGGGGGCGAACCCCAGCAGCCTCCACGCTCGGCAGATCCACCTTGTGAGTAGAGGCTGAGTCAGGCAACAGATAGTCTAACAGTAACACAGGTACAAGTGCTTGTCTAATGTGATAAGAATAGTCCCTCTGGTCTTCTAAAATTGTCATATTGAAATGCAAGCTTTTCGATAATACATAATTTGGTCATGGTCGGTAATCATTTGAACAATTCACATAAATATGGTTTGACACAAAGACAAACAGTGATACTGTCAAAATAATCTTTATGGGAAAATCTAGGGTCAATGTAATCCGGTGTTTACTTTAATTGCAATACGCGAATATCAACACAGATTATGTGCTGTCGGCCTTTCATATTAATGTATGTAGATTGCACCATTTCGTTACTCACTATTAGATAATTTTATTCTTACCTGCGGTTCGAATGTTGTGTTTGTTAGAATTGATGCTTTCGAGACAGAGCCAGTGTCATCCTCTGGAAACAAAAAGATTAAACTCTCCGTATATTTCAATTCTGATTCAGTGTTTTCTCGGCGTGCTATAACGTGGATTCAACCAAGAGGCATTCCTACGCCGCAAGTAAGGGAGGGGAACATCCCGTGCACCTGGCCATGGAGACCCGTATGAGAAGTTACAAAGCCAAGTCATTATATTAAAACGTTAGAATTAATTTTGATTACATAAACTATAGGACACCTTAATACCGAAGTTTTTTCTGTATAATATGGGAAACCGTAGGTCTGCTTCAAAAAGGTTACAGAACCCTACTTTATGCCAAAGCGTCATAACCTTAATTTTTTGTTAACTTTAATTACTTACCATTTTCAAAGTCTACGTCTCCAACCCCAAGCAACATGTCCATGGCGATTTTGGCTGCTGCAGTCTTAGCCTCTTTTTTGGTTTTGCCCGTGCCTTGAGGAAAAGGTTTGCCATTGACTTTGACCCTGTTGGCAAACTTGGCCACGATGGAGGGCCGCTCCACCCGCACCTCCTCGAAGCTGATGACGATCTTGACGATGGTGCTGTACTCCATGAGGCTGCTGATGGCATGCTTGGCCCCGCTGAGGTAGTCGTCCACCAGGTTGACCGGCACCTCCCCCGGCAGGTGGCGCTTGGTGGCCGCGTTGGCTGGGACCACCACGCTGGGGTCGTCGGCAGAGTTCAGGCCCGGGATGTACCGCTGGCCACATTTAGGCTGCTGTTTGGGAGCGGAGTCTCTCGTCCCCTTGACCTCAGCAGCCACCTTCTGGGGCTTACTGGCAGCTGCCCTGGTGGCTGGTGGCACTGCATCCATACATTTAGGGAGAGACTTAGGTAGGCGCAGGCCCGCCTGCTCAGAGCTTGCTTTATAGAACTGGTCTCTTCCAAACATGACCGTTTCTTCAACAGGCACTCCCCTCTTTTGATTTTTGCACACTAAAAATACAAAAGTGTAAAATTATAACTCTGTTTCAAGGTAAAATATAATAAGGCACAAATGTTTCTTGAACAGTCTTAAGGAACTTCAAAGCTTAGAAACAAATGAAACCGAGTCCTTTCAATTCTACCTTACCACAGATAGCTGATCTACGGTAATTTAGGCACCTGCTGGTTCATTTTGACAGATTTTGTAGACAAAAACTCTGGAAAAACTATTGAAAATTTACAAACATTTGCTATACATCTGTCTTAAAATAAATGAAGGAATTTTCAAACCAACTTGAAAAATATTAAATGAATATATATTACAGGGTTGCTACAAACTAGAGGCATCAAAATTCCTTGATATTTCCCTGACAAATTCCATTTTTCCTTGACTAATGAGGTAACAAAATTCTTTCATTAAACAGTGAGTGAGTGAGTGTTGGGTGTTTTACGCCATACCGACAGCCAGGTCATTTTCACGGCGAAAACCAGTTGGGACAAATTCTGCCTTTGGTGATCGAATCTATGAGATGAAGGTGACAGGGCAGGCAAACAGCAGGGGATCAAAACCCAGCAATCATTTTTGCTGTACGTCATCCCTTAGTGAACCAAGCACTGACCGGGAATTGAACCCAAAAACCACTTGGTCAGTGCAGGGTCCCCCCTATCGTCGCCTTGTACGATCAGCAGGGGCTACTGAGGGCCTATTCTTACCCGGACCCCCACGGGGCTTCATTAAACAGAGTTGAACCATCCCTAGAATAGTCTCCTACTCCCATTTGGAAAAAGGGTTGGCCAGCCATAGAAAAATGAATCTGAAAATGCTTTAAGGCAGCAATATACATATATATATATAAGTATAATGACTTTCTCTAAGTGTTCAAATGCAGTCAAGAGGGAAAATGCCAATAAGAATTATATAACAAGGTTTTTAAACCTAAAAACCTTGATTTCCACCGAAAAATTAAGGGATCCTAATTAATGGCGTGCAAAAAATGCTTGCGGTAGGGTCAATCATTTATGACTAAAATGTGCTTCCTGATAGAACTAACATAATTATTATATGTAACTACCGCACATAGTCGCCAATTTCGTGAAGTGACTAATAACGTCAACGGATTACGTTCTAACATTGCAAAACACATCGCCGGCTGCGACGACGCTAGGCTTAGGAATGGAGTCCCTAACATTTGTTTGTTTGGGTTAGTTTACGACTGGCCAACCCTTAATTAAGGGTTCTTTTACCAGACTGCACAAGGTAAAGCTGTACAGCTAGTTTTATGCCATAAGGGTGATGACCGAATCTATGAGATGAGGTGCCTATTCATAGCAGTGGGACCCAATGCCCTCATTATAGTGCTGCCACACTGAGATATCATGGCATAGGCCCAAAAATACCCCAACCAGTCACATTATACTGACACCAGGCTGACCAGTTGTGTTTCGTGGTTCTTACTTTATACCAACTGCCAGGCAAGCAGTGACCACTACCATTTTTAAAGTCTTTGGTTGACTCTGCCAGGGATGAATCCCAAGACCTCCCAGACTCGAAGCGGGCACTCCAGCAAAGAGCTACTGAGTCTGGTCTCCCCATTTGTCACCTTCCACAAACAGCAAGGGGCTACTGGGGACACATTCTTCCCAGGGGGCCCGAGAAGGAACCCCCACCCCGGATCCCCAAAGTTAGAAACATAAGGATGATACACTGGCTTTAAAAGCCGGACTCTCGCGAGCAGGCCTGACTGACAGGTTGGTACTTAGCACTCTGGCACACCCCATCTCCCTTATAGGCCTGCTCAGGGGGCTGTGTGACTACTTTATCTATACGGAAGATGCCAGTCTGAGGATTTGGGGGGAATTCCGCTCCACTTCTGCAACGCGCTGCGAGCATCGCGACGGGAAATGCTGGGGTTGAAGTTCTCTCCAAACAGATCCTTCCTACAACGCATTGAATTATAGTGGCGAGAGGTCCGCCTGGAGAGTGTAGAAAAGGGAATCCCCAAAGATTGCAAAATAACTAGGCTTCCTCTGAGAATTTTGAGACTTGTTTGGGATTCCTGGGAACAAAACCAAACTTTTTCTCGCTTACTGCTTGAAGATTGAACCACAATTTAAAAAGTTAGAGCGAAATTACTGGTTTTCCTCCATACATAGCCATAGTAAAGAGCCCCAACGTTTCCGATCGCGATTTCCCCGGAATTTAGGTGCACGATGTTGAACTACTGTTAGTGTTCGATTTAAGACTGCGTGATGTATATATTTAGTTTATCCATGAGTCGTTCGTCCAAGTTATTGCGCCCATCAGACTGCGCTCTAAGTTAATCCATCCATTCCCCAATAGTTCAAAAGAAATGGACGATGAGGAAGCTCTTAATATGAAAGGTTTTTTATTGAAGTAAACATCTCATCCCGAGTCAAAGCCACAGTGAATAAGTCTCCATCAGTCCACCTTCCCATCTCCTACTCAGCGATCAACCACATTTAGAATACAAGTTGTTCCAGCACATCCTAGACCACCCTAGCGCTTAGCTCTATCACAATCCTTTGTCCGAGGTAGTTGGTATTGGTAAACTCCAGTATACTCCGCAGGAGCTGGTAGGTATAGCTCCGAGCAGCTCAGCTAACGCTGCTTACTTCCTAATAGTTACTAACTCCAGACTAAACTAACTCTGCTCCCTACTTTGCAACACCTTTTATACTGGTTAACAGGTGGCGCTAGGAGCGCAAAATACCTCTTCTTAGAAGTAGACTTGCTAGGCCTGATCCTAACTAGATTATACAATATGATTATATATTAAAAGTACTAAGCTATTAGTACAATGTTCTTTTTTGAGACCCACATCTTCCGTATAGTATGGGACAAGCCAGGCCCTGTTGACATCTACCAGCACATGGGGCAACCACTTGGTGTATCACTGTATGTTTACCTCACTCGGCATCTCTGGTTGACATGGTACCTGACCTGTCAATCATTTAAAGGCCAACAGTTTGAAAATTTAAACTAACTGCTATTTAAACCATCAAGGAGAGATTGGGAAAATTATTCATTTACTTTAAAGATATGGGTACTCTGTATGTTCATAGATCTGTAGTGCAAAAATGAGTGTCAGAAATCAACTGTGTCCTTGATGTTTAAAAAATTATTAGGTCTGTGTGTGACAGTGGCCGACAGTTGCTGAGGGGTTCAAAGGCATTGGGCCACTGGCAGGGAGCCGCCATGGGCGTCTTTTATACTTTTTTCCCAGAAGTTAAAGACTAATCTTTGGGAGAAATACACTCCTCTCAGTATCAGGACTCTAGATTGCAAATCGCCCACATGAAACACTGGGGGGCGCCTCATACGCAATGGTCAAAGGGGCCCAAAGAGACTGCGGGCCCAGGCTACAAGTCAATGTCACTTCATCATTGTTTTACAGTTTTACTGAGTAAAATCTATTCTTGGTGCTTCGCATGACATACCAAGCTATGGCCAGTGTCAGTGAGAAAAATAAAGTCACATGCAGCTTACTTCAGGCCAGGGTTGGTGCTTCCTCAGAACAGCTGGTTTCAAAATTCTGCGGAAATTGACACAACCCTGCAATCAAAAGTCGTATGTCAGTTGTCACACTATCATGTGTTGTGTGCGTGTGTCGAAAAGAAGGACTTGGCATTCCTTTCTCGCACGGTATTCTCATTGACCACTTGAGAATAGTTGATTGGGAACAGTTTCAAGAAGCGAAGCATATCACGCCTGAGCGACTTTCCGCTCTCTTCCAGTGTTAAAAATGCAAGAATTAATATGGCAGAAACGGAACAGAATTTGAATATTTACTGTTTTTATAGAAGAGAATTTAACATAACATTTTTAAATTAATGAAGTCAGAAGAAACAATATTCAGCTCAAACAAAAAGAACATTGCAAACAGTCATAATTTGGATTCTGTCTCTTTTCTGGTAGAAAAACTGTTGTCCGGTTGACTCGTATACAATCCGTATTCTTCTTCAAAATTTGCGGAGCGAACTCGGCGCTGATAACAAGACTCAAGAGACGATAATTCACGCTTTGAGGAATATATACACGCACCATCAATTGATTTGGTAGGTTTAAAACTCACATATCGATTTCTGGTCTTTGTATCGAGCCAAATAGTATTAGAAGCTTGAGAAAGGTAGGAATACGATGTACATATCTCTTTCTGCTCTATTATCGCCCGGTCGCTTCGAAGGCGACTCAGGAGTATGCCTGGGCCTGTGGTAGCCAAATGATCCGTGACAGAAGAATCCACAGAGCTAGGCCTGTGGCTGAAGGGCCGTTGCAAGTAGGGTCTGCAAATACTACTTCAAGTCTGTATGACGGCCAATCAAAATACTGGAAGAAAGCCTACTTGTTGTAGGGTTCAGGACCTAAAGCCTACTGGTAGTACAATAGACAATACAATCTTTTTTCACGGCCCATTTCTGGGCAAAGGAAAAGAATCAGGTATAGCCGAAAGTTACAAGGCATCACTGATCACAAAATAAGAGAGATAGTTTGCTAGATTCACTAGATGAAACAATTACTAAAACAGCTTATGAACTGGACGGTATTAAAATCTTAGCACAGTAGCCACCAGGTGGCAGCACCTTACGTTTATGCCATTGGTGACACAGCTGTGAGATCTTCTTTTAATTGGTGTGAGCACCACTTCGGTTGGTTGATTGACTTAGTTTAAATGCAAGCCAGGATAAACCTAGATAGTTGAGAGTTATAATTGGGACTTGATGGGTTCCCGTTTGTTGCCTGCTTGACTAGTGGCTGCATTTTTTGACTAGTGTCTAAAGGTAGCACCTTGCGATTTTGTACATTTACTAAATACTTAAGTCTAGTTATTTACATTTGACTAAACAACAGAAACAGTGGCGACAGAGAAAGCAGTGTATTTGATTTCTAGAGATTGCCTAATTACTGACTGTTGTCTTTAAGTTTCTTAGCTCTACGTTCCATAAGCTGGGTTTTCTTTTTCACCCTATGTGCTTGTGGGTCATTGATTTTGTTTGCTCTGAGATTCTTGTCTTTGGGTGCAAACTCACTCGTACTTCTATCTACACTGCTTAAACTGTTTGCACTGCGTCTGGTACATTGTGGTCTTTGAGCCGGCTTGCTTCTAGTTTTTTTATCTTTTACTCTGACGCGCCTCGTTCTTTGTCGGCTTTGGTTCTTACTTTGTTTAAATCTATCCATAATAATTCTACAGAATTTAGATAAACAGGAGAGAGTCTCTTCATCATTTGTTGTAAAGAGCATATGCATGGTTAGAGTGTTTGTTGACCTCCGATAATTGGGTTTGATATATGCTTCCCTTTCTTGAGTGAACGAGGGACAGCAAAAGATGTAATCAGTGAAAATGTTAAGGACGCGCCATGCGCCCTGGGAGCATTAAAATTTTAAATGTCACATTAATTTTGAGCTCAATGCGCCCATGGAACATTAGGAATTTTAATTTGATTAAAATGTACCAAAAAATGGTGCATAGAGTGAAAATATGTCTCGGTAAATTTGAGAGGGACTGCGCCTTTGTCGCATGGTAAGTTTTTCTAACATTATCACTGTGTAATGATATTCGTAACCGATAACATTAGACTTACAAAGAGGGCAGAAGCGTCTGTGTTTCTCAACCCCATTATATCTGCCTGCGACTATAGGGAGGTAATGGTTGCCCCCCCTGTACCTACATAAATCAATTGCCTCCTTGGGGTTCAGAGTGGTAAGGTAGTTTTCAAACAGAAGATGTTCTTTGAAGATTCGGTAGTTTGTGCAGTGGGTTGAGTCCATTATTGTACTATGCCATTTTTGTTTTTCTATGGCCAGAATTCTATCTGAAACTACTGCCTTGATGTAGATTGGATTTAGCTGTTCAGGTGGACAATTATAAATGTTCCCCAAACCACATTCATTTAGGGTGTTTTCAATATGTGTGAGCCAACTTGAATTGAGCTTTCCTTCAGATTTCTTCTCTTTGATAATTTTGAATAAGATAGAAGAGATTTTGCTTGATTTACCTGTCGCCACTCTAGTCCAGAAGTTCACCATCCTTTGTTTGATAATACATTCCAGTCTGGGACGGCCCAGTTCACCTAAGGCTACACAGTTTGCTGTTCTAGAGTTAAGGCGCAAAATATATTTACAGAAGTAGTTTTGGACCTTTTCAATTTCACTTATATTAGAGAAGCCCCACACTTCACATGCATACAATAGTACTGGTACAATACATACATCAAAGAGGTGACACTGTAGATCAATAGGGAGCTGGAGCTTCCTAGCCTTGGTTAGCAGGGCAAACAGCGCTCTCTTAGCTTGTATTATTTGTTTCTTCATCGCCTGACTATATTTACCATTACAATTAAACATTACTCCTAGGTAGTTGTAGGAGTGTTCTACTTCAATAGTTTCATTACCATAAGAGAGGTTGGGTAGATTTCTGACTTTACCTCTTGAGAAAACTACTGCTTTGGTCTTACTAATATTGACCGTAAGGTGCCACTGTTGGCAATAAGCGTGTAAGACATCTAGCATATTTTGAAGATCGGGAATTGATTCGCTGAGCAGGATAGTATCATCAGCATACAGAAGAGTGAACAATTTAAGTAGGGTTTGTGTCTCCTCTCCATTATCAGTACAAGTAAGCCCCTGGCATTTCTCCTCAAAGTGCTTTTCTAAGTCATTAATGTATATTGCAAATAACAGGGGTGAGAGGTTCTCACCTTGTCTGACACCGATATTGCAATTGAAGTAGTCTGATACGCCGCTACTTAACTTGACACATGATTTGGCTGCTTTATAGATATTCTTGATAACATTTAAGACCTTTCCACCGATGTTGTGCTTGAGTAATTTTTGCCATAGAGATGTTCTGTCTATCATGTCAAACGCCTTGCTGTAATCTACAAAAGCACAGTAAAGACGTTTCTTCTGGGAGGTAATTAGATCAATTATACAATGCAGTGAAAAAATATGGTCTAGAGTAGAGTAGCCCTCTCTAAAGCCTGCCTGCTCCTCCCCGAGTAGATTGTTATGCTCCAGGTAGTTCCGTAGCCTAGTATTGATAACCATAGTAAAGAGTTTCCCCATACAGCTAAGCAAAGTGATACCCCTATAGTTATCCGGGTCATTAATGTCCCCCTTGTTTTTAAATATTGGGACAATAAGCCCTATGGTCCAGCTATCAGGGACGACTCCGGTCTCAAGAATGAGGTTAAAATATGAGCATGTAAGTTGTAACATTTCAGGTGGGCTGTTCTTAATAAACTCATTTAGAATTTGATCTACTCCTCCAGCCTTGCCATTCTTTAGTTTCTTAATTGATTTAAGGATTTCCTGTTGGGTAAAAACTGCAGTACTAGTACTGCAGGCTAGGAAAATTTGGCCAAAATTCTGGTTGTCAGAGGACAACCAAAAAATCTGGTCGTCCACATAAAACTTTAAGTTGTCCACAATACTTAGACAATTTCTTTTATTAAAACAAACTATCAAAATAGATAGAAAACAATATTTCACAGGTAAATATTTTAATAATTATTTCAGAATTCTGACGACCAGAAATCATTTTCTGTTCGTCCACAGTCATTTTCTGGTTGTCGAGGACACACGGACACGCTGATTTTCCTAGCCTGAGCCTACTTGTAGTAGGGTTCAGGATCTAAAGCCTACTTGTAGTAGGGTTCAGGAGCTAAGGGCTACTGGTAGTAGGGTTCAGGACCTAAAACCTACTTGTAGTAGGGTTCAGGATCTAAAGCCTACTGGTAGTACGGTTCAGGACTTAAAGCCTGGGCCTTGCATGCGACACCACCTTGCTTTGCCGTCATTTCCACCCCAATAGATTCGATCACAGTACTTTCAGGGTGCCAACGCGGGTCTCATTTAAGGTTTTAAAGGGTCTTTTTTTGATTTTGCCATCTATAAAACTATTAGATCTAGAGGTCTTAGAAAGGTCTTATTTTTGGTCATTCTCAATTTATTACAAGATATAATTTTTCCTCCTGTCATTTCAATGCTTACTTATTTTTGGTAGAGTATATAAATGTTTAAATAGGTCAAAAAATCCTCTTTAAAATGTCTCGAAAAGGTCCTATAGTATATTGATTCCCAACAAGGTATTATAATAAAGGTCTTATTTAGGTCTTATTTTGACTTCTGAAAAAGCGCAGACACCCTGTACTTTGTACAAGCCAAAAACCATGAGTTGGTCTTGATATAGTCTACACGTAGCTGAAAAATTGCTGAATGGATATTGAACTCCAAAAATTATCATCACCTGCAGGCAGTGTTCACCAATAACGCCGGACATCCGGACATGTCTGACGTATGTACGACGTTTGAAAAAAACTGGTATAGAGTGTGCAGGTGAGCAGATCTAGGTGGTGAGTGATAGGTTACTCAGTACTAGGTGCATGGTAGTGCATACACTTAGTAGTAGTAGCCCTTGCCTTAAATGCCCCCCCCCCTCCCCTCCCTCCAGCCGTATGTGACAGCAGACAGCAGAAGGTGGAGCTTGTCTTGATAGGAAGGTGTATTTTAGGTAACGGTGTCGTCCTCCAGGCGTTAGGGTAACGTATGCCAACGTTGACGTAATGGCTCACTGGGTGCGGTGTTTTTCCCTTTTGGGACGTCTTCAAATAACGTCACTGGTCACGTCGCGAATTTGATGTGGTATACAACATATCACGGCACGACGTCCTTGTGGACGAAAACGTCCCTTTAAATTGTGGGGTAGGGGCCTTCCCTTTAGTACATACGCATCTGGGGGGGGGGGGGGGGGTCTGAGATTTTTTAGAACATGCGTACATTCTAATACATATTAAATACGTTTTTTTCTGACTTCCGTGTCCTTGGTTACGTACCAGGGTGAGCCTACAATACACCCATCCTTAATATTTGAACTTGTCACAATTAAGTAAACTAAACGTGCATGTGTGTTTATACTTTACAGTGATCGTTCCTGGAGAGACGGGTGTCGTCGGCCCTCTCCACCCTCCACCCTCCACCATGGTGCTGCCCAAGGGGTCCGCCGAGCATGAGATCGTCACGCGCATCTCCAGCATGATGCCCAAGTTCAACGACGTCTTTGACGAAGAGACTTTCTACATCTTTGCCTTCATCATTACCTTTGGGTCCATCATCCTGGCCTGTGTAACAGCGCGCCACGTCAGCATCAAGGATGCGGGGCACATTGACTGAGGTGCCCGCGGGCCGGGCGGGCCGCACCGGGCCGCGGGTCACCCTACTCACCGCCACCTCTTACTGTGCGACTACCCGCACTGGTCGGCCTTATGAGCGTTGGTTTTATTGTGGTTATTCCTGAATCTCAATGTGTGCTGTTTACCTTTATAAACACATGCAGATATCAATTACATTAAATACACTTTGTTGCACATAAGCTCAACAAAATGTAATATGGTTAACAATGTTGGTTATCAGGTAATTGAAACCAGTGAAGAACGATCTGCCCTATGACAGACACATTTTTACGCAAAGTTATTTTTTGGATGGTACGTGCAATTCACATATTCATTTATACCGTACACAACCTATATCATAACTGGTACAGTATGAAAAACGGAACCAATGTGCAATATTTGTATTTAAGATGGAAAAAGTATCATTTTAGATATCATTTGTCCATTATGAATTATCTTTAAATGAAGAATAAAATGAAATTTATTAACCGGTTTATTGCTTCGTACACTTTCAGTCCTAAGACTAACGTGTAATGTCTTAAAGTTGTTGAAGCAGGTCGGATATGTTTTCGGCCTTTACTAAGTTTCCATGAATGTAGCTCTTCGTAGTCTGACATAATAAACTTTTTACGGACGAAAGAGTATATTATGCCTTGACTTTTGTGAACTATAAATTCCTACATACAAGGAAGAACATTGTCAAATGATTGTCGTTTGCTTAACAATGATGATAAGAAGGGGGAACGTGATTGTTGTTTTAAATAGATTAAGAATATCAAAGTCGTCTTGATCGAAACTGGTTTTAATTGGTTGTCGATACTACCGTTCAGATGCAAGTGTTAAGATTGATTTTAATGTATAAATGTTTATAAACCATTTACTTAAGCATATAGACGTGTATTTTGTATTTTCATTAATGAAATTTAAATGTTTTGGATAAATGATGCTATTTTCTTCATTCTGGCTTGAACCTAATACACACTGTTTTTCATGTTCTACCAGTAATTCGTATTATGAAATTCACATTTCCTGAAAATGTGCATAATTCTTAATATTTGTAGATATTTCTTTACACTATCAAGCAATTTCGCAAACATTTATAAAAAAGAAGTCAAAGAGAGACATTGGTGACTTTTTATACCTTTATGATTATATGTTCGTTTTTGCCTTTTTTCCTTTCTCTTCATAAAGGTCTATACCGTAATTCCCATTATTCTAGCCTTCCCCGAATATATTTTCTTCCCTACATTCCCATATCATATGAATTATCCCTTATAAACAGAAATACAAGAAATGAGCGAGTCTATGAAGTGGCAATTCCATATTTTACAACATGTATACATGATAAGTTCGTTTTTCATTGTCTTTGGTGCCGGTGGCACATCCACTGAATATATACCAACATGTCAGTTTGAACTATGTGTTGGTATTTTGGTTTCCTGGTAAAACTGGTATTTTGGTGATACAACAATTACTGGTATTCTTATTTGTGGGGAAGAATTTAGACATAAAATGAAGAGACACATAATAGGTAATTCAGTTTGGTTATTCCATTTATTCAGTATAGTAATAGGACAAGGGGGAAATGAATGTTTAATTATAAGGGTATGAAAACGGCCAAAATATCAGCACAATGCAAGCTGTCACCAGAAAACCAACACATAATTGCTTCTCTCACCAACCAATAATCGAAATTATGGTTATTCAGTTTATTCAATATTGTAATAGGACAACTAATGTGCAATTGTAAGAGTATGACAACACGGGGTTGCTTCTTCGTACACTCACTGACCTGGATCCAGTTATCAAATATATTCGACACTTTGCTGCATTTACTGTCCAGATGAATTATCACAAAGGAAATGCAAGAAACTGAAATTTGAGACGTATACTTTCCTTAGGCAAGTACATGTATGTATCTTATGAATATACAACTAAGGTTTATTTCCCTCGTGAAAAGGATGGCCACGGATAATGCCCACTGACTAGTGGCGAGTCCTTCAGACTTATAGAAAATGACAGAAGCAACATATGAGATAAGAATACGTTCCTATTTTGACAAATCCAATTATAACTGTATTTAGATTATGATTTGCCTACGTTTGATGTCGATGCTTTTCCCGGAGAAACTTAGGGGGATGAGATAATTTTGATTTCAACCTTCAGAATTATCTGACTGCTAGATGTGTTTATTGCACATGTGATGTAAAACTTGACAATTGAGTTCGAAATGCTGCATTGAACATAAACACTGGTTTATATGCATGTACATGTATATGCAAACACAGATACACTATTTAAGCGGTTGTATTTTTCTATATGCGTTTTGATGAACCAAGTTGATTGATACAACTATCAGAATATATCCATAATATTAGTATCATCATGCATACAAGGTTATTCAGCGGATTTGAGTATCCCACCTCACGAATAATTCCTGTGTATTGCTTGTCAGATTCCCATGAAATACAGAGAATGATGCAGAAGTAAAATAATGGAAATGTCAAAAGGAAGATTTTAATTGTATGTCCGGAAAACCTGAAGCCGTTAAAGAATTAGACTTCTATTGGTCTCGGCCTCAGGTCTGTCAGGGTTGAAGCCGAGCCGCAGAATTTGCCAAGAGGTGAGGCACGGCCGACGGCCCCGTTTGTCGAGGTCTAGGACATCTGCAGAGTACCGGCGCCCATGCCGTAGCCGTAGCCCTTGATCCCGAAGCGCTTGCCGTGGCAGGGTTTGCAGAAGAGCTCCCCGCCGTGGTCGTTGATGGCGCCGGGGTCCAGGGTCCGCTGACACTCCACTGCGGGCACAACACGGCATGCACTTAGAGACGGACGGTGATTTTGAAACCTGGCCCTGGCTGCCCTATTCTACCCATCGATAAACATTTTCTATTGTTATTTAACTTATAAACGTAGGCCTATATGAGTCATTATAACTCCTGCAAGAACTATAGGCCTATATTGAATTCTCAACGGCATAATTTTTATATTGTTTACATCTCGTGTCTACCCTATAAGCATTCCTTAAACGATTAGCATGCATACACAAACGGGTGTTTACATGTGCCTGACCTGTTTGTCATGATGCATGCTTATAGTTATTAAAAAAAGATGTAATTGTGGATGCCACAGTTCCCTCTACATTTTCTTTGACAAGCGCTTTGTCAAACTAAACTTTTTTAAATCATTTGTGGCAAGGTTAATATATCTGTTGAATGATATGAAGCTCACTTTGTCATAGAATATAGCCTGAATTGTACTCACCACACTTAAAGCATGCTTTATGCCACTTCCTTCCAAGTGCTACAAGTTCCTCTGCAAAGTAGACCTTCGTACCACATCGCCCACAGTTCTGCATCGGGTCGTCATCTACCGGGCCGTTATTCTGAGACCAAACAACAACACGCACCAGATCAGACCCCTCGTCATTCTCATTCACGGTCACACATGGTACTGAAATCCACTATCAGTTTCATGTTTAGGCTACCGTAATCCAATATTTTCTTCTAGGTTACACTACTGCGATAGACCTCTGCGACATTCACAATACTGCTGAATTGAGTACCTTTATGTATGCATTTCTTCACAAAAAGAAAGTGAAAAATAAATTAGCAATCTTTGCCATTGCCTCCGACATTTTTACGTGCATTAGCCCCAGGCAGCATGTCGTCGCTTAGACCTCGGCTTATCCTAAAAAACCGAAAGGGGGCCAAGCTGGGACCCCCACCGCCCCTCATCAAGAGCCCCAGCAAGGACAGGGGGCTGATGAAAAGGGTCTTCTATGTTATATAACTAAAGTAAAAAAGAAATATATAGAAAATTATGGGGAAATAAACGGGACTCGTCCGGTCTGTGAATGGACCCACAGGTGTCGACCACAAAGCTGCAACTGCTAACAAATGTGCGTACAGTTGTATGCATGTTTAAAAAGAAATTCATACAAAACAAACCATCCCCTAGCATTCTATTTACGCGTGTGTATGGGAGAGGTGTTACCTATACCCCTGACAACCAAACTGTTGACAACCATACATATGTCTGAGATGGGGCAGACACAAGGCGTATGGATGTTTGTAGACCCTTGAAATTGACGGTGACATGGCCTTTTCTTAAATTTGACTTGCGACATGAAGCTTAGTGACATGAGAAAAATAAATGACATGACACAGGTCATTCCTTAAATTTGACAATATGAGAGCTTAAAATCGACGAATATTAAAAAAATAGTGACATGCGACATAGCCATTTCTTAAATTCGACATCCGACATAGAGACCTACCATCTACACCCTTGTATGAGGGAGGTCATTCATAGGCCTGGGATGGGTCAGTCACATGGCCTGTGGAGGAAGTCTTACCTACAGATTGTTGACAACCATAGACAGGTTGGAGATGGGGTAGGTACAAAATGCCCGGACAAAATGTAAGGGGGAGGTGTTACCTCCAGACTGATGATGACCATACATAGACCTGAGATGGGGTGGTTACATGGTGTATGGGGTTGGACTGCCTACAGATGGATGACAACCATAAATTGGCCTGAGATGGGGCAGTCATATGGCATAGGGGGAGGTGTTACCTATGGACTGATGACGACCACACATAGACCTGAGATGGGCAGTTACATGGTGTTTGGGGTTGGTGTTGCCTATGGATGGATGACAGCTATACATTGGCCTGAGATGAGTCGGTCACATGGTGTTACCTACAGACTGGTGAGGACCTTATTTAGCCTGTGATAAGGTGGTTACATGGCGTATGGGGTTGGTGTTGCCAAAGGATGGATGACAACCATACATATAGGCTGGGTTGGTCACATGGCGTATGGGAGAGGTTTTACCTCCAGACTGATGACGACCATGCATAGGCCTGAGATGGGTTGGTCATATGGCGTATGGGGGAGGTGTTACCTACAGATTGATGATGACCATACACAGGCCTGTGATAGGGAGGTCACCAGGTGTGTGGGGGAGGTCTTACCTGCAGTCCAATGACCACTGCACTGCGGTAGTTGTCCTGCCCTCCATCTGTTGACAGCCCTGCCCCACCGCAAGCAAAGCCATAGCCCTGAGGACCGAAGTACTTGCGGTAGCAGCCCGTACAGAAGATTTGGTTGTCATGTTCATTGCAGCTCGTGCTGTCCAGGCGCTTTTTGCAAGAGGCTGTTGAAATGAAGCTTATTTATGAATACATTCTTGAACAACTAACCAACTTGAAAAATTGAGATCAAACTTAAGAATCAAGAGGAATAGTTGAAATAAACAGTGAGAAACATTAAAGGTCCAGTCGCATATAAATACTCAACCCAACAGTTGAATTGGGTCTCTGACAGCCTTGATATGTGACGTAGGGTTAAAATTGGAGTTTTAGGAGATCAAGACTGATCAGTTTGGTCTCTAATCTTGAGATGTTGGAGATTTAAGGCTGGAAAGTCTTCAGTCTTTAGCATTCAGACCCAGTCTCAATATCTGAGCGGCCTTAAGACTGGATAGTCTTTAGTCTCAAGCAGTTTCAAGGCCCAGTCTTAGTATGTGAAATAGCCTTAACTCAACTGCCTGGAGTCCATTATCCAACCAGATAAAGGCAAAGTGAATAGAAAGTGAATTTTTTTTAGCAGACTTAAGACTATCCAGTCTCTATGTGACTACTGATCAGTTTTCTTTAAGACTGGTTAATTTGCAATTTTTGTCTCAAATCTTTAATTAATTAAGACTGTTGAGTTGAGTCTAGTCTCTATATTTCAAATAAAGTTGGTCTATTGCAGAGAAAAAGAATTGAAAAAGCCCAATTAAGCAAAATATCATATGAAATAATGTAATGGTTAAAGGTATAGGGGATTGTGCTAAATTGAGGTACTTAATATCTAGAGAGGTACATCAAGGCTCCGATTCCAACAGAGACCAGTGTAAATCCAACCGTCATTATTGTACACAGCCTTTCAACTAATCACCATAACTCACTGGGTGGAATGATTTGGCTTTGTGCAAAAAAAACTACCTTGTGCTTGCTCTCCTTAAAAATGCGTACCAGGAGTTATGTGTAGGTGTATTGGTCCTAGGGAGGACATCTGCTGTTACCATTATTTGTTTTTTCTCTTGATGCATCAACAACATACATGTTGCATAGTTGAAGGTGGATCTAGCAATTTCCTTAAGGGGTTGATTGTGGGGTAGCTAATGAACTATGGAGGTTAACTTTACTGTTAATTGTAGGGGAGTATTTAAGCATTATGTTTCCTGTCATTATGCATCTCCATTAGCTAGTCTCAATCGCAGTCTCTCCATCCAGAACACAGCTCATCTCAAGACGTAGTCCTCCATCAAGAGATGACAGAACATTTTCATGAAGTATTTAGTTTATTAGAGTCTTAGTCTTACTGTCTAAACATTGTTATATGTGACAGAGCTCTCATTGACAATTGCTAGTTCAAGAGGCATAGTCCATTCAACCCTCACAGCCAACACTCCTAGCCACTCTGCCTAACTGTATGCTGAAACTCTTTAACAGACTCCTCAACTTTATTTCTATTTTGCTTATTGATGAAATTCAAATTATGTATCAGAGAGGCTAGTCCTGTATAAACCTACAGCATTTGAAGCAGGCCTTGTGCCATTTCCGTCCGAGAATCATCATCTCCTCCGCGAAGTACACCTTGGTCCCGCAGGCGCTACAGTTGTGGAAGGGGTCGGGGTCCACGGGGCCCTGGGTCTGCGAGGTAAGCAGGGTGGACAGTTAGAGGACAGGTGACGCACACAATGTATTCCTCCATACATGTCATAGGTGTCAGATTAGAGAGTTCCTTTTTATATAGCAATTTACAACCCGATGGTTACCTGCATTGATATACTAAATCTATATTGATTAATGGTGCCATTCTTCATGATAACATCTTTTTCAGAGTCTAAGCTAAAGCTTGGCACTACTGATATTTGAAACGCAACAAAACTCTCAGAAATGTAACAATTTATGTGAAAACGGGAGTTTTATTTCTGGCAATTTTTTCATTCGCGCGGTGAAAACAGTTGCCTATATTTCGGCATCCACAGTTTATCCCTAGTTGGCTGATTCTACATTACAGGGGTTATATAAAATGTTATACCAATACATTATATCGAATGACTATCTTATCTTTCAGACGTTACTCTTGACGGTTCTTGACGGTTCGCATTGAGTTAATGACTAAATCCCATGTCCACCCCTGACTGGGCCCCATTGTCTCTTAGGTCTGCGTCACCCCCTAACCTGTAGCCCCAGAATGGCCGGGCTGCGCTGGGCCTGCCCCTCCGTCCCCCCGTCACCTACTCACCTGTAGCCCCAGGATGGCCGGGCTGCGCGGGGCCTGCCCCTCCGTCGCCCCGTCACCTACTCACCTGTAGCCCCAGGATGGCCGGGCTGCGCTGGGCCTGCCCCTCCGTCGCCCCGTCACCTACTCACCTGTAGCCCCAGGATGGCGGGGCTGCGCTGGGCCTGCCCCTCTGTCGCCCCGTCACCTACTCACCTGTAGCCCCAGGATGGCGGGGCTGCGCTGGGCCTGCCCCTCCGTTGCCCCCTCACCTACTCACCTGTAGCCCCAGGATGGCGGGGCTGCGCTGGGCCTGCCCCTCCGTCCCCCTGTCACCTACTCACCTGTAGCCCCAGGATGGCGGGGCTGTGCTGGGCCTGCCCTTCTGTCACCCTGTCACTCACTTACCTGTAGCCCCAGAATGGCTGGGCTGTGCTGGGCCTGCCCTTCCGTCACCCTGTCACCTACTCACCTGTAGCCCTAGGATGGCGGGGCTGCACTGGGCCTGCCCCTGCGTCGCCCCCTCACCTACTCACCTGTAGCCCCAGAATGGCCGGGCTGCGCGGGGCCTGCCCTTCCATCACCCTGTCACTCACTCACCTGTAGCCCCAGGATGGCTGGGCTGCGTGGGGCCTGCCCCTCCGTCGCCCCGTCCGTCGACAGACCCGCCCCGCCGGAAGCAAAGCCATAACCTTTGGGACCAAAGGACTTCCGGTAACAGCCCGAGCAGAACAGGGCATTTTCGTGCTCGTTACAGTTTGTGCTGTCCAGGCTCTTCTTACACGACGCTGGAACCAGAGAGTAAAACGGCTATGGACTTGATTTACGCATGTTTAAAAGATGCACATAAAGGCACGTACAAACTTTCATAATTCAGAAAGAAACCTAGTGTTTGTATCATTTGTGTTTGTGTTTGTATCATTTTTCATAAATCCCCATCAGTGCCATCTTGCATATCATTGTCGCGCCTATTTGCCATTCTATTATTCGGTAATCAAAGCATTTGCTTTCAGCCTGTGGCTTTGTATTAAGGTGTGAATTTTGGTGAATACAACCCACAAGAAATGATGCTGAAGAACTTTGAATTTACTTTTATATACATTGGATCATCTAAGACTTCCAGCAACCTAATTTTAACATTTTTGTTCTTTATGTCATATTCAGGAATATTGTGAAATTAATATTGATATTGTTGCCGGTTGATGAATTGTTTAAGTTTTTTTTCAATGCATTGTCACTTCCAATCTTACATGCCCCTAACCTTATCAGTGGTATCTATGGAGTTAAATGATATCTTGTAGCCTTTCAGAAATGGGCTCGTTGCCTTACTGACATTTAGTAGTGCAGACCATAACTACAAATGAACTGGCACCGATCATATATGATTTACTCATTAAGCTTAATGAGTGAAACGTGATGTGTCCTAAATTGTAAAAGAGAAAATGGAATGCAATTAAAAAAATAATGATGCAGGGATATAATTTCCAACCCAGTAACCCGGGTATGATAGCTCAATAATCTATAGAACGGATGGTCAACTGGAACTCTCTTCAGACTATGAACAATATTGAATGACTTTATTAAATATCTCCTAACCAACTGAACCCAAATTGTTGTGTATTAATCGGCGGTGTACTTACAACATTTAAAGCAGGCCTTGTGATAGTACTTGCCAGCGGCAACCATCTGCTCCGCGAAGTAGACAGTCTTGTCGCACTGGTTACATTTGTTACCTCCTCCCCATTGTGGCATTTTGACAGACTGAAAAGATGAAATGCGGATTGTCAACATAATTATATTGACTATACTACATAAATGCTGTCTAAATAAGGCATCACCTCAGTAAGTCATCTGGTCAACCAGCTTTGTAGGTCATTGTTTATGGAGCAATTTAAAAGAAAATTAAAATACGAAAAAAAGAGAAGAATGGGAGGGGGGGGGGGGGGTGTTTGGGGGCATAGCCCCTGATTCTAATCAATATTTGCAATAAATATTCAGCAACACCACATAATCATATCAGTATTTCTGTCTTATAAACTTGTAATTCTTGTGTACTTGCCATCCTACCCTAATCCTTCCATGTTGTGGTTGGTTGACTAGCAAATGGTTGCCCTAAATAACAGTAGTTTAAGACTATCAGACCCTGCACTTATTATTGCCGGGGTATAGCATGGTTCCAATCGTCTCCTAGACGGATCCTCACTGTAGCCTTCTTAGATTAAAGACTTTTACTAGATACTAGAGTAGGGTAGAACAGCTTCATTCTTCCCGCTACATACAGTAAGACTTATCAGAGTGAATTATACGGCTGTTCAATGGCTTCTCGTGATTAACGTGACTATTATAGGAGTATAATACATAATGGCATGTCAGAGAAATGTTACCTTAAGTGTACCTATATTCTGTCAGTAATGCACATTGTATGCCAATCATGAATGAGGATGTTCTTGGCACTTTTAACCCCCTCCTGTCGCCATCCTTGTACAATCCCCACATCGTACCTTCCATGTATATCCCCTGACCCTACCTCTCCAACAATACAAGTTAATGAGTGACATTACTGTACATTCCCGCCCAATCTACTTCTGTATCCATGTGTCGTCTCACGCTACATCCCTAACAATCCATTTACCCTCACATCTCACCTCCCTAACAATCCAAAAGCCCTCTAATCCAATGTCTGTACCAATCCATTTGCCCTTTCAATCCACCTCTGTAACTATCTATTTGCCCTCTCACCCTTTCTAATGCAGTAACAATCCATTTAACCTCTCACCTATATCTTTGTAACCATACATGTCCCCCCCCCTACCTCTGTGACCATTCACCCATGTACTGTCCTCAACCTTCCTATACCTCTTTAACTATCAATCCATAACCCTTCCTCTACTTCTGCTGCAATCCATATAGCAACCCTCTCCTTTTCCCTCATGCACATTGTGAGACCCTAACCCAACTCCGGCAACCACGCATGCCCTACCTTACTAACCTCCCTGAAACCGAAGACTGTCAAGCCTGGATGAATGGCTTTTAGCAGGGGTGGATCCAGGGGTAGGGGGGTCCAGGAAGTATGTAATATTTAGCCATTCAGTGACAATGGTGGGGCTTGCTGTGAGACGACCCCCCCATTACTATCCATAAACTGACATCCGCCTACTACCATTCTCACGGCACCCTAGGACGTAGGCCTATGCAGGGATTTGAGAAAGGGCCAGTGCCGAAGTAGAACGTCATGGGTTTGGACGGTACATTACACCTATTTGAAAAAGTAGATCTGCTCAGGTTCCAATGTTAATGTCATGGTAGTAAATAGATGTAGTAAAACGTTAAATGGATATATAGGCCCACATTGATTGGGCTTCCCTTGAGGATGTCCGGCTATCTGGCCATCTGTCGTGGACACTGACGGCGTGCACACAGTGACTCACCTGACCCCCCTGTGGACGTGTTTCATTATTAATCAGAGCAGGCTGCCCCAAGCCTAATGGCTATTGACCTGCAACAGAAGGCAATACCTCCGTGCAGTGTACAGAATGACTTATAACATAGATGGAAAGTAAAGGAAGCTTTTCCCAGTTGCCTTGGCCATTTATTGATGAACTGAACACAATTTCTATCTTATTTCAACTTTACTAGGCTAAAAATTTAGTGCTACGTTGCGATTTATGTCTGCCTTCTAAGCATGGCATAACAACATTAATTTTGCTCCAGAATAAATCCGAACCTTCCACCCACAATGGGGCAGGAACTGTTTTTAGCTTCAGCAGCCCCAATGATGTAAGTGTCAAATGCCCTATTTCTGCTGTTTATGGTAAACTGCATTGGAGTATGTTGTCTGCTGTAATGTGTTTGCAGGTTTTTAGGTTTTACTATAGCCATAGGCCTACATCTTTTTCATTAGAGGTGGTGCCGTGCTGGTGGATTACATTTGAAACAACTGTATGGGGTTTTCCTAGTTTACATATATAATGAAGTGGAGTCACCCGTGCAGTTACCAAAAGCCCCAAAAGGTAGGCAAGGTTTGAACTGTCCAGGTTCATGGGAAAGACGCAGTGAGGGGATGATATTCTAAGCATTAACACTTTTGGGGATCTCACATTGGATACCTCTTGCCTCTTGGACTAGAGCTTTGAGTCGGGGAAAGTCTGATCCGGTTGAAATGTTCCGAAAATTTTTACCTCCAAGTTTGAATCGTTTTTACAAAGGAATTTACTTTACTTCATGGACCCCGGGACACTTTCTCAAGCAACAGTGATAACGCGATGGAGGCGTGTCGTGGGTGATCCAAGGCAGGCCCGTTAACAAGGGTGTATGGGGTGGGATGAAGCAACGAGTAGAAGTAACACATTTCCAAAAATAAAACTGTTTTCCTTCACTGATTGTCGTGTGTATTCGAATTAATGTTATATAATTATGATTTACAAAACTATCGACCTCCACAAACAATAGGGCATGCAAACCCTGTGCACGTCCTATTAAGAACAGCTGGTCTCATATCTTGTTGAGTGTTATTTGTATATCTGAAATAGCATGAAATAAACTTAAACAATAGTTATAACTCAAAAAATTAAATCTCCTGCCTTTGAGTATATAAACATGTAGGCCTATTTTATAGTTTTGCTCTCATTGTTAGGGATGGCAGAGATCTAGATTAGCATCACTGGCTCGAATTGCATATTGCTTCATCTGCTAGACACCTTAGTGGTATTTGAAATACATTGTCTCAGAATTTATTGGCGCCTTGTCGTAATAGGTCAGATTATTGGCATGTCTTTCAATGTGACCCACATTTCAGCATCCGCAAGCATCCCCTATGTCCACTCGCAATTACCAATCATAAGGGGCCTGCCGAGTAGTATTTAATACGCCGAATGAAGCCTGTGACAGCCGCCCATGGCCCTCTTCTGGTGGGACGTCAGAGTACGTCCATCTTGTTAGATTTAATATGAAGTTATTCCAATAAAACGTACCATATGGTTAGGGCGGTACACCTCCATTATGGTGTGGTTCCCCACGCATCAAAATAACACCCGAAAAGCGGTCCACATGGGAGGGTAACTGAACCATGCTAACTGGTTGTTTCGCTGTGGTAAACACCAGGAATGAGATTCACTTCAACATACGTAGATAGCTTAAATATATAGATACAAACATATAAACATACAGATATACATACATATGAACCTATAGATGCATACATATATAAACATACATATAAAAATACACACACACACACGCACGCACACACACACACACACACACACACACACACACACACACACATATATATATACGCATATAGACATACATAGCTACATTCATATCTACATGTATACATAGATACAAACTTACATACATTTATAAACAGTACACGTAAACATACATTTATAAATAGTACACATAAACATGTGTACATATAAAAAGACACACATACGGACAAGCATATATACCTACATAGAACGTTCCATCAATGTTTATTTTATTTTAATCCATGAATTCCACTTCAAGACAACTGTTGAAATGGGAAATGATCACCAAAAACAGGGAAAGTGAAAGGCTTATCACTTAAAGTTACATCATTACGATATAATGATAATATATGGATTTAAGCCAACGCAAGAGAGAACTTCTTTAGTTTGTGACAAGAGCCAGCCCCGGGCGACTATGTCGTCAGGACAGAAAAGCGGGGCACCTACTTCTGAAACCAGGCGACACCCGCCCACAAGCACCGCCTCTAGGCAGCGGTGAACTGGGCCCGGGGAACTGGGCCATGTGGAGACATCTTCCCATCTGTCCCTGTCTATTGTTCTTACTGCCAGTTATCCAGTCTCTGTATGTAAGATGGTGTTCTTACAGGTCCTATTCAGTCACAGTCGTTGGTGTGTGAAACCTCCTATCAGGGTCTTGGCAACCTTACCGGGTATTGGCTCTGTCCCCCCCCCCCCCAGCCACCTTGCTGGCTCTGACCCCTGTGCCTGTAATACCTGATGATACTGTCAGTGACCCCTCTGTGTCTTACTATATGATTATTGGCTCTGGCCCCTCCTTCCCTCTTGCCTTATATCGGCTCTGACCCCTTATAAACCCCTCCTAATACTGGATCTCACCCCTCTTTCTAACCTTACTTGGTACCGACATGGCTCTTTGTACCAAACTTACCTGATACTGGCTCTCACCCCCTCATGCCCATCCTACCTGATACTGGCTCTGACCCCCTTATGCCCACCTTACCTGATACTGGCTCTCACCCGCGTGCCCACCTTATACTGGGCTCTGACCCACTCCTGCCTCCTTATACCTGATAGTGCTCCTGGCTCTCACCCCCTCATGCCCATCCTACTTGAAACTGGCTCTCACCCCCTTATGCCCACTTTACCTTATACTGGCTCTGGCCCCTGTGCCCTGCTTACCCAATACTGACCCCCTTATGCCCTCCTTACCCAATACTGGCTATCATCCCGACGTCCACCTTACCTAGCACTAGCTCTGACCACTCCTGCCCCCTTCACCTCTTTCTGCCTCTGACCCCCTCATACCCACCAGGTGACCTTACCTTCTCCTGGCCCGCTGCTCCCTGCTGTCGGTGATGTCGCCCCGCCTGTTGTGGCCGCCGGCCCGCTCTGCCCGTCACCAGGCACACGGCCCGTCTCAGCAGCCCGTCACCGCACTCAAGGACTCTTTACACTTAACAATTGCCGTACAGGCGGCTTCATGTAGGAGGAGATATCTCAACATAAGCCTTACCAACGGTAATAAACAGCCATAACCTCAGCATTACTGTACTTATACCCAAGGATGTGGAAGACGCATTTTCATCCAATTTCGTACATTTCCAAGTAGAGTTCGCATATTCCATGCATGGAGAACCCCTCCTATGTACATGTATATACGTATATGTTTTTTTTTGTTATATAGCTAGCGGAAAAGCTTTTTTTTTGTAAGAGAGAGGGTTGGATTCAATAACGATTGTTTAATTGCAAACTGTAATTAATCATAAGATTTATTGAATCGATTGTGAAGGCAGTTAGAATGAGCATCAAAGGCAGTACAGTATAGGGCCATTCGCGCAAGGAACATGTACCTCCCACCGTGCACGGCCTTCTCGAGGAAAATAAACTTATGAACTAGGTCCATTTATGACGTATGCATCTTTGCCTGAATATTTTCTCCCCACCCGTCGGCTGCTAGTGAATATATATAGCTACTGGGGGACTAACGAACTGAAAAGAGGCGCACGGAGGTGGTGGTCTAATGGATTCATATTGTTTTATTAACTCTCTTAAGCGGTAATAGTATAAAACAGTGCAAGTTTGATCATGCTATGTTTTAGACAACAGATACTTAGAAACTACAAGGACCATACTTGGAGCAATCGATGTAACTAACCCCCTCTTGCTTGATATTTCTCCTCTGCATGTCCTTTCTCCTTTGCTATCCACTTACTATAAGCAATGTTTTGAACTATAGTAGTGTACTGACGTGGGTGGCCAGTCCATGTTTGGGCAGCATAACGTGAGCTTAGAAGCGCACGTGTAAGCCAATGTTTCACTTTGACAGTAGTGAAATGAGGGAGGAGTTAAGGTGTGACGTACCACCATATAATAATGTGTTCCGCTCTTAGCTAGCCAGAGTAGCTGCACGCACTGTGTGAGTCAACATCTTGTGAAGGTTGGACCTTTAATCTGCAGTCTAGGTTCTGGAGAGAGGCATATAGAAATTGTGTTAGAGCGCGGAGCGTTGACTGAATGTAATTGAGGGGACTCTAACCTCGGGACTGATCATGGTCAATCGAGTTCTTGTCACGGAACGACTAGACATTGGATAATAAACAACAAATCCTTTCACAACGAGTGTTCACGTCTTACATGATGAGGGAACTATAATTATGTATTGGACGACCGCAGTCGACGAGGAGGGAGACTGCGAATGGAGCTAGCTATTATCTATACAACGAAACATCACAAACACTCATTAACTTTAAATGGATAATTAACCTCTCTATAGTTCAGTAGGTTAAATATCCGTTAAAGTTAAGATCTTATTTTAAGTCACGTGATTGCCTTGGATATTAGCTAGCTCCTATCGCAGTCTTCCTCTTCTTACTGCAGTCGTCCAATACATAATAATAGTTCCATATTATGTAAGACAAAACACTCATGTAAAAGGATGTTCTTTATTATATCCTGTTTATGTACATACTCTTAACAAGATCTCAATAACAATGAACAGTTCCAAAGGGTAGGATCCACTCAACCACACTCAGCCAATGCTCCCGCCAAGCTAAACAGTCTATCAGGTTCAATTCCAACTCCAGGAACAAGCTTCTTGAACCAACCTTTCCAGGATGTTAAACTCTCAACAACTATCAGCTCTCTGGCTTGAGTGCTGCCCGCACGGCACTTATGTATGGATTGAATAACAGTTGTCACTAGACTCCTCCCCTTGCTCTTCGCCTTTGACAAAGAGTAATATTATTACTTTAGCCCTGCTTCAGTGTAAACACAAAGATGGCTAAATTGAAGCATGGACTGACCACCCGCATCAATACAGTTTGCCCAGGCCCATACCACAGAGCACAAGTCATAATTAGTTCCACCCAGGTGGAAATGTTTCCTTCTTCAAAATCCTTTATATTCAAAAATTAGAGGAAAGCTTCCACTGAAACACTTCTTTTCCTTTTCAATAACCTTTGAAATGCCACCAAGATACTATCTGGTTAATTCAACAGTCAAGAGCCCCAATCAACCCTAAAGTATATATGTGTACTAAAAAAAAAGCTGAGTTAATTATCCACATGATTCAGTACACATATACTGTTATGATAAAATCATCTACCTTGGTCCTAGTTTTGTATTTTGAAAAATGGAATAATCATGACTAACGCAAGGCCTTATACCCCTTATACCCTTCAACTTTTCTCTCAACCTTCATCAAATGACTGACAGTAACTAACACTAAATTTACATAATTGCTCTATTAAGTTCCTTTCCTTTTAGGTATCGATGAGAATTAAGTAAGAATCGACATTCAGCATCTCCCATTGGCATGTATGTAGGTATGTGTAAGACAAATGGAAAAAGATGAGGTTTTGCAATATATATATGAAGGAAACTGAATAATTTTTTCTTCTTGGCTTCTGAATGTCAGCTTGGATTTATCTGAAGGGAGGGGGTCCGTGGGCGTGGTGTCACCCGCAGAGTTGGGGCAAAAAGAAAATCAATGTAAAGTGAATTCATTTTTGGCAATATAAAAGGTCAATCATGTATACATGTGATGTCAGGGCAGACATAGATTTGCACATCAATATCGACGAAGTTCTCAAGATGTTTTCTGATGAAGGGGTTTTGTTCTTGTCGATGATTATCATCAATTGTTAGTGTTGATCATTATCGACGACCACGGTTTGAAGGCGCCCTAAGTGGGTTGCCGCGGGCTGTGGGCTGAAGGAAGTGTGAGGTGGGAGATGGGAGGCGGGAGGCGGGAGGCGGGTCCAGGTGCGGGCCGGTAAGACCTACCTGTCGGGAGTGGGCCAGGTGTGGACCGCCGACACGCCTGACCTGCCAATACGACTTGCACCTGAATAGGCCTTTGCCAGGCAAACCATCCTTGAAATGCAAGGTCACATTTGTAATTGATAACCAAAATCACCATGGAAAGACTTTACATGTATAATTATTATAACCTTTTTTTCGACAACTGACGTCGCTAATGACGCAAATGAATATTATCTAAGACTGTCTTTTTCCATATTTTTCTAATATTTTGGATTGGAATAGTCCTACATATCTAAATTTACATACTCTTATAAACTATTACAGCATTACTATCCTATTCATAGAGTTAAATAAACTCACGGACAGTATTCAATTTTGGTATTTCCAGCCATGCGTGTTGACACATGCGAGGGATTACAAGAAAATCAAAACTATGGGGCATATATAAATCAAAATCACAATAACGTCAAATGATATTCTAAAATGAAATTGAGATAAATATTGTTATAACATGAATACAATAGCCAAATAACTGCAGACCAAGAAATATACAATAGTTTTTACATAAAGAGAGAGCCGTCCTGTACTGTATTGACCGATCTTTTGTTGATTTATCTTATTTTGCCTTGATGAGAAAAGCGTTGAAAGAAAATCCCTTCACGCTGTTTTCATTTTTAATATACTTTGTTTTTGAGGTGCTTAACCAACACGTTGACCTCAACAGGCATTTGGCAAAAAACATTTCCTCTCATTTCCATCTCGATCCTAGCTCCGCAAAATCGCGAAAGTGTTAGCATTCTCAACAAGTCCCTTGCAAAAGATTGGTAATAGTGGATAGCACCAGATGTCAGTCCTGACGTGATGTGCATGCCCCAGCCAGGTCAGGTCCTAGACCCGCTGTCGAGAGATGCCTTCCAATGGCATCAGACACGGTTTTAGGGGTGAAGGAAGGATATGGACCCCCCTATCTTGAGCTTGTAAATAGTCATCTATGTTCATCACATGTATCTTAATTCACGGCATCGGAGGGACTTCATGTCTTTTGAAGAGATGATCAATAAAAAAAAAGCCCAAATATTATTCATTTAAACGTAGAATTCCTGTAAAAAAAAATTGCCGTAGGACGCCTCCCCCCACCTTTTTTTTAAAATTCATGGATCTGTCCATGAACTTCCTAGGAGTTGACCACGGACATCTTAGGAGTTGACATATATACATAGGTCTATTGCCATGTAAGAAATGTAAGCTCAAATATTCCATTAAGTGAATTGTATCATCTTCACAATAAATAGGAGTACAGAATGTGGTACCAACATTAGATAGCAATGGTCTCCTAGGCAGTCACGTTTGGGGTATATATACACATGGCGGTGTAGGGTTGAGGATTGGGTGGATGCGGGATAACGATGCCTGATCATGACTTTCGATGTAACGGTATTTAAGAAATGACCACCAGTAAAGGCCTGATATCGAGACCAGTGTATATCAAAATGACTTGTTCTATCTCTTCGTATTTTTAAAGAACATTTGAATGTTTATTATTAGGCTGGCTCATAATCAGTTTAGCGCCCAGGTTCAACGGTAAGTCATTATAGGTAAAATCCATCAATTTCATCAATGAATTTATGGAGTTTTTGCTCATTTGAACATTTTTGATATCAGCCTTATGCTTTATAGTCACATAACTTCATATCGAGTTCAAGATTGAGTCCTTATCAAAACCCGAATTGTGACCCGATCTGACATAATGAGTCGCAAGTCGTGGAGATACGAATTTGAGTTAGTAAGATATGTTCCTCACCTCGAAAAGAGCTTCATTTTGATACCAAGATTGTGTTTGTACGATGATTAGGGCCAAAGTTAGGTTTTTCCCTATACGCGGTAGGCTGTAAACTTGATTCTGAGAAAAATGCGTTTGAAGTTTTTATGTGCGGTTTTGGTTACACTCGGTCGGAATTCCTTGGATACCACTAGAAGTTTATCTCCCACCAACTTGAGACTTGGAATATACATTCTAGACTAGTTGAACTACAAAATACTGTGAAGTCATGCTTTAGAAATGGAAACTTTAATCATGCCGGCCTTGTAAAGATAGAGTACAATTCCTGTAAATCTGCACCTGAAAATGAAAAACTGAAGCAAGAGGGCAAGCTCAAACAGTCACAATACCTGTTCTAGAAGGCTGAATTGAAGTCACAACGACTTGTAAAGAGTCTATGGGAATGTTCAAGTGTATTTCAGCCTGTTTTGCCATAAATAATAAGTGTCATAGTTCCAGGTAAGTTGGATAAAAGTTCCATAAAGTTGAAAGATCACAAAACGTCAGTAAACTGTGAGTCTAAAACAACTCAAAAGGCACAAAAGTACCAATAAAATATTAAAATTCGAACTATATACAGGTATTCTAGTCTATGATTCTAGTTGCTAGAGGATGTAGACCGACCACGCCCCCGCCCCCGACTTTGGCTGCGTTTACGTTTGGGTGGGGGAGTGATCTCTGGGGAAGTGTCTGAGTCTGAGTCTGTTTCCATTTCACGTCGCATTTGGGCTGCTGTCTCTGTGTCTGAGTCCTCTGAGCCCGAGTCAGGGGTTTTTCCTCGACCCCGACCGCGACCTCGACCCCGACCTCGACCCCGACCTCGACCCCGACCTCGCCCCCGACCTCAGCCTCGCCCCCGACCTCGCCCCCTTCCTCTACCACGTCCCCTTCCTCACGCCTCCTCCTCCTCCTCCTCCTCCCCTGCATCTCCACCTCCACCTGCTCCTGAGGGCCCTGGACCTGGATCTGGCGATGGGTCCCGCCGCCTTGGTGCCTCTGCTGCAGGCTCAGGTTCCGTGGGCTTGGGGCACGTAATGTCTTTGGTTTCCTCTGTGCAGAAGTCTCTGATGTTTTTGAAGAGGTACCACTGCCGACGAAGGGGAAGCCCAGGGGAAGGTGTGACTGGTGGTAGGACCTTTGGGACGGCTCCAGGGTCCACAGTGAGCACATCCACTTCCTCTGGCTCAGAGTCAATGTACTGTCGGACGGTTACCTTCCCGTGGCTGTTTGATGAGAAGATAAAGTGGTGATACTGTTTGATCCCTTTTATTGGCCGGGTGAACGGGGTCAGGAAGGCTTGCCAGTTATAGGTTGGGACAAAGACGGCCCCATCTTCTGACCCACACAGCTGAGGGATGTTGACTTCTTTTTGGGTGCTGTCCCGGACCGTCTTGGCCAGGTCAGCAAGGCAGGACACCTCGGCATGGCGAAACCACTGCTTGAGGAGACCGAAGCACCAGTCGGGGGCAAACTTGGTGTGGCCGGTTATGAGAAAGTTCAAAGTGATCTGCGTATGCAGACCAGTCAGGACCCGCCACATGAGATAGCCAATCACGTACTTGTTCTTGTTTTGCCCACTGCAGTTGTCACAGTGGAGGTCAAGGAGGCGTTCACCGAGGGAGTAGGTGGCAAAGTAGTGGTGGAGGTAGGAGATGACAGCGTTTGAACCCTTGCTGCCGCAGTGGGACTCATCAATAAGATAGTTTACTTGACGGGGGATGGCTTCAGCACACACGCCAAAGATGCCTACTTTGCGTGGGACGAGGAAGTAGAGGGGCCCTGGCTGCATGGGGGAGGAGGGGAGGTGGACCTGCTGTGCGTAGTCGAAAGATACATGCACCCGGATGTCAGAGGAACAGGGAGTGTCTGGCCCGAGCGCCGGGTGGCCTGCCTCGGCATACGCCTGCTTGGCAGCGGTAGTCAGTTCCTGGTAGAACTCCCGTTCCTTGGCCACCACATCCAGGTGCTTCTGCTGCTTCTTTAACTTTGCCTGCTTAACTACTTCGGGGAGGTTAGAGGAGTAGGAGATGTCACGGTTGTTCCTCTGACACTCCCAGCACAGGTCAGTCATGGGGCGAGAACACACAATACGGGGTAGCAACTGGCGCCAGAGGTTACGGAAGGTGGTGACGGCAACCTGACGGTGGGCGTCCCCGATGGCCTGTAGATAACGTTTATGCACATCTACCTTCCTTGTGCTGGAGGGGAGGAGGAGGATGTCGTCGCGTTTGTGCGTGGAGACTCAGCCAGGGAGGACGAGGGCATAGGTTTCGGCGTAGGAGTTGATGAAGTCGACCACGCGGCGGATGTCTGCGAGGTCAAGGGAGTGGGTGTTGGCCTTGCGTCCGCCTGACCTCTTAGTACGGGGTACGACCCCGTTCTCCCGATACCACTGGCTGATGGCGGTCATCTTGTTGATACTGCAGCTAAAAAACAAGAACACACAACTTACAATTGGAAATGGAATAATGTTGGACATGGCAGGTTCGGTTACATAAAAATAATGTTTGGTTACATAAAATATTATGTACATGTTAATAAGTTACAGCAGGACACAGGTTTAGGAACTACTTAGACAGAGAATGTTAGCTGAATAATTACCTGTAGAGAAAGAGCAGGGTGTCCCGGCAGACCTTCCTGCCCCTGACGGTGTAGTGGCTCCGTTGGTGCTGCCTGGTACCCTTGCCCTTTTCCCCCTTCTTCCAGGTCGACAGCTGTACCGAGGTGTCAGTACAGGCACTTGTAACGCCCAACAGGAGCATGTCCTTCTCCCCTGGAATGGAAATCCAACACAGAACTTTAGTGATGTACGAGCGACTGACTTTGTGAAAAAAAAAAAAGTTTAAGAAAGTTTAAGAACATTACTCTCGGCCGGGTCTACCCCCGAGGTCACTGAGGTTACTTGGCCGAAAATCGTATGTCAATGCCACAGAGGAAAAGTTACAGCCTCCAGGCGGTCATACAGGTATTATAGATGACAAACTATCTTCATTTAAGATGGTTAATAGCATGGTTATTGGCCGCACCTGGAGTCAGCTGGGCGACCTCCTGCCGTTTGTCCAGATGCTCCGCCGTTGAGAACTGGACACAACACGGGCCGTCGTTGTGGTACTTACACGAGCACCTAAACATGATGAAAGTCCACATTAATGTCAAAGATATGTGAGGGCACCCCTATAGATTGAATTAGGTTCATTAGATGGCCGCTAAGAACTTTTAATTAGGCCTGAGAGAGCATAACGGTCAAGGCCGTCCATCGTTCAAGTGCGAGACGCCATTAAGTAGGTCACGGCGGCATACTTTCAGTAAATGTCGATTTTGAACATTAATGTGATAGAAGACAGATAGAAACATGAAAATAATTACGGGATATCTTAGAAAACATGTTTGGGCAACTTCTGATGGCCAGACAGGTCTAACGGTTTGGTATTTATAGGAATTTTCAAACGACACAACTTGGGCAATTTCGATCGCAAGTCGCAAACAAGCATGGCCTACCTAAATTTCTGGCAACTGTCAGTTTCCTCCTGCAGCAGTTGGTCCGTCGGATCAGTGATAACCAGGGGCTCATCCTCGTCCTCCTGTGACTCCTCAGCCTCCTCCAAATCCTCTATGTCCTTTTCCGACAGGGTAGCATCCTCCTCCCCCTCCGATAAGTCCCCATCGTCCTCGGCAAAGACGAAGTAATCCTCCACGAGTTCTCGCCATTGCTTGTCGTTGGCGCCGCCATGAAGATTAGTCCGAACAATTGTATTTAGCGCTGCTGCCACGGCCTCCTCACGCTCCTTGGGGGTAGCCATCGAATCCTAACAATCTTGGGATCCAAACTGCACTTGCAGTTCAAACAATAACACGCTAATTAACACGTTAGGCCTCATTGAACGCGCACCTGCTTCTGTCGGTCGGACCTTTAAATTTTACAAACAGTCGCGCTTCCGGCACGCCGAGGGCGTCTCAGCCAATCAGAGCGCTCGGATCGCAACACGTGACCTCCTTGACAACGATTGTTTACGGCGACGGCTTTCGCGATCCGCCTTCTGATTGGTCCATCCCCGTCCCAATTCAAAATCCGACGATGCGATTGGCTAGAAGAGGTCCCGCGCTTTTCGGCGGTACCAAAAGTTCTTGGGTTGTCGACTCCTAAAAGCGGCTCGCAAGTCGGCAAAGTTGATAAAAATCGGCGTCTCAGGAGCCTTTTGTTTTAACTCACTGAAGCAGAAGAACGACTTTGGGGGCCATTCTAACACACTTAGAATATTAATTTCATCAAAATATTTTGGGAAATGATAGTCCTGATATAAAAGATTAAGAAAATGCAAAAAAGTCATTTTCGATGGTGGGGCCGATTTCCGACTTCAGAGGCCCATATCTCAGTTTGACCGCACGCGACTTGCGACTCATTTTGTCGGATCAGGTCACAATTATGTAAAGTGAAAATCTATTTATCTATCTCCCAGATTATATCTCAGAGATGATGCAATGATGTACTGTCAGCCCATGTTTAAGATCATGCATGTGAAAAGGTTGGTGCTAAATCATGTGCGGTCAAGAAAAGGTCTGCCACTAGGATGTTGTGATGAGGTAGGCCTCAGGTGCCTGGAGTCCAGCGTTGCTTAATCTGTCGATGAGTAAGGACCTTACAGTGGGCCAAGAGGCTGGGTGCTAGTAAAGCTCCGCAGATAGGTCGGACTTTGTCTATGAGTGTTTGGTTGAGTACAGTTACTTGCCTAAGGACTGGTGAAATGCTAATGGGAAGTCAGTGACATGATTGGGACAATAATATAGAAATATTCTTTCATGTGAGTGTTCTTGTCGATCTTGATGATCGAACTACATCTGGAGCTGATATGTGGTTCAATGAAAGATAATAAGTAATGAAATACTGCAATTGGTTCGTAAGTTCTTCATTATTCAGGACCAGCTAAGTTGGTTTACCTAATTCCAGGGGTGGAGCCAGCCCTGAACCAAAGAATGTTCCTCCCAGCCAAGGTGCGACGTAACGGTCACGTTATGCGACCATACTTTTTTTGGTTCGTCTGTGAATTACATAATTGTTATGAAACTGTTAAATTATTTTTCTGGGAGGTTGAGACTCAACCAAAACAGTATGTTCTTGTAACGTTCTGGTGTGGTTAGGTCAAGATGAAATTAAAATAAAATGTCATTGTGACATTCTGATTAGATGAGGTCCAGACCTCACTTAAACAGAACATTGTTGTGACCTCCTGACTAGGGAAGTCCCAACTTCACCTAAATAGAATGTTATTGTGATGTTGTGATTACATCATGTCTAAACCTTACTTAAACGGAATGTTACGGTGACTATCATATTAGGTTAGGTGTCAACCAAACCTAAACAGAACATTATGGTGACATCATAATCAAGTGAGGTCTCAACCACACCTAAACAGAATGTTATCGTGATATTCTTATTAAGTATCAGCCTCATCACAAGAACGTTATTAGAATGTCACAATGTAATGTTGCAACAGTTGGTTGCAGTGACGTTATTGGGTGTCATCAAAAGAACGTCGCTGTAACCTAACAGTGTAACGTAACAAGAGCCAATCCAGAACGTTGCTAGCACATAATTAGAACGTCATATTGTACTAATAGCTTAGTACTTTTAATATATTATCATCTTTTATAATTTAGTTAGGATCAGACCTAGCAAGTCTACCTCTAGGCAGAGACATTTTACGCTCCTAGCGCCACCTGTTAACCAGTATAAAAGGTGTTGCAAAGTAGGGAGCGGAGTTAGTTTAGTCTGGAGTTAGTAACTATTAGGAAGTAAGCAGCGTTAGCTGAGCTGCTCGGAGCTATACCTACCAGCTCCTGCGGAGTATACTGGAGTTTACCAATACCAACTACCTCGGACAAAGGATTGTGATAGAGCTAAGCGCTAGGGTGGTCTAGGATGTGCTGGAACAACTTGTATTCTAAATGTGGTTGATTGCTGAGTAGGAGATGGGAAGGTGGACTGATGGAGACTTATTCACTGTGGCTTTGACTCGGGATGAGATGTTTACTTCAATAAAACCCTTTCATATTAAGAGCTTCCTCATCGTCCATTTCTTTTGAACTATTGGGGAATGGATGGATTAACTTAGAGCGCAGTCTGATGGGCGCAATAACTTGGATGAACGACTCATGGATAACTTAAATATATACATCACGCAGTCTTAAATCAAACATTAACAATAGTTCATTTGGTGGAGATTACCCGAAACATGACTTTTGTTGTTTTGCTCATCCTTGATGTCAGCCACCGGTGAATTTGAGGCTTCTTCTAACGCCCAGCCTCAATCTTTGCGGCGCGCAGGACACGATGTGTCAACATCATATACGGGAAATGTGGAAAACCGCCACCAGGTAGGTGATTCCTTAGACGGGGAGGCACAGAGACAGGAGGTAAAGTAGGCAACTTACAACCCTATCGGTTAACCTATGATATTGGGGAGAACTTGGACGACGCTAATAAAGGAGCAAAAGCTCGAGTTCCAGATCTGGGGTTGGATGGGTATGGTTCTAACCCGGCAGAACTAATAAAGAATTTAGCAGAATCAGGCCCCGAAGAGCATGAGGAGTTAGAGAGGTTAAGCGATCAGGATAAAGCAGAAAGGGAAACGCTAGAGACCCAAAGTGATAAGGAAGGGGAAGATAGAGATGAGGAAGGTAGTACGGTAAAGAAAGCCTATCACGTAGGAGAAGGGGACATTGTAGCCCGTGAGCCGTATGATAAATACGAAAGCGAAAACGAGGAAGGAGATAGTGAAACAGAACAAGCTGTCGCAAATGTCAGAGAGGGTAATCCTAATAGAAAACTAGCTAGAGGAGAGAAATCACTCTCGTCATCGTTTGAACTTATTACCGAGGATGTTTTAGGCACAGGTAAGAAAGACAAACTAGTGAGTGAGGACGAGATTAGTGTAGAGGAAATCCCTGTGAGGGAACAGTGGGACAATCACGATATACAAAACCTCCACGAAGATAATATGGCGGAGGGAGGTGAACCTTTGGTGGATCTAATAGGAGAAAGGGGTGACCAAAACCAACTTCAGCAACCCGGAGAAGGGGAAGCTAGGGGTGTAGATCCGGGGGCATTGCAACCTAATCGTGGGATAAACCCTGGGGGACTTCAGCAAAATGATGGGGGTGGCCAACCGGGCCAACAACCCGGCCAAGCTGCGCTAGCAGGAGGCGGGATAGACCTTGGGGCCATACGGCAAAATATGCTGTATCCTTTCCTAGTACAAGCGATGGGAAACAATCCTCAAGCAGGTCAGGGAAGAGCGGGTAACCAACAAGGTCAACAGGCTCTGGGAGGCCAAATTAATCAGGCGAATCCACCAGGGCCTAACCCTCCTATAAACCAACAGGGTCAGCAGGCGCAAGGAGGCCAGAATAATCAGGCGAACCCACAAGGACCCAATAATCTTCCTCCAAACCAACCTAACAACCCTCCTCAAAACCTTCTCAATAACCTTCCACCAAACCAACCTAACAACCCTCTTCAAAACCTTCTCAATAACCTTCCTCCAAACCAACCCAACAACCCTCTTTTGAATCAACCCAATCCACCAGGCCCACCAGGGCAGAACAATCCGCCAAATCCTCCGAATCCTCCACAACCCAACCAACCAGGTCCGCCAGGCCCACCAGGACAAAACAACCCCCCAAACCCTCCGAATCCACCGAATCCGCCATACCAACCAAATATTTGGGATATTCTACCACAGCTAGGTTTGGCACTGGGCCAAGTACCATCGCCAGTGCGTGAAACGACCCACAATGGTCACCAAAGGGGACCAAACATTAGGTTACCGTGGTTTAGTGGAAAGGAAGATGAGCAGATAGAAAAGTATTTCAGGGAATTGAGGCGACTGAAAGCTATCTATGACTGGTCGAACGCCCATCTTCTGAATATGGCGCTGTTAGGCCTAAAGGGAAGGGCAGACGACTGGGCAGGAGCTTTAGCTGAAAGTGAGAAAGACACATTTGAGAAACTAGAAGCTCAGATGACAAAGATCTTCGGTGATCGAAGAGCTAAGTGGCAGAAACACGCAGAGTTCTGTGCCCTTAAACAAGGAAAGGACCAGAGTGTGATTGAATTTGCAGGTGTCTTGAAACAAAAGCAGGTTAAGGCAGAAGCGAGTGAAAGCATGATGTTAGCCGTGTTTTTAGAGGGATTAAAGCAGGGCGTCGCCAGACAAGTAGCTATACTGGACCCTAAGTCGTTCACCGAAGCGGTGGATTGTGCAACGAGACTAGAATCGTTGGACAAAGGCAAAGGGGGAACTAAGATATCTAATGCAGTGAGCGAGCTGGCTGGAAGCCAAGCGTCAGAGGAGACCACAGCCCTAAACTGCATCTCTGAACGGTTTGGAGTGGTGCTGGCCCGACTGGAGGCCGCCCCATGGTTTCAGAAACCAAAACCGGGGCAAAGTGGATCTCCCCAGAGCAGTGGTGGTTATAAACAGCAAGGTTATGAAAGAAAAGATAGGTATGAAAGTCAGAAAGGCGAAAGGAACTTAGACCAGAAGGCCAAAACCAATAACGCCCCGAGCAGGGAAGTAGACAAAGGAAAGAATGTGCAAACTCAGCAGAAAGGAGAGAGGCCTAGGTTACCGTTCGATGAAAGTAAGTTCTGTATCATTCACCAACAACATGGCCACTCTACTGAGGCGTGCTTGTGGTTGAAGAATAGATTGAGAGAAAAACCACCGCGTATGTATAAAGATGGAAAACCTAGTGGTACCGAGCAAAAGAGCCAGGGAAACTAGAGGATGGGTCCGTTCATTCCACGATAGAATTAGGCGCAGTGGACGGACCGGCTAGAAGAGAGATAGGAGACGAAGCATTTTTCTTAACGCTAAGATTTAATGATCAGAAAGAGGTTAAGTCTTTGGTAGACACCGGGGCGAGTGATTGCTTCATGTCTACCTTTTGTAAGCAGCAGATCCCTAAACAATGTATTCTAGACGAATAGAAAGTATCGAAAGGAAACATCAGTTTGGCAGACAATTCGTCTCAAGTGATACTAGAACAAATTAGGTGTAAGTTTTCAATCCAGGGATCAGTGGTTTGCTATGATTTCAACATAGTGGACGATCTATGCCACTCTATAGTAATCGGTAGAAACTTATTAACAGTGCTTCGTTCAGATTTATCTCTACCAGGCACAAAGATAGAAGTGTTTTGTGGAAACCCCATAGTTAGCAAAGAAACGGTGAAAATTCCACCGGGAAATGAATGTATCATACCGGTTACCACCCGAGAGCCGCTGGGGTTAGACTCACCAGTAGCTTACTGCGCACCGGCAGTAACCGCACCTGTCCTAGTGGAGGGGTGCGTGAATACGGTGGGAAGTCAGTGGTGGATTAAAGTCATGAATCCGCTAGACGAAATGCAAGAAATTACTCCACATGAAGTGTTAGCTTTTGCAGAAGAATGCGCAGTGCCTGAGGTAAATCAAGATCAGATAGAAGAGTTCCTAGACTTGTGTTATCTAACTAAAACAGAGACCCCAATGTCCATCTGTAGGATTTCTGTAGAAGTAATGAAAGACGCAGTGCAAATGGAAAGTAAATCCTCTGAGGAGAAACCCCGAGGTGAGATGGATGAAAATGTAAGCAAAATAGACCTAACCGAGTTGTGTTTAGATGAAGAACAAAAGGTAAGGTTTAGACAAATGCTTAATAACAACAGAGATGCGCTAGTGTTCTCGATGGAAGAGTTAGGTCACTGTGAAATAGCGCCGATGAGAATTATTGTGGATGAGTCGCAGGGAGTAAAAAGTTCTAGACCGTACCGATACTCTCCACAGAAAATGGATATCATCGATGAACAAGTTAGGCAACTCATAGATATAGGTGTCATAGAACCCAGCGAGTCGGCTTGGCGAAGCCCGCTGGTGGTAGTGCAGAAGAAAGACGGCAAACCTAGGCTCTGTACAGACTTTCGCATGCTTAATCAAGTCACTTTCAAAGATAAATTTCCAATGCCCACAGCTCGATCACTTTTCTTATATATGGCTTACAAGAAGCCCACTATGTGGACAGCTTTGGATCTGCTGAGCGGCTATCACCAATGCGTAATCAAAGAAGACAGCAGAAAATATACTGCCTTCGAAACCCCAATGGGTGTGTATCAGTATAAGTGTGTACCTTTCGGCTTAGTTGGCGCGCCTTGGCAGTTTACCAAGGTGATGGCCATTGCGCTAAAAGGCTTGATTCCTAGAACATGCTTAGCATATTTAGACGACGTAATCGTCTACGACACCACCTTTGACGAACACCTGGCGAGTGTTGAGGTGGTTCTCCAAGCTTTAGCGAGAGCCAACCTCAAACTGAAACCGTCTAAGTGTGAGTGGTGCCGCAGTGAGATTAATTTCCTCGGCCACGTAGTAAACGCAGAAGGGGTGGCTACACAAAAGGTTACCACAGAAAAGGTCACAGCCTTTAACCGCCCGCATAATGTGAAAACTATCAAGTCCTTTCTGGGGCTATGTAACTACTACCGACCGTTTGTCCCTAATTTCGCTGATCTAGCAAAGCCTTTAAACCGGCTGCTAAAGAAAGAAGTCTCTTTTGAATGGACGGAGGCCTGCGAGGAGGCGTTTCAACAGTTAAAGAAACTGCTGACCTCGCCGCCCTTGGTAATTCATCCAGATATAGGAGGGCATTTCTATTTATTAACCGATGCATCAGACGCCGCGTGCGGTGCAGCGGTTTGTCACAAACTAGATGAAATCTATCGTCCGGTTGCATTTTGGGGATGTACCCTCCGTGACGCCGAATTAAATTACTCGGTAACGGAAAAAGAGGCTCTGGCAGTAATTAAAAGTATTAAGAACTATGAGGACATGTTGCAGGGAGCTAAAATCACAATAGTAACCGATCACAAACCGTTGATCCCCCTGCTACAAAGTGCCTACAAAGCCCCGTCAGCCCGGCTGAGACGGTGGGCTTTAGCGCTATCAGATTTTGATTTTGAAATCATCTATGAGCCAGGAGCGACTCATTTTCTACCGGACTATTTGTCTAGGGTCTATCATGAACATGTCCCAGGTGAAGAATATGAGCCCGCTGTGGGATGTGAATTGTTTGAGGCCGAAATTCAGGATGAAGAGCTTTCTGTGGCTACGGTAATAAACGCGCAACTCCAAGATGCAGAGTGCGCGCAATTGATAGACTACCTTCAGGACGGAGACCTACCGCCAGATCCCCTTGAAGCTAGGCGAATAATGGACCAAGCTGATTTTGTGGGAATGGTAGCACCAGGAGTGCTTTGTAGGTTCAACGTCAAAAGGTATAACAAACACCAAGACCAACTGGTAAGACTAAAACCCCGTATGATAGTTCCAGGAAAGTTAATTCCCAAAGTCCTGAGACTGTTACATAATGACATCTTAGCTGGGGGACATTTAGGGATCAGTAACCTTACTACCAAAATCTCTGAGAGATTCTACTGGCGGAACATGAATGCCGATATAGTAGACTATGTAAAAGCTTGTGAGACCTGCTCTCTGAGGAGGCGGGCCCCACATTTCAAGGCCTTAGCTAAGTCTTGGGAGAGACCAACCCGACCCTTTGAGGTGGTTCAGTGTGATTTTATTGGGCCGCTAAAGAGGGCTAGGGATGGGTCAAAATATATCGTGACCTTCATAGACTTATTAACCGGATGGCCAGAGGCTTTCACCACGAAAGATTCAACCGCGCAGACCGCGGCCAACTGTTTCCTAACCGGAATAGTGTGTCGGTATGGACGGGTAAACCGCCTGCACACAGACCGGGGAGCAGCCTTCCTCTCAGGGCTATTCCGGGAAATTACCACACGACTAGCGTGCAAACAAACGTTCACCACCGGGCGAATGCCGACAGGCAACGCTCGAGTGGAAAGATTACATAAAACAATCGAGAACCTGATCGCATATTATATTCCTGATGATCACTGTAATTGGACTGATCTGCTTCCCATAGCGTTATGGACGGTTCGGTCCACGATCAGTGTACGGTCGGGATACAGTCCTCACACCCTACTGTTTGGCAGAGATCCAATCAGTATGGGAATGCCTGAACAGGGAACAATTCCTGAAACGCTGAATGACTGTGAATTCTTCATGCAAACAAAAGACAATATTGCTATGTTTAGGAATATGGCAGAACGGGTAGTTCAAAACTATGAAAAGGACTTGAGGGTACGAATTGATGAGCGGGCACGGCCTACTCAAATGTATGAAGGAGACATGGTGTACATGTATGACCCTTTGGCTAGCGAAAACAAAGCGTCTAAGTTCTCAAACAGGTACACTGGGCCCTACCGGGTGATTGAAACTAAGGGGGATCATCTCGTTAGACTAGTGTCGCTGAAAACTGGGAAACAAATACCACATTTGGTGAATATTTCGAAACTTAAGCCTGCACATGGGCCTTGGTCCCCAGCTGTCCCTCATGTTATACCCAAACTGGTGAGAGAAGCAATAACAACTAACTCAAAAGGGGCAGATCCTGACCGAAACCCTGAATTGCATCACACCCCGTCGGGTGAAATTGCCAAAAAGGGAGGCAAAACTAGGGGTGCTGAGACTGAAAACTCATCGGGAACGGCCGGTCCCCGTGAGCATGATGCAATTCCAATGGCCGGGAAGGTACCTACACAAAAACCTGGTCCAAGTCCCACTGATTTAGCAGAGTCAGATGGGCAATTCACTGATGGTCAGGACGCCAGTGCGGACACCGCACTGTTACCAAACTCATCCTTTGTTCCTAACAAAGCCGCCTGTGAACGGGGAACAGCCGGCGCTAATGGACAGAGGAAGCGCAAACGAGCTAAGAGAAGGGGCAAAAGCCAGCCGTTGGTGGGGAGATCCCCTCCAGGCAACAACAAGCCCATAAAACTGCCATGCGGTGATGCACCGATCTTGGATACATCGGTGCTGAGCCCGGGAAAAACAGATGAGGGCCATGTCCCGACGAAAGGTGGCTATAACCTGCGTCGGAACCATCGGCCTAACTACGCCGCTCTGTTCAACGACGGGGAAAGCGACGACATGGATGATTAATGCAGGAAACCATGCCGCCCTGTGAAAATAAAAGCTTGGCGGAGCGGCACCGTTAGCAGCAACGCTAATGGAACAGGTGGCCTGCCTCAAGGCCACCCTGCACGCCCAGGGGCGTGGCAGAGGGGGGGAATGCGCAAACTGGGGGAGATGCCAGTGGTTGGCGTCATCTCCTGGGACTGGACGCAAGCGTTCCCCACCTGAAACAAAATACGACTCCAAATATGGAGACGACACGAGCAGGCGGATCAGTTATAATTTCGTGGGATCCGCGCCGATCTAGCAGTCGGCCCGCAACTCTGCTCCAGTACGGTCACCATTACTTCAGGTGATTGCTTTGCCTAGCCCAACCACTGGAGGAAACGGAGATAGACATTGATTCTATCCCCGGACAAAAGTTGGAGATAGACAATTTTCAATTTCCAACTTCTCCTAGGGCAGATAGACGGAACTTCAAGCCGGAATACAAATCCCTCCGACTCATGGGGAACTGCCTGGCCCTCCGGCCCCACAGTAATCCAAAGGGAACTACAACTTTCCCTGAGGATCCGGAGGGGAGGATCATAGTCCCTCTGAGGAGGAAGCGAGTTAACCGCCCATACCGGAGGGCGGTGCCCGCTCGAGGGATGTTTGTAGGACCTTTCTTCTAAAGCACGCCAGATGAAAGAAAAGGCAACCGAGAAGGAAGGTACCAAGAAGCGTCCACCCCAGAATCTTAGGCGGTGGGGCTGGCCAGGCCGGGGCGGTGTCCGCCCGGACTCTACCGATACCGGAGTTGCCCGAAAGAAACCGAGGACACCGGCCCAACGGCCCAGCAGGGCAGCCACCGGAGGATCTAAGAAAGCTACCGGATCAGCAGCAGCCAAAAAGAAGACGGTGAACAAAGACTTTTACTGTCTATCTGAGGTGAGTGACTCGGAGCCCGAGCCAAAGCTGACTGCAGTGGCAAGGCCGGCCCAAAAGGGAGACATTGCCGCCAGACCTGTACAAATCCAGGCCGGGTGGTTTTGGGATCTGACTCGACCACTGTTCCAACTATTTGAGACTGTTGACGAAATTAGGCGGACAGTGGGGCTGGAAGTGCCTAAGTTGGACAGACAGTTAGCTGAAGTTAAGGCCCAGGTAGCTCCATTTATACAAAATCCCAGTCAAACTTCTAAATGCGTCGGGGAAGACACCGGACGGCGGGCAACACGAAGCGGCCAACCTCTGCCCACACAGGAAAAGCAAGTGGGGCAAGAACACTTGGCCGCCGTCGTACCGGGAGCAAGGGTGGAGCCAGCGCGCGAGCAACACGCACCAACCCCACCGGTGGGAGCCGAGCCGACAAAGACTCCCCTCCTCCACCACTTGCAGCCCGTGGACCCCGCCTGTTTAGACTTGAGCAGCTTGACGCCGAGCTGCAACGTCAGTCCGTCGCAACTGCTATGGAATCAACAGCAGTGGGCGCCAACCAACCCACCGGGGGGACCCCTGTGGCCGAACCAGCCTCAGACAACAAATCCCCCACAGGTGCCGCAACTGTTTCCACTAAGTCAGCCGTCGTACGAACCAACGGGGGCCGCTCAGGATTGGAGCCTGCTCAGACCCCTCAGAGCAATGCGCGCCTCGTCCTATCCAGAGGGAGGAGACGCTCTTGACCGAGCCTGTTACCGTGTCAGGTCGCTAGTGAATTGGATGGATCAGACATCGCAGGCGCTCAGAGGTCGGTATAGGGAAATTCTCAATGAAACCTTAAGCTCCCTAATTAAGAACACCCGGCAGAAGCCTCAGGCCCAAGGGCCAGAACCAGGTTCGGGCGGAAGGGTTAAAAGGATGAAGAAGCTACCCCTCATGATAGACGATCCGGGATGGCCATCCTTCCCAATTCCAACCTCATAGAACAGGGGACTCTCTGCTGACGTAAAATACAATAGGGAACTAATTAGGGTGTTACAGGAGTCCTCTGACCAGATGATCGAAGACCTGGCGCTAATGAACGATAAGCATGACGAGGCAATAGAAAAGGTTAACCACGTCGTGATAGGTCTATTGGATAATCTGAAGTCGCTAAATAAGGCACATAATGGAACTCGCCGAAGAATGAGGCTCGTCCAACATAAAGTGGACTGGATGGAGTTATACCTGAACATGATACCAGTAGCTCTGGAAGACAAACTGGGGGAGATGGTTTACCTGCAATCGTTAATCGAGCAAACGCGTGTGTTCAGGAAAGGTGTGCAACATCTGACACGGGGTCAACTGACCATGGATTTGGTACCTCGCCAATATATGGTGGGAGCGGTCCTGGAAGTCAACAGGTATCTGAAGGGAATCCACCCCAGATTCCATGTGGCGTTCACGGACCCCTCTTTCTATTATGAAAACAGTCAGCCCTCATTTAAATTTGATGAAACTACCCAAGAACTAATAGTGTATGTACGGGTGCCAGTCGTGGCCGACGAACACTTGTTTAGGGTCTACGAGGTACTGACCTTCCCCGTGCCGGTGCCAGTTAGAGGACGACAAAAGAAGGACGCTCTCCAAATTGTTAATCTGCCTAAAAGTGTGGCTATGTCTATGTCCCGCCAATACTATGTACCGCTGGCCAGCGGCAGTTGGTCAGGATGTTATGGGCAAACCATCACGCTTTGCAAGGACCTGCCCTACATGAAAAAGATCACGGATAACACCTGCACTGCCGCACTGCTGAGGCGGGATGACGTCGCTATACAGGAAAAATGTAAACTGGACTACCTATTGGAAGCGGATTTTGGGGAAATGGCTGTGTATCTAGATGATGGGGACATGCTAGTGGTCAGCGCCGACACACGGGGTCAAATGATCTGCAGGAATCAGCCCGTCGTGGAAGTGAATATAGAAAACTATGCGCGTGTCCAGGTGGAATGTGACTGTGCCTTTCAGACACAGGGGTCGTGGATTCCATATAGTTTGAGAAACTGTGACCGGCACACCAGGATCACGACGGTCGTGTACCCTCATAACGACCTGCTGGAGGCGGCGCGTCATGTGAAGGGGTGGAGCACAAACTTTACAAAGTCTGAGTATGAGCCTACCACCCTAGAGTCAGACCCTATCCCCGAACTGATCAGGAAAGAACTAGCAGAGATCGAGGAGAATCTTAAGGTCAGGATACCTGTGGCCTCTCTGGCAAAGCGAATCCAGAAGCACCGGAGGGACTTGGCTAAAGGTATCAAGAAGGCCACTGACCGGTATGAAGTGAACAAGGACGCCCCATGGTTCTCTATAGGGAACTTTGGAGGCGGTTTCGGTCTGCTCACGGTCTTCTGCATAGTAGTGGCAGTAACAATAATAGGGTGTATCCTCTGGAAGTGCTGGAGGAGACACCAGGGTAAAGCTGCTCTCGCTGGACTGGCCATGACCCTGCCTCGGGCCATGGCCCTGGAGGCAGCCTGAGGGTCGTGTACCCTCATAACGACCTGCTGGAGGCGGCGCGTCATGTGAAGGGGTGGAGCACAAACTTTACAAAGTATGAGTATGAGCCTACCACCCTAGAGTCAGACCCTATCCCCGAACTGATCAGGAAAGAACTAGCAGAGATCGAGGAGAATCTTAAGGTCAGGATACCTGTGGCCTCTCTGGCAAAGCGAATCCAGAAGCACCAGAGGGACTTGGCTAAAGGTATCAAGAAGGCCACTGACCGGTATGAAGTGAACAAGGACGCCCCATGGTTCTCTATAGGGAACTTTGGAGGCGGTTTCGGTCTGCTCACGGTCTTCTGCATAGTAGTGGCAGTAACAATAATAGGTGTATCCTCTGGAAGTGCTGGAGGAGACACCAGGGTAAAGCTGCTCTCGCTGGACTGGCCATGACCCTGCCTCGGGCCATGGCCCTGGAGGCAGCCGACCCAAAGGAGTTGTTAACCCAGGAGAGAACACTCACTGGATGTCCGGACACTACAGCCAATCCTACCGCGGTGGCCGTACTAGCTATACTGCTGGCTATACTGGTCATCGCCATTGTGGTCCTCGTATGGCGCAAATGGAAGCGCATCAGGCTGAAGACCGTGGATGGGTTGTATGTACAGTTCGTGAATCCACATTTAATGGAGACAATTTTTCTGGGAGAATTAGCCATGCCTGCCGATCATACATACACCGAGGGCTATGTGCTAATCAAGGACGTGCTGGTTAACCAACTGTGCCTAAAGTTCACTCTTACCGTTACTTGGGGAGCGCAGCTGATGGGAGCGGCGACCAGACCGGGACAACGACCATCTAATGTGCCACTGCCAGATACCTTGAGAGTGTCCAAGAAATTTGCCCGCTTAATGATGAGTAACTTGAAGTATAACACTAGGGCCAGACTCTTAAGGTATTCATCAGGATTAGCCACTCCAGTGCCTATGGGAGTGCCACGCCTCGTCGACGCTGGTTGGTCCGATGTCGGAGCGGACTGGCCTCAACAAGTGCTGAGACATAGCACGGTCCCAAACGCCCCTCCTAGATCAACTCCATCTACCTCCACTGCAACTGGACCGGGCACTACTCAAAAAACTGTGAGATCAGGAGCACCTGAAAAGGACCCAGGGACAGTCTATGAAGTTATAATATGAACAAAAATAACAAGTGTTAGCGCTGATCTAAAGTCTGTAAGGAAAAAGGTAACAGGTAGATCTAAGAATCATCGTTATGAACACTGAACTGGGTTGTATTGGAGAACTCGACGGAGTCATGTCAGCATGAATAGACAGGACCCCTTCGATTAACTCATTCAATAATGAGTCGTTAATCAGGGAAACCTGAGTCGGGTAGGCTGGTCCAACCCTCTTCTATGGACCCATGGGTTATCTAAATTTCTCTCAGATTGAGTGTCCCATGCCCGGTAGCCTAGCTCAATACTCTTATTACTACTTTGGCAACTCTCTTAAAGTAGGGATCCATTCGGAAACGATCCTAGTAACTCAAAATTTTAGCATAAAAGAAAAACACAAAATTCTATAAAATACCTATGTGCGCTCAACGGGACCAACGCTTCCAACGAGCGATGTGGATTTCCCCAGGTAAGTACCATCTATACTTGGCCCCTGTGCTGTTGTCACCGCTAGGATCGGGCTGCGGTGCAGGAGTCACTTGGGGAATACCACAGCCTATCCTTTTAATATATATATGTACTCTCCTCAAAGATGGGAGGGCCGCGCAAATGGCAGGAGCCCGCCCACATGCCTGGTGTCGGTGGTGCCTGGCAAGAGGCAGGTCGTGTGGGGCTACGCGCCACCGACGCTCTGGGAGGCACTGGGGTCGACGCTCGAACATGGCAGTCACTATGCCCCGGGTGGGACGGCTCCTGACAGCGGTTCTCTCATCACAAAAAAAAAAAAAATAATATCAAAAAGTTTAGAAAGAAACTTACACAAAAACTAATATATAAAGCAGCCCAATATTTATTTAACTATGAGCCCTTCCTCAGGGAATCCTGGGCAAGTTGTAGTAAGAACATAAGAACGCAGCATATGTAGTAACATTCACAGGTGGAACGCTCCGTGACAGCGCACGAGAGTACACTATACGTGGCTCGTTTGCTTCTGATACAGACATGCTATGATGAGCAGTGACGTGTACCACTCCTGCCCGAGGCATGTCACACTCAGAAAGTATAACGGAGGTCACAAGGAAAAGGGGTTACGGGACAGATGCGGGGAACTGGCGACATTCACAGGGTGCTAACTCCCTTCTTCATAAAGGTGACTTCTCCCTGTGGGGGGGAGCTGTAGCTAAAACCCACAGGATGGTGGGACGAGGCGCTGTACAAAATGTGTAGTCCCATCATCTTGGTTATGTGTAATGGTCGCCGGGTCACAACATCTCCCAGTCGTGGGATCCTTTGATTTTACTGTAAATCAGGATCCAGCGAAAAATGTAAGATGGAAAACAACTGCCCAAAGGTACGAGACTAAGCTATTTTAGGCCATGTTTAGACCAGATTTAACCGGGACTGAGGCAAAACAACAAGAAGTCAAGTTTCGACCCGGGTAAATTAGTAATAACAAAATTAATAAAAGAGACGTGCAGCTTCAGAGTTGACCGCCGTCGAGAGAAAAAAAAAAAAAAAAGAAAACTTTAGTCTCGACCGCCACATAAAAGTAACCGGGTCCCCGCTCAACAGTTGAGCTGAGGAGGGGGGAGACGGAATACTAATTCCCTGACGAACGGCTACAAACTTGGTTAAACCCTTAGCAGATAGTCTACCCGTCCTATTAGTAAAGTCAAAATTCTAAAACTGTCTTTAGCAAAAGAAATTCCTGCCCCTCGTGCGCATAGTTAAAATAGGCTGGGGGCGGAGTCCTTTCAGGAGTAGTCTCGGCTCTCCATAAGAAAAACGGGCAAAGACCTGAACAGAATACGGGTTTAACCTGGATCTACACTTTGGAAAAAGAGGCCCGACTAATTAGGTGCTGTCTTTCTGGAGAAGTGCATTTACACATCTCTTAGTTGTAAAAAGGGGTAGTGTGTATATTAAAGGTAATATACATGCTGCTCCTGATTGTAACAAATGTGGGACTCGGCACTCGACCCCTTTAGTTTTACAAAACAGGGGGGGTGCCGACGACCACGTGTAGCTGATTAGGTTGGTGTTCAGACCGGAAATAAACCCGGGTCTGGGCCCCGATCCTCTCAGGTGATAATTAAGCAACTTGTAACTAACCAATTTCCATGTACAGTTAATACTCGATGCCAGCGTAAAAGGCACGTAGACTCACGGAATGAAAACCCTCAGTATTGTACAGAGTTATGTTAGCATGCATGCAGGTAGGATAATTATTCAAGAAATTGTCTAAGTGGTAGGGACGCCTCTACCTGACTGGAAAGGTGGAGACGTCAACCACTCAATGTAGATGGTGGAGTTTGGCGCTCAGACCCAGAACAAAATTAGGAGGGTGAACGCCAAGCTGCCACTCAGTAACTCATCAATATGGATCCTGTCAAAGTTAATTAATTAATTAATAATAAAAGAAAATATTTACGCATGGGTACCGCAGGACAGGATTAGTCAGACGACATACCGTTCAAGCAATGGCTCTTAGAAAACCAAAAGTAGTCTCTCTAAAAGAAAAACATAGCAATAGACCAGTCCTAACCATTATTTCTCCCCCTCCCCTCTGGGCGACACTGCACACTAACATTGTCTATAAACCTTATTCTAACACAATGGCAGTGACGGTCTTGGTACCACACCAAAGACTGAACTGGTGTTTGTAGCCTTTTGCTACGCCCTTTCAACTTACCCTGGAGTCGCCGACAACCAGTCAGACGACTCTACCTATGGTGTCGCATCATGTGATCATCAAGAGAGTGTTTCCATTACCCTGTAAGGGGAACAACTAATCAAAGAATTCTGCCACAGCCAATCTAATGCTACGCAGCCCAGACCAGAGTACTTGGTCACATGCAGTTCCTAAACTTACCAGGGGTAACCCCATGAAGCACCTCACACCTTATGGCGCCGCCAAGTGGATTGTTTCCATTGTCTTGTACGGGGAACGTCAAACCAAAGAATTCTGTCACAGCAAATCCAGTGCTGTACAGTTTAGACCGGAATGCCTGGTCATACATACAATTCCATTGGTGCAGTGTCAGTCAACTAGTAGACAATAAGCATAAAATAATACTACAAGGCCAATACAGCATACCCTACCCACACGCTGAGAGCCTGCTTGAATCGGTAATGTCAACAAACCACTAGTCAAGAAAACCCTCTATTATCGCCCAACCACGCGCGAGATAAAAACGCTTGATCATGTTCGCCTAAACGATTCCTCCCACTAAAATCATATAGTCTGACGTCTCTCAGTGCCCAATACTACCATCTTACACCATTCATGTTATTATAACCAACCACAGGACCTGGAAAAGATAATAGGTTTAGTACACGAGGTCCTAGTTTCCGGCCCGCATCCACCATCTTGAAACCAAAGTAAACACCAGGTGGCCACCCACGCTACCCGTTACAAAAATCACCAGCGAAATACAATCTCTGGTTCCGGGAGTGACGTCAGCTTCCGGAATTCAACCACATGAAGGCGAGCCGAAAACTGCTAACAGAATTCTAGACCAACAATCTCCTTAAACCAACGAGTTAGTAGCCTACCTAACGTGCTAATAACAAGGGAAAAGGTTAAACTTACCAGAAGTGGAGCGGTAGCGGTGAAGGGCGGCTGTGCAGAGAAGGGCGGCGCCCGGCAACGGGCAAGGGAGAAGAGCATCTAAAAGTCCCGTGAGAACAGTCTTATGGTCTGCGCTTCCCATAAAAAAAAAAAACTGGCTGATGCCTCTTGGATATATACTAGTGACCCGGGTGCTAACCAGGAATTGAATCACAAGAATCACTTGATGGGAATCACTCCAAAATTATTATATACAAAAAAGAAAGGGGCCGAGTGCCGACGGCCTAACGTGTCACCAAAGGCAGGCGGGTAATCAGTCGCCCTAGTACCCGTGCCCAGCGTCGGACCACTCGATCTGAGGGCCGGTATCCATCTTCAAGTTCTCTGAAATCGTTGACGGTCATATTTCCGTCAGCAACCGTCCGGACGACGTGGAGTACTCGCCCTGTATCCGCAGTGGGCACCCCGAACCACTCGTTGGCACGGCGCACCTCCCGACTGACTTTGGGCACCAACCGGTTGACCCATTTCTGGAGCAACCCGTCACTATCCGTCAGGGCCCATCGACGAACGTCAAAACCGGAGGGGGTGGCCATAACCAAAGTAGATGGTGCTGGGTGAGACTTCACATTAAGGAAGGCTCGGTTCAGGGTCTCCGCGTAGAACTTGGCAGCGGCGTCCGAGCTGGTGTACAACGGAATGTAAAGTTCCAGTTCCTGATCCCACGTTAAGACGTCTAACAAGTTGCAGACTACTATTAAAACATCGTCCGGCCACATAACGTGATGCGCGAAGGCATACCCTGAAAGTTCTGCTGTCGTGGCATCTTGGCAAGAGAAAACGATGCAGGTGTGCTCGGTGCCTGCCAGTAAAAGGTCAGGGTATTCCTCGATCCCGCCCTCGCGATCCGAACAGAAAACTGCGACGCGGACCATGGTAGATGGTGGAAAAGATTGACAAAAGAGAACTAGGCAAAAAACACGTCTTAATACTCCAAGGTGACCGCCGGCACTGATTAAAATGACGTCATATCGAGGCTAATTTGGGAAAACCCCTTTTTGATCCGAGGGATCCAAATTTTGAAATTGGCTAGCATGATCAAACCATCGTATAATTTCTTACAAAATCTGCGCTGAACTAAAGTTTAGGTCCCCAACCAACATAATCAGGCGATAAATTTCAGTTATCACGGCACAATAATTCATATCGGGCGCGCAAACTCGTTAAATTCATTCGAAACAGAAATTGTCATCCGGGCACTTAGCACCTGGAGGAACCCAGACCGAGGTCGGGCCCTGGATGGGAACTCCAGTCAAGTGTCCCGCTAAGTACACGTGTACTAAGGGTGACTGATGGGCGCGCGCTGGGTATGATGATTTATAAGTACCAAACTGCTTAATGTTGACCGGCCCGTTGCCTGGACCTTGTATTTATCGTAAATAATGTCGTTTTAGTTAAAAAATTGGTTGAAAATCAACCTACATTGTATGATGAAACCCGGTCATTCAAGATGTCCGATTTCTCCGAAAATCACTTGTTATTATGTTAACTCGTTCTAGAATTGAATTTGTTGCTCATTTGATAATTTTAAAGGTTTAAGACAATCTCACTTGTATATATGTTGAATTTCATTGACTTTTGTTCCAAACCGCATAGAGCAAAAATCTGTACATGTATGTACTAAGTTAATACTGGACATGGTATTGAGAACACCTCCCAAACTTACCTGTTTTCTTCTGTGTTTTCCTGAGCCGTCAAGTAACGGACCCTACACTCAGAACAATGAGTACTGCCACAGTAGGCAGAATCATCTCCTTTACCTTGAGGATCATTTCACAATCCTCTGGACTTTCTTTGTCAGGGGTCGCATGACAATTTCCATCACCTTGAGGATCATTACACAATCCTCTAGACTTACCTTGTCACAATTTGCATGACAATCCCTTCACTTTAAGGACCATTTTACGGTCCTATGAACTTACCTTGTTACTTTATGAACGGGTTCCGCAGTCCTTGAGCTCAGTGTGGGGCTGATACCACAATGTACTTATGTAATAGATAATTCCATTCATGAAATTGTACCTTTGGGTCACATCTCTGAATGACCAGAAAATGGAACCTATAATTATATCGACACTGTGCTGAATGTACCACGAGAGTCAAAGCCACCCAACATCAGTTCGTTCTAATAATAATAAAATATGTCCAATAATCCAAATTGGGAACACCTCACATTTGACTGAATAATCTTTATTAGGTTTGAGCTATGTCGTCCACCTCCTCAATCTCAAACATCTGACCGCCGTCGAATGTACTAATAGCTTAGTACTTTTAATATATTATCATCTTTTATAATTTAGTTAGGATCAGACCTAGCAAGTCTACCTCTAGGCAGAGACATTTTACGCTCCTAGCGCCACCTGTTAACCAGTATAAAAGGTGTTGCAAAGTAGGGAGCGGAGTTAGTTTAGTCTGGAGTTAGTAACTATTAGGAAGTAAGCAGCGTTAGCTGAGCTGCTCGGAGCTATACCTACCAGCTCCTGCGGAGTATACTGGAGTTTACCAATACCAACTACCTCGGACAAAGGATTGTGATAGAGCTAAGCGCTAGGGTGGTCTAGGATGTGCTGGAACAACTTGTATTCTAAATGTGGTTGATTGCTGAGTAGGAGATGGGAAGGTGGACTGATGGAGACTTATTCACTGTGGCTTTGACTCGGGATGAGATGTTTACTTTAATAAAACCCTTTCATATTAAGAGCTTCCTCATCGTCCATTTCTTTTGAACTATTGGGGAATGGATGGATTAACTTAGAGCGCAGTCTGATGGGCGCAATAACTTGGATGAACGACTCATGGATAACTTAAATATATACATCACGCAGTCTTAAATCAAACATTAACAATAGTTCAATATGCTTGGCTGGGCTAGTAAAATTGAGAGGTTTGCATGTAAATTCTATACTAGATTTTTCACATCACTTTTTATATAATTTATATATTTTTTATAGTAATTTTTTAAGGCATTCTGGGCAGCCGATTATGGATCAGCTGTCCCAAATTTAACTTTTAAATATTTTGGGCCTTTGACTTTTTTTCTTACAATTATCTTACTTTGATTTTGGACGATCGAAGGTATTCAGAAATAAAAAGAGGAATTCAGAAAGAAAAAAAGAAAAAAAAGGTGGTTGCAGCCACCCAAGAACTCTACAGACTTTATCACTGAATCCGTCACATTTCTCGGTTTGAATTATTTCGTGCACAGTAGTCAACTCCTTTGCTGAATAAGATTATACTCAAATATTAGCATACATATTGATTTCATTTTGTTAGAACAAAATTACTAGTGAGAGCATCATTAACATACAAAAACGAACATTATCATCTTAAATATACCTCTGAACGAAGACTGTTTTTATGTATATTTATGATAGGACGTATATCTTATATATTGATATTCGATTTTCGGGGTTGATATGTCCTCATGTTTGGCGATGTTACTGATCTATTCTTGATATATTCATATTGGGTTAGTAATCGTCTTCAAATGAACCTGTTGTCTTTTCTATATTGCAGCGGTAGATTCGATCATCATCTGGGTATTTCAAGTAAAAATGAATGATCACTCACTTGCAGAGGTACAGCTTGCTCCCAGTGTCTCATGATGTTATTTCACCATACACTCAATACACGGGCTTCCTACTCTCCAGGGCTGTCATCATAAGGACTATGGTCAACTTGTCATATGCCGGTCCTTCAATAAGGTTTAGTTTAGTTGAGATCAGGTTAGGTGGTATTATCCTTTCTTCAACCAGCAATCCCATCTTAATAATAACTCTCTGGAATTGACTTGTACACGACTAAAAACTATTAATAGATCTATTGTGATTTTTGATACCGAATAAAATGGGTCGATATGGCTTGCTATGGTAGAAACTAAATTCACATGTAGATTCAAAATGTTCAATCATTTTTTATTACGTTTGAGGTAAATAGAGGGAATAGACAAAATATACTGAATGCAGTAATGTTTATTCGGCTAAATAAAATGGTTTAATGTAGTTACAGACAAGTAAGTTGCAACCTTGAAAAACGTTTGTCGGCTGTAAGTACTGAGGAGTATTAGCCCAGGAGTCTGGACTGTCAACCTGCCTGAACTTGGGATTCCCCCTAGGTGGGGAAGGCGATCCGCAGTGCCAGCTTGACACCAGGTGGCGTACCCATCAGACACAAGTGCCACATTCAGCTTCATCAAACAGCAATGAACAGACAACTTCAACGTAAACATTATATATCACCCTCATATACAGCCCGATCGCCTGCTCCACTGACATTATTTTGGCTTAATGGTCAGTAGAATTAACAAAATATGAAAACGGGTTTGATACAATTTATAGAAATGTTTAAGTTGTTATACGTTCCTTACTGAAGTAAGTGAATTAATTTTTAGTAACATTTTATAAAATATTAAACCGTCAGTTTTGTTATTTCCAATCAGTTTACTTACAGAGTATGTGTGTGTTTTGCTAATCGGATAACTCAAATGGAAACTCCAATGTGGGATAATGATAATGAAGATTGCGCCATTGTTCAGAAGTTGAATTTTTTGATATATAGTTTTCAGTGGGTGTAACTAATTCCTTTCTATTTTATGACAGTCAGTAGTTGTCAGTAGTTGTGCCTAATTTTCAGTTATCGTGATTAACTCTAAGTTATTCTGATTAGTTGTCAGATAGTTATGATAGTTTTCAGTTCTTGTCAGTAGTTGTCAGTAGTATATATAGTTGTGATGATGAAGAGGAGGGCGTCCTTGCCGACCCTGTCCCTAAGGTCCCTAAGCTGCGTCTCCTGCAGCCCCTCCTCCGTTACCAAGGTCCCGTCTCCGTCAGGCGGGGTCGGCCGGTCCCGACCCGGGGGACGGGCGAGGGGACAAGGTCAAGTGCCAACCTTCACCCGCCGCCAGCCAACGTCCGCCCACTTAACCACCTACTCCCCTTCTGCCTTGTGGGGGCTGTCCCAGTCCGTACTTTGATCCATTGGGGAATGCCTCTTTAACCTGGCAATCCACAGGCGCCCTTTGGTGTGACATTGTCAGAGAGGTATCAGTTTTTACTGCAGTAAGGAGAGGCCTATATTTGGGTTTACACATATACCCTCAGCAGACATGATGTGTTAATCCGACTACGGGAGGCCTGGCCTGGGCGCGGCAATGTTCTGATTTCCCTACTCGACACTGCCTGATGAATGACCTGTAATATCCATTGCATAAGATTGATGCAAATAATAAGGTCACAGTAAAGACAGAGATAATTTCAAAATACAATGTATCACCAAAAGATCAGTTTTCTCAATTTATTGGGCCCTCTGGTCCTTTTTGATGAGAGGCTCGCACTGTGGCGAATCTATATGCATCATCTTCCGTTGTTACACAGGCGTAAGGGGATTGGTTAATGCGATTGTTCTAATTACCGTTCAAAGATTCATACTATTGTGGGGTAACTTATTAATACATCGGGCTTATGGGTAGAGTGAAAGGCCTATATTTGGATAAGAGTGATGCAAATAATAAGGTCACAGTAAAGACAGAGATAATTTCAAAATATAATGTATCACCAAAAGATCAGTTTTCTCAATTTATTGGGCCTTCTGGTCCTTTTTGATGAGAGGCTCGCACTGTGGCGAATCTATATGCATCATCTTCCGTTGTTACACAGGCGTAAGGGGATTGGTTAATGCGATTGTTCTAATTACCGTTCAAAGATTCATACTATTGTGGGGTAACTTATTAATACATCGGGCTTATGGGTAGTTATCTTCAACTTCTTATGGTTTGGTTGTTAAGGGTTTAGATTTCGTCATCCACATCTTCATGTCGTTCCCTAGAGAAGTTCAGAGTAACTCACTTGTAAGAAGATTGTTTTTCGTTCTGTTCTGATTTTTCATACAATGTCACAATGCCATATCCCGGTTTAGGTCCAAGCCGAATTCGTTTTACAATAATAAGCAACATTGTCGAGTAAATTGATTATACACGCGACATAAAAGTAGTCCAGAGAAATAGGAATTTGGTACTTGTCACCTACGTTGTATTGCTTATATATATGCGACTCCGTTTCTATAGGTTCCTCTATGCAAGCCACGGGAAGAATTTGAACTCATACATTAGACAGGCTCGGGGGTGTCTGAAACCACATCCTCTAAAACGTGTCAAGAAGTGTAAGGGATGTGTTCACACTCTTGCAGTGTCAATGGTATGGCCCATTACATAAGTGTCTCACAGGGGGTCCCCTTCCCACCCACCCCCGCCCAGCTGGGGACATCTATAATTAGCACTATGTTTGGTTGTCTCATTTTAGTTATTTCCCAGCCCTTTCTATGTCTGACCAGAGGTGTTGGTAAAGGCCTAGACTGCAGAGCAACCCACGGGGAGACCTGCAGGGCTATCCCCCTGACCTCTTCCCGGCCCCCTACCCATCCTAATCCCGTCAGTCCCACAGATCTAGAGTAACGCACAGGGGCTGATGACTTGTGGAAGAAAAGAAGCTTTTGATAGGGTTTTCATGCCGATTTGAGCACTTTGAAAAAAATCCAAATTTAAAACATTTATGACTCCCAGTAGGAGTCAACTATGGGTCAAATGTGACTCTTAGGTTGTAGCCCCGAGTGAGAAGGACAATTCTATACATGCCAGAAAATTCTGTGATGATTACAAAATTATCTAGAAATTTAGAAAGATTTTTCACCTTATTTTTATACTGAAAGACTCAACCAATGGATTTTGCTAAAATCTTTCATAAATGATAATTAGGCCCATCTTATGCCAAAAATGTCCCCTAATTGATGGAAATCCTTTTACATATTTCCCAGCCTTTACTCCATGTCCCTGACCATCCCTCTATGAATAGACACCTCTAGCCTCCTGATATTCTCAGGTTGCAAAGAGCTGATGACTTGTGGAAGAAAAGAAGCTTTTGATAGGGTTTTCATGCCGATTTGAGCACTTTGAAAAATTTCCAAATTTGAAACATTTTTGACTCCCAGTATGAGTCAACTATGGTTCAAAACTGACTCTAAGGTTGTAGCCCCGAGTGAGAATGACCATTGTAAACTAGTCAGGAAACTGTGAGACTAATAAAACATTTTCTAGAAATTTAGACAGATTTTTAACTTAATTCTTACAGTGAAAACCCCAACCAATGGATTTTGCTAAAAACTTGCATAAATGATATCTAGGCCTATCTCATGCCAACAACATTGTCGAATATAATATAGGCAGCAAATTTTCTCAGGGACAACTCATGGGTTAAGGATGGGTGCAGGTGGCCAGCCTAATACATCATAGTGGGATTGGATGTGTCCTTCTGGTAGGCCTGAGCCTCAAATCAACAAAGAAACAATAGAGGAGGGGGGACGGTAGGTAACCAACCTATCCCCTCACCTGAGGCTCGGAAATATGAAAAATGATTTCCATCAAATTGGGGACATTTTTGGCATAAGATGGGCCTAATTATCATTTATGCAAGTTTTTAGCAAAATCCATTGGTTGAGTCTTTCAATATAAAAATAAGGTGAAAAACCTTTCTAAATTTCTAGATAATGTTGTAATCATCATAGAATTTTCTGACATGTATAGAATTGTCATTCTCACTCGGGGCTACAACTTTAGAGTCAGTTTTGACTCATAGTTGACTCATACTGGGAGTCATAAATGTTTCAAATTTGAAAAGTTTTCAAAGTGCTCAAATCGGCATGAAAACCCTACTAGAAGGTTCTTTTCTTCCACAAGTCATCAGGTAATTGCATTCCCGTCAGAATGCCCCAACAACCTTAACTCCATCAAATAGGGGAAGCTGAGGGGAATGGCTGGAGGCCGGGAAATATGTAAAATGATTTCCATTAAATAGGGGACATTTTTGGCATGAGATAGGCCTAGATATCATTTATGCAAGTTTTTAGCAAAATCCATTGGTTGGGGTTTTCACTGTAAGAATTAAGTTAAAAATCTGTCTAAATTTCTAGAAAATGTTTTATTAGTCTCACAGTTTCCTGACTAGTTTACAATGGTCATTCTCACTCGGGGCTACAACCTTAGAGTCAGTTTTGAACCATAGTTGACTCATACTGGGAGTCATAAATGTTTCAAATTTGAAAAGTTTTCAAAGTGCTCAAATCGGCATGAAAACCCTACTAGAAGGTTCTTTTCTTCCACAAGTCATCAGGTAATTGCATTCCCGTCAGAATGCCCCAACAACCTTAACTCCATCAAATAGGGGAAGCTGAGGGGAACACAGAGCAACGCACGGGGAGTCCAGGGCCGTCCCCCTGTCCTCTTCCCGGCCCCCTACTCCCCCTAACCCCGTCAGCACCACAGAGCAATGCACGGGGAGACCAGGGCCATTCCCCTGAGCCCTCCCCGGCCCCCTACCCCTCCTAATGCCGTCAGCACCACAGAGCAACGCACGGGGAGACCAGGGCCGTCCCCCTGTCCTCTTCCCGGCCCCCTACTCCCCCTAAAGAGGGACATAAAACTTCCTAAATGATTCTTTTCATCCACAAGTTATCATGTATACATACATACATGTATACATACATACATACATACATACAACATACATACATACATACATACACACATACATACATATACACACACATATAATACTATATTATCTAGGTCATTGGGTCAACTTAAGGAGGTGAAAGTTTAGTGGCAGCTCCAGGGTTACAGGCAAGGTGGGGGGGGGGGGACCCCCTGTGAGACACTTATGTAATGGCCCATACCATTGACACTGCAAAAGTGTGAACACATCCCTTACACTCCTTGACACTTTTTAGAGGAAGTGGTTTCAGACAAGCCCGAGCCTGTCTAATGTATGAGTTTAAATTCTTCCCGTGAGCGACAATGTCGCGTGAATTGACTTTACTGTATACGTGACAATCAATAATGGTGTAACTAGTACATAGAAATGGGAATTTGAATCTCGTCGCATACATAAGTCCTCTTATGCAGGCGACGTCGTACATTATGGATGATGTCGTGTGATCAAACTTCAGTATGTAGCTGACAATAGGACGTTGCGTACTATAGGTTTACAATATACACGACATTGTCGCCTGTATATATTGATTCTATTATACAAACGACGTGTTAGTAGTATATGGAAATGAGAGTTTATAGATGCTTCGATTGTTGTTGCTTGCATAGTTTCTCTTACACGGGCGACGTCGCTTATGTTATGAAAATTATTTTGGCGATATCATTTTGTAAGCAATGTATATATTCACATGACATCGCGTAGATATAAAACGCATAATCAATTGAGGAATTATGATAACATTCAATGATGAGAATAATACCGTGTACTTCCTTGGATTTTGTTGCTTACAAAGCGTTCTAATATAGGCGACGACGTTTATACGCTACAGTGTTTATTGTAGAAACGATGTCACATAAACGACGTTGCTTATATAGCCGGTTCGAATTTGGCGTAGGCCTATACCCTAACGATTAGAAATATACCTGAGTGCTAACACGAATTCACCTTTCTGCATTGCGTATAATTTTCCTTAGGACAGTACATAAAGGTATTCTATGTACTTAGTTGTGATACCTGCATATTCCGTCATAATGGCTCTAATAGTTCCCGGCCAAGCTATCAGTAAATAAAGGCGGAAATAGAGGTTTCACAAAGGGGTGGCAACGTAGGTTTACTTATCAAGAGCATGCAATTTGACCGAAAATAGTGGGACAGAGGGGCAATTGGTTAACTATCTTTAATGAATTCATTTGGCTATAAGCGCATGTTGTAAAAAAATGTAATTATAATGACACATTTACTTGCTAGGAACAAATATTTCCGAACTGTGTGACGGGGGCGGTAAGCACTTTACTTTGGTTGTTAACATTGTAATCCTCGTTATATATGTCATTTATCAAAAGATGCGCCTTGCAAAGGAACATTTTTCATTGCCATACCTCCCGAAACCTTTCAGATAGCTGCTCAACTCCCGGCATGCATCACTCCGTCTGCCCCTGGCGGAATGGCCAGGAACGACATCAAACCGACGACTTGGTCTCGGATCGCGCGGCCTTCATGCTTATGACCCACATCTTTTGATCTCCACAGTCTCGCCATGATGGATCTGACAGGGTGCCCCCGGAACTGGAAATGCTCTGTCATGCTCAATGAGCACGCGCTGGTTGAGCGATATAAGGGGATGATGCGCATCTCTTAGATACAGGGAACGCTGATATTACTGATGAACACTGTTTCTGTAATATGGTTTGTTGTCACGTGCTTCGTTTGGCAATTCCATCCATCAGGGGTAGGCTATTCCTCTGTTACAGTGAACGCCAAGTTACCATTAGGACAGAGTAACCGTTACAACAGTTCCATTAACTTGTATACAGCATGAATTCTTCGGTTGAATCACAGGTAATGACTGTGAACTATAGTAGGTTAATTCACCTTACCACGGATAGCCAATTTTTTGATTTTTACCTGCAGGTTAGCCTTGATCAGGGTGCATGCTGGGTAATGTGTCGACAAGACCTAAGGCTTTAGCATAGTAAATTTTGTGAATCTTTTCATTATTTGTACTTAAACATGATGGAAATTTAGTAATCATTATTTTCTAAATGAGTATCCATATACACTTCATATTTCCTATGTAGTTTAAAAATTCAGTCATTATAGATGGATATATAACCATTATTTGATTATTTTCTATACTTTTTCTAGATTTTGTAGACAAAATCAGTCCAAATTAGATTTTGTCGACAAAATCAGTCCAAATTAGCCTGCAGGTGCTTAAAAAACTGAAATTCAGCTATCTGTGGTAGGGAGAATTATCCGTTAATGTTAGGTATACTTTATTTATTGATTTGCCTTATGAATAATAGCTAGCTCCTATTGCAGTCTCCACCTCGTTCAACTGCTGTCGTCCAATACATAATAATAGTTCCCTATTATGTAATACATAACACTCACGTGAAAGGATGTTCTTTATTTATTCCTGTGTTATTGTACTTCCATGACAAGATCTCAATTGACAATGAAAAGCTCCAAGGATGGAATCCCCTCAATCAAACAGTCTATCAGCTTCTATTTCAATTCCAGGACTCAGCTTCTAGAACACAACCTTTCCAGGATGGTTACTCACAACAACGTTCAGCTAAGTTTGACTGAGCACCGGCGATGTATGCCCCTTATGTATGGTGATAGTGTACACATCATACCTAGAGTCCTCCCTTACTCCAAGACACTTTGACAAGGAGTTATAGCTAAGGCGTGCGCTGATGTAAGCACCACGCTGAGCTAACAGAGCATGGACTGACCATCCGCGTCAGTACAACTGTTTAGGGAGTGTGATATAGACAAATATATTATGTGATGAATATGCAATGGAAAATACAGCTTGAAATGAGTTGGATGCACAGAATACATCCTACACGTATGTCTAAGGTTCCAGTCATGGAATGATCAGACCTTATGTCTATAGCCAGGTCCTCCGAGGCCATGATTGACATGCCACTGTCCTTGATGTATTCCCTATATATAGTTGCCTCATATGAGTTGTTCAGATGAAATATAGGTAGAATATGTAGCTCAACAACAAAATCTAAAATGGTTGAGTGTAAATCATTTACTATTGTCAATCAATTGTAATATCTTACAATCGATTGCGTGGCCACAGTTTTCTTTTGTAAACAGGGCTCAACATTAAGGATTGCCCGCCTGCCCGGGGCAGGTAAAAGTTCAGCTTGGGCAGGTAAATTTTGATATACACCTGCCCGAAGGGCAAGCAACATTTGTGTCATATAATAATAAACTATTAAAGAGGGGCAGGTGAATTTTAGGGTTGGGCAGGTAAAATATGGCCTACACCTGCCCGACGGGCAGCCAAGTTGCAAACCTTAATGTTGAGCCCTGGTAAATTATGTTAAAACGAGATTAATCTGTTTTACCATTTTACAATATACATTTTGTTGTAATGTAAGATATAAATGATAATTTTGATTAAGAAATAAAGAATGTTTCAGCACAAGACAGAACATATTGGAATAACCGGGAGTGACATTTGTATTTTCATGTGTACTAAGCTTAGAACATTCTTGAAAGAAATGGATGTTTCACTTTGAGTTGTTTAACTGTTTTGGTTCTGAGTGGGCTTAGGTTCCTATGGTCATTTCCACGTATTCTATAGACTTTGTGCAGATGACGTCACAATGTTTTGAAAGTGTCTGGACGCCATATTGGTGATCAATCTAAAATCATTAATATAAATAATTCAAAAATATCTAGAACATCAATTTTTGCTAAATTCATCTTAAGTTATCTAGTCAAGTTAAAATCTGTCATTTTCATTATCTACTAGTACGCTTCGCTCCCCCTGCAACCCCGCACACACCCTCTGTGTCCAGTGCACGGGGGTGTAGGGTGGGGTGGGACTGGACATCAGTAGTAGTAGTAGCAGCAGCAGCAGCAGCAGCAGCAGCAGCAGCAGTAGTAGTAGTAGTAGTAGTAGTAGTAGTAGTAGTAGTAGTAGTAGTAGTAGTAGTAGTAGTAGTAGTAGTAGTAGTAGTAGTAGTAGTAGTAGCGGACTACACACCTTTTTTTCAAACTTTTGCATGTAACTCTTTTACTACTCATTATAACTGCATATAGTAAGTGAGTAAAATGTTACTAAGAACCTTGTGGAGATAATGAATACCTCAAAATAATGATTTCCTGAAGATTTTGTTTTTTTTACAATTTAATTAATTAAGAATTAAAATATTTTGCTGGTTGCTGGTGTTCTGCTTTGTATTTCACAGTGGCATGTATGAGTTGAGATACCAGCTTTTAAATGGGGGCATTCTGTCTCACTCTTATGGCTCACTCTCTATCTCAATGGTGGCCCATATTCAAAGTTGAGGCTTGGGTAGGGATTGGAAGCACTGGTTCCTTAACTTAAGGATGGTAAAAAGAAATAATTTCTAGATTTTTCTGATCGCCATGTGGGTGTGATGAGCACATGGTGATCACCAAAATGTGATCACGTGACCACGTCTGCACAAGCCCTATTACTACTGTACACACACACACACACACACACACACACACAAACACACACACACACATACACACACACACACACACACACACACACTAGGGTGTTGATACAGGTTCAGTAGTTAAGACTGTCATGCATCACTGATACAGACAGGGTAATAACCAATGTGTTATCACCCTGCAGGGTGATAACAGGAAAGTAGTTCCGTTAGTCAATAAAGTTCTTCTTACCCAGTTAAGCCAGGTCCCCATTGAGCCCAAGAAGGTCAACGACTAACTTAGGTGGGTCTTAACCCTTCCAAACATCAGCAACCGTCTTTAGTCTAAAGTTTGAATTTTCATTTTAAAATATCCAAGAATATAATAAATCCATAACCATCCAGAGAAGGGGTCCCCCAGGGTGGTGCAAAGGCTGGTAGTAACAAGTCTCTTGAGTCAGTATTCACAAATCAGCTGAACTGAACACCTGCACATTTGACAATATATACTGATCATGCTGAAACCGAACTTTGTACCTTAGCACTACAAGGGGGCACTTTTTATTCTATAAAGTTACATAGCACTACAATGAGGCTATTGTTAAGTGACGATACTGTGAGTATGAGGACTACAACTGATAAATCATAAACTATACTGTCATTCATTAACTCCGTGAGAGTACTTAGGTATCTGTTAGCCTCCTGTTCTATGGAGGTGATGATAAGGCACCATCCTTCAATTTGTCACAGGGACATTGTCTTCAATCATTGGCTACTACCATTACACTTTATGATGCATAATAGTCTGACATACATTGTTGAATATCGGGCATGTTGAGAAACTTGTGAAAATATCGCGAAAATAGGGTAAGCACAAAATTACAGTGAATTATGTGGACTATATAAATCAGCCAAATGCAAACAAAACTTTTAATGCCTGGGGGGTTGGATTTGGCTGTAATGAATGGGTAGGTCTGGGGTGACAGACTTTATATGGTCTTTATATGATTTTCATTAAACGAGACACTGATACCTATATTAGTGAGTCTTGCCAGTTGTGTGTATATATATACATATATGTATGAAGGTAGCGTTTATTGTTTGTCATACAGAACTTAAGCCCAGACCCACTAGACGATGCACGGATGTGTCAGCCTCAAATTATCAAACCTGCTTAAGGGCCATACCCACTCAACGATTTATCGTTGGCCGATGCTGACAGCTGTTGGCCATCGGTGATGGCGTTAGCATTGGCGTAAAGTTTTCAAACATGCTTAAGCCCAATAACGACTAAGCAATTTTACCTCCGTTGCGTGTGAATCGGCTTTGGCATCGGCCGACTCTGATAGACAACCCATACCCACACACAATTGGCAGTGCAGATGGCGGTGCCAATCCATATTTAAGCCCCATGCCCACTAGACGATGCACCAATGGCCAATGCGATGGCTGTCAGCGACTGCGTTAGAATGAAATTATCAAACATGCTTGATATGGATCAGCGCTGACTGCCAACAGCACCACCGACTGCACCACCAACTAAACTGCCAATTGTGTGTGGGTATGGGTTGTCTATCAGAGTCAGCTGATGCCAATACCATCGCCAACACCAATGTGGATGCAGATGCCTATTGGGTATGGGGCTTCAATATGGGTTGGCGTGGTCATCAGTGGGGCTGTCAGCCAACTCTGACAATACAAGCCATACCCTCACACAATCAGCACCAACGTTGGCGCAAACACGGAACTGATGGCCAACGCCAACGCCAGTTCACATGCCAATGGAAGCAAAATCACTGAGTGGGTATGGCACGTATGCGTTTATACTTCCTATAAAATGTAAAATAAATATCAAACAGCGTGGTAGGGTACTGTGTACTCCCCTTTAGACCTGAAGGTGAATGGTCGCTCTGTGTGTGCACAGAGAGATGCAGATAGAACAGAAACAGACAGTAGACATAGTGAACAGAGACCACGTCGGCTTTATTAATGTCATTCAGTACCATAACAAAAATATATGAGGGTTTGGTACCCTAAGGTCCGGTAGAGGGCGTGGTGGGGGTAAAAATAGTCCGCCTCTACCCACGTGACACCCAACATCCAATCACGTCACAGCAGGTCGACGACCGAGTGTCCAGCCATGTCACAACTCGTGGCCGGTACTCTACAATGCATGTCGTCAAACCTGTCGAAATTGTCCAGAATTGGTGTGAACCGAAATGTACTACAGGCAGTGGGGTCAGCAATGCTGAAAATACCCAGGAAATTTATAAAAGAAATTCCCGAAACTTGACCTTTACTATACACATATTAAGTCCACCGGCAATAACAACGAAGAATTGACTATGTATTTCTCCACCTCTCCATCAAAATATCAGGCAACTGGAACGATTCTCCGAATCAATCAACTGTACATTTGTTCTTGTATGGGATACATTTGTCAATAGGATATTTGGAGCACATAAGATGATAAAGCTATTTTCATGAAAATCTGAAGAAGGGTACAAATAGGTTTTAAATAAGTTTTATCACGCGAAACAGTGCGTATGATTATGTCTATTCTTTCACGAATAATATACTTTAGTTACAATTTAAATAAATATGAAAAATAAAGGAAACATTCAAAACATCCAGACGCGTATGACCTTTTGACTGCATAAACCTAAATTATACAGGAAGATTATATGCATTTGAAAAACACACAGTCATTGTTTTTCATCATATACTATCATCATATTTGTCATCATATACTATCATCATACCCAAGTTCATCTAGACAACTATTGGAAGAGCGCATGTAATGTGAAAAAGTTTTGACTGAATTTAAAAAGAAAAGTAGCACATGCACATGCACATAAAAGAAAAGGCAGCTGACAGTCAGTGCAAATCGTTCTGTAGACACCTGAAAGTCAGTGTAGGTTGTTTTGATGACACCTGACAGTCGGTGTACATTGTTATTTGGGCACATGACAGTCAATGTAGGTTGTTTTGTTGACACCTGACAGTCGGTGTAAGTCGCTATGTTGACACCTGGAAGTCAGTGCAGGTTATTTTGTGGACATCTGACAATCTATGCACATGTTCTGTGGACAGGGCTATGATATTCTGCCCAGGGAACGACCTTAATCGAATCAAAAACATATCTATTAAGGTTTTCCAATTGAACATTTCTTAAATATAGGCCTACGTATCTATTATTTATGGGATTACTTTCCTTCCACAACGTTCAAATCAAACAGGAAATGGTTCAATAGAATGCTTTGATGAAAGAACTGCATTACAGAAAAATATTTTTCCCTGAATAGATAGTCCGTTTAATGTTTGATCGCTGAAAGATATTTTGAGCCGTTTATCTCAAACGCTGTATAAAATCATTTCTTATTCGATGGAGTATTCACTTTTAAAATTTAAAGGATCTCTTCCGTATAGAAAGTCCTCTGACAGGGTTGTTATAATTACACATTGGTTAACACAACATTTGTACAAAATGATGATGACATGATGTTATGATTCTTTATCAGCCTAACCCACTGTATGTCAATATCAACCTAAACTTACATAGGCCTACATTCAATCACTTTTCAAAATCCATACATAAAGTTCTGTGGTAAGGTCGCCACATTTGGATCTCCTTGATCCCCCATCTTAAATCTTTCATTACATGGATGTTGTTCGTGTATTTTCCAATCTTACTAAGTCTTGTTGCTAATACAATAGTTTGCATATACCCATCAAACAATTGAAGTGGGATATTGTGATAAAACTCGCTCAGATTTGTTTCATGGTATTCGTCCAGTGGAAAAACTATAATAAGTGACTACTTTGTTTACTATAATGTGTCGGTCAATGTCACTCTTTGCAGTCGTTAGGTGTCATTTATAGCTGTCCACTAACCTCCTTCGGTAGAATCGGAACCTCTAGATCTGTGTGTGTGGAAATGAATAGAGCAATGTATTGACAGGGTATAGTCACTGTGTGGGACCAGTTCTTTAACTGAACATAGTAACAGATCCATGGGAATGTTCTGTAATAAGCCCGGAATAACAGCAAAGGAGGAACTCGCATGTACAAAATAGATGTAGCTAGGCGCCAAGAACGTATTGCACTGAACCGTCACCGTACGTGAACCATTAATTCATATTGACTTATTCAGACTTCTATTTTCTATTCCACAGAAACCGAATGTCCACTACCTGATCTATTACCACCAGCATGTGACTTTTTAATCCCTACAGGCGCATGCTGGAATTATTCAAAGAATAACGTGCGTTCCCCATTGGCATTGCAGTGTTGTCAGGTTAACAGCGTACCCAGCAATATTTACATCACAAAGAAAATAGGCCTTCCGGGAATATGCCTTGTCAATCAAACGTCCCATTCAACATTTATTCCAGAGATTTACTGTACATTAGAGTTGCACTCAAACAATGAAAATATACATCCTGGGTAATGTGAACTGTGTAGGTGTGGCCTCCGTAGATATGTACAGTGAGTGAGATGGTTCCTTTGCAATGTCACCTTGTCAGAGACAACAAGGCCTCCCACAAAGGCCTCCCGCAGTCAGGTGTCGGACCAACTGTATTTAGCTTTCACATTTCTCTCTTTGTTCTGAAAAAGCTTCTTTTTACAGTGTTGTCAATATACATGTTTTAATGTGCAGTTCTCCCCAGTAAGCCTTTTAAACAACAGCCACTAATCGTCCCGTTATAGAGGTAACACAGCAGTGTGCCGTGCGTGAGGGGAGGGGGGGGGGGGGCGAGGGGACGAGGGGGGGGGGGGACGGGGAGGGGAGGTTGAGGGAGGCCCTGCGAGCGGTACTGTAGGTGTCCTGCCCTCTTCTACAGCCATTCCCAGCGGGCAACAAAAGTATTTTATGGACTCATTTGTTTTACAGTACCACACGAAAGATATTATCATTCTAAAAGAGCCTCAACAATTTTTCACTTAAAGGATTTGCGGGAAAAGGGTATAGAACAAGAAGCTAAGAGCCGCCTTTTTTAAAAAGAAAGATGGCCAAGATCATCATTTTTCCTAAAATGTCCGTTAAAAAGCAATTTTTTTTTATATAACTGTAGAGACCAATTCATTGATTTATTTGCCTAGATTTCAAACATATAAGAATAGACAGAGGGTGTCGTCGTGAGACTGCAAACTACATAACCCATCCTGCATCACTGGGAAGCCTATCCCCTTCTCCATTTAACCACATGGAATATGTTACATTCCAGTGACGATTTAATGTTATAGAGGACAGGCATATTTCGCTTCACATTAATTTTGATTTTTGGACACGGTAAATGGTTTGTTGATTCATCATAGAACATATTTGCATGGTAAAACAGGTAACGGTGATGTCTCAGTAGCTTTTCTTTGTGTGACATCTCGCGGCTAAAGCTTTTTTAATTCGGTGAAACGTCTTTGCACAGATAAAACGTAAACAAATTCCATACTATAGAAAAGTCAGCACGAATTCCTCCTGTTGAAGATACCATTTTCGAATTCAGATATAACAGCGCATGTGTGTGCTTTAAATACTGGTGACATTTCCTCAAAATGCAGTAGGTAGTTCACAATAGTTCTGACAACAGAAGATGTTGTGTACATACGAAAGGTTCATAGATGAAAATGGTAACATGTTCCACCGTTATTATACTATTGAATGCAACAAAAATAGGTGAGATAAACATAATCAGTTTACCACGTCCTCCTCTCTTTAAGATTCATCATAATATTGAAAGTCGTTTCTCGCAGAGTATAGGAACACAGAATCGATAATTCGTGATTTCTCATGATGCATTATATTTCCGCTCAACTATCACGAGTCCAATATGCTTCATATCATTTAACAAGAGGAATGATAGTCGTTTTTCTGTCATGCATTGTTTCTGTCGGCAGAGGGACAAGTTAAACACGCAGTAGTGTATCACGTGCACCGACCCTTCGTGGCCGGTATTTTTGGGTATTTTTCCTACTAGTATGACTTTATCTAAACATTATAGCAGCAGTCCCTCCTCCTCTCCTAATTCCCCTCGTATGACATACTTCTTCTTTCCAAACTAAATAACGATTATGAGCGGGGCTTTTAAGGGCTTCAGATTAAAAGGGCTGTAGAAAGTTTGGGTTGAACATCAGTTTCTATAATTACCATAATTCTGCTTGCATAAAGCAATTACATTAGCATACTGTCCACACATTCTGTTTATACACATAAAACGATTTAAAAATCTAAATGAAAGAAAAGAAATTGAGAAAAACCAGATAAGGCAAGAGGGAGCCCCCTCCCCCTCAGCTCGACCCCCCAGCCCGTGTGTAGACAGGACCGAGCAGTGTAACAGGCGTCAGACCCACCCTTCATATCAGCGAGATTTATCCAACATTTCCTTACAGTGAAGACCTTGTAACGATCTGGGCATTTCTATTCGACTTTGAAAGTAAGAAATTATATCTCTAGATAGTAAATATAGTTCAGCTCAGAAGGAACCCTCTTGAGGTTTTTTGTATGTTTAATCTTTCAACAATAATGTAGGGTTTATGCAAAGACACCTTCTCGTTGATCGATATGGTCAGCCAATCAATAGCCTGTCACATAGGCTTACTGTAATACCGAAACTGAGATATACAGGATAAGTACATTAATGTTCAAATATTTAACATGAAGAATGACCTCTTCAAAGTTCCTCCTTTGAGCTGAAACCTTTAAATCATACATAAATCAAACGTATCATAATCGTCTTGTTATTGCTATCTACACGCACTGCCAGAGTATTGCTATTGCTACAGCTGTAAATTTCATAACAAAGATATCATTGTAAGGAGACATTGCATAAACTTTTATTGACCCTCTCGATCTTAAGAATGGTAATTACCATACATTCCCCCACCCCTGATATTTTATCCTATATTCCCCCGTCCAGTTGTTTTATCCTAATTCCCCCACCCAGATGTTTTATCTTACATTCCCCCATTCAGATATTTTATCCTACATTCCCCCACTTGGATGTTTCCTCCTACAACTCCTCACCAAGACGCTTTTCCAGGGGCCACGCTGGCATCGGTATCATCATAGAGAAATTTGCACACGAATAGAATGTATGACGTCACGTTCCATGATCAGCCAATTTGTCTATAAAATTATGGTTTTCACAAAACGTATTCTCTTTTCTATGCAGTATCTACACGTCCATTTGTTCTAGTTAGAAGCAACTTTCCCGTGTATTTGAGAACCGTTCACAATCCAACAATCCACTCATTTGACCGTTCAGCATGTCCTCTTTCGAATCCTCAATACAAGAATCTCTTGTGAATTCACAAAGTTGGTGGGAGGAGAGTCCATTTTCGGAGGCCCTCCTCCCCAGCTGTTGCTGGGTTGACCAGTCTGTGGGTAGGTCCATAAAACGGTCCCTCTGGACACCAATGAGGTGCTGTGTGTGGTGTGGGGGGCGTGGTGTGAGGGGGGTGGTGCCCCCCGGTCCGTCGGGGGGTGCGCCCCCTCCCCCTGGGGCCGCCCGGGCCGGGGTGTGCGGCGTGCAGGGCGCCCAGCCCTCCATGTCCGCGCCCGGCGGGCGGCGCCCCGTCTGTTAACTCTTGATGGCCTTGTAGTAAGACACAAAGCCTACCAGCATCAGCAGTAGTATTAACCCACCGATGATGATAAGGATCAGGTGGATTGGTATACTGCCCTCGCTGTTATGCTTCCTCTCCAACATGACCTGGCCCGGCGTCTTGTCGGTGGCCGAGTTGGCCCCCGAGCTGCCGGCGCCCTGTGTGCGCGGGTCCAGCCCCGACCCTGACCGCTTCCGGGTGTCGGTGTTGGCCGCCCCGGAGGGACACACCCAGTCCTCGATCAGCTTGGCGTCTGTCTTGTTGGCTGCAAACAGATGAAGCACAGTGAGTCAAACGTTCAAAGTAGTTAATAAAAAGGCTGCACACATGTTGCGTAAATATAAGAAAGTTTAAAAGCAACATTGTTTACACAGAATATTCCATACGCAACGCCCGCGGGCAAGAGTATGGCATTCTTATAAGGCTGTAGTTATTGCGTGATTTAGAAAACTGATACTGCGAGGCTACAAAATGAATACTGTTGACAAAATTATAACATCACATTTCTATCATAATTGTGACCAAATATGTTCCAGTAAGTTAACTTTGTTACATGTTCTTCCAGATTCGTTAAGGTCACATTGGAACCTATCTATGATCAATATCAACAGATTTACGCTACAACTTCAAAATCTCATGTAACAAGAATTTCTCTCGAGGTTTGCACACAATTCCACTAATTTCGTATGCATTAGTTAAACTTAATGACACAGGACAACTCCTGATGAAGTTTACCTGTAAGGATAAAACGTTTAGTTGAATTATCAAAAGCCACCTCTAACAAAACGTTTATGTCTCTGGTTTTGTGTTGATGACTAGACTAAAAGTGAATAAAAAAGGAATAAAAAAAACTTCTCAATTCTGAATTATATTAAGAAGTGGAACTTGCTATTCAATGTAGCTACGCCCTTAGTCCGATACACGCTATCTTCATCTCAACTTTCACCAACCATGAATTCCTTTTATTAACTCTGGTAAATCAGTTACATAGAAGAGAGAGTGAGTTCTCGCATGACATAAAAATATTAAACACCATAGATCTGAGGGGTTATAAAATCCTGCTTTTCACATGTATATAAGTGAAAAGTACCTATAAAGTCTCTTCAATGAAATACTTTCTCAAATTGAATAGAGATATTTTTGTTTGATGAAAAAGGAGTTACATATATATAGAACATGACAATGAACATGGAAAAGACATGATTAAAAGTGACGCCCCCCGCAGTTCTTATTGAGTGTGAACTATTCTCTTGCTATTTTTCAGGCTAACGGCTCACTATATTTGTTCAATAGCAAATGGAAATTTAAAAAAACTGAATTGTCAGGACAAAAATCTTTTACACAAGTTGTCATGCACCAATGGCATGCCTTAACCTGATCTGGGCTGCTGAACCCATTTGGGGTGTTTGTTGTTGACAATAATTTATGTTTATTGACGCCTCATATCTTTGAGTCAATGTTAGGCCTAGATGTATTTTTATTTTTTAGACGCTACTTTGATTGATGCTCATTATCAACTGGCAGATATTATAGAGGTTGGAATTGCAGTCACTGCTGTCCCACAAGGCCCCTTTTTCATACATCCCGGTCACACACTGGGCAGGCCTGTAGGTGCACCCACACGGCGGGGTGCAGGAGGAGATTACTGTTGACCCGAACAGACCGTCAGAGTGTTAGGAGGCACCGGCTGGGGGCCGCCATGTTTTTTGGCCGTCTCCTGATGACGGCCCCGGGCCGAGTGACTCGTCAGGGGGGTCTACCAGCTCGTCTACAGTCACACACATTTACACAAACTGGCCCACAGCGTCAAAGCCATGAATATGGGTGCCGGTATTCATCTTGCCAGTTCACCTGGATGGCAACTTGTGGAGAGGGACATTCTCATCTCTCTGATAGTTAGTTAAAGACCCCTTGTTGTCACCCCACTACATGACACCTCACCCTGTACCCAGCCAGCTTGCGACATAACAGAAACATTCTGCAACCATAGTATTTTAGTCAGTTGTTACTTATACGATGGCATGTAACAATAACATTATGGATGGTGAGGTTGATACCTCACCAAATCAGAATGTTATTATAACATTATTTTTTGGTGAGGTTAGGATGAAACCAAAACAGAATGGTATAAGAACATTATGTTCGAGTTGAAGAACATAACCAGAACATTGTAATAACATTGCAGTGCAATGTCACAGCATTATGTTGCAGCGACGTGATTGGGAGTCATCAAAAGAAAATAACAAGAACCAAATACAGAACCAACCAGAACATTACTGTAACATTATAATAATGTCACATCCTTGGCTGGGTATGACCTGACTGTATGTCACCCCACTACATGACACCTCACCTTGTGTGACCTGACTCAACATGACCCCAGTACATGCACTTTGCGACCTCACATGATGGTATTATTTCAGTCTAAGCTTGGACACTCTCCTCTGACCCTGTCCTCTCGCCTGGGATACTCTCACTTTGTCCCCTTACCTTTTCTCACCTTTTTGGGTATTTTGGCGGTTTCTCCTCTTGCTGTCTGTGTTGTTATACTGAGTACTGTGTCACCTATGTTGGTGTTTTGGGTGTTTTGGTTGGTGGTGATTGGAGTAGTCACTGTTATATCTGCGTGTGACTGTTAAGTGGCAATCTGGGTAGGCCATGTGCTGAGATTACACTGTGATTAGATGGTCATTACCGCCATCGGCTCATGTTAGCCCGACACAAGTAGTCTGTTTCCATTAGCCGTCACAAACACCTCATCAACACCACCCCCGAGTCCCAATCATAAAACTAATTCCCGTTTCGTTTTTCTAGATTGGAACTGTGTTTCACAGAGTCACTCGTTTTTCCCCTCCTTATTTAAAGTGGGACATTTGACTGCACGCCACAAACTCTGTGGACATAGGTTTCTAAATTGTGTATTACTCAATTAGTTCATTAGTGCCATATAGATAGCCTACTGTGAAGTGAGTTTTAATTTGCGAAGAATATATCAATTATTATGCTACCGTGAAGAGTATGAGGAAAGTTATCTTAGCAGTAGCGATCTGGTCTGCTAATACTGAATTCCTTGGTTAAATCCGAATCGTGTTTCCTCTTGGCGTCATGGATTATTATCAGGCATATTTCATACACCATAGTCGTCAATGTACTATACGCCTTGCACAGACATGGTCACATGACCAGATTTTGTTGATCACGTGGCTATACAGTGAATGAGAAATGTAAATTCTAGGATATCAAAATGGTTAGTCATGATCAGTGTTAGGTGAATTTGACAAATGTTTGTATTCTTAATGTTTTAGAATGGTAAAAAACAATAATTGAATTAAGGAGAATAGTTGAGTCTTACTAAAGTGGCTATATAATCCAAATAATCACTGTGTGCATGACTACTGAACACTTTATTTTCATATTAAATCTTAGCACTTACATCCGTATCCTCAATATCTAAGAATGCTTATGTTACCAATCAAATTTTCAGTCGTAAAGTAAAATATTGTATATATACAAGAATTTTCCTTCACAACTGTACCATATAGCAGCAATTGTCAAATTCTTTCAGAGATATTGAGAGTATATTATACTATAAATATCAAATTTGGCAATTGCTGCTACATGGTGTCAAAATTATCTAGAGCCATGACTCAGATTCAAAAGTGGTAAAAGCTACTTCTTCTTCGGAACCAAACCAGGGTAGGTAGAGGTGAAGTTGGTCGAAAATCACTGCGTTTAAGAATTATGAACAATGGTATCAAGATACATTTTCATTTTAGCCTACAACATCTGCACACTATTCCCATATGTGTGTCCTCTAACATTACAAAGTTAGACTCTATCTACATGGTCTTATCCTGATATCTTTCATCTTGCAGTACGGGCTGCCACTTTTATGCTTGTAACCAGCTTAACCATGTTGGAATGTGCATTACACAGGCGTTCATCAGACACGCTGTAATCAGAGTGCTAATAAGAGTGGGACGTGGAAACAGGTCATTATGATACAAATTGAGAGAGGTTCACCATCTCATGGGCAGTCTGTTCACTATGGTTTCATCTTACCTCAGCTTTCCAGGCATGAAATGAACGTTTGAACTCTTTTTTATATAAAGATGTATGAGGAGTGTACCAAAACCATAGTTCTTTTGTTCTTTCTACAAAGGTATTCAAAGACTATGATGAGAAAAATATTTTGACTGAGAGCGTTTCTTTTTTCCTTAATGTTTCCTCTCCTGAAATTTGAATCTACCAACATCTCGGGCGATCTGTGCCTGGTGCCCTGCTAACAGGCCGTCTGTGCCTTGTGTCACTGCTTGCAGATCACACAGACCGTCTGTGCCTGGTGCCCCTGCTTACAGGCCATCTGTGCCTTGTGTCACTGCCTGCAGATCACACAGACCGCCTGTGCCTGGTGCCCCTGCTTACAGATCACACAGGCCATCTGTGCCTAGTGCCCCTGCTTGCAGATCACACAGCCCTCTGTGCCTGGTGCCCCTGCTTACAGATCTCACAGGCCATCTGTGCCTTGTGTCCCTACTTACAGACCTCACAGGCCATCTGTGCCTGGTGCCCCTGCTTACAGACCTCACAGGCCATCCGTGCCTGGTGCCCCTGATTACAGACCTCACAGGTCATCTGTACCTGGTGCCCCTGATTACAGACCTCACAGGCCATCTGTGTCTGGTGCCCCTGCTTACAGACCTCACAGGCCATCTGTACCTGGTGCCCTGCTTACAGACCTCACAGGCCATCCATGCCTGGTGTCCCTGCTTACAGACCTCCCAGGCCATCTGTGCCTGGTGCCCCTGCTTACAGACCTCACAGGCCATCTGTGCCTGGTGCCCCTGCTTACAGACCTCACCAGCCATCTGTGCCTAGTGCCCCTGTTTACAGACCTCACAGGCCATCTGACAGACCTCACCAGCCATCTGTGCCTGGTGCCCTGCTTACAGATCTCACAGCCATCTGTGCCTGTTGCCCCTGATTACAGATCTCACAGGCCATCTGTGCCTGGTGCCCTGCTTACAGACCTCACAGGCCATCTGTGCCTGGTGCCCTGCTTACAGACCTCACAGGCCATCTGTGCCTGGTGCCCCTGATTACAGATCTCACAGGCCGTCTGTGCCTGGTGCCCCTGCTTACAGACCTCACAGGCCATCTGTGCCTGGTGCCCTGCTTACAGACCTCACAGGCCATCTGTGCCTGGTGCCCTGATTACAGACCTCACAGGCCATCTGTGCCTGGTGCCCCTGCTTACAGACCTCACAGGCCATCTGTGCCTGGTGCCCTGCTTACAGACCTCACAGGCCATCTGTGCCTGGTGTCCTGCTTACAGACCTCACAGGCCATCTGTGCCTGGTGCCCCTGCTTACAGACCTCACAGGCCATCTGTGCCTGGTGCCCTGCTTACAGACCTCACAGGCCATCTGTGCCTGGTGCCCTGCTTACAGACCTCACAGGCCATCTGTGCCTGGTGCCCCTGCTTACAGACCTCACAGGCCATCTGTGCCTGGTGCCCCTGCTTACAGACCTCACAGGCCATCTGTGCCTGGTGCCCTGCTTACAGACCTCACAGGCCATCTGTGCCTGGTGTCCTGCTTACAGACCTCACAGGCCATCTGTGCCTGGTGCCCTGCTTACAGACCTCACAGGCCATCTGTGCCTGGTGCCCTGCTTACAGAACTCACATGCCAGCCATGCCTGGTGCCCCTGCTTACAGATCTCCTGAAAATTGAATCTACCGACATCTCAGGCCATCTGTGCCTGGTGCCCCTGCTTACAGACCTCACAGCCCTCTGTGCCTGGTGCCCTGCTTACAGACCTTGCAAGCCATCTGTGCTGAGTGCACTGCTTACAGACCTTACAAGCCATCTGTGCCTGTTTATAAGATGTTTCGAAACGAGTCCTTTTCCTCTCCAGGGAAAGACGCCACCAGGTGTCTCCAGGCTGTTGCTGACAGTTTGATAACAATCCCCCTCTCCACCTACTACTTACAGAATAGAACGAGGCAGATCTGGAAACAATAATTACATGTACATATACAATGGATAATGTGAATACCTTGGTATCACTTACATGGTTATTTAAGGTAGAAAGCTGATCAAGTGGTGTGTAGACACAGCTTCCTACTTTGAGGGGTACTTTGGAGGGTTGTAACAGGAATGGTTTACCAGAGAACATGCTTGTGTGGAGCTTGCCGTGACAGGCTCAGGTAGGCTGGTACCCTGGGCCGACGGATAACCGGGTTTGTCACTTAGATCTGGTGCTAACAGCTCCACCAGGGTCTGCCACTGCCCTCAGCAGGGCTGCCCGACCAACTCAATTCCCTCTGAGCCACAATAACGTTATCCTGATCCCACTATCCCATCAAACCGCCCCTCTAGTCGCCCCACACCCAAACGACACAGCATGAATGTGCTTAGGCCTTGTTAGCAAACTAACTTTCACCGACCGGGAGGTCTGGAGCGCTGAAGTAACACTTAGGGGAAACTTCACTTTCTACACAGGTGTTAATTTAGCACAGCAACATGCAATTAATAGGATTTCTAAATGGAAAACGGTTAGGTTATTAAAATGATAGTACATGGATCCTACATTGATTTGACGTGGTTCCCGGTGAACAAAACCCCTAGAGCTGGCCTTTGTGTACTCATAAAGCCCACCCTAAAAGGGGCTACACTATGTGATCACCTTGCAATGTCTTTTGATGTGAGATATATTATATATATATTCAACACGTTATATATTCAACACGTTAAGTATATTTTGACTTACACACATTAGGTATACTTAAGTATGGTGCTTTTGAAGCCATCGAAATCAAGATAGAAAGTAATGTTAAGGTATGATAGTTTAGTGGGTATAGCCAGGGCAGAATTAGGATGCACCTCAGACCCACTAGTGACTCATGAACTTGCTGTCCTGCTTTAATATTCGATGCCATCAAACTATTTGGCAAGTGTTTGAATGTGTGAGCATTTCAACTATTGTAACATTGTGTTATCAAATAACATAATGACATTTAACAATATTTTTGACATAAAAGTATTCGACTAAGTTTAAAAGCAATCAAAAGTATTATAAGTGTTTGATAATGTATATAGAAAACTGTTAAATCAACCTAAAAGTAAAACTATGGTGTGCCAAAATACAATTCAGATATCCATTGAGAGCAGACTGCCTGTACAAAGGTGATCTGAGAACGGCGACGTCACTTTTGTCTGAGGAATCCTTGCGTGCACAGATCCCATTCCTTGTGAGGTACGTACTTTGTTTTCTGGGAACTACTCGCATGTTATTCTTTTTATCAGCTTTAGTAAAGAAACGATAAAGGAGTCGACCACGGCATGTTGCAATAAAAGACACTGGGATTGGAAAATACTAAGTTTTCCGTTGTAATTCAAAGTCGTTACTACTTTAGAGTGTACAAAGTGCAACAGATCTTTCATTCGATGAAAGGCCAGTCAGGAGAGTCCCTCTTGTTAGCTAGTGGTATACAGTTTTGGGCTTAAAGATGAATACTGAAGAATGCACATGTGGCATCACTGGGTCTTAATTGCAGGGAATTCACTGGTTAGATCAGAAGCGGTGGGACCTTCTGACAGCTTTATCTTTCTTGTATGTGCATATGCTACTTGATAAACATTGTGATAAAATTGCGATTTTGTACCTTTTTGCAGCGATTTGTACCTCCCCTCACTACTTCAACTTCTCAACTCGGCCCCCCATCAACCAGAGAAGTAAATGATCCACTCACCCATGATGGCTGTAAAGGAGTAGTGTCTACAAGCTGCCTCGTCGTCGTAGCTGCGCTGGAACTTGAGCGTCTTGCCGACGCGCAGGTGTCTGGGCGGGTTGTGCAGGAAGCGGTAGAACTGGTCCTGGGTGGCGCAGGGCACGCTGCTCCAGGCGATCGGGTTCTGCTTGGGGAAGTACAGCCCCAGCACGTCGCCCTTCTGCACGCGGATCAGGTCCTCCTTGGACTCCACCTCCTGGAAGCGCAGGTGGGTCGGGTGGAAGAAGTTCTGGCCGACGAGCGTGTAGGTGTCCTCGAGCTCGGGGAAGGGACTGGGCCGCCACACCTGGAGGTAGACCTCGTGCTGCAGGCTGATGATGTTGGCGAACACCTGCCAGCCCTTGATGACGCCGTCGGCCAGCGCCGTCTGCGTGGGGTCGGGGATCACCACCGTGTTGGTCAGCGTGTCCCGGTGGGGCCGCAGCTTGGCCTCGTGGCCCAGGGTCCGCGAGTCTGAACACAACAACAACAGTAACAAAGTTTTAATGACGTCTTTAAGAACGGAAACGATCATCTTCTGCGAAATGCGAGTTGGTGTAAGAATAAGGAGACATTTCCTTGCCAGGTATTACTCTATTTCCTTCTTTTAATTGTAATTGCAATAAACACCAGGGTTACCACTAGTTTTCAGATTTTAGACTATTACTGATTGAATATAATTTTTACACGAACGATTTGTAAATAAAGGTATTAATCAAAAGTTGGGACGCAAAGAGGTTAAAAAGGACAAGGGAAAAACAATCCATCACAATGCAAAAAGGGTCCATCCTTTCACCATCAATACACACACACACACACACACACACACACACACACACACACACACACACACACACACACACACACACACACGACAAGATGTCCACTTTTCCACCAGTCTCTGCCCACATTCTTATGTATCGGGGTGTCGCCGCATTAGCTCAGGGCCACCCATCCATCATTTACCAGTATCACAGCGTTACGATCACCCCTATTCACAATAGAGAGTGGTAGAATTGTTACGTGGAATAATCATTCATCATCTGCTCGTTCATCACACATTGTATAAAACAGATAATTTATTATTTTCACAATTATAGCAGTCGGACTTCTTCAGAAAAGACAATAGTAATGATGTTGCATTAGGGTATAGTACAAGCTGTTGTTCGGTATAACATCTTGATGAAAGTGACTCTTGGCATGTTACGATAGACAGTCGACTCAACAGCACAATATTGTGCGGTTACGTTGAGTGATCTTATTTTGCAGTTTATGGCCGTGGTTTCCTTTTCTTTTATCGTAGTTCAAAATGTGAAAAGCGCGGGCAGTTATATTGTCTATATTGTTCCATTTCTTTACCAGTCGAAATCGAATTTTTCACTTGCCCAGACGCGGCCAATAGACTAGATGTCCCACGTATTGGGGCGGGCCGCGTTCTGGGGTCCTTTGTAATGTATAATACAGCGAGTTGGGACTGCAGCCGTCAAGGGGGTACTTGGAATACAGTGGTCAGTCAGAGCCCCATGTAATATTCAGTGACCACGACTTCTTAGCCGCACCCAGGGCTGGTGGCGGAGGGATCACGTGACGCGGTGGTGCCACCTGGTGGCCGGTGGGTTCGGGGTGCGGGTCGTGTAAGCTGACATGCGCAGTCCGCATTAGGCCGCGTGGAGTAGGCTAGATGAGGGCTCTGAGTGAGTCACTCAGAAGGGGCGAAACTGGATCGGTTAAAATGCGCTCTGCACGTATGTGGGGTGAATAGACTCAGCTGGTGTATTGTAGCGGGTACATATACCTGTGTATATGTTATACGCCTATATTATACTGTGACCCGCCGAGGAGAAAAGGGGCTATTTCTTTATTTAAGACGACACCTCCGACGTTTATACAGTTGCAGTTATGTTTTGTAAGAGGTCTTACTTCGTATTCAAGAGATTACATTTGAAAGGCATCCGTTGAACGTTTTTGTAGTGAACAAGAGATGCTAATCCCAATTCAGAATTAGATCTACAATAAAATGTATGTATAACCAGATATCGGCATCCTAGATCTGTTCAGCGTAAGGCAACATCTTTACTTTTACGTACTACCCATTCAAATTTAACCATTAGATAACATGACTAGATGGTCCATGGCTAAACGAGGAATTGGCAACTTGTACATCTATATCAAATATGAAACTGTGCTGGAATTCGACCAATGGAAAACAATTATAAAGTCACTCAGTCGTTAACTCATGCAGTACTTCTACTGCATGTATTTGTACGGCATCAGATCGGCATGATAATTAAGTCATTTCAAACGTGCAGGACCCATTATGGGTGCGCAAGGGGATATACAAGCGTTACTAAGCCAATATTATGTGCAACGAGTTCCAGAAGGGACACCTTGACTCAGCGGAGACCTGTTTTTGCGAGCCCGGACGTCCTTGACTGCATATGTCTCTCCCCCTGCGGTGGCAAACACATTATATACCACCGAGGCCCGGGCATTAGCGGGAAGTACCGCACAGAGTCGCACCTGACGACGGGCCCCACAGCGCCTGCTGGTGGCACGGTCGTGCATTATTATGGAGGGGAGTGTCCCCCCTGGAGCGGGGAGGACGTAATCACTGCCGCCAGAGACTGGCCGCGCCCTGCCCCCACCCGCCGCCCGCCGCGCTAAAGCCCGCCGCCACCGCCGACCCGATGCAACCTTTCAATGCCCCCATCTTTTACCCTTTCTGTCGGTATCAGCGGCGCACACGGTAGGAAGTTGAACTAATGAATTAAAACACGCCTGAATCCGTTGATGGAGTGCGGCTGGAGGGGCTTGAGAGGCTACGGCCCCGGCCCGCTGGGAGCGGTCTTTGATAAAGGGTCCTGCCGACGTCAGGCAGCAGACGGCGCCACTGGACCACTGACCCCCGTCCCGTAGTCCGCCCTCCAGCCCATCCTCCAGCCCGTCCCCCACTCTCATACTCTGTGGCGTCTGTCGCTTTCTATACCTGCGCTAAACCCCATGGCCTCTAGGTAGCACATGTAAGTCCACCATCCACTGTCATCCTCGAACTATACCTTCCATTTGCCTCTATTCCCCATCTGCTTTCTGTCGTCCGGATACTTTTAACCACCAATCAGGCAACCTTGGCTGGACCGGTCTATTTACCAAACATTAACATAACCTTCATCAACCGTCTGTATTAATCTCATTCATGAACAAACTCTTCGAAATCATGTTTTCTCCTCGAATAAGGTAGATAAATCCTCAATTCGTTGTCAACTTTTTCTCCATCAAATAAGTTGTTTCAATTATTGATTCTAAATGAATGGTCATTGCCTCTAATTAAGTTAAGTCCCTGAGCATATAGCAATGATCGTTTCTATGTGTCACAGCTATGACCGTCGATTGATTACTCACTTGTGGCATTCTCTCTCTTGGGTCGGGGTTAATTTCGGTATGTATAGATTACCCGGGATCACGTGACCTTATGCAGTATCTCCAGGCCCGCGGTGCTCATCGGGTAGGTCTATTTACAGTCCGGGAACCAGCGGGTTGTCATGACAACCACCATCCCGGTCAGCGTCCACCGAGTCACGTGACCCGGGGTCAAAGATCGACCGGAAGTGGGTAGCACCAGCAGGGTGGTGTGGGTTGGCCACCAGGTGTCGTGGTGGGTATGCGCAGTCGGTTATTAATCACGTTATGCTACGATATAGCACGCGCATATTATGGAATGACGTTTAAGCAATTCACATACGTCTTGACATCTTAACATCTGTATGTCCTACTCTCTTTCAGTGGGGAAAGGGGGGGGGGGTTCTGGAGGGGTTCTGTTACCACCTTGCCTGGGTGCTAACGGTCCCTTTGTTTTGGGAAACCAGTTAGGGAAAACGTATTCTGAAAATGTTCGCCTAAATAAGCTCTATTATTTACACGACAATATCGTGTAAATTGACCTTATTGTATACGAGTCACTCTATATATAAGAAGTAAATAAAAGTGGGATTTTGAAGCCTGTAGCTTATATCGTACATCCTATTTGTGCGATGTCATGTGATGAGGCTCCACTATTTAGGGGCAATATCAAGTGAATATCATGTTGCATATATTGGAAGCCATGTACCTGCAGCATCGACAACACTATGTTCATTATTTTCACTGTATAGATATACATATCTGATATTGACGCCTGTATTAATACTGTTACACGCGAGGAATGAGAGTAGTATATGGAAATGTGAATTTATAGATGGTAGTTTCGTTTGCACTGTGTACGCGATTATGTTAGTAGTACACCAATATAGGAATTTGTAGCTTCTTGCACACATTGTTTCTCTGATACAGGCGACGTTGTGTATGTACACTGCTTCTCGTATAAACGACTGCTTATATGCTCCACATCGCCAACATTTTTTCACAATATAAGCGACACTATCGCCTTGACTCTATTATATACAAGCGACATGTTAGTAGTATATTGAAATGGAAATTTATAGATGTTTTGATTTTTGTGACGTACATGTTTTCCTGCATACAGGCGTCGTCGTGGATACACTGTCTCTTGTATAAGCGTCACATAAGCTGCGATTAAAGTCCCGATTGATTTGGGCCGTATTAGGGCTTCTCCCACCTGCAGTTCTCCGTGTGTGCCGTCAAAGTTGTTAAGCTAAGGGTTATCCTAAGCCTAATGACAGTCCCGACAGTTGTCATAAGGGTCCCGACAGCCTTAAGATAACCCGGACAATATTCCCAACAGTATTATGTTCTTATATAGGCTTTACACTATATTTTCTAAAATCCTCTCCTGGATCTCGCCATAGACTATCGTAACCATTGACCTAAGTGTGGTTATCGGGCTGTGTAAACCAGGCTTGACCCAGCATCTTCATCGGCCAGAAGGCCAGAACCATCGGGCTGTCCTTGAACTTCTTCTAGCGTGAAACGTAGTTCGTGCTCGTCATTTTTGTTTGTATCAAGTGCTAGTGCTAGAATAACCCGTTTAGATGCACCAAATACGGTTATTTTCAGAACACGTTTTTGTGATCAAGGTATTATAGGTTTAACAACTTGTTGCCGGGCATGGGGCGGTGTAGGGGCGGGGGCGGCGGGCTGAGGGGTGGCGGGGTGGCGGTCTACCTGGTGGACGGTGGCCCAGAGGTCGGGCAGGGGCGGCTCTGTCCATTAAGACCAAGCAGGCCGGAGCCGGCCAAGAGGGGACTAATGCTCACATCGTGTCCGGGCGGCCCGAGGGCGGCCGACCAGAGGCCAAGGTCCGCGACCAGCAACACGGACCTAGGAAATGCATGTTCTACTATGTTAAAAAAAAGTCTCATTGAAATCAGACTTTTTGTGTATTTCTGCGTTTTCCTTATACTTCATGAAAAGAGGGAGTTAAATGATTGGGCGAAGCAGGAAGCTTCAGACCAGGGCATGTCTGTCTCGGTGTAGATCTGCAAATGAACAAATGGAAATGCCTCGCAGGGGTGGCCTTATGACACTCAATCTTTTCATTACAAAAATAGAGAAAGGAACTCAATTCACTAAACATAATTCATTTCAAAATGATCTGATTTTGCTTTATGATACATCAATAGAAAGGTGGGAAAAAAGTATATGAATATTTTAATACTTTGATACTTATACCTTCTGTGTGCTACTTTCATTAACCCAATTATGTTCAGGTGAAATAAATGAATCAAATTAATCAATGTAAAACTAAGTATCCAAATGCATTCAACAGTGGTACCTCAGATTATATATATCACGAGACATTTAGTTTAATTTATTTATTTTTATCAAAACCTATTCCAAACTTTGACCATCTTCTACCCTGGCTGTACCTTGCCTGGCCCAAGGCAGGAATCGTTTATAAATATAAAAATGTAATATTTTGGTTTACCATAGCCCTTTGCTACCATTTTGTTGTACACCTTTATGAGTGAAGAGTGCGACGTGATTATGATTATGAAGTCTCCCAAAAACCGTTATGCAACTTCTACGCAACATAATTGCAAGTGAATTGCAAGGAACAGGCTGGCAACACAGAATAGATAGAGTAACACAATATACTATATGTATCATGTGTAGAATCATGTATAGTTACCAGAGGGTAAAATGTTTCGGCTTACACGGCTAATTCAACCCGGTCTAACCAGAAAAAGGACTAGCGTCACTAATCTGACCAGACGGCCGCCATTTACATCTCCTCTCTGGCTCCCTCTACTGATGGACACAGTTCCCTCCATACCACTTTCTAGACTGAAGTGCGATCCAACACCATGTTATTCCTAACCCAAGTCACGCCCTCCCTCAACTGACGCCTTCACCCAATCTCTGTGACGGACTTGCTCCTACCTGTACTTACAGCTCCTGATGAGCTCCCAGTTTTAACGGTTCCCAGTGAGCTCCTAGATTCAACGGCTCCCAGTGAGCTTCCAGTTTTAGCAATTTCCGATGAGCTCCCAGTTTTAACAGCTCCCAGTGAGCTCCAAGTTTCAACGGCTCCCAATGAGCTCCTAGTTTTAACAGCTCCCAGTGGGCTCCCAGTTTTAGCAATTTCCGATGAACTCCTTGTGCAAACTGCTCCCGATGAACTCCAAGTTTTAACAGCACCAGATGAGCTGGTACTGCAAAAAGCTCCCGATGAGCTCCAACTTTTAACAACTCATGATGAGCTCCCAGTTTTAAAAGCTCCGGATGAGCTCCCATTGCCAACAGCTTCCAATGATCTCCAATACCAACAGCTCCTGATGACCTCCCCATAGCATTAGTTCCAAGCCCCCCAATACCAACGGCCCCTGATAGGTTGCTAGTGCAAGCAGCCTCTGATGAACTAACTGGGTCAACAACCACTGACAATCTATAAGTTAAACCTGCCTCTGACAAGCTCCCAGTACCAACAGTTCCTGGTGAGTTCACAGTGCTAAGTACCAAGTACCACGCCTTTGAGTTCAACACTTTATTCGCGGACACACCTATGTCATTTATGTTCATTCTACAATGGGGAAGTTATCATTTACAGTATTGATCTCAACATAACTCTCAGTCACACACTAACCCCGAGAGGCCCTACGTGTTGTGTAGACTCCTGACCACGCCCCCCACTGAGGTGTCAGACTGCACCTCGTCCGTCGCCCGTGTAACGTGGTTAGGGCCGCACACCACAGACCCACCTGTCAGGGCCGGCCCTGCCTCCCGCCCCTCACGGCCGCCCGCTTAAGGCGGGTTTACACAGGCCGTCAACGGGTCCTTACGAAAATTCCCTTATGTTAACCTTACGTTAATGAATTATCGTAAGGAAAAAATGTATTATATAGGTCACTATCGTAGGCTATCTGTAAGAATTGTCGTAAGGACTATGGCCATGAAGAGTTTACACAACCCGACAATATCCTTAGGATAATAAAACCATCATCCTTGACAAAAGGCTTACGATAAAGAAAGTAGCTAATAGATTTGTATAAGAATATGACCATTGACATAGGACAGGGGGGTTTACACAGGCCGATAGTGAATCTTATGACAAAAAATGTCATTGTCGTAAGCCCAATTTAATTGTCGTAAGGGCATTATCCTAAGGATTCTCACAAAAATTTCAAACACGTCTGAAATTATCATTATCGTAAGGAAGTACTTCCGATAGGTTATCCTAAGGCTTAGGACAGCTTAAGACAATGAAATCCTTAGGATAAATTGGGTTTACACAGGCCGAGAACGTCGTCGGGACTGTCGTAAGGCTTCCGTCAGTCATCGGGACTGTCGTAAGGCTTACGTTAATGGTTGTCGGGAACATATCGTAACGTTTTTGACGGCCTGTGTAAACCCCCCTTTAACCAGCACCGCCCAATATGGAAATAGGAATTAGTAAACGGGAAAAGTTCACAAAGACATCTAAATCGCAAACCAAATCGTTAGTTAAGGAGGATGATATCACATTGACGTATATTTAAAAATGAAACATATTACCAAAATTGACTGTCGAACTTATTACCAAAATTGACTGTCGATTCAGTCATTGTGAAATAAGACAGCATACATGTCGGCAGAGGCCGTATTCGTTGTGGTTTTGACATGGGAACTATAGGAGTCGTCACCCGTCTTTTAGCCATAGGCCTTTCATCATCCTTGTGTGTGCATTTTATCAATGCTATGTCGGCGCCCCTTATAGGCAGGGGCTGTCACTTGGGGGGTAGGCACCCTTCAGGGGACATCAAACGCGACATGATGGCCGTCACATATCGGTATCGTCCATGCAAATGCATGTTGGACAAGTGTCGAGTTTCATGGCGGGGATCGATGGACAACAACAGATAAGGCTGGCCCAATCCCGGCCACAAACACTGGGTGGGGCGGGGGGCGGGGGGCGTGTGCAAACTGCGCCCGGCACTCGGCCTGTGCACGGACCACACTCTCCGCCCCGCCCCGGACATATCCAACCCGAGAAGGACGGCCGAGGTTGACACCCTGCCCATGTCTATGATATGTGCCGTGTGGGCTGACTCCAGGGCCCTGTTATGTCGCCGCCAACGGGAGATATGCAGCCTTGAAATTAGAGATCATAAACGGTCAGCACTGAGGTGGGGACGGGAGATCCCGAGGTGACGCGGACCGACCAGCACTGACCAGGTGAGCCAGGCACAAGGAGCTGAGTAGGCGGGGGGGGGGGGGGGGGGGGGGGAGAGTCAAAAGACCCCTCCTCTCTTGGTGAACATCATTTCTTTTGAAATCCGGGACTTGACCATATATGCGTCTTTGAGTGATTTAGGTACAATCAGATTCTTGAATGTATTTATATGTATTTACATTACAGCTGTACAATAAAACAAAATAGTGTTTTATAGAATAGTGAGTGAGTGAGTGAGTGAGTGCCGGATGTTTTATGCAGTACTAACAGCCTGTGTCATTTTCAGGCAAAAACCAGTTAGGACGAATTCTGACTTTTCAGACATATGTTTTGACTTGGTCAGTCTTTGGTGATTGTATCTATGAGATGAGGGTGACAGGGCATGGCAAACAGCAGGGGATCAAAATCTGGAAATCACTTTTGCTGTACCTCATGCCTTAGTGGCCCCAGTGCTGTCCCCCTTACCCTATTGTCACCTTCTATGATCAGCAGGGGCTACTGGGGGCTTATATTCTTCTCAGGAGCAGAAGTCCCACCCCAGGACCCCCACGGGTGTTGTATAGAATATCTTCAATAGAAACAAACATATGAGGGAATACCACTAACCTTATAATCACGCTCAAATATTGGCACAATGGTCTATAAGCTATAGATCATCATAGATTATTTGCAATTCTCAAACATATAGAAGAAATGTATATGCCACTTTTACTTAAAACAACATCATTGAATCATTCTCAATGTTCGCTATCATTTCAAAATGAGGAATTCTGTACTTATATCTAAACCAAGCATCCATGATTATCACGTTTTCAGGGAGAGTTTGTACTGACCATAAACATAAGATGGTTCAGTGGAAAGCCTTTATGGAAATGTATAGCTATGTTGAGGTAGTTCTATTTGTTTGTGTTATCATTTTCTTTCTTTTTGGTGTGTTTCACACACTGCTTGACAAAATTATTTTGTATAATATTTTCAGACTGGATTGATGGGCCTTTCACATTCAGTCAGTAGAACCTCACCTTGATTAGAGTAAAGGTGTAGCTTACATCCTATTGATTTTAAAGATAAAATTTGAAGCCAAGCACATGGCAGATGTTTTACATTAACAGATATTCACACGAACGATGCAAATGACAGTGGTGCGTGTGCGTGACCTGAATGATAAACATGCATCAGCCTGCGGAAGGACTGTGTGCTTAGACCCGGGGGGCGGGTTTCAGTGTATTGTGTATAGGTGCGGGCCCGGGGGGCGGGCACGGCATGCAGCCACATCACACGATGAGGACACCAGGCTTAGTACTCGTAAAGTGCATTATTCGAACAGGACCCAGACTCTTTCCAAAGGTGTACAGCAATTTACTGTTGACCTATATCTTGAAATATAAAGAACTAAACCTATCACGTTTTCTCAATAACGAGGGTGGACCTGATCTGTATAGTGGTGTAAAATGAGGATCACCAAACATATAGATTCACATTCTTAATTTTTTTTTTGTAATTTTTATTACGGGTACTGGGGTTCACCATAGGTGATCTTCCTTCCCCTCCCCTAAACAATCAAAATACAATTATTTCTGTCAGTTTAGTACATGAGTCATATAGGTCCTGAATACAAGGGTGAAATCACATTGTTGATAACACATTAATGAGTAGTATATGAACAAAGATGAATAATATGGAATAATCAATCATATCTATACACGCAGTTGTAACAGTTGAACACGTCTTCAATTGACATAGGGGTTTTCAAACATATGTCTTAATCTTGGTAAGAATTTTGATTTCTCTCTAACGTTTCTAATATCAGCTGGAAGTGTATTCCACTTGGTACTGGACCGAAAGTTAATACTCTTTTGGTACCTTTGGTCAACCACATTAGGAACATCCAATAACAAACCATCTCGCATACGTGTGTATATTGGTCTATTATCCCGCATATTTATATTATTACACAGTGAGTGGGCATAGGTACAAAGATAAATCTGTCTCCTTTATTCAAGCATAACTTTTTTTCTCTTTCTCATGAAAAGTTTTTATCAGTAAACGTCCAAAATATGGCAATTTATATTGTTCATATATGATTCCCAAACAATCCTTTTGAATAGTCTGTAACTGTTAAGTTATATATCGAACATTAAGATCATGAATAAATCAGTATAGTCAAAATAGGGCATTATCATAGATTTGTAGATAGTCAGGGCCGCATTTGTGTCTATGTATTGCCGTACCTTCCGTAAGTATTTATCCATAAGCGTCATCAAGACCACCCACAATTTCAGAGAGGGTCATTGAGGTGGGAATGGTTAGAAAAGGAGCAAGGGAATAGCGTACGACAGGGAGGCGTTTAGAAGGTGAGCATCCTTTACCATAATTGCCGCAGCAGAACAGATACCATAAGAGCTTTAGCAAAAGAGAAGCAGTATATGCAGCATTGAAATGTTGACGTTTGAACTGTTGGCCCACGATTGGCTGATTAAGAGGTATCCGGCTTTATCAAAATAGTCCTGCAGGTATGTGACTTTGGAGGTAAGCTTTACCTTAAGAAATAAGCTAGGAAAACGATGGGCTCTCTGCATTGTCCTGCTTAAGTTCAAAGCAAGGAAAATGCTTCTGCTCCTGGTGTGGCCCTGACCAGTTCTCTGGGAATGGATGCAACCAGAAAGCGCTTGAAAACACTCCCGGGTGGGCGTTTTGGTAAGAATTTGTATAATCTTTGTTCTACTTAAATCCGAACATATAGCTGCATTTATACACTAATACATACCCTCACTCATTGTTAAAATGGAAAATCTGCTGCATTGTTCCCCTTTTTGGGTCTTTGCACTACTTACTAAGTATGAACCAGGAGGCCAAATTTCATAATTTTAGGCTTTACAATACTCTGAAAGTTTTGTATATGTGGTGAGGATCCACTATATATAATTATAAAACCTAAGATTATAAAGGATGTGCAAATAACCCAGTGTCCTGCTCCTGGTGTGGTATTTTCCCTGTGTCCTACTGATTGTGTGGCCCCTACATGGCCTCCTACGGCTGGTCTGGCCCTGACCCAGTGTCCTTCTCCTGTTGCGGCCCTGACCCAGTGTCCTGCTCCTGGTGCGGCCCTGACCCAGTGTCCTGCTCCTGGTGTAGCCCTGACCCAGTCTCCTGCCCCTAGTGTGGCCCTGACCCAGTGTCCTGCTCCTGGTGTGGCCCTGACCCAGTGTCCTGCTCCTGGTGTGGCCCTGATCCAGTGTCCTGCTCCTGGTGTGGCCCTGACCCAGTATCCTGCCCCTGGTGTGGCCCTGACACAGTGTCCTTCTCCTGTTGCGGCCCTGACCCAGTGTCCTGCTCCTGGTGTGGCCCTGACCCAGTGTCTTGCTCCTGGTGTGGCCCTGATCAGAGTCCTGCTCCTTGTCTTGCCCTGACCCAGTGTCCTGCTCATTGTGTGGCCCTGACCCAGTGTCCTGCTCCTGGTGTGGCCCTGACCCAGTGTCCTGCTCCTGGTGTGGCCCTGACCCAGTGTCCTGCCCCTGGTGTGGCCCTGACACAGTGTCCTTCTCCTGTTGCGGCCCTGACCCAGTGTCCTGCTCCTGGTGTGGCCCTGACCCAGTGTCCTGCTCCTGGTGTGGCCCTGACCCAGTGTCCTGCTCCTGGTGTGGCCCTGACCCAGTGTCCTGCCCCTGGTGTGGCCCTGACCCAGTGTCCTGCTCCTGGTGTGGCCCTGACCCAGTGTCCTGCCCCTGGTGTGGCCCTGACCCAGTGTCCTGCTCCTGGTGTGGCCCTGACCCAGTGTCCTGCTCCTGGTGTGGCCCTGACCCAGTGTCCTGCTCCTGGTGTGGCCCTGACCCAGTGTCCTGCCCCTGGTGTGGCCCTGACCCAGTGTCCTGCTCCTGGTGTGGCCCTGACCCAGTGTCCTGCCCCTGGTGTGGCCCTGACCCAGTGTCCTGCCCCTGGTGTGGCCCTGACCCAGTGTCCTGCTCCTGGTGTGGCCCTTATTTGGGGTCCTGCTCCTGAAGCAGCCCTTACCCAGCATCCTGCTGCTTGTGTGGCCCCTACGTGGCTTCCTACGGCTGGTGTGGTCCCTACGTGGCCTACTAAGGCTGGTGTGGCCCTTACCCTGCGTCTGTTCTGTCAGGGACCGGGGGTCACGTGCCCTGGGGGGCTGTACATGCAGCCCACCGGAAGTCAGCTTGACAGCATCCAGCCACCATGCGGCGCTGTGGGCGGGCTACATCCGGGCCTTGCGGTCAGCGTCTCCTGTTAGGCTCATTATACCACTTGTTTGTTTTGCTAAATTTGGCGCCGACCATAGCTCATTCTGTCCAGACGACGACAAGTGGGAGCAGCTAACTTGTCGGGAGTGAGGCACGTTTGTTGTTCAGCCGTCTCCTGAACTGGTTCTTGTAGAACCGGACACACAGGAAGCCAACCTTCACAGGTCGTTACAGCTCCACAGTAAAGCTATTTCTTTACCCTACAGTGTGGTTGTCAAAACTGATCAGGAGCCGGTTCGTGAGACTTGAAATTTTTGTAGAAAAATAAACTTGTTTATAGTGGATAAAGTAGAAAATAACTTGGCCTATTCACTAAAGACGTTGTCTTGGCTTATCCCGTCAACATTATTATTTGTTATGTCAAAACACTCAAGGTGTAATATAACACCTCATTACACCTCAATGCACCTTGGATTATCAAGAACCTACCCTTGCCTGTTAGTACTGCTCATCTCTTGTTTCCCATTGACCACCCTGATCGGGTTGTTCTTAACTGAGAGGCGTCGCGCCTCACCGTTTATTCCTGCAGTGCAGACGCATATTTAAATATCAGGGGGGCCACCAAGAAAAAGATGCGAAATTTCTTAGAGGTGTTTTTACCCATTTTTTTCGTGGCCACGATAGAAAAACTTCCCCAGAAAAAATGTACGAAAATTTCGTGGGCATTAAAGTTCAGTGAAAATCATACTAGAACCATTCATATTATATGTAAATCAACCTAAAGTACTTTTTAATGTATGTTTGAAATACATTGGGACAATTTGGGAGTGTATAATTTTGAAAAAAAAAAGAACAAACAAATCTACGAAACTTTTTTTCTTCTAAAATCCCACAATAGAAAATGGAGCTATCGTGGGTATTATAACTTTTCGTGGACATGATTTTTCATAGTTTTTTCTTGGTGCTCCCCCGAGGAGGGGCCGTCCTGCCGACAATAACTGAGTCTCTAAAACGGCCTGCAACTTTGTGTCGGCCCCCTGTACGTCAGGCGGGTACAATACGGGGGGGGGGGGGGGAGACGGCCCGGGGCCCTTATTTAGGGACTTATATGGGCAAAATACGGGAAGTGCATGCACATGGCTAAAACAAAGGGAGCGGGAGAACAGAAGGACTCGGGCTGCGGGCCTCTGTCAGGGCACCTTATATATACAGCAAGGAACAATTCACAGCACATCAATGTATCTGACAGTCAAAGATAATGTATGTTTAGTGCATTAAACATCAAAGATACATATGTGTTGTAACAACTCAATGTCGGTAAAACATTTATGAATCAGCATCATTTATCAATTTTACTTGGTCTCGAATGGACGTTATTTTTAATGTACATATATTTCTCTTGGCTTATATCCTAATTCTATGTTATTCAGTTTTCATATAACATTAAAAAGGTAGTAACAGGGGAATAGGCCTGTGATTAGACAGACTGAGGACGGTGGGTGCTGGGGCCCACATTAGCCAGCTGCATATAATGCATGTCACCCGGTGGAGAGGGATGCACTAATGAGCCCTCCTGGGGAAGGGCCGAGTGGCTCGGAGGCCTACTTGGGATCCAGGGGCTCTCTTTGAATGCCAGTTATATAAACGACACACATGCAAAGTGGCCTCCTCGCAGCAAACACTGAATATTTCAGTGATGTCCTTCTCCCAGAAATGCATTACCCACCCCGGAGTTTGTCACCTGGCCCGGCCCACCCGACACTGCCTCCTGCTGCCGGGCCCCAATGTGCACTGCATACACTCGGCTGGTCCAAGGGCACGCACAGAACAATGGGTTCGTTTTCAACAATAGAGCAAAACGGGTTAAAGGGTCACAGTATAATACTGTATGCTACGTTAATCTGAGAATAAAGAAATTTAGTGACAAATCTAATATGATTCAATTTTACTTATTATGCTCATATCTGTGATACAGTCAACTTTCACTACCTAAAACTTGAGATCCCCACTTAGTCGAGATACTGACAACCAATCATTTGCTTCCATATCAGTATGCAGAACTTCAAATAATTTACAATCCAAGACGTGAGACAATCCTGAGGGAACAAAAATACGAATTAACATAGACATTGGACTAGAAACTTGGAATAGATGCAACCAGAAAACACTCGGAAAACACTCCTGGCTGGGTGTTTTGTAAGAATTTGCATATCATCTTTGATGCTCTACTCACCTCAGAGAAACTGTGTACTTTCTTTTGCCACTCTTACCTTGTTATTGTACCCGTATACAAAGGCTATGATATTAGAAGATGTCTGTTAGATGCGAGGTGCAGGCACTGTAAGGTTTGAAATAGGCCACCTTGAGGTGAGAAGTGCAGGTAGAGTGAGGATTGACTCAGGACACCTTGTGGTGAGAGGTGTAGGTAGAGTGGGGTTTGACTCAGGGCACCTTGTGGTGAGAGGTGTGGGCAGAGTGGGGTTTGACTCAGGGCACCTTGAGGTGAGAGGTGTAGGCAGAGTGGGGTTTGACTCAGGGCACCTTGTGGTGAGACGTGTGGGCAGAGTGGGGTTTGACTCAGGGCACCTTGAGGTGAGAGGTGTGGGCAAAGCGGGATTTGGCTCAGGACACCTTGAGGTGAGAGGTGTGGGCAGAGCGGGGTTTGACTCAGGGCACCTTGTGGTCAGAGGTGTGGGCAGAGTGGGGTTTGACTCAGGGCACCTTGTGGTGAGACGTGTGGGCAGAGTGGGGTTTGACTCAGGGCACCTTGAGGTGAGAGGTGCAGGCAGAGTGGGGTTTGACTCAGTGCACCTTGAGGTGAAAGGTGTGGGCAGAGTGGGGTTTGACTCAGGGCACCTTGAGGTGAGAGGTGCAGGCAGAGTGGGGTTTGACTCAGTTCACCTTGAGGTGAAAGGTGTGGGCAGAGCGGGGTTTGACTCAGGGCACCTTGAGGTGAGAGGTGTAGGCAGAGCGGGGTTTGACTCAGGGCACCTTGAGGTGAGAGGTGTGGGCAGAGTGGGGTTTGACTCAGGGCACCTTGTGGTGAGACGTGTGGGCAGAGTGGGGTTTGACTCAGGGCACCTTGAGGTGAGAGGTGTGGGCAGAGCGGGATTTGGCTCAGGACACCTTGAGGTGAGAGGTGTAGGCAGAGCAGGGTTTGACTCAGGGCACCTTGTGGTGAGACGTGTGGGCAGAGTGGGGTTTGACTCAGGGCACCTTGTGGTGAGACCTGTGGGCAGAGTGGGGTTTGACTCAGGGCACCTTGAGGTGAGAGGTGCAGGCAGAGTGGGGTTTGACTCAGGGCACCTTGAGGTGAGAGGTGTGGGCAGAGTGGGGTTAGACTCAGGGCGCCTTGAGGTGAGAGGTGTGGGCAGAGCCTCATTCAGGCCTCTAATTGTGCCTATCGCTGGCTTGGCACTGATGATGGGCATGCAGGCTGTGCCCTCCATACCGGCAAACAGGCCTCATTCAGGCCTCTAATTGTGCCCGTCGCTGGCTTGGTACTGCAGGCTGTGCCCATCATACCTAATTGTGCCCGTCGCCGGCCGCCAGGTGTGGGGGCTCCCCCTGGTGACCCCCTAACGACCAGCTGACCCCTGACCTTCCCCGTCCGCCCCAACTCCCCGCCCGCCACTCTCGCCGCCCGGGTGTTAATCGGACCGTGCTCCTGCGCCGGACTCATTTGGTGCGCGTAACAATATGGCGTGGAGAGCGGTAATTGGGCCCGTCGTCATCAGGGCCGGGCGGGGGGAGCGGGCTGGGCCGGGCGGCGGGCGACGAGCAGGGACCATTCCCGACTTGTCAAAAGTCATTTGGATGCGGCAGATGGAGATGGGTTGGCCCCTTCCCTACTGCTGACCCTGGCGGCGTCCTGCACACACCTACGCCGTCATTCTGGGCCCGGAGCTGGGTTATCCTGTACACGGCTGTGGCCACGTCGGGGTTGTGGACACCATTTTGCATGACAGAGTCTTATGTCTGAAGCGCACACAATGTATTACACACGTCGGACCCACGTGTGTGCATACTCCCCTTATAGTCAGGGGTGACACTAAAATTCACAAGAGCAGGCCGTTGCCAAGAGTCACTGAGATAGCAGCTTGTAACTTTCCCTCAGGGGAACTATGGGTCACTCTGTGATGCAAAAGTGTCGAATATCTGGTGGCCATGAAATTGAATTAACTTAAGGATAGACAAGGGGTCTCAGGGCTATCCGCTCCATTACAACACATGAATTCACAACTATTGCACTTAAAGTAACACACCATACAGTTTATGAAAGATCATAATTTTCTCTATCTAATGATATATGTTTAGATCTAAAAGTCCAGAAATTACAAAATATATGAATTTAAAATGGAATTTTTAACTTTTATTTTTTGAACATGGATATCTCAGCAAACATCCAAGATTTTGAAATGAAATTTGGGGTATGTGTTCCTAACATTCTAATGCAGGGAAGCGTGTCTCAAAATTTTCATTTATGCCTTAGTTTTCATTTTATGACAAAAAACGGGCAACTTTTTGTCTATTTTTTATACATTATTTTCTAGATTTCATAAAATGAAAACTAGCACTTAAATGAAAATTCTGAGACACGCTTCCCTCAGGAAGGACCTTAAGAATGTCCATTTAAAATTTCAAGGTTTTATGTTTAATATTGACTGAGATATCTATGTTCAAAAAATTCTCATGAAAAAACAGATTTTTGTTTTCATCAATGTATATTTTAACAAATTTTCAAGATTTTTACATTTGCTTTATATCTTTAGAATCCTCACATATTCAGCTTTCCTAGAGTGTATATTATTAGTGAATATTACTTTTATCAAATTTAGAAATCATTAGAATGTGCAAGCACAGCAAATCACGCACTCTGCCCCCTTGTCTATCCTTAAGTAAAACTTAGAGCTAGGGTTATCCAGAAGGGTATCACGTTTTCGCACAATTCTAGTTTATCCCGCAGTTTGCATTTCTATTACCAGATTTTTTTTCTGTACGCACATAGCCTCACATTAACCTGACGCAAACACACTGCCTCTTAAACGCTTAATTACATTATAACATCAAAACATTGCAGAGTGGTGACGGAAAATGATTACCACTGTCAGAAATACGTAAAAGTTGTTTCTATTTTGATTTTGTCGATCAATGTATAACAATAGGTCTCACAAAAAGAACTTCACGTGCAGTCCCTCGCACAAATAAATTTTTCTTTATGTAAATAAATATTTATAGCTTGATACACAAACTGGATGATATTTTCATCAATCTAAATTTGACACTCATAATGTAAAGACTGCTTCAACCCAATCGTCTAAAACTAGACACTTCAGCAGCCATAGACATAAAGGTGGTTCTATGCTGATAAATAACTAAACAGTAGCACACTAAGCTGGCCCGTACTAGAGCTTGGAAATGGATGAGTATAAGAGTGGTGTGTACAACTAGCTGCAGTGTCTTATCGTATAGACCCCTGTCGACAGTCACCACCTATTTAAGCAAGTCTAGTTTTAACTGTATTACTAACCACCTCGACCACTCTATTCCACGTAGGGTGGCCACTCGATGCCCTATCTACCAGGAAAATGCCCGGAAGTATCTATTTTGAGGTTATATTGGTTGAGAAAGCAGCAACGTACGATGATTGCATTTTAGTTGTTTAAGAGGTAAATGTGAGAATTCTACACAAAATTCCCTATTGGTTTAGCATTATATTGCTACTAAATGTGGTTTTCACTTTACGTTTTATAGACCAGTTCCTTACTGAAGGTTCGCACCATCTCTGTTTTGAACTGTCAACAGAATTATATACATGGGTACCTGGGGCATTTATACAAATTAAGCCTCAAAAAGTAATTCTTTGTTTCGTTTATAATATTTCATCTAAGTTTCCCCTGGCACATTACCAAATGAATTGTATTTATAAAGGCCACGTCAGTCATAACTGTTTGATTCTTTGGTCATACGAAGCCCGTCGTTTAAAGAAACACCCGGGAGCATTCGCCTTCCGCGTTCGGAAGTTCGGAAGTTCCCAGTGGTGATATTTGCGCACTAGATATCTGTATTCATAATGGGTTAACGGGAACTTCTCCCACAGCGAATGTTTTATATAGCCTTACCATTATGTAAACTAAGTTACTTCGATAAGCAATGTTTGCAGTTGGAGCGTAAACTCACAGTAAAAGACTCCTTGTCCAACACTAACTTAAAAGAATCTCAATTTCAAGACGCACATTAAAGTCACCTCACCTACCTCAACGTTGGTTACTGTGTCATAATTACGAGTGATCAAGAATAAAAACCTCATTGTCTCTGATCAGAGACGTTTGAAGTGAACCTCTACAGTCCTTAAGCACCACTTCGTGAGCACTCACAACCAAGCGTTTGCTCTTTATGCTACATAGGACGTTTGAAACGTTATATTTGATCAAGAACTACTCGTGTTTTTTTCAGCCTAAAGAAGTATTCTCAAAAGCAAACATTTTGGTTATAGTTTTCAGATCGTAACAGTACAATACAAAATTGCAATTTCAAGATGTCCTGCATGTACTTGTTGGGAGACCATTCTGGCTCTTAGATTTGTCAAAATCTTATTGCCCTTCTACAAAATTGTCAATTCTTTCTAAGCGACATTTCGGGAATGACGAGCTCAGTTGGGATGGTGGTCTGTGATAGGCCTTGGCAGATAGTCGGACCCTTGGTGAGGCCCCTCCTGGTGCCAGTTTGACTCTGGGTGACCCTTCCACGCCCCGTCCCACCATCAGGTTCCGGCGCCTGTTTACGCCCTTTTCTTACAGAGTGAGGGATGGGCGCAGGGTGACCTTTTAGTCCTAAGCAAACCCTTTACATACACACCATCATATTCCCTCAGAGGTTTTTCATAAAAATTCACAGGAATGAACACGATCGTCCTTGACTGGCCATGGGCTTCCGTCAATTCCCAATAGTGTCTGTGAGCTCTATTACATATGCTGCACACCGTCCGGCATGGTGCATCTAGTAAACAGTATGTCGGGAGGGAAGTTCACAAAACGCTAAACGTTTCCTCTTGGGGTTAGAGAGAAAACATCCCATTTTCATCAGGTAGGTCGAGAAAATTACTTCAGGACATCAATGACATTAAACAGCTTTTCTCTTTTCATTTTGTATCCCCATCCTTCAAGCCAGATCACACAGGGTGATGAAAACCATAACATAAATGGAAACGAGTCCCTCAGCTTTGGACAATTGCACTTTTTAAATATTTCTTTGGTTACTGCCTGCAGGTCTTACTAGGGGTCAGGGCGCCCCCTAAGGTTGGTTGGTGGGTCCGTGCAGGTGGAGAACACGACCCACAGCCCCAGTGCTCGCCGTGATGTTGGCCTCCAGCCCCCCGAACCGGCCAGCCCGCCGGATCAGAGGCGTCGGCCTAGATCAGCCCCTTAATAGCTCGTCAGCAGTGCTGCTCGGGTCCAGAAGGCAGAAGCTGCCTGCTGTCAGCCCTCAGCGCTGCCCGGCCCGCCGCTGGGGGCCGCTAACTACCGCACGGCTTTGTCAGACCTCTCCACTTGACACAACGCCCTCTCCTAGAACAGCGGCGCATGCGCACCACGTCGCGGGCCTGCCGAGCCCACTCGGGAATAATTACCTGCCGCCAATGAGCGGTTTGTGTCTGGGGCCCGGGCCGGGGGTGAGAGGGCCCCTCCTGGGTCCCCACTAATCCTCCCCGACGTGACCTTTAGTCCCCTCTCATCACGGCCCGCCCGGAGGGGGGTTACTATACCGGCGGGCGTGCAGGCCTATGTGTGGGGGGGGGGGGGGGGTACTTTACCACTGGAGAGACGGCTGGTGAGCCGAGCATACCATTGATACGTGAGTTCTGGTGGTCAGGGTTATACTTTACTACAATAAGGTTTTAGCAAAATATTACAATGCATCGACTGTAAGTCAACAAGTTCATGATGATGATATGGGTTTGGGTGGGGAGGTAGGCTGGTGAGGAAGGTTTGGGTGGGGATGTGGGATGGTTGGGGAGGTTTGGGCGGGAAAGTGGGATGGTTGGGGAGGTTTGGGTGGGGAAGTGGGATGGTGGGGGAGGTTTGGGCTGGGAACTGGGATGGTGGAGGAGGTTTGGATGGGAAAGTGGGATGGTAGGGGAGGTTTGGGCGGGGAAGTGGGATGGTAAGGGAGGTTTGGGCGGGGAAGTGGGATGGTGGAGGAGGTTTGGGTGGGGAAGTGGGATGGTGGAGGAGGTTTGGGTGGGGAAGTGGGATGGTAAGGGAGGTTTGGGCGGGGAAGTGGGATGGTGGAGGAGGTTTGGGTGGGGAAGTGGGATGGTGGGTGAGGTTTGAGGAGGGAGGGAGGTGACGGGTGAGACTTTGGGAGGAAGTGCGGTGATTGGGGTGGTTGGGGAGGTTTGAGTAAGGAATGGGATGGTGGGGGAGGTTTGGGAGCTAAGAGATGGTGTGGGGAGTAAAAGAGGTGTATCTCTCGCCCGGCATCTTTGTACAGGGGGTTGCTGCTGCATCTTCTGCTTGTGGAACCAGTGGTTCTCAGGATGAGTCTACTAGAGTTATTACAATATAGTCTACTAGAGTTATTACAATATGGAGACGTTATTGAGTAAATATTTCCCAAGGCAGCAGCCTCTGCAGGCTAGCAACACAAACTCTTAAAGGCAATAATCATGATAAAACAGTTCATTGCCCTAAGAATTCCTTATGATATATTACAGTGAACACTTAAAGTAGATATTGGCTTCCCCTTGGAGGTATATTTCAACTTAGATACGTGTCAAAAAGTAATCTTACCTTGATTAGGTTCTTAATGGCATGGGAACAGCTGCTGGCATAGCAATGAAAACAATTAAAGGCAGGCAAACGTTAACGGGAGCATCTCAATCCATTACTGTTCTTTCAATTAACTATTCGGCTCCTAGCACGACATTTATCCTCCTCTGTAAGTGGTCCCTTTGCAATTTAATTGAAATTATTCCGTACAGGGGCCGTTTGCCTAATGGTCTTAATCAAAGATCACAAATAGCCTCCCCACCTACATTGGTTCTATAGATATGACGGTATGCCCACTTTACCAGTGCCTGTAAAAATAGGCCTATACCTTGCACCAAAGCAACGTCTAGGCTCGGGATGGGGCCCTGGCATGAAGATGGAGATGGGGAGGGGATGGAGGCGTAAGATTCTAATTAGTAATATACAATGCTGCATACGTTCAATGAGTACGTATACATTAATATAAGGAAACAGGTGGGTTCTGAAATATTTGACGGAAATGCGAACGTCATTCACGAAAGGCAGACAACCATGATTCAGTGCAACGTTCAGATACAATCAGGATAAGGCCAATTCTAACACGTTTTCTCATTCAGGCCGCCTCGGGAAACAAGAATGATCCCATAGTGCAGCCATCTCCCTTTCCCGCCCTCAGGAGCCCAACGACGGCAGAAGTTATCTATCACAAGTATCAGGGTCCTCTAATCCCGAGAGAAACAGCGACAACCCACGGGGTCTGCTTAGGACGCCTACCTTGAGTCATCACTTCTGACTCCGCACGGTCCACACAGAGCTTGACAGGGAACTGTGTGTCCGACTGGAGGGCACCCAACCTGAAGGGTGGGCTGGCCCATGCAGCGGGGAAGAGACATGGTGCGCCCTACCTCAGGGGTGGGCCATGATGCACCTAATCCGTGGTAATATGGGGTAGGCTGGCCTGCCGCACAGGGTACTGCCTATACACCCAACGTCGCCTCAACAGGCTCCACTATAATTTAAGCGACATGAGTAGTACATGGAGATGGGTATTTGAAACATGTCGCGCACATTGCGCACTATATACATGTGACGTCGTCCATATAGGCATACCTATACTGGCATCGTTGTCTCAACAGGATCCCCTATTTGCATGACAATATTGTATACATTAGAACAAATGGGATGACATGTAGAACATGAATACAATTTTATTAAACCTATTCTATAAAAACAATGTTTAGAAATAAAATGCCTGTGCTTGATATCTATATCCATGTTTAGATTTAAAATACATAGTGGCTTGGGCAGGAGCGCCCTTTATGCCCGATGTCACCTCAGCAAGCTCCATTATAATACACATGACAATAATTATTATCACCTAAATAGAATTTACTGTATATGCAACAATTTATGAGTATGTGAGTGGTGTACAAAGTTGAGGATTTGGAGCTGGTTGCATACATTGTCACCTGAATTGATCCTGGTATAAATGCGACATATGGAAATAATCATATAGTATAAGAATTAGTATTTTGGTTCTTGTTGCATGCATAGTTCATCATACTTGCATGCGATGTTGTGCACACACTTTACCTAGTGTACATGACGTCGCGTGTCTTGGTTCTATTAGGCTATAATATAAACGTGATAAGGTAGCAGTATATGGAAATAGGAATTTACAGATGGTTAGATTGTGGCGCGTACATTGTGTTTCAACAGGCGACGTCATGTATACACTGTCTCTAGTATAAACGACGTTGCATATACGACATCGCATATATAACCAGTTCGATAGGGGCAGGGGTGAGGCATGGTGCACCCAACCCGAGGGGTACGTATTGGTTACCTTGACGTTATTTGTAGCCATAAGTACACTTCAAAAGTATCTATCCGAGTGCCATGATAACACTGAGCGCCCATCAGGTTAAACTCCTTCAAGAAGGCTTAGTTTTATAGTGAATGAGATGACTGAAATGGAAGGCAGCCGTCATTAGGTAATTAAGTAACAGATCATCAGAAATTGTCTTAGGGAGTGATTTGTGATACGTGATACGTGATATCGAACCCATAATTGATGTGTTGCACTGTTTTTGTGATTAATCGACAATTGTATAACACAACAATTCATGTAAAACAGCCGATGCACCTGTAGCAGAATTAGATGCAACCTTATAGTCCACAATACGTACATGTATGTTGACAGTTATCAGTGCACCCAAAGGAAAAGGGTCTTTGGAAATATTCTTCTTTAATGTCGCGTTCAGATTTTCTGTCTCTCTGAATGTAATGTCAGGTTTTTGCAATTGATACCCAGATCCCAAGATGAACTTACATGTATATAAATATTTTGATTTAAGACTCCATTGGTCAAAAGACATCAATTGTTTCTTATTCGCTGTAATTCAGTGTCTCAGATTTTACGGAATCACATGGAAAACTAATCACTATTCATCTTTTGGATATCTCATTCCGGTGTAGAGAACAAAACGTGTTATCAGTGGTTATATTCATTTGCTTAAGTCGCCAGGGTTAATAAACATGCAGTGTTTGTAACTGTGGTGAGAACATTATGTGAATGGGTTTAAAAAGGTGCATTAAAGGTAATATTGCTGTGTACATTTTCATTTAATTTCCACGGCCATGGTTGTACTAGATTTGGGAGAGTTGTACGAAGTTGTACACCAGTTGTCCAAAATGTAAGGGGATGCAGAGCTATTGACGCCTTTCAAGTAGAAATGGGAATACTTAGTGATAGACGAATCCCGCTCGTGATAAAAGCAAGGCTAACCATAAAATAAAACTGCAGTTGTTTCAGGTTTATTCCACAATTTTTTTTTTGTAGTTGTTTATTCCTGAGCGAATCTTTCAGAAAAAAAATCTGATCTTCCAAGATGGCTGATCTTGGTACGGCATGGCCCAAACTTAATATATATAATTGAAAATACTAGAACAATACAAAAGAAAAAATGGTTGAAAATTGTCAGGTCTGTGTACATACATATAGTTACCAACAGAACTAGTTTTCAGTCTTGTATAGATACCAAATTCGAAACAGAGACCATAACGGTTGATATTAAAAAGGCGACATAAGTAAAGCGACATAATGACTAGTTTACAGTCATTTTGAATTTCAATAAACATTTCAATCCATCAGAATAAATAATTCAATACAATATATTTACAATCCCAGCCAAGATAGCATCTTACCTTTAATAATAGTGGCCGGGTTTTAACAACCGCATAGTTAGACTAAGGCAATACCACATACTAGTCTGGAATATAAACCAAATAGCCGGTTTTGATACGTTGATTGAAGATATGTTGATCTTCAGAATGGTGGACAATTGGGTCTAATTTATCCCAAAGGGTTTTTCCTCGAACAAATGGTGATTTAATGAACTTCTGGTTTTTGAGTCTTCCTAATTTAAAATTTATTTTAGCAGCACTGCGGTTTTCTCTAACCGGAATTTCAATTTTACTATCATCTTGGGACAGTCTGAACATCATCTGAAGTAATTGTCTGTCCCAGCGTTGTGAGACACTGATCAATTTTAGCTCAGCATGTAATTCCGGGCGCGCGACAGCGTATTTGCTATAGGATAACCAATACAGGTACGCAGTGCACAATTTTGTAATACTTGGAAGCCAGAATAGTCTTTTAAGTTACCACTTTTAACTAAGAACCCACAATATGAAGCAAAGTTTGGCACTGTAGTTTGTTAGGGAGTTTTAGATGAAGTTTCCAAAATACGCTTCAACGTAACATCTCATTTGGCCAAAGAAACAATGCTAGAACCTATTGGTTGACCTCTTTTTTATATTTTGAACAACTAACAACGCAAATAAGCACTACTACCGTGCTTAGTGTACAAAGTTAGAGTGTTTTAGCATTTTTTGGTGTACAGAAAAACATCAGTGTTGACTGTCCCAAATAATTCTATTCAAGAGGTTGGGTTACGCTCAATGATTTATTTTATGCAACCTCAGAGAGATGGCTTGGAGGGCGGGGGGTTAGTTTTAGCACCCTCAACGCATCCCATAAACGTTAACGTAACGTATCTCTTATCTCAGCAACATGAATTCCTTTTGAAAATATATCCTTCAAATTCTATACTTTATTACATGGTGTAAATATAAATGTTACAAAATATTGTATCTTTTAAGCTATTAGACTGGCACACACCTTAGAAATTTTGAGATGCGTTCAAGCATCGAGAAACGTCGAGGGTGCTATTTAAAACTCACTATTACGTTCTCCGCACCTCCATATAGAAGCCATTTTGACGTAGTCTAGAGCAGCTATAAAAGTAATTGTCAAACAGCATTTATATCCTGGGGTCTCATAGAGATACTACGTGTTGTTGGACAACATCAGTCGAGGCTGCTGACCTTTATGGTCCAATGCTGGGTGTTTAGGGTGTTCAGAACTTCCGTGGGCCTCGCATGTCCAGCCTTCTCGTGAAAGGTATATCACTGGCCAGCATGGCATCGCTGTGTGCAAATTTTCCTCTCACAAACAAGCATAGAATTCGGTAAAGGATGGGATACTTATTTAAGCGTTACCATATGGTTCGACCGACTGTGGGTTCTTCTAATCAGGCCCGTAACTAGGGGGTGGGGAGTGTTGCCACCCCCCCCCCCCCGCACACACACAAAGGAAATCTTAAATTAGTACAAAATTATTACAAAGCTCCACTTTTTACTTCTCGCCACCCCCCTTTTCTAATTATTGACATATATCGGCAAAAGTTCCACTTGTGGAACCTCGTCAGCCCCCCCCCCCCCCCCCAGCAGACCCTGGGTACGGGCCTGCAGTCTAAAGAAGTGAATAGTGTTTAAAAGCATGGTGATCTCTGACGACAACCCCCCTGGCAATGCAAAGAGACGTATATTAACTGTTAAGAGGCTCCTGGTTCATAGGTTCCTTCCCGAGGTGTTAGATATAGTAGCTTAAAAATAACAAAACATCTAACATTTGGTTATAATATTCTGTTTACAATTGTTTTTTTGTGGGGGGCGGGGGCGGATCCTTCTTGAAATTCCAGATCTTAACAATGAAGCAAACATGGGATCTTGTTTTTAGGGTGGTGTTACGTCAGTACAAAATTCAGCTCGAATCAAACTTGAAATGTTGGTCATTAAGTTACCACATGGCGGGTCTATACCTTATTTGGCAGTACAACTGGTAGTGGTGCCCTCAGACGACCCCTGGTCATTAGGGCCGGGCCGCTCGTTAGCCGCACCCGGAGGGCCCGAGTAGCTGCGTCCGTCTCTCCATCTCTGTCTCCTAAACAATCACCATCCCAAACAGCCTTCCCTTCACCCAGATTGAAAGTAGTTTGTCGTTGGCAAAAGCCAGTAAAGACCCGCTGTATTCTCTATGTGTATGTACTGCCTGCACGGCCGGCTGGTGACCACCACTACAGTAGTAGTCAAGACCCGCCTTATTCTCTGTGTGTATGTGCACCATGAACAGCTCACTGGCGACCAGCACCACAGAACCAAGTAGAAACAAACGAGATTGACAGTAGATTCCTAACTTTCTTTAAGGAAAAATATAAAAGATATGGAAAAATTATAAAGTGGTGGCAGTGGATCCATAGATATGAGGTAGGTGTTCCAATGTATGTGGAATACGTTCAATCACAATTGCCATCCATCCATAGAGTTTTTACATATCCACATACACTTGTTAGCATCTCTTATGTCAATAAAAATAGGCAAAAAGTAAACATTGCTGATTTGTGACTAAATTTACAAGTGTAATACTACTTTTTTTTTTTTAAATACTCATTGTAAATGCCATAAAATAGGATGAAAGGAGTTTTAAACCTAGTAGAAGAAAATGAATAAGACTTAAAGACACTGCATTAGGAATGCAATTGTATGAGATCAGAAAGATGCTATATATACAGGTTGTGTTCACTGAAGCATGATATTTTATGTAGATGTCACCATACATAAACATGAATCACCAGTACTATATACGTACAGTTAGCACTGTTAAATAGTAGTTACTATCGGGGTGTTGATTTGTGGAATCTTTGGATGATCAGATGATAGATGATAAGAAGCTGTTTAAACGCGCGATTGAAAGGAAAATATATATTTAAGATGACTAGTTAAGTATATTGTATCATTCATTAACTCATTATTTCATTATATGAAGTCATATATGCGTCACAATATCCAAGAAAGAACTTATATGTTTAAGATTGGATTGAGATAAAAAAAATAAATAAAAAAGTCCTTGCATTGGGTCTGCCATGTATTTTTCCTAGTTATAATCACTTTAAGAGACCTCTGGAGGTCTCATACAGGTTCTTTAATAAATAAGGCTTTTCTGGAACATTTCCTCTCTAATTTGACCACTTAGATTTTTCCAACTTGTTATATTTTCTGTATTTTTTTAATCATAAAATCACCTTTTACTAAGTGTTTCCTCATTCTTTCACTTTTAGAAATGCATCTGAAGTATGAGATACATCTGAAGGTTTTCTAAATCTTTTTTTCTGTATAACCTCTTTCCATAGCCTTCTGATATACTTTTTTCATTCATACATCTCAGTTAGGAATCTAGTATGGATTCGGCATTCTGTATTCATTGTACCACATGGTTCTGCCAGAGGGCTGTAGACCCTCCGGTAGGCCCGAAGGAGCAATCATGCATAACCATTCTCGAAGAAAAACATACTGAGGCGCAGGATCCCGAAAAGCTTACTATCGAATTCATTTTACCCCTCATGGATTCTTGTGCATTTACTGTGCATTTATATTGGATATTGTGCAATTATCGTGTGAACTTGTTTATGTTTGTTTATGTTTGTTTACCTCTGAAGTCATAACTGGGCAATACTGATTTTGTGATGTCACAAGTGGGCATGATTCGGGGTGTAAAGGTTGTCTCTTACACTGGTTGTTTAGACCGGATCCTCCCAGCATCACATGCTATGTTGGAAGTAATTATTTTAGTATATATATGTAGCGGCCTACGTCTGAGGGGTACTTCATGAGTTGCTTCAATAACTTTCTCATTCCAACGGCACTGCAAATGTAATTTAAAATGTAGCCTGATTAGTCTGAGTAAGGCCAACCTGCCCACCTATCGCCCTACACTGTGCACAAGGCAGGCTTTAATAGAAAAGAAACGTCACGTCTAAGGCTTACGACTTGAATATTTATTATGAGTCTGGAACAACGACAGAAGCAAAAGGTGAAGACAGACATCCACAGGCCGCTTGCTATAGGTCGCGAAAGGCACTTAGTGAGATCAGTTTGACACTTATTGTCTTTCAGCCACTCGGTGCTACACAAGGCATTAAGTGTCGAGCAATTCTTTATTGATGAAGAGGCTAAGCCACAAAAGCATCTTCGAATAAAAACAAATAAATCACTGATAGTTTATTTATGACTATGGTGGGTTAGGTGCATCTTTGTAAGCTACATTTTATTCCTTTTAAACCTTGTTTTCAGATATTGAACGTCCCAGAACATCCCTGTATATGATATTGATAAATGTTCCAAACATAATCATGTCTCTTTGGTGAAAAGTTGAGCACATATGAATACATGTATTTGTTATATTATTACTCAGAACTCACATAGCTTTCTTAGAGTTAATTTCAAAACAGATTTGGAATGTAGTCTCCTTTTTGCGACTTGAGAGCCTGTCCCTCGCCATGGCTTTTTATGTTTTTGGCTCGACAGACGATAGCAATACTCCGCTCTGAGGCATTGACCCGGCGTCACGTGACGAGTGACGTCACAACAACCACCTGATGCCTGGGGTTGGGTTAGAGGCTTAGATTGTTAGCGTTGCTATGGTTACCCGAGGCTGGTTGATACATCAGTCTGCCGTCTAAGATAGGCCCAGGCGGGGCGGGCGGGGGGAGGAGGGGGAGGGGGCGACACCCGCCAGGTTTACCCGGCTTATTCCATCAGGTCTATTTGCCCGGCGGCAGCTGAGAAGTGCCAAGTTAGCCAGACCTCTTTGCACCTTTACCCCCGCCCCACTCTCCCCTTCAGATCTCCCGCCTCCACCCACATACCGTACTGAGGGGTAGCAGCCCCGACGCATAACCTGATACAAATGCACCGTATCCGTCATGCAAAGTGATAAGGCTGGTATAAAAATAATTTTTCTGTAGGGGGAGGCGTAGTCTAATGCCAAGTTGGTAGTCCAAAACCAAACTATCTGTCTACAGAAAACATAACCTTTTACATAAACCTTTTTCAGCATGCCTGCCCCGATAACCAGCTGCTTAACGTGAAGGTTGGGGGACGATTGTGTGTGGGGATACACTGGAGACTCTCAAAGTCTACATTCGCTTCAGTATAATAGCCAACACAGACAGGATGAGCAGAATTATCCATTTAAGACAGCGGTTCGTTTAACATAGTTAAATGAGGCAATTGTATCCATGAATTCTTGTATCGATGGCGTGTTGAATGTCGAGAAGTACATAATGCATTGAGTGACTAAATGTCTACTGGGATTTCGAAAATGTATTCACCGAAGGAGATAGACCCTTTGTTAATTTTTGAGATAATCTGCAAATTTATCAAAAAGGACAGAAGGCCACACATATCAGAATAGTCCGAGTCCTGCGGTAGGGCACGGCCTGTCCTGTTGGACATCACTGGGTATCTGTGTACACATCTGGGCTACCTTATGGATGCTTTCTGCACCACTATATATACCACTCAGACAGACACAAATAGCTGCAATAGGACCACAGAGACAGAGGAGGTCTATACTTTAATTAGAAAACGATAAAAACTACGGCTAACAGAACATCAGTCATATGGTTATGAGGAAAGAAACACGCAGAGATGGGCTCATTGGACATAGGGCCCCTCGGAGAGACGACTAAATAGATGCGAGCTTTGATTGGAGCTGACAGACGCTTCTTCAGACATGGGTAATTAGTGGTTGTGACGTCAGAGACCGTCCGGCCGTGTGGGGGTAGCCTACTGTCAGGGGAACCAGCTGGCGTAGCCATTAGTCGGAGAATCTGGTCGGCAGCCAATGTATAAGGGGTATTGAGACATTAAAGCCGGGTTTCCATCGAACGACTCTCATGGTGAGTTTCTAACGACCATGAACGACATAAAAAAAGGAAAATCTTTGCTCCCTTTGGTCGTTCATAAAGCGACAATTTGTTGTTTCCACTGAACGACTAAAATACTGATATCTGAACGATTCTTGGGCTATCTGAACGATTTTTTCAGACGACAGAGCTCAGAAAAGTCAGGGAACAATAGATTAGATAGCCTTTAATTACCCTTGGAAAAAATCGTGAGCATTGGTCGTCCAAAAATATTAAACAGGTTTAATATTTGGTCGTTGGTGAATTGTTCACAAATGTCGTTCACAAATGTCGGTTGTAGTCGTTCACAAATGTCTTAACCAACGATTTTGTGTTTCCACTGAACGATTTTACTAACGACCACAAAAGATTTGTGAATCGTTCATGGTCGTTCATGGTCGTTAGCATAATGTCGTTCAGTGGAAACAGGCCTTTAATTGTCCATTTATCAATCTGGTCCCACCAAGACAAGAGCGGTTGTCATTGACTGTAACCCACATTGGGCCCGTGTTCAGAGCTTATCGAGGGGACCAGGGTGCCCGGCCCTGATATGATCTACGTGGTAATTCTATACACCCGCCTCTGACGGACCTCCATCCCAGCTTCCAACTTGGACGATATTAAGTGCCATTTTCAGGGCGATAAATTGCCATCTCTGTCCAATCCATTTATCTGGAGTCCCTATAGGGTATGATATTCCATGGCCATATACCATATTCGGATAGGGTAAGCATAAGGCCATTACTCTTCGAATCCGCGGCCATTTTGAATTGTTCGACACTGTAGACCTTGGGCCCCATCATTCTAAAGATGGTAAACAAGAGAAGTAACTAATTGTGAAGTGACAAGTTAGAACAGTGAGGGCCAGTCGTTGATGGTGAAGTGGTAAGCAGTGAGAGCAAGTTGTCGATGTTGCATTGGTATGTAAGAACAGTAGGTACTAGTGCAGTGATAAATTACGAGGAATTGCACTTTGGCATGTTGGCCATGCATTCATATCTTTGTAGCTAGATGTAGCATTTAATAGATGAATATATCACAAATGAAAACCCATTATGCCTCCAGATTGATTATACTGTACTTTTCAATAAAGTCTCCCAACTTACCGCATCGATAACGATACCTCATGCTTTGTTAAACGGCCAATACATTTTGGTAAAGGCATAGCAGAAACAATTGTCATCAGATCACAATGAGCCTCCCATCACAGTACCTGCTGGAGCCGGCTGGTTTTATGGTTGGGCCTGTTGTCTTGACTAAGTAGTCTACAAAAAAGGTAATTTGTACCGGGACATAAGAAGTATATGGGGACGGGCTTATTTGTCGGGTAATGTATAGTGCATGCTTCAGCTGTAATTGGCAGTTGACAGGGGTTTCCCTGAATGTAGCCACACACCCAACAGGAACTACCCCCGGTGTACCTGCTCCTGTCCTAGGGCGCTGTAGGATACTGTAGGGGTATGAGTGACATTTACTTCTGTATTACATTGCCGGTAATTATTTTGCCATGACAATCATCCTCTGTTTCTAAATGCCAACATCGTTCTATCTCGACTTTCATCATAAACACCCGGCTTCTGGTAAGTTATAAGGATAATACCTCTAGATATATAAAAGCTTAGCTGGAAGAAAACGATGACTACAATATAGGCCTACACCGACAGCACTGTGCATGCATTGTGACGACACATCCCTGAAGATTTGTGAATTTTGCCGTGCTAACTTCAGTTCAGTTACATTTACACATACGGCAAGCTGAGCATATATGGTGGTGGTGGGTGGTACTCTCCCCGGGCTCCCCCCTCCCCCTCCCCCCCTCACCCGCAAACCACCACCACACCCGTCCCTGTCTATCCCGGTACTGAGCGAGGAGGGTGGCGGGCTAACTTCACTGATTACTTCAGACCGGCTGGGCCAACTTTTCTATTTTCAGAAGGCCCTCGCCCCGCTGGCCGTTTTGTTGTTACACTGTATACCCAAGCCATTGTGCGCGCGCAGCTGGTGCCGGTCCGCCACTTCCGGTTGACGTATAGCCTTCGCTGGTTGCCAGCCGGTTTAACTTGGCGGCAATCTTCACCGCCAGCTAAATAAGGGCGGAAGTCACAGCGCCAACCCACTAACCACCTAGCCAACTCTATTTCTATCGGCAAGTATGCGTACACAGAGGGGTTGGTGCAGATATCCACAGTAGATTTGGCGGCCGTGTCAAGCCGGGGTCCGCAGATTGTGGTCGGGGGCCCACAGCGGCCAAGGGGAGGAGCCAGCAGTGACCACGTCCTATCCGCACACTGAGGCCGAATTAAAGAGGCCTCAAACCAACTATGACAGCTGCTGTGTGAACTAATGGCTGTGTGATCATACACATTAGCAGGCTGACCCCGCCGACCTCTGTCCCCGACGCCTGCGCAGTCGGCGTGCGGCCTGGTTCCCCGCGGCGCCACCAGACGTCACTCCTCATCAGCCGCACCCTCCATCGGCCACCCGCCGCTAGCACGGGTTCACCCGCTCCGCCACACGGGGCCCCGGGCGATCACATGACGTAGTCTCGACAGCAGATAGGCGTTGTCAGGCTGACGTGTGGACCCGTGCTATCAACCACCCCTCCCCCTCCCCCTCCCCTCCAGGCTGCAGCACCCCGGGCCGGAAGGTGACCGCCTGCTTGGCTGAGTAGCCGAGAGGGGTGGACTTAAAGGTCTCAGCTCTACTTCACCTGATAACACTGTAATGGTCACTTTGAAATGACAACACTGTAATGGTCACTTTTAAATGACAACACTATCATGAATAAGAAGTAGGGGTGATGGCTCCGTTAATTATAATTAATTGACTACCCTGGTACCGACATGAACGGCACCTTCTTAAATGCACATCCCTCTGACGTGCAAATTAACATGGTAATTTATTGCGTACATTTCCTAGAAAATACTGATGCACGTTCCAAATGTTTCGCATCCTTACTGTGGGTGTTGTTGCTTGCCAAGAGACCTACTGATAAAGGTAGGAGACTTACACATAGGCTTACATGTATATATCAATTTCTCTAATTGTTCCTATTGTAATCTTTTTGATGGTATATATATATATAAAATAGAATTCTGATGAAGGATGTGAAAATCCGAACCATGTAAATTCGCCAATAATTCTACGTCTTAATAAATAGTAAGTCTACAACAAGCCGTCGTTGAGTTGGATGTACTCTTCACCATTTTATTATATATAAAATAGGTAGTACATATTGGATACTATCTTGGCATGAAGGAGTACAATATCTGACGGTGTTTTAAACATCGAACTAGCCTTGCTATACCAACAGTTTCAGTCCTTTTGACGTCAGAAGCTATATATTTCACCCTGTCACTAAATATTGCAAGGCGTTTTATATGAGCAGCTTGTCGGTGCAAGTGATATCTAGATAGTTCATCAAATGCTCAATCCTGTACTAAGTCCCGGGCCTGCCCTGACCTCTCTACACGCCCCCCCCCCCCCCCCCCGACCAGCAGGGCCCGGTGAGCGGGGATCACCTCCGACAATGAGGGCTATGCGCAGTACAATGCAGCTTCCTGCCTCCCCCAGCCCCCTCCCCTCGTCGGACACGGGCCGACTGCCCTATAGGCCGCATCCCGGATGCTGTTGCTTGGGTAACGACGCCGGTAGGCAGAATGCTGAACCACCAACCTGCCTTTTACCCGACTCCCTACCATCCCACCACCCTACCAGCCTCAAGCCTGTCGCACACTGCACGACTAGGAACGTTAAGATTAGGAACATGGGTTGTACTTTGTCGGCATAGCTGAGGAGGACAGAATTTGGTAAGATGTTCCTGATCTTTAAGTAATAATGTTCCTAGTCTTAGAAATTTGGAATTCTTTGGTCTCACACAAAAATTACAAATAGAAGTATTTTCTCTGACATAGGACAGAAAAAAATCTGGGATTTACATGTGGTCCTTCTGTTATAAATGGAAATTGTAATATTGATAATTGATAGCAGTAATAGGCATAAATGACAAACAAGGACCAGCTGCATTCAACCCTACAATTTTGGACAGATACAGCATTTCTTGATTAAACAGTAGACTGATAGAGGGATTAATACAATCATATAACAAACAAATGTCTTATTTCATGGTTATAATGCCTATACATCAATTAGGAGGAATGTGCCTTGTATCATATGGCCCTAGACCCTTAAATTGGACATGGCGACATGGCCCTTTTCAGGGACTAGTGACATGGGGTGTCAACATGGGATTTTCAAAGATAATGACATGGGACAATGCCTTTTCTAAAATTGGACATGGCGACACAGCCTTTTCTTAAATTCGACATGCTACATTGGGATCCCCCATCAAGGGCCCCTATCATGCCCATAATATATCTCGGGATCTTTAAATTCATATAAGATGATAAAATATAAAAGATTAGTATTTGTATACACGCAGCTTAGTCCTGGGTTCCTGTTGATTATGTAACAAAAAATTCCCTAATCTGAGACAAAACCCCTCTGAAAATTGTGCATGTTTAATTATTTGTTGAAGACAAAATTGTTCCTAATCTTTACAAATTGTGATCATCGATTTGGACTCATGTTCCCAATTGTTATGTTCCCAGTCTTTTACAGTCGCACACTGGTTCCTCATCCCCGACTAAGAACGTCGTAAGGTTTGTCGCAGATAAGGTACACATGTACCTCATCTGTACCTAGTCGGTGTTCCTAGTCGTGCAGTGTGCGACAGGCTTGACTGTCCGGAAAGCTTTATATACACGAAGATTTGCACGATACACGAGGACGGAAATCAACCTCGTGTATATAACCCACTCTAAACTACACGAGGTCGTTTTAACCTATGGACACATACACGAGGTGGAACCACATACACGAGGTGGAACCAACCTCGTCCTACCATTCCGGCCCCTACGACCCCTGACTATCAAGCCCCATTCGCCGTGGGCGATAATTGTATCGCTCACAGGTCCGATAAATTTATCGTAAGGAGAAGACGATGATCTCAGGGCCGATAAAATTATCGCTACCACGCGAAATTGATAAACTAGCATTCATACTGAGGATAGAGGTACCTAACGATTGCAAACGATAATTTATCCCCTAGAACTTATCCCCTAGAATCGGCTGGAATTCAAACGATTCAATGCAACATGTTAAGGCCTGTTTCCACCGAACGACATTATGCTAACGACCATGAACGATTCACAAATCTTTTGTGGTCGTTAGTAAAATCGTTCAGTGGAAACACAAAATCGGCGATAAAGACATTTCTGAACGACTGCAAACGACCTTTCTGAACGACTAAAGTGAATGATTCACCAACGACCAAATATTAAACCTGTTTAATATTTCTGGACGACAAATGCCAACGATTTTTCCAAGACCAATTAAAAGCAATTAAATCTATTGTTCCCTGACATTTCTGGCTACTGTCGTTTGGAAAAGTCGTTGGGATAGTCCAAAAGACGTTGGGATAGTCCAAAAGTCGTTCAGATATCAGTATTTTAGTCGTTCAGTGGAAACAAGAAAATTGATCCTTTCTGAAAGACAGAAAAGAGGAAAGATTTTCTATTTTTACAGTCGTTCATGGTCGTTTGGAGCCCCCCTGAAAGTCGTTCGGTGGAAACCCGGCTTTAGATCTGATCGCTTGGAGACCTGTCGTTTGCATTATCGTTTGCACCAGAATTGCAAACGATAAGTGTCCCAACAGATCGCGTGCACCGTGTCGGCCATGGCGAATGGGCCTGAATACTCTCTCTAAAGCCTGTTCGCCACCTCGGTGGCTACATTACAAAAATCTGCGGCGACTACCGTGGTCTAGTCACCTGGCGACATACTAAAAGTAGCATCACGATGTCTGGTGACTAATCAACTAGTCGCTGTGGTTTGCCTAAGAGATATTGGACACGTTTTATATTTCTCACTAATCACTGGCAATTAGTGCACATAATCGCCAAGCCAGGGTCTCATGCGGCCTCTAGTTGTTGATAGGTTGATGGCAAGAGCTTCCCAACTTGGAGATTCATTTCTTTGTCGACAGGTGACTAGTTATTTGTGACTTATATTTTGTCCTTGGTCACTGCTGAAAACGACTGATACCCACTGATCTCTGGGGTTAGTCACCCAAGTAGGGACCTGGCTTACCACTCCGTTTCCTGCACCCTAGCACCTCTACCCCTTTATCCCCTATCACCACTGCCACCCTGTCCGCTCTACCACCACTGACCCCTACCCCTCACCAACCTTGCCTCCTTTACTGTACCACAGCGTCTTAAGCCTGGTTTCCACTAGCCGATTCTGACTGACGGAATTTTGGTAATTAACTATTTTTTCATCAGTAATATGACAAAGGATAATGCTTCCTACATATTATTTGAAAGAGAATTTAAACCCTGAAAGCGGGATCAAAATCGGCTAGTGGAAACCAGCCTTTACCCACACCCCATCGATCCTGCCATCCATACCTCCCAAAAAACCCTTTTGCACTTCAGGTCAAATAAAGTGCATACAACAAAACCATACCTACCAACCTTGATAGAATGGCGTAATCACTTTAGTTATTCATAGAATTCCGTAGAATCATGTACCACCCCCTCCCACTGCCCAAACACCCCTATCACCTCTTTGGGGATAGGCCAGGCTGTATATATGCCGGGTTGACATGACAAGCAGAGGACGTGGGTAACCGTATGTGATGCCCTTAACATACCGCCGCACACGCGTTGGGCGCCACTTGGGAGGCCGACAGGTTGTTGTTGCTGCACATATAGCGTACCCTGATCTTAACCTTACCATACTGGTTTTGGGGTCGACAGGTTACTGTTGCTGCACATAGCATACCAGGAGCCTACCCAGAGAGAAAGTTGAGGTAGTATTTACACATGAGCTCTTTTGACCTTTAGAAATATAACGTACAGAATTTCCACATTTTCTATTCTACAAATTGAATGGAAACGGAAGGGAACCCAATCTAATTCTTCAATTGAAATGGCACTATTTGTCTCTTGGTTTTCACCAGGGGAGAGAGGTTTCTAGGTTGTCTGATCCCCCTGGGATCATTTATCAAGGTGCACCCAGTGACTGATCTGCTGGCCCCTTCTCCAGGGGCGCCGACGCTCACAATGGGCCTGCTGTTGCCAGCCTACATATTTAGAGGGCGAGAATGGAGGAGGCTTGGTAATAACGATACCTATAAACAAGGGAGCCGCGAATAGCCCTGACAGCTTTATGTTGGGACCCGACCGTCTGTAGCCCACAATCTTCCAAGCTGCACATCATTTTACCGACCCCCTTCATACTACAAAACACCTCCTGTCCCCAACGCATCCCCCAGGACACCCCTGCTACTATAGGTCAGGGTAAATAGCGGACTAACGGGTAGATTCTCTGGACCACAGTTAGTAAAGTTTGTGTTCATGTCATGACATTGTACCTATAATTTCAGATTAAAATGGGCAATGCACAGGAGGTAGGTCTACATAGATTTCATTACTTGATAGGACTTGACAAGAAAGTGCTTATAAACCAAAAAGTGAAGAAAATACCAATGTCATGGATTTTCATAGATTCCCTGATGTTGATTGTACTAAATTGCATTATGGAGTTTTTATCACCACATGATTAGTACATGGATAAAATTGTTACAGTCCTCTTGAAATAAACATAATAAAGAAATCTATGGTATCTCGCATGCATTCAATTAATGAAACTAGGATACCTATGTCATGTTTTACATGCTCCATGATTGCACACACAATTTTATTGTGTGATTGATCATTAAGAACAAAGAAATTAAATGACCGAAGAAGTAACTGATTGAGGAGGCCCATGGATATCAAAAGCTACAATACCAAATAAATAATACATGGTACTTCCAAAGATTAACCGAAAACTAATTAAAATATTAATTCTATTTTCACCGGGGTAACAACCGCTATACACTCATTTCGGCCGATTCACATGTTCTTCAGCTGTATAAGAAGGCGTCTGCAAGCTTCCCGCCAATAATGGCAAAATGCCGTGCGTGTTTGTCGTCTGCTTCTGTTTTGGCGAGAGATTACTTGCTGAACTGTGCTGCCCATCACCCCCGCCGAACCCTATCCATCATATGACGTGTTTTGAAACAATCTGTACACAGGGATTACTTCCGCTGCTTTGGCCAATCTGATCGCCGATATCCTCTTCTCCCGAGACCCGGCGTTCTCGCGAGGCGGGCGAGAGGTGGGCACGTGAGGGGTTTGGTGGCGGGGCTGGGTTTGACGGCCGATTAGACGCAGTGTCTGGGCGTTAGGTGGGCAGGGAGACGCCCAGACAGTAGCACACGGGCAGGGGGTGATTGGTCGTCTTTTTCTCACATGCAGAAAGCCATCACCTTATAATGCGCCTGTAGCAAATATTGAATTTTTCTTCAAGGAAATTAGTCACATAAATAAAGCCCTCATCGATCAGTCAGGGGCTTTTATCGGGAAAAGACCGTCAAATATCGCCTGCTAAACTGCAAAACACGCGGTCATGATCCGATATGCATCACCTTTAATGTTTCTTTCCTTGGTTACTGCTCCCTTTAAGTTTTAACCAACTCAGCCTGCGCCAACCTTTTGCCCTCTGTTATAATGCAAGGGGTAAATCCAGTCGACATTTTGTTAATTAATGTCGACAGAAGATCTGGGATGGTAGGATGAAGTGTGTGTGATTGTATATAATCCATAGGATGGAGGTCGTGACGGAAGTTTTTGGTTCCTATGCATGGAGCGCATTTGAAAGGTATCACTACCTATCATTTGATATTCATCAATAATGGTAGTTTCTCAACCCTCACTAAGGTTATAGTTTCAGTGGAGAACTATATCATTAGCATTTTCACATCCTTTCAGAGCACTCGAAGAAATCTGTGGATACAATAGACTTATATTTTCCATCTTCCACAACATCTTCACTTATAAAAGTATGTCCTTCTAGCTGTAGGGTTTTGTGAAAGAAGTACCTTTTTTACGTCTGTTGCAATCAAATTATTGCATACGTACAAAAACAGATGTAAAGAAATACAAATAACCCTTCACTACGCCAGGTGCCTAGAGGCAAAAAGTTGTTTTGTTGCCTAGGGGCATCACCAGCATATATATAAACTGCGGATGCCTTGATGCATCGACTTTAAAAATGTCATGGATTTAAAGCTATTTGGCAACCAAATTAACTTTATCGTTTCAAGACACTGAAATAATCCCTAATGGGGTATATATCACTATAAACCATCGTATAGGCCTGCTTTAACTTAGGTCTAAATATGGTCATTGTTCCATATGTAGCACATGTGGTGTCTTTTAGGACTATTTACTATAGTAGATTGGCAGTTTTTAAATCCTGAATGAACTGTTGGTGACATTGGGAAAGGGATTAAGCCAATCTTATTATTAGGGCTACCTGTAATAGTCGTCAGACAACCGTGCACATGAGATCTAAATTTGAAGGGATATGGTTTTCTTATGGATAGAAATTTATTAAGTACCTGCCTGCTGAACTTATAAGTTACATGTAACAGGTACAGACCTTTGAAATCAACAGTAGTATCTGCAGGAATAGGCCATCAGAGGACTCTGAGGGATGTGGTTATCAGGGTGTCTTCTCTTTTATGGACAGAGTTATCTGCAATGGCCATTGCAGTAGCATTCTTAGGGGTGTATGAGGTAAATACATGAGGTACATGACTTGTTTATGTAGAGTGGTATCTTCAGTAACCCTCTGAGGGGTGTATGAGGCACATAATTATGAGAGATACATGGCTTGTTCATGTACAGTGGTATCTGAAGTAGCCTTCTGAGGTATGTGTAAGGTACATACAGGGGATGTATGACTTGTTTATGTACCATGGTATATGTAGTAGACTTCGGAGGGGTGTATGAGGTACATACAAGAGGTACACGACTTGTTGATGTAGAGTGGTATCTACAGTAGCCACCAGAGGGGTGTATGAGGTACTTACAGGGGGCACATGACTTGTTTATATACAGTGGTATATGCAGTAGCCATCTGAGGAGGAGTGTATGAGCTACATAAAAGGTAGGTCTACATGACTTGTTGATATATCTGCAGTAGCCTTCTGAGGTATATGTAAGGTACATACAGGGGGTATATGACTTGTTTATGTACCGTGGCATAATGCAGTAGGCGTCTGACGGTTCTTTGAGGTACAAATGAGGGGTATATGGCTTGTTTATGTACAGTGGTATCTACAGTAGCCACCAGAGGGGTTTTGAGGTACTTACAGGGGGCACATTACTTGTTTATGTACCGTGGTATAATGCAGTAGGCGTCTGACGGTTCTTTGAGTTACAAATGAGGGGTATATGACTTGTTTATGTACAGTGGTATCTGCAGTAGCCTACAGAGGGGTGCCCATATGAGAACACCCCTTCCTTATGCAGCTCGGGGCGGGCTGCCTCCCCCGGGAGTGGCGCCCATCCCCTCCGCTGTACAGTGAGCAGCACGCAGGCCCGCAGTCATCATGTAGGCTCGGCTGGGCACTATGTGTTGGTGTTTAGCAAACTGTCTCAATACGTGCCGAGAAAACCCTAACCATGATTAAAACTGCGTCCAAGAATACCTCTCCTTCTCATCCGTGTTAGGACATCCGTGTAAGTCGCATAATGCTCCTGAATCGCAAAACATTATTTTGTGTGACTTAATATCACCCTCAAGACACTAACTGGCAGACTTAAGTGTCAAAACGTTCATCAATTAAGGGTCATCAGAAAACACTACATCGCACAATGGACCCTAACTGACAAAAACATGTTAGTCTCCAGTCTGGGTACTGTACTTACATCCAAGCCGCCAGTCACTCAACTAATATGCAAAAGGTATCTAGATCACGAAAGGACAAAGGCGTCTATAAGAATACGTCTCCTTCTAATCCGCCGTGAAAAAGGTACATGTCTTTTCATTTACTTTGGTTCAGTATCACACATTTTGTTTATTTTCATTTCTTTAACAATCAGACAGGTGGAGTAATCATTAAGTGTGACAAGAAACAGCGGCACAAACATCAATTAAAGATGAATTGTTGTTATTTTTAATCTTTCAGGCAGACTATGCCAGGAGGAAAAACGAGAATTTGTATATTTTTACAAAAGGACTTGATTTTAATTGATTGTTTCATCTATATATCATTTGAGTCTGAACTTTGTCTGGCAATAACAAACTGGTTAATATTCAGGAGATTCCTAGCCTTAAGGTCGTAAGCCTAATACTCATGTGAGTTTCTAGTTGAATTATACGAACTGCTGCCCTGCCCTGTGGTGAACGTTATAGTATCCGTTAAAGGAGTAATGGCTGTATGCATACTTTTAGGTGACTAAATGGTAATTACGTGTCATCAAACATCTTTTTAATGATTTTTTAAAAACCAGTTCGTTGTTCACGAACAGCTGATAGCCAGTGGCACCATGTTAATTCCATACGTCCACAATGTGTGCAAATGTACGTAAAATTTGAAAAGAATTACCTGAGAAAAATTGTTCAGTTAAACAATCTGACAGTGTCAACGCGAACTGTTACAAGGGCGACTGTGGGTATAGAAGGCACAGGGCTCCACCTGAGGACTTAACCCTGGTTGAGCAGCTCGTCACTCTCCAAGCAGCGGAGTGTAGGTTAAGCCTCTCAGCACTGGCTTCACCCGTGCAGACCTGTGCTGGGTGCGCTGTGACGGCGCCCCCAACTAGGCGGTCCCGACAAGGGGCGGGAAGGAGAAAGACACCGGGAAGTCAACTTTTTTGTCATTAAAATAATACAGAAAAAGTGAAAGCACTACGAAGTACCGTGCAAACAGTTAACTTCTTACATGGAGGTCTGACATACCAAAGGCTCTTGATAAGTTTCAGGGAAATAACTGGAAATAATACGTTCAGGGGATCTAAAATAGGGAGTATAAGTTATATAAATTATGTATTAACAGTATAAAGCAGCCCTCTCGTGCCGTCAGCCTGCCTCGGGCAGTAATACCCCCCCCCCCCCCACCCTGCGGACCCTGCCAACGGACCCCGGAAACTGGTCGGCAGCTAGGAAATTTGAGAAATTTCCTTAATTTCGTTAGGCTTTGTTTATTTTGTTTAATAAGGGGCGTTCTTTCAGTTGGCCGGGCGGTTATCGGGCCTTTATCGATACGGGAGGGCGGGGTGCGGGGGAGGGCCCACTCGTCGAAGCCAGATGATTGCAGCTCGGGGGTTTCCGCGTGCCCCTTGGCCCTAGCGGTAAAAAGCCCAGCGCAATGCGGAAGGAAACATTAAAAGTCTTGGTTATTTCTCTTTCCACAATTACATTCTCGGAGGAAATTAACTTACGCTTGCTGAGAATCAAAAGTATTTTGGAGGAAGAACAGTTCCCGAATGATATGAATTAAAAGATAATCCGAGACAAAGGATAATAGAAACGTTGCCCCAACCATAAGGCACCCCATAAGGCCGACAGCCGGTCCTCGTATAGATGCACCAGATGCTCTTCCATAAGAGTCGACTAGATGCAGGACGACCGCATAGTGCAGGGACAGCCCCGGGCCAAGCAGCACGACGGGTAGCCGTATAGCAGGGGCCGTGTAGGGCTGCGGTCACACCTCACGACCCTCAAGGGTGAACCACCACTTCATGAGATTAGACCTTAAAGACCTCTAAGTTTCTGTAAATGGGGCCATTGAGGTTTGCTAAATGTAATGGAAAGGTAAAATTTACAAGATCTTTCCAAAACTGTTTCAGGTGACCTTTATAATTCATCAAAGTTCTTGCAAAGGTATTGGAAAGGTGACATATCTTGAACCTCAATGGCCCCATTTACAAAATTAAAGGTCTTAAAGGTCTAATTTCATGCAGCCCAGGCTTTGGCCTTCCAATGAAAACAAAACGTATGGTTGGATCGGATGGGAATAGAACTATTGTTACGGTATCCTTCCCACTCGTAAGCTATTGTTTCTGACCTCATTAGTTCCAATTTATTGTTGATGTTTATTTTTCCCAGATATTGTTTCCTCATTTTCCTAAGAATCAGTTCCAATTATGTCATGATCTTGGTCGTAACCGAGACGTAGGGTATGACCTTGCCTAAAATGAATTTACTATCTTGGTATTATCTTTCATAAAGTCTCCTCCTTATCCAAAAAAGGCACAAGTTGAGCGAGGTAGGGAGGAGAGAAGATGGACGAAAAGCCTACCGACCGACGTAGCTGAAGATCTGAATGTCATGGACTAATACCGGGGTCACTAAACTCAACAAAGACCATCAACAGAAAGTCACGCTTCCATATTCCTACCTTCCTAGGACTATTTCATGTCTTACTAAAAATATAAAAACATTTCTAAATTTGGGATATTGGGGTGGTGTGCATCACCCGGTTCGTGCGGCGCGTTCCGTGTTGGCCGTGCTGGTCGAGACAAGACAGAGCGCCCCTGACTCGCTCATAGGGGTAATTACGGCCCACACAACAAGGCCAATTACGGATTATTCTCTCAATTACCTGCCTGGCCTCCACAACAACAAAATCTCCCCGACTAAAAAAAGAATACTGTCTTACTTTTACTGGATCATTAATGAGGACGTTTTTTCTGTGGCGTTTTCCCCGTTGTTCTCCTTGACCGGTCGATTGTCAAATGTTTCTTTGTCTTTCCCCCTCAGAAACACGCAGATTGTGACCTGCTGTTTTTGTACCCCGGCAGCAAAACGACCAACTTCATGCAAAGGCATTCACGAAACGTCCAAGACCAAACATGTGTGTCTGCGTCAGGGCTTTCGTGGGGTTCGTTCGTTGCTTTATGAGTTAGGTTGGTCAGACAGCAACATTAAGCGGGTCCATTAAAAGTGACCTAAACTATACCACTCTTGGCTAAAAGCGCTATTGCTCTTCGAGTGGGTTGTTGGTGTGACCTTTAGGTTTTCGGTAATTTTAATTTTGTTCAAATGAGGTTTACTTGATGAATCTGCACAGCTCAAGAGATAATCAAGATCCAGCTTTTATTCCAAACCCAGTCTTCCATACAGAAATGGGAAGAATACATGAAAGTCTGCGTTGTTGGTTTTTAATGAAAATGACCTAGCTTTACCTTCGACATTGCTTTGGGAGACGAGTATAGGAGTTTGGGAGACGTGGAAAAAGGAAAAACCCTGGGATCAGGGTTTATGTATAAGGCATGGCTGTTTTTCTAGTATGTTCGCATTTTGTTTCTGATACTACATTGTACATCGCAGCTCGGTTTTTATGTTTTACCAGCCAAATTCATCACACTTTTCTTCAGTTACATCATACGAAATAACGATATCACTTTTGCAAAGTTTTGTACCTCATATGAGTATGAATTAACCAGTACGTATAACATACATATTATTTTATATTTCCTTAAGCTAGTGCCTTGTTAGAACATAATCCATCAGTAAGAACCATGAAAAAATCTGGGTTAAAAGTCTGCATCTGTAATTTTACTACATTTTTACAGGCAGAGAACATACCTATATTTCTAGTGATTACCGGAGATTCATTCCATAAGCTAGAAGTGTTGTATAGTTCCCATTAGGTCTCACTAGTGTCTCCCTTCACTCCCAGTAGAGGGAGCATTCTATGTGCACCTCACTGATAATTGGTGAAATTGTCTGTTCCATGAAAGATCAGATTTACACCAACATTCGGTTTTTGACAGATATAAGCAGTTACCTCATTAGGCCATGGCACCAAAAGCAGAAATTAGAGTAGAATTAATTGGTAAAATCTGCCATTCTGTAACCGTTAAGATCTTGTAGATGAGAAGAAACTATCTATAGATTAAGGAATACTTGTGGTTCTGATGTTATGGGAGCTGAAGGATTTCAGTCCGATCTCCATTTCAGCAGAGTCAGCAAACTTCGACCAATCACTCTGGCTGTTTTATCAACTTACTTATTTTCATAGGGAGTTCGAATTACGGCATTACACTTTGACGGTAGATGCTAAGGACACAAACTAATATCTGTATTTGAATATGAACCTCTCATCAGGCCTGTCGACAGATCTTATCTGTCAACTCCTTCGTGCTACAGAATATAGTAACAATTAGAACCGGTATCAGTTGTTAAACAGACGGTGTTTTCGACTTTGTAAATGTTTCTGTGTAAAGGCGTACATGTATTATTTCAAAGATGATTTCTTACTAAATATCAAATGAACTGCTGTCATTCTATGGGACATTTTACATTGTTGGTTAACATAAACTGTTTATATGCACATACAATGGGTAAAACAATCTCAGCTGTGCAACAAATCTTGCTACATAAATATAAAGTTAAAGCTGGGTAGCACACGTTTTAATGGCAGGATCTACCGGTCCCCTTTCCCCTATGCATCTAGAGCTCGTTATTCAACCTTAAACATCTCCATTCTGAGAGTACAGTGCCGGGGATTCCCACCCGCCCTCCCACCCACACCCACGCCCGAGGCACCCCGTCAGATAGCACAGATAACCGGCTTCTTTTCCCACAGCAGAACCTTGAATTTGATTAAACGCCTCCTTGATTACACTGCAATGAAATTCCGGCGGCATAGGGTGCAGATAAAAGGGGAGTTTCTTGCTGTAGGCACCCCGTGGTGGGCCGTTAGCCGAGGACGTGGGCCGCTGGTCGTAACCCCAAATCACGGCCTGCCACCCTCTTATAATATATACAGTCTGTCCGCACGGGGTCTCTGACCGAGACTTGTAGGTGACACACACTCTGCTTTAACGGTCAGGTCCTTCTCACCGGGTATTTAACATGTAACTTGAGGGGGAGAGAGGGCTTGTAAGTTGTAGCTGGTAGTACTACATCTACCCCCCCCCCCCCCCAACACAGGGAAGCCCTCCTCTTGGGGCCCGGAAGGCTGCTCCTCGGGGTAAATTAGAGCCCGGAGTAGAGAAGTCGTCTTTATCTTGAGAAGCTTAAGGGCTGCTGTCGTAATTAGCCCAGTCATTGTTACAAGGCCTCGGTCGGGCGGCGCTCTAATATTGATCAAATGTGGAGGCGCCCTTAGACTGCTCCGTAGAGAGATGACAAATGGTGAGCTGGTCGCTAATGGGCCTGCTGGGAATTGCCATCCCGATGTAACGTTTTTATCAGGAGGCTGACATGGGGCGGGGTTTGGTCCCCTGACTACAGAGTAGACACGGCCTCTGAGCGTGGGCTGCTGCCTACAGGGGAGGGTCAGAACCGGCTGGACAGGCCCTAACACCCAGCGGGACGGACGGGGTGGACCTTACCTGAACATTTCAATGGAATCTACCAACAACTTAGCTTTAAATACATGGTGAAATGGTACAAATGATGAACCGATATCCCTGGAGAACTGTCTATTCTTATAGTGTGCCTGCCTAGAGGGGAGGGTCTACAGATGGACAGGGCTTGCTGCCTGCAGGGGAGGGTTTACAGGTGGGCAGGGCCTGCTGTCTATATTGGAGGGTTTATCGGCGGACAGGGTTTCCCGTCTATAGGGTAGGGTTTGCTGCTATTTCTGAATAGCATTTTGAAAGCAGAGGGCTTGGATAAATTCTGACTTCGTTCTGACATCCAGGTTAATAACTATGTTGCCGTGTAGCTAAGGAAGGCTGGGTGGGTTGTTGATTTGGCCGCTCGCACCAAGCCCTGTACCTGTAAGTAGGGGTATATAGGTACACAGGCTGCATTATACATGTAAGCGGAGGCCGCTGACGGAGGCTAGAGCCGCCCTGGTCCGTCTGTCACAGGGGATCTGCCTCAGCCATATATCACCACCCACCACCACTGACCACCGCCCTACCCCTAGCAGCCACCTACCTCCCACCTCCCACCACCCACCACCTCTCTACCACCCAACACCACCTCGCTGGCCTTTCGTCCTTTGTTGACCTTTATCACTTACCGCCTTCACCAATTGCTGCCCTTCTAAAGTTATCCTACATCCTCTTCACCCATCTACGGTTAACCCCTTCCCCTTGCTGCCCACTGATCCCATACCTTGTACCAGCTCTTTGTGTTTCTGTCAGTGTGATTGATGAAGAAACGTCCCCTTCTACTTAATGACTATACCTCAATACCACGTCCAGTGTTCTGTCACATGTCCCTTACTACTCCTAGTTTAAATGCCTGCGGCCTTTCAAACTACGAGCTAACTGCCCCTCCACTGCCCTTCCCCCCACCCACGTTGTCATTGCGGCCCTACCCCCCCCCCCCCCCCCACCTTACAACGTTTGGCGGAGAGATACAGCCGGGGTGCACACCATTTCACCCTATCACATCTGTACTTTGTCTCCGACTGGGCCGGTCGATACCCACCAGGGCCTTCCTCCTGGCTCCAGTCAAATTACCACAAAAACTAGGGCCTATTTGTCTGTTACGGCCCTCGGGAAACTGTCTATGCACAAAACATCTGGTAGAATGACAGTATACTAAACACTATGAGGAATAGTATAGGTTATCGGTTTATATGGGAGTTTTTCTCTTATTAGTGTGATTGCCATCGTAAGGCATCTACGTTTTGTAAGGCAGAGTGTGGGTTCCGTGAAGTCAGTAAAAGATCCCCCTGATCTGTCATGCGCCCAGTTCGGTTAGTCAGAGACCACTAACAATGCCATTCACATGGGTAGGGAAGGATATCCCTCCAGAACCCAGGGGAATCGGGTGCTTGTTAAAACGGTAAGGGAAACCCTCCCCAGTGAGACAGCCAGTATGAAATCCAGTCACGATTTTTGGTTGCGTGTACCTTTTCGTTTTTTGTTTTTGACTCTCTGTAAGGTTTTTCATTGTAAAGAGGTAATACTCTAATGTAAAATTTAATTTTGTACAAAAGGTATGTAGTATAGCTATACCATATGTGAACCTCCTCAAATCTCTATCCTAAAAAGGAACGGACAAACTTGTATGCAAAGCTGCAGCAGTGAACATCGTTACAGCAGTAAAATGCTCTCTTTGAGGTTCATATACATTTTCCATGTTCATATATTATCATTTTTCTTGTATAAACACCTGCCTCTCACACCAGTGGCCTGCCTTGTGAATAGATATTGTAGTATAAGGAGACTAGAATACATAATCTTATGACTTATGGTGGTGTTTTGGTACGTTGCATCATACCATTAGTTCTCTTCATGTCTAGCTCTCGTCAGGCCGAATGGTGCTTGTCCCTTGTTACAGTCTGAACTAACAGCTCCTTCTACGGGTGTCTGGCAGCAGCAAACCAGCAGTCTGTATGTATCTGACAACAGCTTTACATAGCAAACTGAGTTAGCATTTATCTCAAGTTATCCTGGTGTTATAATTATGGTAACTATTTTTTTGATACTGCATGATATTCTTACTACCTTTTACATGATAATCAATACGGCTGGATATCGGGGAATTAAGTTTCAACCGTCATATTATTTTGATTGACATCTCAGAAATGCATACAAAAGAACTGGCATTCGGAAAACCAGAGAAGTTATACTAAAAATCAGTCCCGCTTTCTTTTCCACACATTTCTAAAGAAATCTTTGCATTGATTTTTTTCCCAGAGTTACATTATCTACGTAATTTTTGATATATTCCAAAGTCTTAATAAGTCAGCTCAAAGTCGACATATATATATGTAAGACTAGACAGCCAACGTAATTGTTTCTCAAGTGGTTTGTCGGGTCAAACTAGTCCAGCCTAACCAATGGCCTGGTCATCAGTAGAGTATTTTGCATCAGACTGAACGAGGTCTAATCGGTGGCCGAGTACAAAGAATTTGCCCCGCTCTCCCTTCTTAATCTTGTACTTTCTGTTTGCAATACTCATGACATTAGCTAGAGTACAGTTTACCAACGATATATTAAACCATTTGGAAAGGGATAATATTATTGCTTGTTAGCAACAACAAAAAAGTAACGATAATTGTATTTTCACACAGTTGAATTGCATTCTCATTCACAAATCAGTGTATTGAATGTGTCCATTCCCTCACCCACACACAGACCGTAAAGACACACAGACAAACAACCCCACAGCCCCAGAGCCCACAGACACACTGCCCGACTGACTCACCAACCCACAGACCCACACGGCCACAGTGCACTTACCCCTTGGCGCAGGGCAGGAGGCGAGCTTCACGAAGACGTGGTAGTAGGTCATCTTGAAGGAGTAGGAGTTGCGCGTGTGGCTGCCGGGGCACTGGTCGTCCTCGGGCCCCGCGTCCTGCCGGTCGCGCTGCTTGGCGCCCCGAGGGTCCATTTTGAGCACCTTGATGAAGTAGCGGGGTGACCGCTCGCCCTTGTCGGGCAGGTTGTTGCGGCCGCACGAGTTGACCTGGCCGCCGTTACACGTGACGCGCTGCTTGTCGGCCGTCAGCGTCACGTTGGTGGCGCCCTCACACTGCTGCGTCTTGTGCAGGTTGCGGTTAAAGGAAAGTACCCGCGTGTGTTTAGTCCGCGGGTTGTAGACCCGCAGGAAGGACGGGTGCCAGCCCGCCTCCACCTTGATAGTAAAGTCGAGGTCGGTGAGCACGCAGAAGTCGCTGTAGTTGAGCGACTCGATCATGCGGCCCACCTGGTCCTCGATCAGGTTGACCTGCAGGCGGTAGTGGTACTCGTCCGTGTAGGTGCGGTCGGAGGGCGGCTGGTCGACGCCGGCCCGCATCCACACCGACCCGTCCCTGTTCACCGAGATGTACACGCTGTGCGGGATGCCGTGGCCGTCCGTGATGGTCGTGTAGCCCGTGTCCAGGTCGCACCAGTCAGAGCCTGCAGCGGAAACACACCTCAGTTAACAGGTCAAACCAACGTCACGGGGATACAGTGCAAGCCGAAATGTATGATAGTATTCCTATATATTTCTTTTCAACTGAGAAAAGTTACAATGATTTATACGTCAGACATCATTATTTTCTTTACATATATCATCATTAATTCTCTTGTACAAGTGCTGTTGTTCCACCCTATTCCGGCCTTTAGAGGGAGAAACTATAGCCCTATTAACGTGCCTACTAACGAACATTGTCCCACTCTACATTGGCCCACAGAGGGAGAAGCCAGCCCTATCAATGTGCCTTCTAACAGGCATTGTCCCACTCTACACCAGCCCATAGAGTGGTACAATCGTGGGGGGTTGCCTTCGTCATCTGAAGGTTGGCAGTTCAAGTCTCTGTCCTGCTGTTGTGGCATCAGGCATTCTCCCTGTGACAACAACTGGGTTATGACCACCGGCTGTTGTGTGTGTGGCCCTGCCTATGGGATTATGCACAATAAAGAACACCTGCCTCTGTAAAAGTGTAGGGGTATGGTCTCTACCCCCTCATAGATTTGATCACCCAGGAGCAAGGGTAAAATATCCCAGTGCTCCAGAACCACTCAGTCTGGTTGTTCAAAACAACAAACAAACATTAATGTGCCTTCTAATGGGCATTGTCCCCCTCTACACTGGCCCACAGAGGGGGAAGCCGGCCCTATTAATGCCTTCTAAAGAGCATTGTCCTTCTCTACACCAGCCTTTAGAGGGAGAATCCGGCCCTATGAACGCGCCTTCTCATGGGCATCGTCTCACTCTACACTGGTCCACAGTGGGAGAATCCGGTCCTATTAACTTGCCTTCTGACGGGCATTGTCCCACTCTACACCGGTACCCATCTTCAAGGCGGGGATTACGCGTTGTACGGCACCAGGATCTCCTACTTCACTCTACACCCTTCAACCCCCCGCCATCAGAAAGCGCGCCTCAGCCCGCGCCTCCACACTCCCCCAGGGTGGTTTACCTGGTGCCCCGCCCCACTCCCAGCCCCGCCCTACACCCGACGTCCTATGATTACATGTAAATCCCGGCATTGATTAGATTGTCTGAGTTGGCCGTTAGCGCGGCAGGAGACTGTGAGAAGGCCGACCCCGGGAAACCCGAGACGGGCGGGGGGCGCCTCACGCCCTGCTGGGGGCCGACACACAAAGAAACACAGACTTCTGAGGGCCCCACGCGCAGTGCACGCTTTGGTAACTCCCAACCTAAGACACTAATAGTGCGAGGGGAAAGATGGCTTTTTACCCCCAGATTAACGAAGTAAGCTTGTACCGGAGGCATGTCTCTCTCCTCAGGCAGTAAGTGATATCAACTAACGGAAATAGCGAACTGAGATTATCGTTTGAGAAGACGTCTAACCTGTCTTTTCTTACAAGGTGGTTGGTGTTCCTGGAGAGGAGGCCGTTAGATAGAGCCAGGTGCATTATTCATACCCCAGACACCTCCTGCCGCCCCGCCGTAACGAATGGCGGGGAGAAGGGCCGCGCGGACGACACTGAATGTTAACCGTCTCACGCGGCGTGAAGGGCTGACCCCGGCCACGAACATACGGGACCAATAACACTGCCCAAGAGTATATTCTATGCACCTTTCATTTTTTCAAAATGGCTCGTCAAAGGTTGAGCCCCTCGTTTGAATGTCATTTAAAGATCACTTACATACTACCATTTTTAAAATATATATCTGCTTGATAAATCACAATATATATATACATAGATCTGTATGTATATCGCATCCTAAATGATAGGAAAACTGCCAAAAGAATGACTTTGTATCCAGAAACGTGTAAATTGCCTTTAATTTCAAGTGGGGTCATAAAATAGGAAAAATATAAGAGTCGGTTGTTATAAAGCAAACTGCACTTATTCTCATACATTGGCAGTTGGACTTCTTACATATGTTGGGGCAGTACAAAAGAAAAAGTGAGAGAGACAAGGCGAAAAAAGATTAAAAGTTGGTAATGTAATTGGGTATACACACGACTTCATTCTTGTCCTCGGGATTCATAGGCCGTTACTATACAAAGTCGGCGGTCGACTAACGGGTAGGAGGGGGTGGAGGTGGAAGGGGCGGCGTGCGGTATGATGGACGAGCGCCGCTCGGCTACATGACGCTAATACGCCATGCATATGTAGGCAGATGGGGCCTGCGGGACCCCCCCCCCCCTCCCGCCCCCCTGGTTCCCCGCTCATTGGCCGCTGCTCACTCACGGGTCAGCCTGAGGTCAATTAGGTGCATACTTGGTGGTACGTCGATGTGGACGTCTCTAATCCGGGTTTTCCTATAGTGGTATACATAGGGTACCATTAACCGCATTGTCTAATGTTGGTGGTAGATGTAAGCTACAGATGGTGGAACTATAAATTGGCCAACATACTGCCCATGCACCTGTATGCAAGGGGCGTGGAATACTGTGTGCCATTGTCTTGATATGATGACAGACTATGGATAGTCACCGTAGACCTTACGTATGCAGCCTTGGTTTCATTGGTAGGGCGCGTAATCTCAAAAGTGTACTTTGAGAAGAAGATCCTCGAACGAGGACTGACAAGAACCAATTGGTATTGGACACCCTAGGGCTTTACAGATATGCAGCCCCACATCAGCTGCTGGCCACTGCGAGTGAAGACACTACCGTCTGAACATGGTGATGGCTGTTTAGGTCATGGAATATAACATGAAGCAAATTTGATAAAAAATAAAACTCTCTTCTGAAACCCACTCAAATTGTATTACATACAATACACAAACACATATTGGTTCTTTGTTGTGGGGCATCAGATAAAAACCTATTGCAAATGAAGACAGTTGACCCTAATACAATGTAAGGCAGATAATCGACTAGACAGCCTTGAGTGGCGTACTTGAAGCCGGATTAGGCTGGTCCCCACCCTATCTGGGCCCCTTGCCTGGCGTATCGTCTTGTACCGGGCCCGTCCCTCTGCCGCTGTTGCTCTGGGCGCAGGAGGTCCGTTTGTCGGCGGATTATAACTGCTAATTACCCGCCCTGGCCCAGGCCCTGGCCCAGGCCGGCCACTCGGGCAGGAGGCCAGCCGGATCCCACAGTCGGAGGGGGGGGGGGGGGGCTCACCCAGATCAATGGTGTTTGTCGGGGATAAGCCTCGCCAAGCGGTCGCTTTACACGTTTTAGAGAAAGATCGATGTAACCTGATTCAATTTATCAAATTATTCGGCGAATAGAGAGAGGCGGACAGGGGAGGATAAAGAGGCCTTGGCGGGCGGCGGGCGGCGGGTGGCGGGGCCTTCAGGGCCTGCGGGGGGCGCCGATTAGGGCCCCACGCCGCGCCTCTCCGCTGAAACGGACCTTTTTGGGTGAATTTATTCTATTAATCCCCCACGTAGCGTACAGTAAATGAAGATCATAATCTATGCTGATAGTGGGCACATGTATTCAATTACCCCGATAATAGGCTGGTTAGGTATTCATTCCCGACTCTGATGAGGAATAAAAGAGCGATAATGAAACGAACCTACAGCGGCAATTATCATAATGGGCTCTGATATTATTCAGAACCCTGCTATCGCCGCCCTGCCTATCTGTGGATTATCATATTACCACCAGGGTTTGAATCTAAATGCCATGAGGACACATTTAAGTAAACTGGACAAGTAAGTGTGTGAGCTCATGTGTGGGTGTGTTTGCATGTGTGAGGATATTTGAGGATCTGTGAGGGAGTTTGTTTATCTGTGTATGAGTGTGTGTTTGCGGTGTATGGGTACGCGGGTGTGTATAGTGTGTATGCATATATATACGTATGTATGAAAGTTTGAATGTATGGATTTGTGTATGAAGTTGTGTATATACATGGTGTATACATGTACATGTGTGAGTGTGTACATATGTACATGTATGTATGTAAGTATGTGAGTGTGTGTTCCTTACTATGTTTGAAAGTACGATAATAATGTTACATTTTCTGCAATAGGGAAAACTGATTGGATTGATAAATTCAGTGGGGACTATTTTTCCGCACATAAGGTGATTTTATTTTATTTATATCGACTATCGATAACCTCACTATAACGGCGATATCAATTAAATGACATATCATCATAATTTTTTGATCTTTGATCTTCATTGATCTTCAAGATGTGCTTGTATATCCTGAATGTTAGTGAGAGGTGTCGCATATCATATTTTATAATTATGACAATTATCTACATGACATGCTATATAGGTTTTGCATCGTTCCGAAACAGTTTCAACAGTATTGAATCATTTTATTACCAAGCGCTTTCAGACTGTCAAACCTGAGTGGAAATTATTTACCATATATATACATATAGGTGTATATTCTCTTGTCCAATCACAAGACTACCTACACTTCGGTCTTTTACAAAGTGTCAATTAGAAATGCGGTATGAAAGAGGCATGGCTATATTACCGAGTTTCGCCTCGGTGTTGCCTGTGTACGATTTATTGCCATGTGCGAGAAATGTGACAAGCAGTCCCTCCTAGACTGAGATCTTAAATGACAAAAGCGTGAGCGGCTCCCTGTTTTCATTAGCCGAGACAGCGCCACAGATGTATGCTAATGAAAGCAAAGTGTGCCTGCTTCGGGCCACTATTGCTGCTGTCAGCTGCAGACAATTTCACTCTCGCCATTATCTCTGTCCAGCAACATAGACTTGATGTCTCAACAAATGTTGGCTCTGTGGTTGGAATATGTTTATTTCCATAAAAAAGAACTTCGCATGAAAGGCAAATGATTGAATGAGTGACCATTAAAAGATGCATGTTAGTTAGAATTTAAAGGAAGGTAGGTTATCTAATTTATACTCCTTTCATAGGACCTTTTTTCAGTCTATTGTGCATATCCCCAGTTAACCCTTGGCAAAGCATCAGATCTAGTGTGGATTTATGATATAGACATACTTTAGTAGAAAAAGCAAGGAATCCATTACATTGTTATTAATGTATTTCCATGTTTTTAGGTAGATTCCCTACACTCAAACTCGCCCTAGGACATGTGCCAATTTTGTATACTACTTACACAAACTCACAATCCGACCGAGACATGGGCCAGATTCAGTATACTACTTACCCAAACTCCCATTCACCCAGGGACATGTGCCAGATTTTGTATACTACAATCCGACTGAGACATGTGCCAGATTCCGTATACTACTTACACAAACTCACAATCCGACCGAGACATGGGCCAGATTCTGTATACTACTTACACAAACTCCCATTCACCCCGAAACATGTGCCAGATTCTGTATACTACTTACTGAAACTCACACTCATCCCGAGACATGGGCCAGATTCTGTATACTACTTACACAAACTCACACTCGGCCTGAGACATTTCTCAGATTATGTATACTTCTCATTCACAGATTCCGAATTTTTATAATAATGTGCAAACGTCCCTCTACAAATCCATAGCGTACTTTAGCTAAAGGGAAGGGGGAGGTTGTGGATTTTGGAAATGTGCCTTCGTACTTAATGGAAGGCCTCCTACACAACAGCGAATTGATGGGCTAGTATTGTGGAAACGTAGCATGCCACATTTTGTTGGAAATCTTATTCAACTTGTACAAAAGATATACTATTTTAACCACTATTAATATAAACTGTCAAATTGCTCTTGGTGACGAGGAATCTCCTGCACGCCACCATAATAACATGAGGAGGCGTGCGGGGGCCATGGTCGGTCTTGACCATGCACGTACAGCCGTTACCGCTGGACGACTAGCCCAGACTCCCTGAGGTACCCCGGACACCATGACATCACGTACACGTTGGTTTATGTATGTGACACGGTTGTCCACCATCAAGTAACCACCACCCGAGGTACACGGGGTACAACCACGTAAGCACCGCGGTTCAAGCTTGGCTAGTACCCCTCTCCTTGATACTTTTAGCCATATAGTTGAAGAATGACAACTACAAATTCAAACTTAAGATGAATGTGTGTGAGTGAAGTAGTAGAAAATGTTTCTCATGCTGGAGATAATTTATCTCAGGGTGGAGATCACCTGCGCCATCATTCACACAGGAGGCCAAGGTGTCAGCCGATAAGAAAATGACAAATCGCTGAGGAATGGTTTCTCTTATCAGAGAGAAACAGGAGAAAAATACCCCTAGCATTGGATGTTATTTAGTTTAACGCACGCGATAACAGGGAACGGTTTTGATATTAATATTTTTTAAAGAATTCTTGCCAAAATTAATGGGGTTTCAGTTGTGGAGAAAAGTACTCACGTCGACCCCCGAGGGGCCCTGTGGGGGGAGGGGTAATGAAGGGTCTGCGCGCTGATTCACGTCAGTGACCTTAACCAAACGCCCATTTTACAGGCCCACTTTGGGAGATTATCAGTGAGACTCTAAGGCATTCTTACAATCTGTATCATGGGTTTTGATATATAGTTAATTAATGTGTTGAATCTACACCGAATTCAACGACGAACTGTGGTTGACTCGATTTTATCAATCAGACGTAGAATCAGTGGCCAATCGACTAGTTTCGTCGTTTTACTGCCTTGATCGGGATTGAAATAGAACCTCACAATTAGTCTGATATATAGTTAATAAAAGTAGCACGATTGTCTTCAATATATTTTATATGATTACAAAACACGCGGAAGAAATTGTCTGTAGATATAAGGTATTTGTCGGCGGTCACTTCGTGTTGTTTTAATTGATTCCTAAACAGACCTACTTCACGGTTCTTTCTGTTTTATGAAATTTAGAATTCAAAACTAACACATTGGTATATCTGAATCCATCAAGACTTGCTGCTTCTGCTGCTGTTGGTTTTCTTCTCAAGCGTAACACCCGATTACTATCTAGTTTCTATACATTCGATTCTGAAGTTGTACTAATATTAAAATGAAGTCTACATAACCAGTACCTAATGTTAGACTACTTATTTTGAGGCCATTTTAGGAAAAGAGTCATATCTCTCAATCAAACATCTGATTGCATGAATGGTTCACCGAAAGATTGCATTAGCTACGCAAGTAAACTTAACATCAAATTCAATTTGATTTTTTTTAAAGATTATTTTTAGATTTCAGGTCCTCTGACTGTACTTATCAGATTTGTCTTCTAAAGGTTACATTATCTTAATTGACCTTAAATTTGTATGTACCATACATACCAGTACCTTCCCTGCTGACTATATGATGAGAGATGTGGAAAACGGCCACCAACCACAGTAGTCTATTCCTTAACTCTCTATCTGGTTAACTACACCTTCGGGACAGGGGCTGCTTTCCAAAAGAAGCGTCAATCAGGCATTCACTTACAACGAAATCCCTTTCAGTAGGTCTCTTATCTAACTTGGCCCGTGAGGCAATAAGAGTGTGTAACAACATTCCATGTTAGGGGTCGGCTCGTGTAGACTGGTATAGGAGCCTACTTCCCGACGGGCCCGAAATCTAATGTCATAGACGTACAAGATTATCGCCCCCTGTCCACCCCTAGCATAGGCCGTCCAAGCTGGGCGGGGGCGGGCGGGGAGGAGGAGGGGGCTGGGTTGGGTGTGACGAGATGACCAGCCCTCCCCCGCCCATCCCCCGCCCCCGGCCAGGACACGGCGGGCCGCCCCAGGATCAAAGGACCCGCCCAGACCTGGGCCGCCCGCCCCTCCAGGGGTCTAGTTAAGGTATCAGGTGTAGGCCGGGGCCTCAGGCCGCTGACCTGCCCGTACTTCTTGGGATGTCTCAACCAAACAACCCGCTCTGAGCTACGAGGGTGGGCCCCGTGTCCTACATTACAGGGCTTCTCCCTACTTGAGCCTACCTCCAGACCATCGCAACCCAAGTATAACGTGCAGGGTACGACGGACCTCCACCTTAAGGAAGGGGTAATGCACCCCTCCACCTTAACTTAACACCTTAATTTAGGGTAAAGTATCACTCCGCCGCAACTTCGTGGGGCTGCCCCTCTGCCACAACCTACATGTGGTGTGCTAGGTATGCCGGTCTGTCCCCTCCCAGCCCCACCACACCTCGGCCGTCTTCTCCCGGCATTTGGTGCACGTAGGTGGCGCCTTGAGACGATGTCGTAAAGCGCGCATGATTGCTCGCACCTCCATTTTACGACATTATCCTATTCACATGTGACTGATTGGGAGGAGACTGGGTGGCGCGCTGGGAGTGCGGACGGCCCGCAGCATACGAATAGTGCCATTTGTGTCCTCCGGGTCGGGCCCTCATCCACCCACACGCCGCCCGTAGGCCCGGGTCGCCGCCAATTTTCGCTGATTTCATCAATATCGCGTTAGTGCTTTCCAGGAGCAGATTTCCAAGGGAAATAACCCAAGGTATGATCATTAGATTAGGGCGGGATTACTGGAGGGTTAGGCCGGGGCCCGGGTCGGGGACCACCTCTTTGACGAGGGCGGGGTGGGCACGCCCGTCTGCCTCCTCCTCCGACCACCAAGTCTACCATCGCCTAGCAGCATTTGGGCCGCCGCTACTGGGCTCTTTACTTCATAATACTGTCCGAACCCTTGGTGCCAAAGTTCTGGGACTTGATTCTAAGTCCCCTGAGATACCTTCGGACCTTATCTCAGACCCCAGACCCCCCTTCCTTAACCGATAGGGGCGAATAACGGTCTCATTCTGCAACGTTCAAATAACGTTCTCTGACGTTTTTTCGATGTTATAAGAACGCTCTGCGACGTCACATCATTGGCTAAGACTAGGTCGTTCAGCACAAATTATAATCTGGTCCTCTCTCTCTGTTTATCGTGGCCCAATGGGCGGACATGCGTTCTTACGATGTCGAGAGTTGGTGGTCGACGGGAGGGGTGGAGGAGGGAAGGGGTGTTTGAGAGGTGTGGCTCGTTTTGACAGGTGGGCGGGTAGACGGACGGGAGAGGGGGACGCTGTGTGGACAGGGGACGGATAAGGCCATAGGGTCGACAGGCCGGACAGCTCAATTAGGTGTACTGAAATGAGCGGAGGGGAAAACAGGGGTGAGTGTGTCAGAGGGCCCTGGGAGGTGGCTTGTTGGCCGGGGCGGGGCCCCGGAGGAGACGGACGCTAATTGACGACGTGTTGGCCTCACCTGGTGGCCACGCCCCTCCCACACTCCCCGCGTCACGTGACCAGCCCTGATTACACACCTGGCCGGGTCGGACCACATGTAATAAAGGCCTCTGCCCGCTACCAGCCCCGCCCACCTCTAATAGGCTACATCCACCCCGCCCACCTCTAATACCCATCATTTTCCTTGCCGACCTCTAATGCCTGTACCCGCCCTGCCCACCTCTAATACATCTGTCTTGCCCACCTCTAGTACTCTACATCTGCCTGGCCCATTTCTAATACCCTAGATCCGCTTCTCCCACCTCTAATATCCTACATCCTCCTGCCCCACCTCTTATATACCCTACAGCCACCCTGTCCACCTCTTATGCCCTACACCAGCCCTGCCTGCCCACTTCTAATACCCCATACATGCCCCTCCCATCTCTAATACCCTACATCTGCCCTGCCCACCTCTAATACTCACTGCCCGCCCTACCCACCTCTAATATCCTACATCTATCCCACCCACCTCTGATACCCTAAAGCCACCCTGCCCACCTCTAATACCCGCTGCACACCCCGCCCACCTCTAACACCCAATGCCCGCCACACCCACTTCTAATACCTGCTACCCGCTGCACGCACCTCTAATACACACAACTCATGCACCCTGCCTACCTCTAATACCCTACACCTACCCTGCCTGCCCCCCTCTAATAACCTACACCTACCCTGCCTGCCCACCTCTAATAACCTACACCTACCCTGCCTGCCCACCTCTAATAACCTACACCTACCCCACCCACCTCTAACACCCGCTGCCCTACCCGCCCACCTCTAATGCCCACTGCCTGCCCCGCCCACCTCTAATTCTAATACCTACATCCAAGTCCCCGCCACGGGCCGGCCGTGACGGACGCCGGGGTAAGGGCTTGTCGGATTTATGGCCGACCACCACAGGCGGGGCCCGATCTACGCTAATATGGTGATATTGCACATTATTTCTGACAAGTTGTGCACCCATGTCTCAGCGTGCGGGGCTAAACACGGGTAAAGCCGGGGCGGGGGGCGGCCTGTCGGCAGGCCCGATCGATAACATGGCCTTGAGCGATGGCTTTATCTGGCCGCCCGAGCCCGGCCTGATAGATTGATGCCACCTTAGTCCACTGTCATTTCCGGTCATGAACCCGCGCCACCACGTGATGTCCTCGCCCACCAATAGGAATGCGCGTCGAGTACCTCGGGGATTTCCGGCCCATTGGCGAATTGACTGTGAGTCGAAAAGCAGGTGGCAGGTCGGTAGTCCGCTCCCCGCCCGGATCACGGCCAGGGTACGTCGTCTGTTAGCGGGGAGGACCTGAGGCGCACGGCAGTAAATCACGAATTATAACAGAATTACATTCTCAGAAACGTTTATTTAAATCTTTTTTTCTAAAGCATTAGTCGAAACAAAGCATACATATGCTGTTAATTGGTTCAATTAAACCAAACATCTGCGAAGGCCCTGGATGTTTTAGTCCGCTTACAGTTAACACCGGGACTTAGACTATAGTGCAGGATTGTCGGTGAATTTATTAGTCTACTTGTGCTAAAGGACATAAAGTATACTGTTCGCCGCTCTGCATTTAAGCGAACTCATTAACATACTTGAAAAGGCCTTGTTAATAGCCGCCCTATCCCGCTGCCCTATCTATTAGAACGGCTGGCCGGCCGTCGGGGGAACGACTGGCGGCCATGTTCGGGGAATCCCTGGGCCCGAAGTGCTGATCACGTGTAGCGGGGATCACTTAGACCGTCCCGGCGGACTAAGCCCCCTCCGCGCTGACCGCGGCTTTACACGCTAATTTGTATGCACACTGAATTTATTGTGGCCTTCTGTATAAATAATCCGGTGTCGTGAGCCAATGGGAATCGTTCAAAAATGGCCGCAGATAAGGTTTTGCGCCATGCACGGATTGTATTGCCGGCTTGCCGATAAAAATGTATCTTACTCCTTAGATACAGTCTGATGACGGAATAGGCAGACCACCCTAATCCCCTGGCCCGCGGCATCTCTCTGGTACCCAAAGCACACCTAGTTATGGTTATTGACCATTCAAGTTCCAGGAGGTGCACTATATATATATATATATATATATATATATATATATATATATATATATATATATATATATGCAGCAGTCATGTGTTTCCCCTTAGTATAATAGCCTTGCCCGGGCCGATCCCATCACCCCTTGCTTCAAGATTGTTGTTTTAACTTTTACCCCTGTTACATAGCTGCCACTTGGACACCGTGTACTGGCCACCCCTGCTGCAATACTACTCGTCAACAGTAGCAGGCCACCCCCTGCCATATGACTTCCTGTGATCACTGTGTGACCGGACGTCACGTAGTGTGCTGAACCTCCCCACATGCCCTCCTCACACTGTCCACATACAGTGAGCCAGTATAATGCTGCATCTGGGTATGGTCCCTGCCAACTTGGTGTATGCTCTCACCATCCCCGTGCTGTCCCATCAAACGGGAGTGATCAGACATGTTGTAGAGTACTACTCCGCATGACAGAGCCTAATGATAGTCTAGTCATGCCCGAGTCATACCCAACATAATTGCACTGTGTTTGACGCGCCCAATGCCTGTACACGTACTCCGTCATGGGTTTCCTGCCACCTGCGCCTCAGCCCTACAACAATGGGCGCCCACCTGTCTACCATGTGTGCCCGTCTCACACACGTCAACCCACCGCGCGCCAGCATCCTCTGTCGTATAACATGTAGGATTTATAACATCAATAAGTGTTGAAGAATCCCGCGGTTCTACTAATTTAATCAGACGAATGGACGGAACTCATACCATGGTGATAAACAAATAAATCACCGTACATGGCGGGGGAGCCCATCAACGTCCCTCTGGGAGTTGTGCACCAGGCCCTTTCCAAGAAGTCAAGAGAAGCCTATACATAACTCCTGTGGTTCTGCACGGGGATTATAATTCATCTAGCAAAACAAATCTACCAACATGACCACTGATCCTCCAATAACGTGATTTCTAACTAATTGTTACACAGAGTCGTCTGTAATCACAGTGTGCTGAGTTTTACAAAGAGTTGTCTCCTCTCACAGTGTGCTGAGTGATACAGAGAGTTGTCTCCTGTCACAGTGTGCTGAGTGATACAGAGAGCTGTCTCCTGTCACAGTATGCTGAGTGATACAGAGAGTCGTCTCCTGTCACAGCATGCTGAGTGATACAGAGAGTCGTCTCCTGTCACAGCATGCTGAGTTATACAAAGAGTTGTCTCCTGTCACAGCATGCTGAGGTATACAAAGAGTTGTCTCTTGTCACAGCATCCTGAGTTATACAAAGAGGAACTCCTGTCACAGCATGCTTAGTGATACAAAGAGTCGTCTCCTGTCACAGCATGCTGAGTTATACAGAGAGTCGTCTCCTGTCACAGTATGCTGAGTGATACAGAGAGCTATCTCCTGTCACAGTATGCTGAGTGATACAGAGAGCTGTCTCCTGTCACAGTATGCTGAGTGATACAGAGAGTCGTCTCCTGTCACAGCATGCTGAGTGATACAGAGAGTTGTCTCCTGTCACAGCATGCTGAGTGATACAGAGAGTCCTCTCCTGTCACAGCATGCTGAGTGATACAGAGAGTTGTCTCCTGTCACAGCATGCTGAGTGATACAGAGAGTCGTCTCCTGTCACAGCATGCTGAGTGATACAGAGAGTCGTCTCCTGTCACAGCATGCTGAGTGATACAGAGAGTCGTCTCCTGTCACAGTATGCTGAGTGATACAGAGAGTCGTCTCCTGTCACATCGTACTGAGTTATACAAAGGGTCGTCTCCTCTTCCACATGGGCGCGGAGGCATTAACATAAATGACGAGTTATGATGAATTGGCTTCCTCTCCGGGGACACGGAATGCTGGGATATAACTCTAATCTGAGAAAATGGACTTTGTCGGCGAGGCGCTTGGCTCGAAGGAAATGGTGCGTACTGGCCGTGGAAGCAGGCCTATTAAACGGCCTGTTTCTTTATACGGCGACCATCAGCGCCGTGTTCCCGCTACAAAGCACCCCGCCTCCGGCCACGCCGCGCCGCGCAGATTAATTCCTGAGACTAGATTGTTCCCAGGAAACTGAGGTGGCGAGCGGGCGGGCCTGATTTAGCTGGTCAGCGGGCCCCGTCTGGCCGAGCGGGGCCCGGGGGGGGGGGGGGGGGTCTGTAAGTGTTAATGGGCCCGCCACCAGTCTCCTCCCACTCCCAGGGGTAATCACCTCCACGGTGTCCCACATCACACGTCTTAACCCTCACCGTCCGCCGGGCACGGGAGGAGGGGGGAGGGGGGCTTCTAACAACAACCCGGTGGGTACACCCGACGGACCCTCAGGGCAAGCGTCTACGTGGTGATAAGACGACCCAGCCACGGCCCCAAACCCAAAGAAAGGTGCTGATGAAATGGCCAGTATTAGAGGGTTAATTCTGAAGCCATCTGCTGCCCAGAGATGTTCTTAACTTTGTCGCCAGATGGAATCCACCCTTTTTAAACGGTTCAGATAAGAAGGCCAGCCGGATAAGGACAAAGACTGCGTGTTCTGAAATAGAGTGTTTCTCACCATCTGGATCATGGATGGTATTACAACGCGCGCTCTGATATTAATATGATATGCACATAAAAATGTATTCAGCAACCCAACTTGTGTTACGATAGTGCATGGAATCTACTACGGCTATGTAAACATATTTATATATGTTGGCGCCGAAGTCTTCCCTCAGTCGCACTACAGTTAACCTGACTTGCCTACAGCCAGGTTGATATATAGTGAGCCACATAAATAGCGCTATGTTTTAAGCAAAACAAACACGGCGTGAACCAACAAGTGGGTTGTTCTGTCACCAAAGGGTTAAGCCGTAGGTAGCAGAGGCTCTCGATGGGCGTTAACCCTTACTGGGCGGGGGACGGTTGCCGCGCGCCCTGACTCAGGTAATCGGCGCCCACCAGCCGGCGGGGGCCTGACCGCGGGGCCCCACCCTGCCCCCCGGGGAGGGAGGGGGATGAGGTGCTCCCCCCGGTCCAGCCCGGAGGCAGCCTGTTGTCTGGGGCAGGCCTCTCCGGCCAGCCCTGAGCAGGTCAGGAGATGGTCGTATGGACGTGGTCCAGGGCAGAGGTTAACGTAAGTGTGTATTGGTGGGTGGGATGGGCACTGCCTATACGCGTGACGTCGCCTCAACAAGCTCGACTATATACGCGACAATATCGCCTGAATTGAATGAGCTAAATACGCGACAGTCATGTTAGAAGTACATGGAAATGGGAATTTGGCACTCGTCACCTACGTAGTCTGCCTGAATGCGCGACGTCGCCTCAATAGGCTCCATCATTTTCTAACTGCAGCATGTCGCCTGTTTTGTACAGGCGACGGCATGTATACACTTTCTCTAATATAAGCGACGTTGCTTGACTGGCTGGTTTGTGTTTAGCGGGCATGTGCATATGAAAGACGTGTATATTGATTCTATCATACGCTATAAGGTAGTAGTATATTACAATGGGCATTTACAGATGGTTTGACTCTCGCCGCCTACATTGTTTCTCTTATGCAGGCGATGTCGTGTATACATTGGGTCTAGGATAAACGACCTCTCATACACGACGTCGCGTGTATAGCAGGCGTGTATAGCAGGCTCAGGTTTCAACTATTTGGTCTCCCACTTTAAAATCGGGTCTCCCTGATGTGACCTATTGCACTTTCTGCACCTTAGATAGAACATGTTTTATGTATCAATTGGTGAAATCGTTATTAGTCTATAAGATAATCTAATAAAAGTGTATTAGATAAAATGTTCGTGGAATATGTTCGACACGATCTACTATGCCTGATATCATGTTTACGTGTCCTAATACGTTGGGTTGCTAAGGTTCCCTTATACCTTCACTGCCGAGGTCCCTTTACAAAGAGTGAAAACAAAGTATGGCGTACAGCATAGGTAAGTACTAAGCGAAACGACAAGAGTTTGAGTCGATCTCAGTTTGACAATCCTGGTTTGAAAACAGGTTTAGTAAGTGAAATGGTCGTTATGAATAGCTCGATGTAAACTTAATACAAGATCAAGTATGTTAGGTTCTAAAGAACCTAAAAGCTCCGTCTTATCCACTTTGTTAAATAGCTGAGAGGGAGAGAGAGGGGGGAGGGAGGGGAGGGAGGGAGACAGAGAGAGACAGAGAAAGACAGAGAGACAGGTACAGAGAGACAGAGACAGAGACAGAGAGAGAGAGAGAGATTGAGCATGGATTGAGGGTCTGAGGTCATTTGTGTGAGGAGATTGTATTGGTAATATGCAAATTTATTCAATATGGCCACCCCCAGTGGGTGATGGGGGCATTCCCGACCTACTTTCATTCTATTTTGAGAATATTATTATGACATCATCTCGTCAATCTCCAGATACAGACTTATTTATGCTAATTTCTACACTCTCAAGGCATTTTCTATGACGACAGTCTCAATCTCCAAGCAGATTCTTTACATCAGAAATAGCACAGTGTCCCCCCCAATTTTTAACACTGACTTCTATGGGAGTTGGGCCAAGTTAAGACGCCGATATATTGGACTATTGACGTTATCCACTCATCGAAAACGGAGAATGAAAAATTTTCAATTCCCATAGAGATCCTATGTTAAAACCTACACCCTTTGAAGGACCATATCCCCCTAGCGAGAGACCGAGGAACCAGCAGATTTTCAATATGGCCGCCCCCAGTGGGGGAAAGGGGTATTCCCGACCTACTTTCGTTCTATTTTTAGAATATCATTATGACATCATCTCGTCACTCTCCAGATACAGGCTTATTTATGTTAATTTCTACACTTTCAAGCCATTTCCTATGGGACACCTTTCAATCTCCATACAGATTCTTCCTTTCAAAAATAGCACGATGTGTCCCCCCCCCATTTTTAACATTGATTTCCATGGGACTTGGGCCAAGTTATTACTCCGATGTATCGGACTATCGACGTTATCCACTCATCGAAAACGGAGAATAAAGATGTTTCAAGTCTGCGTTTTACCCAGGACTTTTCTTTTACAGGGGCATCGGCCCATCTCGTTTTTGCAAACTGTTCTCATTATGATACGGTAGTAAATCGGATAGACCCCAGAAGTTTGTAAACGTGCAGATACGGGTCAGATCATGATATTGCGGGTTTAGGTCCGGCATCTCAATAGTCTGTGTGTCCCGCTCTCTATGCGGTGTGTGCCGGTAGCTGTACAGCCCTATTTGTGTGTACACAGTGGGTCTCCAGGACGCCGCGCCTTATTGTACCTCCGGCGATAAGCAGGTAATGCGAACACCGCCCTGCAGGGACTCGTCAAAGGACTTGGCCTTTTCCAGGAGAAGGAGAGCAACTCAATCGCACTGTGCGCGCCGCAGTAAGAGGCGGTGAAGGGGTCCCTGGGCGGCCATCGGGCCGCCATAGAGCGGGCTCTAACGGTCACTCAGGACGCCACCACACCCCCCGACACCCCCCTGCTGCTACCTGTCTGCTACTCTGTCAATCCAACTGTGCAGGCCCAGCCCCCAGAACTCTGTTTCTGTCCTTTTTCTTTGTTTCTGTATACAATAACGGCATATTTCTTCCATCCCTGTAGGCTTTTTTAAACGGTGTAAATTATCACATTGATTAACGTACTTCTCACTCCTGTGAGTATATTATATTTACAGGAGTCGGAAATATGCCAACATGATTACGGTAATGGTTTAAATACAGTTGAAAACAGTTCTAATACTACTAACATCCAACCTGAAGACCCATGCACGAAAAAAGGGTGACTTTAAAAGTTATGGAAAAAAATAGTTTTCTCTCTCAAACAACCATAACTTTGTAGATAGGCCTAATTGAGATACATTCCTACTTCATATACAAGAGGATTTGAAATAAATTGAACAATCAATCGGCACTGGCCCCGAATTCTTAATAGGAATTACGAAGGCACTTAAAAAGACAGTAAAAGGATAAAAATAAATCACCCTATCTTTGCGCACGGGTCTATAGTTCTATCTGACAGGACTGGTAATTTTGTGATACTATTGGAGTTCCTCAACACACATAAGGGATGGAGGATATAATCGCGATGTAACAACAACATTCCTAAGGTGTATAGCCATCCACCTTTAGCTGTTTAGTTGACAGCAATAACCAAATCAGAGATGCAGAGTAGCTTCAGTAAAGATACCATTCTTTGCTTTGTTTATAGTTGAGCCTAAAAATCCATTATATGCTGAAATCAATGACACACAACGCGTTACGCGTGACATAGTACTTGAAAGCATTTTATTGGTAATATCTCCAGATTGTCCGCCAAACCTGGACGTCTATGCAGCTATCTTTTTCCTATTTCACGTTGTAGATTCCTACCAGTAATTGCTGCTCTTCACTACATTACCCCCTCACGGCACCACGCGGTGCTGGGGCGTCTTCCTGGCCAGCAGTTAGTCGGTTCGATTTAGAGAAATGTAAATGCGAAGTGGAGCATACCAGATACTGTATAGGGTGCCTTATTTTCCCCATCCAGGGCCGGTGATGTAGAAGATAGTAACTGACAGCAGGCTCCGGAGACGGAGAGTAAATTGATGCCAGTCGGCCCGGCACACCCGTAATCTGGGTCAGGGACTAATAAATCTAAACCAATGCCGTGTCAGCCTTCAGCTTTCCCCCTATGTAGGCCAGTCCATTAGTTTTTGTCCAATGATAAGGAAAAAACAAGTTGCAATATAAGAAGGCTTTCGACTTTGATTAATATAGCAGCAACTGTAGCGAAGGACTAAAAACCCCAATGTGATGGCACTAAGCCCGGCGTGGTGTACGACCACCTCCAGGGGGATGGGACGTGGGGGCTGACCAGAGAGTGACGGTAGGAGTCTCCTCAGTCGGAGAAGGGCGAGCATGGCTACTGCTGGTGTGTGGGGGGGTAGAGGTGAATAGCCGAGGGGGGGGACTGTACAAAGCCCATTTGCCCTGGCCGATAATTCTGTCGCACAGGGCTATGATAAATTCATAGCATGGACAAGGCGATAATCTAGGGGCTGATAAAATGATGGCATGCCCCTGAACTTCAAGAAAATAGCACCGGATCAATCCAACATGTTGGATCTTTTCAGTTGAGCCCTGCTGATCAGATTATCATACGCACCAGGTATAGCATACACCAATTGTCGCAACAGATTGCAAGCACCACATCGGCCAGGATGAACGAGTCTTTAGTCTCCTGAGTCTAAGAAGGGCGAGCTCAGTTAAGGCCTAGTCGCTCTGGTCGTCACAGTGCTTGTGATTTGTTGCAACCCTTATCATTTGCAAATCCAGGTACAAACAATAATGCAAATGACAGGTCTGCAAATAAACAGATCCAACATGTTAAATTGATTTGTTTGAATTCCAGCTGATTGCAGGGGACAAGTACTTGAGAAAACTATTGTTTGCAGTTGTTAGGTGCCTTTCTTCTCAGTGTGAATGCTATTTCTTCAATTTCACTGGCATACAATAATTTAATCGGCCCTGAGACCATCGTCTTCTCCATATGATACGGTGCATGCGATCTGTTCTGACAATTGTCGTGTGCATACAATAATGCAAACGACACATCTGTAAGTGAACAGATCCAACATGTTGGATTGAATCGTTTGAATTCCAACCGATTGCAGGGGATAAGTACTTGAAAAAATACTATTTGCAACCGGTAGGTGCCTCTCTTCTCAATGCATGCCAGCATACAGTAATTACATTGGCCCACAGATAATTGTCTTCTGCATATGATAATTATTTTGCTGCACCAAATGAAAAAAATATCGGCCAGGGTGAATGAGCCTCTAGGCCCATTTGGCCTGGCTGACGTGGTGCTTGTGATCTGTTCCAACAACTTTTGTTTGAGTTCCTGGTGCAACCAACCATGCAAACAACAGGTCTGCAACTGATCAGATCCAACATGGATCAAATCGTTTGTATTCCAGACGATTCAGGACTGCAAGTACTTAAGAAAAATTAATGATCATTTGCAATCGTATGGGCCCCCTTTTGCCAGTGTGAATGCTATTTTCTTAAAGTTGGGGGCATGCAATCATTGCATCAGCCCCTAGAATATCATCTTGCCCATGCGATAAGTTTATGATAGCTCTGTGCGACAGAATGATCGGCCAGGGCGAATGGGCCTTTTAGTGTTTGGGACGGGGCAGGTGGTGAGACATACACAACGACACAACGACACAGGCAGGCACATGACACACATAGTCAGATCACGACAGTCTCCCAAAATGCACGCCCCACAATCCACCCCTGACGTGCAGAGCGTGACGTGGGGCCCTCCACCTTGGACGAGTACCTATGGGCGGACGGGCGGGCCGCCTACGACCATCGGGGTGTGGGCTCTCACGGTATGTCCCCGCGCCCTTTGTCTGACCTGTCAGTCTCCGTCCGTCTCTGTGAATTACGTAAAACGCGAACCTCCAGCTGTGGTGAATCAATGCCCCCCCCCCCGTACACACGCCGGCTTAGCGTGCTCAGATAACGGCGTTGGCGGGGGCATAAATCTCCCCCACAGGAACCACCAAGAAAAACGTTTTTTTCCTGCAACCATAACTCTGTCAACATCTTCCGCGTTCTTATCTGGTGAGAGCTATTTAGGGCGTTGTGCATTGAGGGCGGAGGGTGTTGGGCGTGGTTTAGTTTCTCTGAGAGGCGCGTGTTGGTGAGGGCGGCAGTAGGTGTCGGTGCTTTATGGGTGGGCCCGGGGTGGGCCCGGGGTGGGCGGGGGGCCCGGGCCTCCTCACGCAGGTATTGAGCCCGGAGAGGGGCCCTACATCCCGGGTGTGGGGTAACATCGATCTGAGGGGCCCGCCCACGAGACCCCAGACAGTCACCAATCTAACAATGTAGTCGTCGCCCGGATAAACAGAAAGCTCTTCTGCCGCCACTCCTTCTATAGAACCTACGGATACATTTCTTCAGAAGGTCAGTGGCCCATTCTCTGCTTGTCTCAGGCTATTTGCAGCTTCAAATATTGGTATATGTTACTAGCCCTAATGGCAGTTCTCTATTGCTGGGCTTTGGCTGTGGAATACATTGCACTTTATATAAATGAATGTATAGATTCTCAGATGTGAAGGCCACTGTCACAAGCAAATCGTCATACCATCCTGTACAATGAAAAACATCAATAGTACTCTTTCAAATTCGGTATACATATTATATTCCTTACCCCTGATGGCAGCGAACTAGGCCGAACGAAGCTTAGTGCGTACCGGTCATGTCAGCAGAAATACATTGTAGAAAAAGAGAACCTAGAACTTGCTCAGAAATATACCCCTTTCACGGACGCATAGAGAGGATTTGTTCCTGGGCCAATATATTGAATTGAAGGCACGTGTCTGGTTCAATTTTAATGACTGCCCAGAGGCATCGATGGGAAAGCAGTGACTTACAAATAGTGCCTTGTCCGCCGACAGTCTACTCACGCCCTTCCCCCAGCTGGCCCACCAGTCCAGGGACCTAGCCGACCCTGTATTGTGAACTCCCTGCCCGCAAACCCTCCACAGTCTCACCTAAAGCCCCGAGCCCCTCCTGCTTCCTCCATATGTATAATTGCCCCTCGCACCTCGCACCTCCTCTCGGCGGTTCCTCGCGTGCCTGGGTGTGGCGTGTATCTGTATCTAGTCCACCCGGACACACATAGACAGACTGATGAGGTTTTCTGAGAATCTACGACTCGCACAGTGTAGTATTTATCTCGGCAGAGGAGACGTCCCCAGTACTGAACCTAGGGCACCAGATTTCCACATACCACAGTACCTGGCTGCCAGCCTCAATACTAAGGGGGGGAGGGGTAGGGGTTGACAGTGGTGGTCAATCTTGACTGTTTCTAAACGTAAATCTAAATAATGCCTACAACGTAAATTGTCAATCTGAAGTAAAGTTTAAACCATGTCAACGTAAATTGCAAACAAGGAATCAGTATCAACCGATATACTTAAATGAAAAATAAAATGAAAGAGTAAAATATGAAACGTAAATCTTTAATGGCTAAACCTTCCGTGAACCCAAACATCCCCCTTTTTGATTCCACATAAGCCTTAGTGATTTGTAATTTTAGATATTGTTTTAAAGTCACAAATTACATTCACGTAATCTGTCTTTATTTCCAGAGTAATGTGAGTTACATTTCACTTATGTTTTACCTTTTATTTCTATTAACACTTGGGTCACCTGAAGCCCACCTGTGTGCTTCCTGCAGAAGAGGAATCCGTGTCCCATAAAGAGGCCTTAATACTGGGGATTAGGGCACCTGGTCCGGGTAGTGTAAGTAGCGGACACCCGGACAGGGAGGACGCTACTCCAACCCACCTCTGTGATGGTCTCAGGTCTGACCGGGCGCTGACCGGGCCCGTACAGGAGGAGAGGGCCGAGGGGCCGGGGGGGATGAGGGGCGGTATAATCCATCTTGGCTGAGATCGTTAGAGTGCACATAGACTCCTCTGTAGATGGAGGACAATCCCACCGCCGATTAGTCCCCACCCTCAGCACGGGGTCTCCGGGAAGTGGGCCTCATGGTAGGTGATGATCGACAGGGATGGTGGGGGGAGGGTAATGTAAAGGAGGAACTCCTGGTTAGTGGCAATGGCAGGGGAGGATTTTAGGACAACATGTGTTATATAGAATAGATTTTTACTTTCAAACGTAAATACATCATGCAATTTTATCCAAGTTGAATTAAGCTTTTACAATTAATTAAACTATATAGTCTAGTCGGATTTCTATGAAAAATAAGATTAGGCGGCATTTTTGAGTAAAAGTTGGGAACAAGGCTATTTTAGACAATTTGGACCTGCTGAATCTGAATATGCTTGTTCCCAAGCTGGATTTTGCATTTTTCACCCTGTTTCCATGGTTACCGTGGCATTGTTACGAATTATAAGGGTTAATCACTTAATTGTTAATAACTTGAAAAGTTTTCATCGTATCAGTACCAAATTTTTATCGAGCATGCACATGTATGGTGGCCTTATTTAAATTTTGAAATTTTGACCTTGACCCAAGGTCAAGGTCACTGTTTGGAAGGTCAAATATGGAAATTTGACTAACATGAGTCAGAGTACCACAATTAAGCCTTAGTTACAGATATATATTCTAACTTCATATATTATTTCAAGATGTAAAAAACTTCTGTAGGCCTATAGGTTACATTTCAAAATGGATGCAATAATTTTAATGACATTGTTACCATGGTAACCAGGACAAAAACCTGAAATAGTGAGGTTTTCAGCAGGACCGTGGAATTTAAAAAAATTATAAGGGTGAATCACTTAATTGTTAATAACTTGAAAAGTTTTCATCGTATCAGTACCAAATTTTTATCAAACGTGCACATGAGTGGTAGATTTATTTTGATTTCGAAATTTTGACTTTGACCCTAGGTCAAGGTCACTGTTTGGAAGGTCAAATATGGAAATTTGACTAAAATGAGTCAGAGTACCACAATTAAGCCTTAGTTACAGATATATATTCTAACTTCATATATTATTTCAAGATGTAAAAAACTTCTGTAGGCCTATAGGTTACATTTCAAAATGGATGCAATAGTTTTAATGACATTGTTACCATGGTAACCAGGACAAAAACCTGAAATAGTGAGGTTTTCAGCAGGACCGTGGAATTTAAAAAAATTATAAGGGTGAATCACTTAATTGTTAATAACTTGAAAAGTTTTCATCGTATCAGTACCAAATTTTTATCAAACGTGCACATGAGTGGTAGATTTATTTTGATTTCGAAATTTTGACTTTGACCCTAGGTCAAGGTCACTGTTTGGAAGGTCAAATATGGAAATTTGACTAAAATGAGTCAGAGTACCCCAATAAAGCCCTAGTTACAGGTATATATTCTTAATTAATCTATTATTCCTAGATGGTAAAAACTTGTGTAGGCCTATAGCTTACATTTCAAAATGGTTTCAATAACTTTAATGACATTGTTGCCATGGTAACCAGAACAAAAACCTGAAATAGTGAGGTTTTCAAGAGGACCATGGTATTTATACAAATCATAAGGGTAAATCATTTAATTGTTGATAACTTGAAAAGTTTTCATCACATCAGTACCAAATTTTGATCAAACAAGCACACGGGTGGTGGACATATTTTGATTGAGATTTTGACCTTGTTTCAAGGTCAAGGTCACTGAGGTCACTCAGGACAGAAACCTGTAATAGAGAGGTATTCAGGAGGAGGTCTGTCCAATAAATCTGTATGTTTGTTGGCTTGGGGGTCTTCCATTTAGTACCTATGCAGATTTCAGACCCCTCACCCGCCAGGGCCAAAATACACATTGTACAGGATTTGTACAGGAACGTACACATATTTTTTCAAATCCCAGAACCCCCTCCTCCCTTGGTGCTTACATACTTAATGGGAGGCCCCTTGCCCATAGTTGTAAGTATTTCCTGAATATAAAAAATACTGTTCTTTTAGGTTGGACCAGCGGATTATCTTTGTATTAGATGCATTCTAAAATGTCGAAAATTTGTGCAGGCGTATAGCATACATTTCATAATGGTTGTGCGACGTTCCCTGGTAGGTCGGGGTTTCCGAGTCCTACAGCAGAGGGACGTGGGAATTGTTTCGGGTCTCGGACGGACGGAGAATCCGGGCAAGAAACCGAGATGTGATGTTTTTAGAGACGTGCCTCGCGCACGAGGGGGTTTGAGCGAGTCAGTCGGGAATCGGTGCTCGGTGTCGTACGGAGGACTGCGGGGAAGGGAAAATATGGTAGGGGTAGGGAGGGATCGTGGATCGTCTCGCTATCTCCACTGCCGGTATTCACTTCGATAGGGCGATCCACCCCGGGCTCCGGTCCACGGGGTTGTCGGGCCGACGGTCGCCTATTGTTTGGTAGCGTGGGGCCGAGCCAGTCGCGCCGTCGTTCCCCTGGACTCCGGGTCTCCGTGCCGGGTAACGGGCCTTCGAGCCATTCCGGGCCTGCATTTCCGTTCCTCCATCCGGGCCCGTTCCGGGCCTCACTTTCGTTCCTCAGGCCTTCGGGCCCCTGTCCTAAGTTTCGCTTAATTACCTCGAACTTCTACTATTTTGCTCGAACTTGTAGTTAATTAACTCGTATCAGCTCATCTCAGCGGTTGTTTAAGGGAAGAAGACACGTGTGGACACAAGGAGAACTGTGAAAGAACTCGTTTATTCGGGCCTCACCGCCCCTTTATATACTCTAGAGGTTAGCCCTGATTGGCTGCTTTTGGTCACGTGGTTACAATTGACGTCACTTCCGGGTTACATTATCGCTTCCGGTTTACATATCACTTCCGGTTTACATTTCTCGAGACCTTTCGGGTTTCGGTCCTTTACACTTTCGTTCCTTTACATTTTTGTTCCTTTTTACATTTTCGGGCCTCTTTTTCGGGCTTTTATACTTTTCGTTCCTTTACACTTTCGTTCCTCTATTAACATATATACTTTTGTCATATTACCTTACTTTTCTCACTATGGTCTCTTTACATTTTGGATGAATAGGCATTCATCACAGTTGTAAGAATCTAGCTGATGCTGTTACCATGGTAATAAGGACAGAAACCTGAAATGGGAGGGATTTAGCCAGATGTCTGTTTTGCCCCATGAATCTGTATATCTATTGGTTTGCACGTAGGTGTTTCTTTAATGTGAGCTCTTTATTTTGGGAAAACTTGCCAGGCTACATGATCTTTGAGACAAAATAATGATCACACCCTTAGGCCAAGGTCAAGGTTGTCTGAAAGAAGGTCAAACATCTGAAAATGGGCAATGGAGCTCTCTTCAACATACTCCCTGTACCAGATTTTGCCTTAAAGAAAGTGGTTTCTAGTTCAACGGAATAAATTTGATACCTCACATTCGTGCCTAGCATCTGGTAACTATGAAAAACTAAGGAAAGCCATTTTCTCTGTTTTCATTTCCACGCTGGTTACCCTGATAGGAAAAGGAAATTGAATCTCTTAAATCTAATTAAATTTAAGGTATCTTTGCATACACATTGACTTCAAATGTTGCCCCAAATTCAAAAATATGAATGTTGCCAATGATTTTAGTCAGCTATGTAGTCTTATTTTGGCAAATGTTATTGTTTAACTTCTAAATTTGTGACCTTAATATCATCTCAAGCTCAAACAGGCATAGACTATTATAAAGGATCATAAGGCAACATATGTGAGAAAGAAATTGAGGGATACAAACAACTTAGAAGTGATAGATGGTATCAAGAATGTATTTTGCAATGACAGTTGTCCATTTCAACATTAATAATTGGCTGACTTTTGTATTGATTCAGACTAAATAATAAATTATATATTTTTCAATGCAGCATACTGATAGGTGATCATAAGAATTGGACAATTCTAGCAATAAGCAAGTTCTAGCTAGTGAGTATGGGGCTTACCTGTAGTTACAGTCTCTGGTCTGGCAGTGCAGTTTGTTCTTTTTGAAAAAAAGTCAGAGACCTCCGACTGAAACAGGGGCATATTTTGTCAAGATGCTCTTGTAAAAGACATGACCTCAGTTATGATCTTTCAATCATACTTTAGGGTGGGCTGATTATTTTCAACAGAGTGGCAATCAGTCAGCTCTCAGCTGTGTGGAGCCTCAGTGCTCCTTCTGACACACAGGGGAGGCTTGCTGCATGCAACAGAGCCCGACAACTGACCAATGAAATCAACTCTAACAGCTGACCAGTGCCCAGTACACAAATTTGAACAATGGGTAGCAGGGTACCAAAACAGGTGGGGAAAAAAAATCACTGTGAAATAATCTTTCAACCAGCTGGTTCATATGTGGTCTTGTAAACACTTGAGTCACACATATCCGACCAACCTTCTGGAGTATTTGATCACCAGAATGTATGCCAGAAAGTGTGACTATGTTTCTTAACTTCTATTTTTTTTTTTTTTAATTCAATCTCAGCTTCACATTTACACATGTTCTTCCAGCATATAGAGGGGAAAGGTTTTACAGGCGTTGAAAGAGTAGATCTAAGAAATTGATAATAGATGATGGTTGATGAATGAAAATAATGGAAGTTGACATTAGTCAGGCATGGCCAACATGTGAAATGCAACAACAAGTGTTTGTTTGGAGGACAATCTGGTCGGTCATTTAATCTAGAGGCCTTGGATAGTACCAAGTCCTGTTTTAAATTTAACCTTCGTTAGCGCTTTTTGTATGGGACTTGGAATTCGGTCCCATAGGCGGATGCCGCGCCTGAGTGGACTTTTGAGGATTTTCTCATACTTTCACTTACTGTTCTTGAATTTCACGTTTTTTTCTGCTACGCAGGTGCATCTGGGGGCGGGATGTTTCAAGCAGCCCATGATTCTGACTTAAACGGTACAATAAAGAACAGTGATGTTCATGACGTCTTCTAGACAGTGGCTGTATATTATGTAGATGCCCCAAAGCAACAGCATCCTTAACCTGGTGTTTTTTATAATCTATGATGCGGACAGCTTTATCATGTAGTGCATCTAGTCTCTGAATCTTTTCTACACGCCCACTTTCAATCATAAAATCAGCATAATCGTATAGGGGAAGGAAAGTTTGTTTGTAGATAGTAGCAGCCACATTATGTGAAATAAATTTACGTATCTTACTTAGGTGGCATATTCTGGAGTTTATCTTGTTATATTTATTTGACAGAAAACGATCGAAGATCAGATCTGAGTCTATATGCACGCCAAGATAGTTATAGAGTGGTACAGTCTCCAATGATACACCATTCAACACAACAGATTGATTACAGGCTTTCATCTGTTTAGCTTTGAACAGCATATGCTTAGTCTTAGATACATTAATTTTATTGTGAGTCTGTTCATCTCACACCATTTAGAAATAGCATCAAGACCCTTCTGGACACCTTGCATAGCATTCGTTGGATTTTCATGTGAATAATATATTACCGTATCATCTGCGTATAGGACTATATGTGGCATATATTCGTCAAACAGTGTCAATAAATCATTCACATATAGGATAAAGAATAGTGGACCTAGGATCGAGCCCTGTGGGACACCGTATGTAACACATTGGGGTCCTGAGAGATGTCCATCAACCTTTACACGCTGGCTGCGATTACTCAAATAACTACTGTATACTGTTATAACTATATAATGAGAGGGTAGTCTTGTAAATTATAGCAATGAAGAAGGTACCAATTGCAAAGTACCGACCACTGCACAGGATATTGTTTATAGAGTAAGCCATGGCAAGAAATAGATAGGAAAAAGAGGAGTTGATTTTAACAGGGTTCCCATGCAAGTCTGAAAAGGTCTTTAAAGCTCTTAAATTCATTTTCTCAAATTCAAGGGCTTGAAAAGGTCACACTTTTCTTGAAAGAGGTCTTACAAAGGTCTCAAATTTGATTTATTTAGGAAATGAAAATCAAATAATATATTAAGCAAAATGTCATGTTTTGCTGAGGTTAATTACATCACATCTTATGTAAAGAAAAGTTCTTTATGTATGGGGTTTGTCTTACACTTGTAAATGCAGGTCTGGCAAGCTCTGTGGTTTATTCTGTTGCCTAGTCTGCTTACCTTTGTAGCAGAAACTGAGAAGAATCTACATGATGAGATTCTATCATTATCTACAACCAACAAGTATAGACAGAAGAGATCGAGGTGTGGCTAGAGGGGCCCTTTTTGGGACACTAGGCCTGAGCTTACATTCACAATCAACATTAGCACCTATCTGAGATCTAGGGGGGCCCTGGGGGGGATTCAAAGGATAGATGGCCCTTAGAGTCGGACATGGGGTCAAATTACTTTCTATCAACCTGATGAGGGGATAGGTGGCCTCCATTCCCTTCATATTGAACTCTGGGGATTACTTATTGATGAATCATAAGAGGCATAGTTTATGCATTATGATCCATGTAATTAAAGTAAGTCTTAGCTAGCTTCAACAGCTGTCTTTCTCTGTAAAAACTGCAACGCCATCAAATAACGTAGTTCCACATTATTGATGAAGTAATACTCAAATGAAAGAATGTTTTACCAGTCGCAAAGACTCCTGTTGACAATATTCAGTCCTGAGGCTTTAATCAACTCAACCCATTCAGCCAATGCTCATAGCCTGCCTACCAGTCTTACGTGAATTTGAATGAATTAATGTAGGCAGTAGGAATGCAATTTTATGTAATACCAAAGCATATGACAGACTCTATTCATCCTAATTGGATATGATATTATATTCAGAGAGACACTTGATAATATCAAGTGCACTGGCCATTTTCGTCAATCATACAGGTCAGGGGTCTGATGAGGATATGGAAATTTTGTTAATCCAGCGAACATAAGTTTGGACTTGTAAGGGACCCAACCTTCCAGGGTCACTGGTGGGGCCCTGGGCCATGGTCAAGGCTGAAACAGATAAATAGCTCCTGATAAGGCTGGGAGGCTCTCAGATGATGACTGGCCTGCAAGCTGCACATCTCTTCTGTCTATACTCGTTGCTACACCACCTCAATATTGCAAAGCTAGTATCACTGCTCAAAAAGGGATCAGTTTCACGAATTTATGGCTGCGTTGTGACACAAAGGTGTGAACCATAATTATGTAGTTTTCTCTCTCTCCCTGGTGGGAATATATGGAAACAATCTCTACCCTTTTGATGTTCACCAGAGCTCAGCGTGAAGGTTTATGGGAGTTTCATCTTTGATCTTTAAAGGCCATGCTTGCATACTTTATAACATATGATAACTTTGCCAGATGGGTTGTAATCTTCCTAGCTCAAATGAATCAACTATCCACTCATAGAAGAATTTCCAAAGAGAAACTTAATTTTGAAATTGACATTGTATAAATTCAATAAGGTAGATCCAGATCATGCCAAGAATGGATGAATAGGGCAGGAAAAAGAGGAGGTGGTATTGTCGGGCCTGATGATTGAGATGGATATTGTCCTATACTCTGAGATCTCACATGGGAAATGAAACTCATGAATTGTACCACATAGACACTGGAAATACTCACAAAGAGAACACTCCAGGGAGGCAAAAGTGGGAGAACGAGGTATGAAGCCCTAATATCCAATCTTTTCAGGTCAGACGAACATTGCAAGAAAGGATGTAGCAAGTGAGAATATTCAAACGTCATTACTACAGGAATAGGTTTATGGACACGAATAGTTTGATGTCTTTATTCACGAGAGATTGGGTGATGATGAAGATCATGGAAAACTGACCATATCCATCTATGGTGGATCCAAAAGAACAAGGCTCCAATATTTAAGACCCTATATGAAGTTGACAAAGGCAGCAAGGACAAAGATAAAAAGACAGTAATGGAAACTAATAAGAACACAATCCAGCACCTAATAATTGCTTATGAAGAAGGAGATGCTACTGACTTATCCTCAATACTCAAGCATGAACTTCTGCTAGTAACATTATCACTAGCACAGATAGTGGGAACCCTTTTGACAATTGCCAGTGAATGTGTAAGAAAGACTGATCATAATGAAAACCCATCTTGTCTCATTATTGAAGGACAGGCATTGGTTGTTTGAATTGGCAAGCCTGAAGGTGATAGCACGCTAAATGATCTAGTAGATGTGTTTGTCCAGTTGGTCCTAAATCTCGGATCTGAATTGATGTTCTTTTTGACAGATATCCCAAAGAATTCATGCAACAACCCGTGTATGTAGAGTTGCAGACCTATCAGACACACGGTTGAAGGCTGGAATATGTTCATTTGCCAAAAAATTGGTCAAATTTATTACCATGCTGTGACAACAAAACTGATCTTTCTAACTTTCTCATGGTTGATTGGTAAATGCTCCCGAAAATGAAGAAGTTGTACTTATAGGGGGATTTCCAAATGAACTTTAAGTTTAGTTATTCAAACAAACAACAGATGTATCACATTTAAGGTGCCAACCATAAAGATGGGGACAACAGGCTGGAACTGCATACTGAGAAAGGTGATTACAGGACAGTTGTGGTATATACAAAGGATACAGACGCTCTCCTATTTTCCTAAACTATGGATGACATCAAACTGCAGGAGATATAAACCAAAGGACATTTCATGTGATTCCACAGGACTGTGTCACATAATTGCTACCCTGAAATGCACCGAATAAATATGTGTGACACCACCTCATAGTCCAATCACAAAAAGCAATCAGCATGGAAAGTCTTCAGAGACGAACACAATCTATTTGATGGATTAGGGACAGGACAACTGTCAGAACATACGATAAGGTGTGTGGAAGCTTTCTTGTATCTACTTTAAAATTTTAGATAGACAGATTGTTGATACTGCATACCTCATCTATTTTCTTGTTCTCAAGATCACGCCATACCTTGCATTTCCACATAATGCAGACACATTATCAGACTCTTATCTGGAAAAGTGCTACTTGTCCTATAGCTACACCAAGCCTTCCAAAACCTGAAGAATCAGGACTAGAGCTTCTCCTGATGTCACTTGACCCCATTCCAAGTGGCTCATTCAAATGAAAATGTGAGAACCTTAGATGCAAATATCAAAAATCTAGATGAAGATGTACAACCCTTAGTGTTCGGCTCATGCAGGTCAGAGCCAGATGATTAATCAATGTTATATTCATAACGATTTTATGGAGTAAATTAGTATAGTAACAAAGTGGAAATTAAACTAGGAAAATACAATGTTCGATTGGAAGATCAAGTGAGCAACATAAGAGCCATTAATCTACTTTCTCTGATCATTTCACCGTAACATATTTGCAATTTTAGGCCAGAAATTGTCAGAATTGACTATTTGTCAGTACATTTCAAACTTTACTATAAAGTTGACCTCTATTGAATGACCTTGACCTTTAGCTGAAAGTCTTTGAACTAGCTCAGGGTTTTGGTCTAGAAGGGATCTTAGATGTTACACAATTCAAAAGTCTGTGAGGAGCACTTCCAAAGTTATCCCTTTAGACCCCAATCTGGCCATGGCTGCCCGAGGGTGTATTCCCCGATCCGGCTGTAGCCGCCTGGAAAAACATATTTTTCCTTAATTTTTCCTTAATTTTCCAAAAGAGAAAACTCCAAATAGTTATCAACATACAGAAATGGCAAATATATCGTTTTAAAGCTGATTCAATTCTCTACTTAATACTTCAAACTAGATGAATATAATTCTAATATTTAAGGATGCGTAAACCTTTGAAAGTTCTCAATTTAAACAAATTTAAGGGATTTTTGGGGAAAATCCTGGGAGAACCTGGGGAAATCCAGCAATTCACTCTCGTAATCAGTGGGGTCTAAAGGGTCCAGTCTATCATTTATACTGAAAAATATGACAAGAGTTTCTGTTGCCATAGCAACAAGCTTAAAATTCCAAAATGAGCAAATGTGACAAATACAAATATGATATGCTGGTCCAACCTAAAAAAACAGTATTTCTTTTGGACTTATACTCAGGAAATGTTTACAACTATGGGCTATCCAACAAATACACAGATCCATTGGTCAGAACAGATATTGTGTTAAATATTATTCTAGGTTTCTGTCCTGGTTACCACGGTAACAATGTCATTAAAATTCTTGCAACCATTTTGAAATGCAAGCTATATGCTTACACAAGTTCTTTACATCTTAGAATGTTATATGAATTAAGCAAATGCATCTTTAACTTAGGCTTTATTGAGGTGCTCTATCTCATTTTAGCTAATTTTCTATATTTGACCTTCCAAACAGTGACCTTGACCTTGGGTCAAGGTCAAAATCTCATAATCAAAATATGTCCACCACTCATGCGCATGGTTGACCAAAATTTGGTACTGATGTGATGAAATCTTTTCAAGTTATCAACAATTAAGTGATTTACCCTTATAATTTGTATAAATTCCATGGTCCTCTTGAAAACCTCACTATTTCAGATTTTTGTCCTGATTACCATGGTAACAATGTCATTAAAGTTATTGAAACCATTTTGAAATGTAAGCTATAGGCCTACACAAGTTTTTACCATCTAGGAATAATAGATTAATTAAGAATATATACCTGTAACTAGGGCTTTATTGGGGTACTCTGACTCATTTTAGTCAAATTTCCATATTTGACCTTCCAAACAGTGACCTTGACCTAGGGTCAAGGTCAAAATTTTGAAATAAAAATAAATCTTCCATTCATGTGCAAGTTTGATAAAAATTTGGTACTGATACGATGAAAACTTTTCAAGTTATTAACAATTAAGTGATTTACCCTCATAATTTTTTTAAATTCCACGGTCCTGCTGAAAACCTCACTATTTCAGGTTTTTGTCCTGGTTACCATGGTAACAATATCATTAAAATTATTGCATCCATTTTGAAATGTAACCTTTAGGCCTACAGAAGTTTTTTACATCTTGAAATAATATATGAGTTAGAATATATATCTGTAACTAAGGCTTAATTGTGGTACTCTGACTCATTTTAGTCAAATTTCCATATTTGACCTTCCAAACAGTGACCTTGACCTTGGGTCAAGGTCAACATTTCAAAATTTAAATAAGGCCACCACACATGTGCATGTTTGATAAAAATTTGGTACTGATACGATGAAAACTTTTCAAGCTATTAACAATTAAGTGATTTACCCTTATAATTCGTAGCAATTCCACGGTAACCATGGAAACAGGGTGAAAAATGCAAAATCCAGCTTGGGAACAAGCATATTCAGATTCAGCAGGTCCAAATTGTCTAGAATAGCCTTGTTCCCAACTTTTACTCAAAAATGCCGCCTGAATTGTTTTAGAGGCCTCTTTTCAAGAAATCCGACTAGACTAATATCTTTGAAAGAGATATATGGGGCCTAAAACTATGGATATACTGTTAGATAGTTTTCCATGATTTCACACTTATGATAGCAAGAATTATTTGAAAATAAATTATACGAGACCTGAGAACTTGTGAACTTGCACATTTTTAGACTCTCTAATTGAGGGTTAGACCGACGTCAGGCCTTATACGACGGTTCGGATCGATATAGGTACGTACTATAGAAAGGTTACCACAGGGCGGAGGTGGGCTGCGGACTGCTGGGGGGGGGGGGGGGGGGAATGCGGAGAGGGGCCTGAGGTGGGGTTAGTAGCGGGGGTTGCATGCGGCCTTCCCCCAAGGGCGGACGGACAGATTAACTCTGCTTGCTGCGGCCAGGTCTGTTTTCTCAGCCCGGCCTCCCACCTGCCCCACCGTCGAGTGGTCATCAATAATAGAACTAATCTTGCCTCCCTCCTAGCTCTCGATACTAATCTGCCTCCGTTTTGCATAACTTTGACACTTCTCGGAACCTTCAGATTCTTCCAAATGCTAGAATTAATTAGGCACAGTACATCCCAAATTGCTTCATATGGTTGTTGGAAAAACGATTTAAAATCAACCATTCTGAATATTTCAGAAACCTTAAATAGAGTTGCAGAAGCTGGACGGGCCTAGTTGTAGGCTGATGACTACGGGCGGGGCGGGCCCGGGGCGGGGGCGGGGGCCCCCAGCGGGCCGGGTTTTTATTAGTGAACCTTACACCCCCGAGGCCCGCTAATACCGTAATCACTCCACATATAATGAATCGGCCCGAGAAGGCCACATCTGGGAAAGTAATAATGGTGGCAGAAGAAACCATTAAAAACAAATGTAAAATCACACTCTGAAGGTAAGAAATGATGCCATTTCCTTGGCGAGGTGCAGATGAAGATTAAATGACGAATAAATAAAGGTTATGTGATGAAGAGAATGAGATAAATATTAAATAAAGAACAGACTGATGAAGGTTTAGGTGATGAAGAGATGAAGGTAAGGTTTTGAGCCGACGAAGGTTTGGTGATGTACAGATGAAAGTAAGATGATGAACGGGTGAAGGTTAGGTGATGACAGGATGAGGGTTTGGTGATGTCCAGATGAGGGTTTGGTGATAAACAGATGAGGGTTAGGCGGTCAACAGATGAAGGTTAGATGGTCAGCAGATGAAGATAAGGTAATACATACTTTGTAAAACTAACCTAACATATCACATAAAATCCAGGCATGAATTGTGAGACCCTACTGAAAAGAAAATAATAAATATCATTGTCTGATATGCGAATTGATTTAAGAGGAATTGAATCAAGGGAAGCTGTACAGGAAATGGGCCAGTATGTTGTCAGTTACTATACTACTTTTCCTTAACATTTTACACCATTGAGATGATGGAGTATGGTTTATTCAGAAGGACGCTTGCTATTTCTGCCACACTGTACCTGTTACAAACCATCCTTTCGCTATACTACTTTCATAAGCACCCCTCTCGTTATACCCTACCGACGCCGCCCAGCAGTACATACCGGGTAGAGGGTCTGATATAATGGACTGAGAGTTGACCCTAATGGGTGGCAGGCCTGTATGAATGGGCACGGGGCTGACCCCAGTGGGGTAAGTAGAAGACCTGATGGTGACGGACTGACACATGGAGGCGAGGGGTGAGGGCCTATACACCGCTACGCACAGTGTAGTAAGTAGACGGCTTGATGGTGATGGACTGACATGTGGAGGTGAGGGCTGAGAGGCTATACACCAGTACACACAGTGTGGTAGGTAGAGGGTGATGGTGACAGACTGACACAAGGAGGCGAGAGACAAAGGCTGATACAGCGCTACACGCAGTGTGGTGAGTATATGACCCGGTGGTGACGGACTGACAAAAGCGAGGTGAGGGGCTTGGGCCAATACGGTAAGTAGAAGTCCTGGTAGTGATCGACTGACACATGGCGAGGGCCAATACAGTGTAACATGTAGGAACGGCATCGATGACATCAACTCAAGGAAAGAAATTATCAATGCTTGGGTATAAATGAATGATTATTTATATTTAAGTTATAGCATACATTTACACGTTCGCTTTTGAATAGCAGTAAAGTTATGTACTGTTACCTACTTTGACTACTACGGCTTTATGGAATCTTAAATCTTTTAGCTTTAAAGTCCTTTCAAATTGTAAGGTAGGTATTTAAACGTGTCTGATCAGAAAATCTGATGACATGCGAAATTATGAGGTAAATAAACAGATGCGTGTAGTGCATTTCATCTTCAAATCAGTTTTAATCCCTCCAACCATGGCGAATATTATTATTATTTTCAGCCAATAACTATTAAAGCAAGTCCGTGGCAATATTATGAAGAATGCTTACTTTTTTGGGTAAAAAGTATGACTTGTAAGTATCAAAGTACGTACTTAGGACAACCGTTCACAACACCCGGTTTACGCCAGCTTTCAGCGAAATGTATCTCGCCTTATTTAAATCAGAGAATTCTCTAACCTCTCAGCTCAGCTCGCTAATATACAGAGAAGCTCGAGGACTGACCCCCCCCCCGTCTCCCGCTCCCTACCCATCTCACCCGGACGGGAAGGGTTGACTCCAATAAGTGGACGACTGCCCCCAGTGGATGGAGGGCCGACCCTACGGGGTGGGAGCCTGGTCCATACATCTGAGAAATTGACCTTAGGAAATACAAGCATGGCCCTAAATAAGTGAAATGCTTGACCAGGAATGAGGTTCTCTGATGAACGTGTGTCTCGTAATGCACATGTCCCATCTGTTAAACAGCTCCCCAACAGCTCGGACAGATAGTCGTGGATAATCGACACGGCACGAGGGCAGTGGCCGGTATCCATGGCAACCAGGAGAGCGCACTCAGGCCCTTACTCTGCTCCTTATGGGCCTCGGAGAGTGGGGAGAGAGGGCATCAGAGTGGGTCTGAGTGGAACGGGAGGGTGGCTGAACGCACACGGCCTAGTCATGTAAGGAAAGAGGCCACCGGAGTAAGTCTGAGTGGGAGAGGAGGGGGTTGAACCCATCCAGCCCCGGGAGTGGGTCTGAGTTGGAGGGGAGGGTAGCCGAACACACCCAGTCATGGGAGTGGGTCTGAGTGGGAGGGTAGGGTAGACGAACACACCCAGTCATGGGAGTGGGTCTTAGTGGGAGGGGAGGGTAGCCGAACACACCCGGTCATGGGAGTGGGTCTGAGTGGGAGGGGAGGGTAGCCGAACACACCCAGCAGTGAGAGTAAATCTAAGTGAGAGGGGAGGGTAGACGAACACACCCAGTCATGGGAGTGGGTCTGAGTGGGAGGGGAGGGTAGCCGAACACACCCGGTCATGGGAGTGGGTCTGAGTGGGAGTGTAGGGTAGACACACCCAGTCATGGGAGTGGGTCTGAGTGGGAGGGGAGGGTAGCCGAACACACCCAGCAGTGGGAGTGGGTCTGAGTGGGAGGGGAGGGTAGATGAACACACCCAGTCATGGGAGTGGGTCTGAGTGGGAGGGGAGGGTAGACGAACACACCCAGTCATGGGAGTGGGTCTGAGTGGGAGTGGAGGGTAGACGAACACACCCAGCTGAGGGAATAGGTCTCAGTAGTGGGGGAGGGGAGAGGGGGTTAACTGAACGCACCCAGCCATGTCATGTCTACAGTCGTAAAGCCTCCCTATCGCCATGGGGGCCTCCTTCCTCGGGCACTTCTTACAGGCTCGGAGATATTGGATGTATGGTTACGAAGGTAATTGAATGAAAACACATCTGAGGCAAAGATTGGAGCCCGTTTCCAGCCTGTTAATCCTCTCAGATGTATTGCCCTTTTCCACTTTTTAAAAACTAATGGTTCCTTTTCTATATACTCATCTCATAACAGATCGTTCTCCTGCCTGTCTGGTCTAAATACCATGTGCCATTAGGGGCATACTAACAGGGAGCTTAGTGTGCTGATCCAATTGCAAGACGCTGCCCGTGTACGGGTGATTCAGGAGGGGGAGGGAGGGTCAGACTGGCCTGGTATAAGTGAGGCGGGCGTGACGCTACCCCACCCGGGGCCCATGCCCTCCCCAAGGGGGCAGTTAGGGGCGGCTACCTTCTGGTGTATCAACAGTATTTTTCACTCCGTTGATCTTCTTGAAATAAGAGGCTGTGTGACGCAGCGCTTACCCCCTCCCTCACGTGGCCCCGATGGCCCCCGCCCAGCTAAATGAGGAGTTTCCCTCGGCCGAAGATAAGACCAGTATCTCATGTGGGAGGCCACGGGGTTAGCTTTGAAGCTTTAATGTAGGGTATTATCTGGACCAGGCGCTGGCCAAACGTAGGCCTAACTCTCAGTCTGATCCCCTAAATCTACCCCAAGTAGTACGGAGTTCACATGGAAACCAGCTGGGTGAACTCTGTAAAAGTCCATATAGGTTAATAACGGGGCCCTAAATGCTACACTGAATATTTTTTGCGGGGTAAATTCCCCCTTTACTTAAACGAACTAAACCCATTGCAGTTTATGTCAAAAGTTTCCCATGAAATCGTTTCACAATTGCCCCTAGCTCTGTTCTCCAAAGGCAGTAGCATAAAACAAAATCAACCATGAAAACTCGTTTGGCCAAATGCTCCTAAAGGTTATGAAACCCCTGAAACCCATGATTGCCTTGAAATACAATTGCATTTGCACACCACAGTTAATCGTTAATAATTTACCTTGCTAATATAATGTTAAAGTCGCGGTCTCGTCCGTAAGACGGGCGTAACTTGATGAGTTTTAACCTCCGTATGTTGGCGCCAGATTCATGACGTGACCATTAACGTCTGCGGATAACGTTCTAAAAGTGAAAATCATGTCTACGGCCGTCGCGTCGTTAGACTTACGTCGGCGGAAGTAAGCTTAACAATAGGAGGATGAGACAGCGGCTTTAAATCATCAAGAAGACATTGCACAGAAACGTTACTACCTGCCTAATTTGTCATACATGACATGATGACATGGTCACGTAAATTGTTTACATTATATGTCATAGCCATGTGTGTATGAGTTTGACCCATTTCAGATGTGACAACGTCGTTTGGGTTGTTACTGATGGACCTAGAACAATGACATCTATAATAGAATCAACTATGTGTACGATAACAAACCTACATAATACTCTCCCATGACATGAACGTTTAGTGGCCCATTATAACTGTTTTAGGTAGGATTCATTGGTGTCATACTTATGTGCCCTGTCACATATTCACTCTACGAATGAAATGCCTTATCCCACCTTGCTGTGTATTTTTTCTTTTGTTAACTTTGATTTAACTGGTCAACGTTCGGACTAATACCAGTTTTTGTTGCTGCACCAATGGAGCTTACCGCATGCCACAACGATGCCGCATACGATATACGATATAATGTTTATCTACATTCCCAATGAGACAGTTGAAAAAGCTGGGTGTAATGAAAGTTGTTAGACTTTGAGTAGTATATAGAAAAATGGCTTTGTTCCTTTGCATGCACATCCTTGAGTATGGATAGGGTCGACCAAAAGCCCGGTGCAGTGCATACCCACACTCCTTCGGAACGTTATATCCACACTCCTTCGGAAAAGCCTATTCCATTGACTTAAAGTTACACAATGTCCGTTATGGTGGAGACACTTACTGTTGTATACGGTTCACTTTACACGCATAAGTCTACTGGTCATTACATGCTAAGTTGGGACTGGTTTAGAATGAACAGTATCTTCTCCTAGTATTATTCAACAGAAAATATTCAAGAAATACTGTGTAGCTGAGACAGGAGTTGTGGTATGGTCAGGCCCCTGCTGTGTACAGGGGACAGGGGATATGGTCAGGCACCTGCTGTGTACAGGGGACAGGGGGTGAGGTGTGGTCAGGCCCCTGCTGTGTACAGGGGACAGGGGGTGTGGTGAGGCCCCTGCTGTGTTCAGGGGACAGGGGGTGTGGTGAGGCCCCTGCTGTGTTCAGGGGACAGGGGGTGTGGTGAGGCCCCTGCTGGGTGCAGGGGACAGGGGGTGTGGTCAGGCCCCTGCTGTGTACAGGGGACAGGGGGTGAGGTGTGGTCAGGCCCCTGCTGTGTACAGGGGACAGGGGGTGAGGTGTGGTCAGGCCCTGCTGTGTACAGGGGACAGGGGGTGAGGTGTGGTCAGGCCCTGCTGTGTACAGGGGACAGGGGGTGTGGTCAGGCCCCTGCTGTGTTCAGGGGACAGGGGGTGTGGTGAGGCCCCTGCTGGGTGCAGGGGACAGGGGGTGTGGTCAGGCCCCTGCTGTGTTCAGGGGACAGGGGGTGAGGTGTGGTCAGGCCCCTGCTGTGTACAGGGGACAGGGGGTGAGGTGTGGTCAGGCCCTGCTGTGTACAGGGGACAGGGGGTGTGGTCAGGCCCCTGCTGTGTTCAGGGGACAGGGGGTGTGGTGAGGCCCCTGCTGGGTGCAGGGGACAGGGGGTGTGGTGTGGTCAGGCCCCTGCTGTGTACAGGGGACAGGGGGTGAGGTGTGGTCAGGCCCCTGCTGTGTACAGGGGACAGGGGGTGTGGTCAGGCCCCTGCTGTGTTCAGGGGACAGGGGGTGTGGTCAGGCCCCTGCTGTGTTCAGGGGACAGGGGGTGTGGTCAGGCCCCTGCTGTGTTCAGGGGACAGGGGGTGTGGTGAGGCCCCTGCTGGGTGCAGGGGACAGGGGATATGGTCAGGCACCTGCTGTGTACAGGGGACAGGGGGTGAGGTGTGGTGAGGCCCCTGCTGTGTACAGGGGACAGGGGGTGTGGTGAGGCCCCTGCTGTGTTCAGGGGACAGGGGGTGTGGTGAGGCCCCTGCTGGGTGCAGGGGACAGAGGGTGTGGTCAGGCCCCTGCTGTGTACAGGGGACAGGGGGTGAGGTGTGGTCAGGCCCCTGCTGTGTACAGGGGACAGGGGGTGTGGTCAGGCCCCTGCTGTGTACAGGGGACAGGGGGTGTGGTCAGGCCCCTGCTGTGTTCAGGGGACAGGGGGTGTGGTCAGGCCCCTGCTGGGTGCAGGGGACAGGGGGTGTGGTCAGGCACCTGCTGTGTACAGGGGACAGGGGGTGAGGTGTGGTGAGGCCCCTGCTGTGTACAGGGGACAGGGGGTGTGGTGAGGCCCCTGCTGTGTTCAGGGGACAGGGGGTGTGGTGAGGCCCCTGCTGGGTGCAGGGGACAGGGGGTGTGGTCAGGCCCCTGCTGTGTACAGGGGACAGGGGGAGTGGTGAGGCCCCTGCTGTGTACAGGGGACCGGGGGTGTGGTCAGGCCCCTGCTGGGTGCAGGGGACAGGGGGTGTGGTGAGGCCCCTGCTGGGTGCAGGGGACAGGGGGTGTGGTCAGGCCCCTGCTGTGTACAGGGGACAGGGGGAGTGGTGAGGCCCCTGCTGGGTGCAGGGGACAGGGGGTGTGGTCAGGCACCTGCTGTGTACAGGGGACAGGGGGTGAGGTGTGGTGAGGCCCCTGCTGTGTTCAGGGGACAGGGGGTGTGGTCAGGCCCCTGCTGTGTTCAGGGGACAGGGGGTGTGGTGAGGCCCCTGCTGGGTGCAGGGGACAGGGGGTGTGGTCAGGCCCCTGCTGTGTACAGGGGACAGGGGGAGTGGAGTGGTCAGATCCCACCACACTGCTGCTGTGTACAGGGAAGAGTGGACGTGGTGCGTCAGGCCCCTACTGTGTACAGGGGACAGGCGGTGTGGCCTGGTCAGCCCTTCCATGAGGGACGCGTGGTTTGCCCTGTCATACGAGCTGAAAACGGAGTAGCTGATTTAATTTGGGGAATTCAGTTTTGCTGGCTTCCCACTAGAGACAGTGTGGACGTTGGGCTACAGGCTGTCAGGGCTATTTGATTATGCCCAGTGACATGTCCAGTAGCCCTCCTCTCCAACTCTCCGACCGAGCGCCCACCTAACGACCCAGATAAATGTCAAATTCTCTTCCGGGAGATCAAGTGCAAAGTGAGATGAGCGGTTGTACCGTAAATCTATATTTATTCCCTTTATCCACTGCTCCTCTCCCCGGGGCCCGTGTGCGAGTTGATAGAGGGGGGATTGGGGGCTGACGGGCAGGAGACAGCACGGTCCAACCCACTAACTGAAAAATGGCCGGCCAGAAGCCAACACTGTCACCGCAACTAATTGGAATAGCCATCAAACGGTCACTCTTGGTACACCGAAGGAAAGGGAAGACTCTTTATATGTGTACAGCCAAGTTACGTTGGTATAAAAACGTTCTAGTGATATGTAACATGTCTATACTTAAGAACTATTTCGATTGGCCATTCATAAAATTGCAATAAATGCGGCCTATGGAATATAGGCTTACCTATAGTTACCTCAACCCCAATGACATATACTCTACATGCATTTAAACAAAGCTTTTGATCGAGAACTCGGGCTATAGAACAGAAACAGGAGTGGGAGGGGGGTTGCACTGGAACAAATTGGTAAAAATGTTAATAAGAAAGGCCTTGTGTCTTTATTGTTTTTATGAAGTCTCCAACCTTTCTAATGCTTAGAAAATGACAACTCCTTGGCCAATACGACTAACCTTTGTGGCATAAGTAACCTATTGGGTTTGTACACAGAAACTGAGAACACAATTTATTTCCCTAAATTCTAAAAAGGTGTTATTGCATTTCTTTTAGGCTTACCAGTTTTAGATTCTTATTAATTAATTGTCTACAAAGAAGGATGACTTCCAATACTATTACGGACTTCTATTGAAATACGTTTTTACAACTGAGTCATGTAAAAAACTCTAGCCTCATAGAAATTCTAATAAGGTTTCCCATTTGTACACATTAATCTGTTGAAGTACTGGATACCCATAATTAAATGCATTCAATTAAAAAGGACCTAGATCTTTGTCATATTGTCATATTGTCATATTACAGTATTTCATTAATATAATCTACCTGGAAGTCAATATGTGGATGTTTTATTTCAATCAAGGGATCGAACCTGTTTTAACCAATTGTTCGCGCCGGTCTGTGCTGGCGGAGGCCGTGATTGTGATTAGGGTGTGTGTCGGGGGAGGGGTTGTGGCTTTGGCGTTCGCCGCCCGACAGTCAAACAGGCCGCACCCGACATGTTTGTTCCTCGATTCATTTCAGCGACTGCAGTGGGCGCCATGTTAGCTGCCCGCATTTCACCACTGCCCCTCGGTGAGCCGCCATCAAGTCAGCGTCAGATAGCGCCACCGCCGGAAGTGCGGTACTAAAACAAACCATAAAGAAAATGGCGGCCCAAGCCGGCCCCACTTGTCCCTCATTATCGCCCGGGCCGTAAAGTAGGCCCGGCCCTCGACACTCCATGACGTCAGGGGCCCGCTCCGGGTTAAGGCCCATATCCCTGCGCCCTGCTTCTCATATAAGCTTCCGCCGCCACAAATAGGCGTGGCGCGCGTTCCCATGGCAGCGCGGTCACGTGAGGCGACCTGCTGATTTGACCTTTGTCGGGGACATTGCGGGATGCGGTGAGTGTGCGTGCTGGGGGAGGTGGACGGGCCTGTATCAATCTCCCCAAAGGTCACAGCTGGGGGCCGCCGCCCCGCCCGCCGCCCGCCGCCACAAAACACCGCTTCCGTTTGTCACCCCAGAAATGATGGCCCAGTACGGACACTCTAGACAGCCGGCACAAATAGCACCAACCACTCAATTATTCATGCTCCGGATTCAAATCCCTTTTAAATTTTTATTGCTCATATGGAAATCCAGAACCCCATTTTGAAGTCGTGTCGCAGGATCTCGACCAAAGAAATTGTGATCGCGATATGTACTTGAGAGCTAGAGGACACTTAAATTTGTCGAATGGTTGAGATTTTCTGAAAACATTCCGAGGGAGAGAGTGCGCCTGAATAACTCATGTGACATTTCAGCGGACACCGATGGAACTCTTTATCAATTCTAGCCAGGCCTGTGGCAACAAGCCACCTGGGATTCCAGTAGAATTTGTATAATGCTAACTGCGACCACACTCTCACGCCGATGGAGAATACTCTTTAATATTTGATTGGATTAAAAGCCTGCTTTACGAGCAGTGGGTGTGCGGCAGGCGGGGGCCCGGTTAGAGCGCCTACCGATGGCACCATTGATCCGTCACACTATCTCATTCACTGATTATCTTCGCACAAATATTTGCCATTGAATCGACGGCAAGCATGGCGGCCGGCCGGCTGTATTGACTGAGAGCGAATTGAACCGTTTGAAGAGTGTTTATTCTGCCAACAACAATGCCATGTCTAATTGAATCTGTAGACAGGTCCGTCTAGCCTTACCCGGCCCTGGGCGGGGGGCGGGCCCTGGAGAGGGGGGCCCACCTCTCACACCAAACACCCCGTCTCCAGGGCCTCTAGCCTACGGCAACCGGCAGGCTCCAGTGTCAGCGTTTACCAACAGTAAATATGCAAGGATTAATTTGTAAACGGTATGATGAGAAGTAAATCGACTTTAATTGGACATTTCAGCCTTAAGATGCTTGTGCTTGGACACTGAATCAAACGAGCATTTTTTCTTCGCGATTCATGATTCGAAATCCGCAATACTCGACGTTCACCGTTATTTGACATGTCGAACTCAGCAAGTGCCATATGTTACAAAATGAACCCCAAATAAACATAATAGCAGTCTTCATGCAAACCGATCTACGGACATTTCTTTTGAAATTGGGATATGGTCAATGGCAATGAGAATGTGTAGGGCCTATTGTATTGTATTAATGGAGGTGCATCACAACCATTGTATCCAGTGCCTATCGTTAAAGGTATCCGTTTACATGCGCGCATCGTGTACGTATGTAGACCTATACTATCCTATACAAAACGGGCAGAGCCGGCCGCCAGGTAGGGAAGTGCCCGCCTCTTAGTGATTAACGCAGGAGTGTCTGCCAGCCAAGCCCAAATGAGTGGGCTATTACCGTCGACGTACCCTGAATCATTAATACTCCCATTTACATTAATAAGGATGTCTTATCATAAGCGAACGCCTGATGACTGCCTTCAGAGCGGGTTCCCGCCCAAACCCGGCCCACTGCCACATCGCCGGCAAAACACGTTTGTCGTCTGCTCCAGGCGTCTTGTCTCGGCGCCGGAAACACGTGCCACCAGAAGCTGCGTTCCTGTCTGCCTCCATGCCGCATGCCTCGTCACGTAAAATAATGAATAGTCCGTCTGCTATATTTCATTAGACAGCCGGTGTAATCGAGGGGAAAGCAATCTAGATTGGCCTTCCCTATAAGACGGAAATGGGCTGGCTGGGTGTAATTTTCTGCCCTGACTCATTGCGTATTATTGCCTAAAACGATTTGGTCCCATTCGCTACGAATATCTTATAACCAACAAAACCTCAAATCTAAGTGCATATCTAATAGAAACAAGAAACCAATAATAACAAAGGATCGAACAGAAATTTGGCATACTTCTCAACATGCTTTTCCCTTACGGAATAGTGTGTTTAATTTTTCATTTTCATTTCATGTAAAGGTCACGCGCAACTTTTGGTGTATGCTTATTTTGTATTAATAAAAAATTGGAGTGTGGGGCAAGAGATTAATTATTTCAGTATTACTAATTTAAAGGTTAAAGTACACGATGGGCTCTTATTCTGAAAAGGCATGGAAAAAATTACATTGAAAAATGTTGTCAACAAACAGTATTCCCACACATTGAAACACATGCAATACTAGCAAATGTCTTGATGCACTTACTCAGTATTCGATCAAACTTAAAACTGATTGAAAATGGTCAAACAGACATGTTCATGTAAATGGATTCATGTCATAAGAATTATGAGTGTGTCGTAATGGTTCATATATTTCCCTTTTGACCTTGATAACCTTGATACAAAATAAACTCATTCAAATAAAAAAAGAATGGACGATTGCCGGCCTTTATGTAAATCTTAATATGTCATTTGTAGATATGAGTTCACACTTTGATTAGAAATGCTTTTATTCCCTGGTTTTTTTTATCGGGAAAAATATTTATTTCATCACTTTTTAGAGAAAATACTAATTTCATAATGTTATCATACAAGATCATTAGTTTTCCTGCATCACTCATGACGTTATTACGTCTCTGTACCACAGAGACCCCTAACCTCCCCCCCCCCCCCACTTCCCCCGTGGTCAGTGGTGGGTGCCTCTATCCAACAACGCTTCAATCCACAACACAGCTGATTTTATGAGCGGTAAGAGCGGTACCCCACTCATTGGCCAATCTGTTACTCCCTGTTGAGCGAAGACGAGAGGGTGAACGGGCGACACCGGGTTAGACGGCATAGATAACTGTCGGCTCGGGGCCCGGGCCGCATCCGTCAGGTGGCGCTAGTGTTTCTATTCTGGTAGTAATCCATCACAGTCGGTCGCCATTGTGGTATAGGTGCCGCAGACGACAATTAGCGACTTTCCCGCCACACTCAAGGGAAAGGCCCTCAGTAGGAAAGGCCTAAGTGGGCGTGGACGTCAGGGGGCGTGCTGGAACGTCTAGTGGGACATCAGAGTCGCTGGGACAACTTCACAGACAAGGTGTAGGGGAATGGGCAAAGCTTTACATCTGTTAAGGGCAAGCTTCCTGTTATAAGAATTGGAAATCTTAATGCACAATTTGAACTGCCACACAGGACGGGTTGGCTTGCCTTCCCCTACTTTTTGAAGGCACTTCACGCTCATTAGTGGTTATAATGCGCCAAGAAGTCTGTTTTTAAGGTGAGCCTCAGATTAGTGCGGCGGCTGGCCACACATATTAGTCGGGCCCCCTTTGTAAAAACACGCCCAGCCTCAGCCTATTGGTGGCCACTCAGGGGAGGCGCCAATAGAATTTCACGTCTCCTCAGATTCAATCCGGGTAAGGCGGGGGGATTTCCTCAGTGGCCACTTAAACCAATGTGTCACTGAAACCTTCTTTGTGTGAAAAGAGACTTGTATTCGGCAAGGCACGGAGGGGCCACAGGTAGGTCACATTAAGGGTATTAATTACCAGCCAGTGTGTGACAAGGTGGCCGGATCTGGCCCAAAACCTTCAACACCTCACCCAGCCCCTCCCCTCCACCACCTCACCCAGCCCCTCCCCTCCACCGCCTCGACCAGCCACGCCCCTCCACCACCTCACCCAGCCCCTCCCCTCCACCACCTCGACCAGCCACGCCCCTCCACCACCTCGACCAGCCACGCCCCTCCACCACCTCACCCAGCCCCTCCCCTCCACCACCTCGACCAGCCACGCCCCTCCACCACCTCACCCAGCCCCTCCCCTCCACCACCTCGACCAGCCACGCCCCTCCACCACCTCGACCAGCCACGCCCCTCCACCACCTCGACCAGCCACGCCCCTCCACCACCTCACCCAGCCACGCCCCTCCACCACCTCGACCAGCCCCAGCCTCCACCACCTCACCTAGCCACGCCCCTCCACCACCTCACCCAGCCACGCCCCTCCACCACCTCGACCAGCCCCAGCCTCCACCACCTCACCCAGCCCCTCCCCTCCACCACCTCGACCAGCCACGCCCCTCCACCACCTCACCCAGCCACGCCCCTCCACCACCTCACCCAGCCCCTCCCCTCCACCACCTCGACCAGCCACGCCCTCCACCACCACGACCAGCCACGCCCCTCCACCACTTCACCCAGCCACGCCCCTCCACCACCTCACCCAGCCCCAGCCTCCACCACCTCACCTAGCCACGCCCCTCCGACACCTTACCCATCCCAACCCCTCCACCACCTCACGCAGCCCCACCCTCCACCACCTAACCCAGCCCTACCCCTCCACCACCTTACCTAACCCCACTCCTCAACCACCTCACCCAGCCACGCCCCTCCACCACCTCACCCAGCCCCACCCCTCCACCACCTCACCCAGCCACGCCCCTCCACCACCTCGTCCCCCACACCCTGGGACGGGTGAACCCTATAATCCGATTGCACCCCGGTTGTATTGCCTTGTAGTTTTCAATTTGGATCAGGCGGGCCTCTAAGGGGACGGGGAGACGGCTCGGATCAATCCCGGCAGGCGGAAGGGGATGAGACAAGGACCTGCGGGGGAGATAAAGCTGACCCGCACTGTGTACATCACCAACACAACACCCCCCCCCCCACCACCACCCTACCTACCTACCCCCCCCCCCCCCTCCCCCAGCACACAGACACCGCTAAGACCGTCCGGCAACATCAACTAACATATACGACCTTTACTGAAGGCGTGCATTATGTAGGATCGAAAAACCTAACTAATGCAGAGAAGATAAGCGTAAAGTAATTATGATCTATTGACGGTTCACCAAAGGTTTAGAAACATAATTAACAATGATGTCATGATTAACCGATTAACCACCATCTGCTTTATTCCTATAACTATACGGTAAAAAACGGATCCATAAAATGGTATATGCAACATAGCTGACGAGACCAACGGAGACCGACAGCAGATTGGACGAGCAAGGTTTGCTGGTCTAGTCCGTCCCAACCCACCTTAACTTTTAGACGTTGTGTAACCATGCAATGAGTAGACCCAACAGACTGTGGCAGGGAGTACCGTTTAGGGGCCTTACATGACCTACACAGGCAACAGGGAGGGGCGGGTCAGAACACACCTTACCCAATAATGGTGCCATGTAAACCTGCCGTTTAACCACTGATTGGCCTGGAGGCGGCGCTCACATGACGCACCCCCCTCCGTCTAGTCAGGGCGGTGTGTGATCCCCCCCCCCCCCCCCTTACCCGCCACAGGACCACACAAAGATCCGCCCGTCACTTCTGAGGTGCTCACTATTGGAGGTAATTTGATCCGAGCGGCTCGGGCTGAGGCGGGGCGGCCGGCGGGATATGAGAGTGTATTGTACACATGGCGGCGGCCGTCAGGGCCGTCTCTGATGTGGACGGCCGACCGACGTCCGTCTCAGACGTCCCCCCCTCCCGCACAGATCTCCCCACCACCCCTCAGTGTCCGATGGCCGTTTGATACCGGCACACGGAGACGGTAGACACCCGCATACAGCTCATATAAAGGACGCCTGACAGCTCTGTTTGCTCTAACCAACGATGGCTCTACCCCATCGTTAGTTGTCTCCAACCGGCTGCCTGGACGGGGAGGAGGCCGGGAGGGGGGCTGCATATCCACAGGCTAACAGCCAATGTTTAAAATCACAGGACCAAACTTGACTATTGACATCTTTATTCCTATATACGGTATATAATGTGACTATTACCTGTGTTTGGTTAAAGCTGGTGTTTGCGCCGTCCCGGGTGCGGGGTCCTTGTAGCGGGCAGGTCGGGATGGCCCTGCGCGGGCCATGAAGATGTATCAACTCGTTCATTATTGAGAGGAACCGTGGCTCGGGATGGATACTCAACGTTTAGTCGTACCTCCGGTGCTTTTGTATCTGCTAACCTGGCCTAGACCGGTTCCTGTAAAATTTCATCTAATGCGCAAATCTGTTTATGACTGTTCCCTAACAGGGTACTTTCTGTCACCTTTCAATATCATATCATCATCTTGCCATCCATTCCTACGGAAAGGATGTTTGATAAATGAATAAAACAAATGGTTTTAGATATAACACATTGTAGCATGAGCGTGACCTACAGAAGTAACCCCCACATGGACAGAGCCTGGCAGTAAGAGTGTCACCCAGATGCATAACCCCACATGGACAGAGCCTGGCAGTATTAGGTTGACCAAGATAAGTAACCCCTGCATAGGCAGAGCTCGGCAGTATACATATGAGTGTGACCCAGATAAGTCACCCCCACCTGTAACTCACTCGGCTTACTCATCAGACTCCAGTAGTAGAAAATGGAGGCCACAACAGATTACCCATGAAGCTTTAGAACGACCAATAAAAGATATGCCGCAGTGCACCAAGTATTTTAACCACACATCACGTTTCCCCTGTGCCGGGCCCAGCTCGTGTTTCGGCCCAGACGCGCGGTAATCGCTGTGGGTGGCAGCTGGCCGGCCTGCTCTGCTTTTATTACTGCACACAAACACAATTCACCGATGATATGTCTTCTCAGCTTACGCCCAGCAGGGCTAACAATGAGCCTTTGCTGAATCTGCCATGAAATATGAAACTCGCTGCTCAGCATAAAGGACGTATGGAGCGACATAAGTATGGCGGGATGATGAGTCATGCTTTGACTTTTTACAGAGGCGGTGTGCAACAAGGCCTGATTATGGGGGCCGGTAAGTACAGACAAGGACTGGTTAATACGTCTTATCAATAAAGTAACAATTGTACTCCCCATAGAAATGATGAAAAACAGATCGGCACGTGTGGCTACTCGGGCTGCACATAACCCAAAAAGCCCCTTGGTTGTGTGGGTAGTCAGTACGTACATGTGAGGTGGGATTTTATGGTTTGTTAAAAATACATTATACTGCATCAGCAGTAAACTGCACATATGCACTTTGAAAGGTTGTGGGTGTTATAGTTTGTTGGCAAATACATTAATCTACATCGGCATTATGTGAGGTAGGAGTGAGCACTGTGTGGTTTATTAAACATACAATAAACTGCGTCAGTGCTAAGTATGGTAAGTTCATTGTTTAACATACAGAGAACTTATCATGTGCAGAAAGAACTGTCTTTGGCTAGACTTATACGCCATCTGATGCCTCAAAGGTAGGGTCGTTTAAACGCATTGCAGCTTTCTAGCATAATAACTCAATGTTTTCGAAAGAGTTCGCTGATAGTCCTGTCTTGCTTCATCTACAGTACCTGCACGTACATCTCCGAATAGACGGGAGAAGCCAAACACACAGTAAACACAATACATCAACTTGACGCGCCTCCTGGAAAGACGCAGAGTTTGTTTGACATTGTAGAGAGGATGCTCCAGAGTCTGATATATCAATAGACAGCCGCCATCTGCAGAAGTAAATAATCGGATAATTCCCGCGGCGCAGAGCACTTACATGTCATGGAAAGTCCTGCCACAGCAGCGCAAATAAAGGCTTCTAGTGCTGGGCAATTCAGATGGAAATATATCACCGTAAATACACCATATTCTATGGCGTCCCCGACAGGTCTGTGTGCCTGTCCTTCTCCATGCCACGTAAATGTAATCATTCAAGGCATGCGGGGATTATGGATAGTGCAATAGACATTCAGGACACAGGCGTGGAGGGACAATTCCTTGTTTGGCGTGCGGGGCGATAGGTGCGGACAGGGGGCGTTGTCGGGGCCCGCCAACAGGGGAACGATGTGCGGGCTGACCCCCGCAGGCTGGAGAGTGAGCAGCGGCTCGACAGTAACAAATAGCACCTTGTCCCCACGGGTTTGGCAGTGAGCAGCACCCCACCTGTAACAAGGCGCACCTTGTCCCCACAGGCAGTGAGCAGCACCCCACCTGTAACAAGGCACACCTTGTCCCCACGGGCAGTGAGCAGCACCCCACCTGTAACAAGGCACACCTGGTCCCCACGGGCAGTGAGCAGCACCCCAGCCTGTAACAAGGCACACCTTGTCCCCACGGGCAGTGAGCAGCACCCCACCTGTAACAAGGCACACCTTGTCCCCACGGGCAGTGAGCAGCACCCCAGCCTGTAACAAGGCACACCTTGTCCCCACGGGCAGTGAGCAGCACTCCACCTGTAACAAGGCACACCTTGTCCCCACGGGCAGTGAGCAGCACCCCACCTGTAACAAGGCACACCTTGTCCCCACGGGCAGTGAGCAGCACCCCACCTGTAACAAGGCACACCTTGTCCCCACGGGCAGTGAGCAGCACCCCAGCCTGTAACAAGGCACACCTTGTCCCCACGGGCAGTGAGCAGCACCCCGCCTGTAACAAGGTACACCTTGTCCCCATGGGCAGGCTACTGAGAGGGACCTGTTGGCACTGCCTGGCGTCTCCCATACGGCCACCTCTGGGCGACCACATTGTCCACTGTGTGTGCCTGCTGCTCATCACTTCCCACAGCCCATTGTTATATCTCACGGGAGGACTGCCTACCTGAACGTCGCTCTAGGTGAAGGCCTCTTTACCTCATTTGTCTCAATCTCCTGAGGCCCGGGACCCTCCGAAGGGCGCACCTTACTCAACACACTCCTCACGTCCCCACTCACTCCGTCATCGGTGCACATTTCCCATTCATTCCCGTTTCTGTCAGTGTACCCCTATCACTCTACATTCCGATTCCCCTCTCCCTTTATCCCACACCCGCTAGTCACACCTTCTCCATTCAGCATATCTTCCACTCGTCTCATAGACCCTTTTAAATCACTGGGTTGGTTTCTATGGTTATTGTTGGCCCGCCACTCGGTGGAGTGGGCCATCGTCTCGATAAGTCGGGCCGAGTCCACTCCACTCGGTCCCGGGCCCGGTCCTACATAGGGACAATCAATACCGTGTTTCCGCGGCCCTCTATAACCAATACGTCGCTGCTGACGACCCCCGCCCACCCTGTGTAGGGAGGGCGGTGGCGGTGGTGGTGGGAGGTGCGGTGGGCGACCACTGAGGGTAGAGGGACACACAGTTGGGGTTAGAGGTGCCCGCTTTATGTACCCATATATATATATACATACAAGCACCCCGCTAGGGCAGGGTGAGGGATGCCCGTTTGTATGTAAATACCCATACAAAACTAGGGCAGGATGAGGGATGCACCTTTATACACCAGTAACTTGCTAGGGCAGGGCGTGGGGTGCCCTGCTGTATGTGCCTATATACACCAGTACCCCGCTAGGAGACCCTCTCCACTCCCCTCTGCTAGGCCGTATGTCGAGTGTCGGGCGAGTGATGACCTGGGGCTGGTCGGTGCACCACTACAGCCCACAGCTGGGGGCGGTGAGATGACACGACACCACACAGCGACAACCTGCCTCCAGTCTACGGTGACACCCAGCAGCAGATAGAGGGAGACACGTGGGAAAAAACAAATGATAGAAGAAGAGACAAAGAAATTGGATGCAAAAACACAGTTCTTATTCCCTTTCTACCCAGCTACTGAACTATCTTTTCAATATACTACTCACAATGAAAAGCAGGGGTCTTGGTCCCTGGGTACCATGCTCCAGACCTCGCTATACAATATACTTCTCACAATGCACATCCTCTATTCAATATACTACTCACAATGCATATTATCTATTCAATATACTACTCACAATGCATATTCTCTATTCAATATACTACTCACAATGCATATTCTCTATTCAATGTACTACTCACAATGCAAAACACATTGTCTTGGTCTCTGGGCACCCTGCTTCTAAACTCTCTATTCAATGTACTACTCAAAATGCAAAACAGTGGTTTCCTTCCTGGGTACCCTCCTTCTAAACTCTCTATTCAAGGTACTACTCAGAATGTAGAACAGGGGTTTGGTCCCTGGATACCGTATTTTTGAACTCTCTATTCAAAATACTACTAACAATGCAAAACACGTTGTCTTTGTCCATGGGTAATCTGTGTCTTTACTCTTTATTCAATATACTACTCACAATGTAAAACCCAGCAACTTATAAAAAGTCAGCGAACGTTAAGAACAGGCACGCCCCGAGCAGCTGAAGGCGTCATGTACCTAATGCGGAGGACCTTAACATTGGGTAAGGCGTCCACTGACTACACTGCCCGGGTATAGGGACGGGTGGCTATGGGTATGCCGGGCGGCGGGACACCTCATACCACTTAAATATGTCCCAGCTGTTGCCTTCCCCTGCTAGCCGTATTCCCACCCGGCCGCTGTACAATAACCTGGTCCCCTGTCCGTCCGCCCGCTGTCCACCGCTGTCCCCTGTCCGCCTGCTGTCCACCGCGGATGAGCCGCTGGCCAGCAATAGTCTGAACGGGCCGTTTCATATTGGCAAATTCCTTATACCACTTACCATTGTATTGAGTGATGACCTTTCTTCTCTTTAATTCTACCACAGATGACGCAGACTAAGATTATACAGTTTATTTGTAATGGACCTTTTACCTTCCGTGTAGGAGTAATGATAAGACTTCTATAGCAGCTCGAAGTTGTTTTACCACTTACCTTATGTAATACTAGGCCGTGTGATTTAGTCCAGCGAGGTCAGTTCATAGGGAGCCTGTCTGCTATCAGGCATCCTCATTGACATTTGAAACACTGCATTGATATAATAACCTGTAGATACTTATTGATAAATGTTTGACCCAGGACCGTTGTGTTTACTGTACATGTACAAAGACCAGGAAATCACCAGGCCCGCACTGGAGACCTATTGGTGTGCAGGCCGGCCACGACAACCTGATGCGACACCCCAATGATGAGGTGCACTGGAGAGGCCTCCGTCGCCCCCCCCCCCCCCCCCCGCGCGCGCGGGGCTTCAGGGCGCCCCCTAGTGGTACTACATTCCCAGACCGGGGGAATCCGCTCCGGCTACAGACTGATCACTAATTCACGGCCCGCGACTCGACGATTTAGATGCATGGCATTGACAATAGCCTACATGGCCAGGTCCCAAGGTGGGTCGACGCTGAGGCAGGTGACAAGTTGCTGTGATCTACACTGCAACGTCTTCAGGCACAGCGAGGCAGGGGGTAGGGCCAGGACAGTGATGAGCCCTCTGTACAGGTCTTACCCGGTGTGTCTGTAAGACCTACAGACCAGGGCTGCATTCCCAACTTTGTGGAAAACTGTTCCACATCTCCTACGGCACTCTCAGTCCATATTCTAGCCACAATTAAACCTGTTTCCAACTTACCTCCCCTACATGTGGGACTTGCTGGAATATTCTGTAAGTATCCCATATGGTACATGTGCAGTCTATAGGTCTTGAGTATGTTCTTACAAGCATATAACATTGAAAATTAGATGTATATCCTATATTGCTGTAAGTTGAATAAATTTTGATGAAGTATCATTGTTAAGTAGTGCAATAAGTGAATTTTAGTTTTGTGAGAATGGTACAGGCTTTTTATGGTGTCCATGTGGGATACTTATGGGCCACATGTTAGTATGCAGACAGGGGTGGGGTAGTCCCCACTTGGGATGTTATCTTTAAGAAAAAGCTGTGTCACATGCCATATATATTTGAGACTGTTTTGTTTATATTCATGTTGGTACCTCCATGTAAAGACCCTGTTTTTGTTTAATTTTGTTGACTTGTGTAACACTTACAGATGCTCTGAGCACCTATAACTTTTCCACAAAAATTGGGTATTTGTGGGCCCACAAGTCCTTTTCTCCACAGGTTGGAAAAGCTATTTCCATAAATGTCCCATATTTGTTCCACAAGTGACTGATAAATTGGAAAATTCCACATTTGGCACACAAATGTCATGTGCCTATCTGGAATACCACATTTGTCCCACAATTGTAGCTCACACCATAAGTTAGAAAGGGTAACCTCACAAAGTCACAGTTCTACCACATCTTCATGATAACTAACCCACAAAACCATTTATGGAATACTTATGAGTCCACAAATCTGAGTTGGGAATGCAGCCCAGGGCCGCATTCCCAACTTTGTGGACAACTTGTCCACATCTCCTACGGGACTCTCAGTCTGTACAGTCTCCACAAATATACCTGTTTCTAACTTACCTCCCCTACATGTGGCCCTTCCTGGAATATCCTGTAAGTGTCCCATATGGTACATGTGGAATAAATGGGTCAGGAGTTTGTTTTTACAATCATATAACATTGGAAATTAGATGTATATCCTATATTGTTGTAAGTTGAATCAATTATAATGAAGCATCATTGTAGAGTAGTGAAATAAGTGAATTTTAGTTTTGCCAGAATGATGCAGGCTTTTTGTGGTGTCTATATGGAATACTTACAGGCTACATGTGAGTGTGCAGACAGGTGTGGGGTAGTCCCCACTTGGCTTGTTGACTTTAAGAAAAGGTTGTTTCACATGCCATATATTGTTGACATTATTTATTTATAATCATGTTGGTACCTTCATGTAAAGACCCTGTTTTTGTCAAATTGTTTTAGTTGTGGAATACTTATAGGTGCTCTGAGCACCTATAACTTTTCCACAAAAATTGTGTAGTTGTGGGCCCACAAGTCCTTTTTTCCACAGGTTGGAAAAGGCATTTCCATAAATACCCCACATTTGTTCCACAAGTGCCTGATAAACTGGAAAATTCCACATTTGGCACACAAATATCATGTGACTACCTGGAATACCACATTTGTCCCACATTTGTCCCACAATTGTAGCTTGCAGCATAAGTTAGAAATGGTAACCTTTCAAAGTCACAGTTCTACCACATCTTCATGGTAACTAGCTCATAAAGCCATTTATGGAATACTTATGGGTCCACAAATCTCAGTTGGGAATGCAGCCCAGGACAGTGAAGAGGGACACATTGAGGGCTACCTTTGTCACCAGACAGGAGGACGTCAGTCTGCCGGTGAGGGTTCCGACGAGGCGACGTGTGGTCTTTGATGCCCCCTTACAGGGCCTGCTGTGTGGGGGTGTGGGCAGGGGGGGGGGAGTGGGTAAAACAATGACTGATTAGCATTCATTAGCCTGTAATTACAAACGTCGGCCCGCCCCGCCGGCCGTGCGCGGCGTCGCATTGTCGGCGATCTGTCATGGCGGCCCCGTCCCGCCGACAGCCCCCTCCCCCACCCCCGGCCTTATCAGTTACTCCGTCACACCAAATTTGTAATTCAAATCGCCCGAGGAGAGCTTGGTGGCCGGGAGACAGGGATGACGGCGCGGGAGCCGCAGGGGATGACCGGCCGGCGCAACAACCAATACATCCATCATTTCGTCTTTGACTCCCAAATCCCCCTCCCTAGCCCGGGGCCTCTTTCCCGGCCTCCACTCCCCCTCCGTGCTGTGCCTGCCCGCCGCCCTCCTGTCCGCGTCACCGAGACGCCACATTCCCCGCCCCAGATACAACCCCCTCATTCGTACCTCGCCAGCCTCTTCCGCCCATTCGTAGTCGCCAACTGAAGACGGATTCCCAAATTCTCAGCAGATTTAACGGGGCGGGCCCTCATCGATTCGCCATGTCTACCCCCGACTGGTCCCCTCCGCCTACCCCCCTCCCTACAGTAGGCTCACCCAGCACCCCGTCGACTTTTTCTGGCCCCTGATGGATTTCGCCGACTGCGGTCGACGCTTTGTTTATATGATAGACGAGGTCAATACAAGTACATGCATGAGAAACATCAGCGGCCTGAAACCCACAAATAAAACGCGTTGAAATCGGATTAGGACAGAGGTAATTATGAACATGGCTTGCTCTGCCTACGTTCCCAACTCCATCGAACTGTAATTGCTTATTTTAATTCTTTGTTGTGCCTTAGATATGTCATAGTACAATTAGTTTGATGGAACATTTATAACTATTTCCATCATATTCAATGTTAATTAAATGTCAACAAATTCTGATTGGTGAAATAAACCTTCTCCCTTGCACATGTTCGGTTTCTCGGGGCACCACTCAGGCACAGTACCCCGTCATCGCCCCACTGGGGGCAGCTCGGTGGTGCTGTAATCACACTGCTGATGGTAAGTTGTCGTGCCTAGCCCCAGTGTTACCCGATACAGCCCATCAGCCGCCTCCCACTATTAACCCACTTGGGGGCGCTGCCTACCAGCACGGGTTGTCGGGCCAACCATTGCACGAACTTCGCTTGATACCTCACCAAACTGAAGTGGGAAGTATCTGAGAGGGATGGTAGCTACTGAGGACACAATGATGAATCTCACTCTGCTTTTAACCTGACCAATTCGTTGTACACGATCCAAATTGGTCGCCTCAGCTGTATGGGTGCCGTGGAGGCCGGTGCCGGCGGTGAACGTCGGACTGTGTACATCGTACTGGAAGACCACTGACACAGACCCCTCTCTGAACTCACGATGCCGGCTGGGTGAAGCCTGTAACCACCCTCTAAACTCACTGTTCAATAGGGGCACTACCTGTTGGCTTACTGTATGGTAGGGATACTGTCGTTATCTGACACCCCTCTAAACACACTGTAAGGGAGGGATACTGTCGTTATCTGACACCCCTCTAAACTCACCGTTAGGGTGGGGTACTGTTTGTTGGCAGACACCCCTCTAAACTCACTGTAAGGGTGGGGTACTGTTTGTTGGCAGACACCCCTCTAAACTCACTGTAGGGAAGGGATACTGTGCATTATTGACACCCCTCTAAACTCACTGTAAGGGAAGGGTATACTGTCTGTCATCCGACACCCCTCTAAACTCACTGTAAGGGAAGGGTATACTGTCTGTCATCCGACACCCCTCTAAACTCACTGTAAGGGAAGGGTATACTGTCTGGCATCCGACACCCCTCTAAACTCACCGTGAAAGAAGGGGTCCTGTCCGTCGTCGGACACCCCTCTAAACTCACTCCAGTCTGCGATACGCCACATAAATCTGCTACTTTGATCAGGGAGGCTCTCCGGGCGGCGGGAGGGGACCCGTTCTCCACTTCTCCTGAAAGGTGCTAAGTCACTCTTAATGCTTGACGAGTTAGCGGCCCGGAGTGGCCAATAAATAAGGCTTAGCGGGAGCTGGGCTTATAAGTAGTACATCGCGTGCTGATACGGACAAATGCACAGGCACGCGAGGATTTAAGTAAACGATTAAAAAGAGCACCATTAACGTGAATATGTTGATCTAGTTTACTTCCGGATTTGCCTCTGACGGATGAAGCAAATAGATGGAATATTGACTCACACTTGTTACAAAAAGTGATCGCTTCTCCTGAATAGCAAGCAGAGAGATTGGGATGAATAGATTGTTCCCCTAAACTGACGCCTACTGTTTATTTGTGACAAATCTCTGTGCCTTTCATCCAAATGAATTGTGTCTCCAAAGAAACAAAAATGATGTCAATAGAACACAGCTTGTGGTTATTTTGCTCGAGAAGGCAATACCATGAATGTTGTGCAGATCTATTAGTATAGGCCTATGCCTAGTTTTGTAGTAGATAAACATTATGAGTAGGACAAATTCAGAGTTCCAGACGATTCATTGTGAGATTCATTGTGGTATTCTATTGATTACTTAAGCAGTGTGTAAGCATAACAGAATGTTGTAGATAACATACAGTGTCTCTTCTTTGGTTTAGCTCATTCTCCTACACCAAGAATGATTACAGTAGTACCTTTAGATGAGACTTCTCTGGTTTAGTTCACCATTCTAGACCAAGAATGAGTACAGGAGTACATTTACTTCTCTGGTTCAGCTTAGCCCTGTGCACCATCAGTGAATAGGGTCAAACAAAAGATGTGCCCCTTCTCTGGTTGAGCTCCTCGTTCCACACCATAGGGCAGTAGAGACGTTTGCACTTGTCTTAGAGAAACACTTTAGTCCCCATTCTCAAAAAAAGCAAGTCAGGATGGCCGAGCGGTCTAAGGCGCTGCGTTCAGGTCGCAGTCCACTTCTGTGGGCGTGGGTTCGAATCCCACTTCTGACAGTATAATTTTTTGACAGCTGGAAGAACACAAATCTATTTTGGATTCAAATAACCAAAAAGATAAATAAAAATCACAATATATGAGCGGTTTCAGTTGTTTGTGGGAATTGTCTGGCCATGCCGTTAGCACCATTAGTTGGCGCCGACATGTTCGAAATCATTTTAAAGGGTAATACTGTGTGAGTCTGATTGGCCATTATTTGATAAAAACGTATTCTCCCTAAGTTGTACGTTGCATGTCCCTACATATATTTTTACCTTATATTGTGTCATTTATACCCCTTTCACACTGACACCGCTGACGTGCATCTAAACACTTGAAAGTTTGTTCCTGTGTGGTGTTGGAAACGAACCGCATTCTAGAGTGCACATCAACATGGCCAATTTTAGTGTATGAATGCACCAATTCAGAGGATGGATGAATGAATGTATGGCACAAAGGGTGGTGCCAACCTGGCGGCAGCTGAAGTGCTGGAGTGGTTCATTTCAATTTGGTTTGTTGTGCTTCTCATTGCTGAAGGGGATATCAGGCCCCATGCCTGATGTCAAATGTGATATAAGAAATGCCACTGTTCTGCGTCAATGGGTCTACGCCCATCAGAATGTCCACGAAACAAAACATCAGATATCCTGATTAGGTGAAGGTAAGCGTCAAAAACACATTATAAAATTGTAATGGGACAACATATCAAGTGAAAGTCACAGTGTAACATACAGATCCAGGCCCATAAACAGGTTCTGCTGTAAGGATAAGGGTAGATGAGGTTCCCCAAGTGGATCTTTTGATAATCTTAATATTATTTTCAATAAAATCAATCTTAAAAAGGGGGAACCATTCATTATTTTCTTCATTTTTTGTTGTTTTTACAATGATTTTTTTGGGGGAAAGTTTGAAAACTTGCCCTTTGTATACGGGCCTGAGCTTTTACACTATTTTCTATGGCTGTGACCTTTGTCGGAGCAATCAAATAATGGCACAATGACACCAGCAGAATAAACAAAAACCTTTCTGTAATTAACAACGAATAGTTGATTGAACAGACAACGTTTATGCAGCTAACCCTCCCTCGGCCTGTCCCTGAGAGCATGTTTTCTGTAGGTAATGCCGACCTCCAGGTGGGGCTGAGTACAGGCGTCTCTGTTCTCAGTGCCTGGGGTGGTGGGAGCCGTCTCCACGTGTCAGGTACGCCCCATCCCCTCCCGGGTGGGCGGCGCGACGTGCGACACGCCCCCAGCCGCACACACCTTGTCAACCTGCTATTTGACGTTTGATTTCCAATTCCTCTTACCCTTCTTGCACTCCCACTTCCCTCCACATCCCCAAATTACTTCCCCGGCCTCAGCTGGGAGTGTCTTCGTCTTTCCCCTCAATTCTAATTCCCACTGTCGGTTCCTCCGACAGTGCCTACCCCCCCCCCCCCCCCGATATTGGCACGTCGGCCCCCGCCGGATGCGCCGCTCAGCGGATGAACGTGGCAACAGCAGCAGTTGCTGCAGGAGAAAAAATTCTCATCACTGAAGACGTCTCCAGGATCGATGCTGGAGCAGAAGGTAATCCGCGCCGAATCTATTTACTCCGGGAGCGGGCGTGGAGTGATCATCTCCCGGGCGGGGGGTGGGGGGAGGGGGGAGTAGATCTAGATGAGGTGCCCCCCTCCCTCTCCCCGCCGACTGCCCCCCGGCCCCGGCCCAATAGGGCCGTCTGAAGCTACCATTAGACCCGGGCTCGTCATCGGAAAGCCATCGTATCAGCCGGCTCATTTCTCGGCCACGGAGATGGCGAGGCGGTCAAAGATGCGTGCACACACCCTGTCCCTCTAACCACTATATATGTGGGGTAGCACTGGGGTCTGGGCCCACTGCCCACACCAGGCTCGTCGATGAGGGCCCCTAAATCACACACCTAGGGGGCACTGTAAGCCGCACCCTAAGGTGTTTCGGTCACGCTCCTCGAATTAACCCCGCCGTCTATTTTGTTACAATCTCTAGATATACCATTACATGTTCTAAAATTACACGGGCATCGCCAACACAATCTATACTAACAGGAATGGCATTTAAAATACATGTTTTATTTATCATTTCTCCACGTGTCTCCATGTGTCCAGTAGGTAAAGGTTGGCAGGGCGCCCTGGTGTCGGGTGTTTAATGCCCCCCTCACCACCAGGGGCGCTGGGGGCGGCGTGAAGGGCCCCGGGAGTGGCGCTGACGGCTGTAGGGGTAGACCCGACACCCCTAAACACTCAGGTCAGGCCGACCGGCAGCCAATCACTCCACCACTCCACGGCACGCCGAGTGCCACTTGTAGTGAGGTGCCGTAATGTAGCGCCAGCTGTCGGCGCCGCCCCTCCCCGCCCGGCCTCTCACCCCGCCTCCCACCCCGCCCCACGCCGGGCGGGGGAAGCGCCGCGAGCTACCAATGAAGGCCTAGCATGCCACCAGTAATTAGCCCCTGTAGGTACGAGCCGCACTACCTGGGCTACTCTATGTCGGCCCGGGGAGGGGGGGTATAGCGGGGGGAGGCTGGAGGGGGAGGGTGCCAACTGTCCGCCGCTGATGAGTTCGACCATTGATTAGAACACACGTGAATGCCACCCGCCGGTCGTCCGCAGCCACCCGTGCCTTCCACTATAGATAATTCATCACGTCAACCTTTCCCACGCATATTACCGAGGCTATCGCGTTTTTCAATATAATGATTACTATTTATATATATATATATATATATATATATATATATATATATTAGAAGAAAGGTGGCACATCATAATTACTCTATATCATTCCATTACTAAACTATAGAGTAGGCCTATATGTTTCTACGTGTAAGTGTTCTAAAATGTCTTCTTTTTCTGCTCTCTGCGAAGTATAGTTGTCAAAGATTGATGGCAACCTTACCAAACTCAGCACTATACAACTGCTAAGACACTGTTTATGAAAGATTTAGGGGGATTTTCTCGAAAGCTTAAGGGGTGGCCTTTCATCTTTATAAGTGTAAAACACAGAATATATACAAACTTGCAAAACGATGGTTACTATGTCCTTCTTGACGTTAACACAGTTCTACAGAACTGCCTACCCTTATATACTTTACTGACTAGCCTGAAAATATGGTCACAATCACAGTCCAATACAGGCATAATGCGCACACGTTTGGGACTAGTCTGATAAGGGGCGCAAAATGTTACGTGGAATGATTCTCCCATAAAAGCGTTCTGTTAGTAGTATATGGAAACGGGACTTTGAAACATGCCGCCAAAATTGTACATCCTATTTATTATGAGTGATATCGGCAAAATAAGTAAGAATGTATGCGACTTTGTTGCCTGTATTGATTCTATTGTACATATTTATAGATGGTCACATCATTTTCATATCGCCCACTGCGAACAGGCTACATAAGCGACGTCGAGTATGCAACATCGTTTATGCTACTGCAGTGTATACATGACGTCGCCTGTATAAGAGAAACTATGTAAGTGACAATAATTAAACCATCTATAAATAACACGTCGCGTGTATAAGGAAACTCTATAAGCAACAAGGGGGGGGGGGGGGGGGGTAGCCTTCTGATATGTATCAAGTAAATCAAAATGAATACAGCTAGGACTCTGCCCTAGAACAGGCAGGACGCACGTACAACTGGTGGTGTTATCCGTAACGCCCGACGAGCTGACGTACAGATAAGAGGAGTCTTAAATCAAAGTTATGGACGATCTGTATTACTAATCCTTTGAATAGTTTATTTGATGAATTAGCGTGAAAGCAGGCGGATCTAATGAAATAGTTGTTAGGCATCCTTTCTTTCCCAATAATCATTGAGTTAAGTAATGCCCTCCTTTGCACGTCGGGCACTGACTACAGGGGTGACGCCGTCCTCAGTGGCCGTCAGAGGGGGATTAATCCATACCTCCAGGTGCACGAGGCGCGTCTCCCGGCAGGACGATAAATACAGTAATTGGCCTGAGTAAATATTCTGGCCGGGAATAAAGAAGCAGCTCATCTCCGGGCCGGTCGATACGACTGTCAGAAGGTATCGGCTGGGTGATGCCTGACGCAGCTATCAGCTATGGTAATTTTCTTTGATTATTGGATAATTGGATGAAGGAGGTTCATCTAGAGTAGACACCAAAGGACATCTATGGGCATGTAGCTGCGCCCTTCAGAAGGACGGAATGAAGCAGATGCGCCGAGCTAATTGCTGCTATTTGCTTTGCTCCCGGTAAATTTGGAGAAGTTATTGTGTCAGTATAATCATTTGGTTGACAAGATCCAAACGAGTGCTCATTATTGTTTTGTAATCTAACTTCTGGGTCGTTGACTGCCATTACCATTATAATAGCAAGCTGTCAATCCGTAGTCAAAGTTGGCATTTAGCACCGTTATAACCGTCCCCAAGGACCGCCCGGTCAAAGGTCCCTCCGGTGCCAGGGTAATAACCGGGTTTAATGTTGTGTAAAGGTTAGCCATTGCTGTGTGATAAAACGTGATCTTGTCTCGGATTGTGTACTGACACCCCTTTACACCTCACGCCAATCGAAGCCAGCCACGTCGGTGATTAAGCTCCTAAGCTGATGCCAGCATTCGTCCCTCAGATTTGTGCATTCATTCCTTGAAATGGCGCATTCTTATATCCTTCAAGTGATGTGCTTTGAAACATGTCGATGATGTGTATCATTGGCGGTTGTCTGAAAAGTGCATTAGATTTACTCAAGGAGGGACACCTCATATTGCTTATTCGACGCTGTTGAGGGGGAGTGGGGAGCACAATAAATTCTCTCACGGCAGCGCCCTACACCATTGATGTAGTTTTTCTCCAAGTCAGACGTACCTGTCACGGCCTCCACCAATGAATCATCACACCCCGTACCCCGGGGCCCAGTAGTACCTCCTGTCGGCGCCCGGGCCGGGTGTGGGCGGGGAGGACCACGTCGCGGGGCCCGGGGCCTTACCGCGGGCCGCCTGGGGGCTGGGGGTCGGCGCAGAGTGTCGGCCGGGGCCACTACCCATCAATCATGTATGCCTTACACAGGTCGCCCGCGGGTCTCCCCGACCTCCTTGGGTAGTCTGGATGAGCCATTACAGCGTGGAGGAGCTGCTCAGGTCTGTTTGTACGTGCGTGCTGCTCGCCGATGACCTGTGGAGGGGAGGAGGCGCCACTGTTCCAACACCCCCCGGGGGAGGGGGGCGTGGTCGTCTTCCTCACAGCCTAGCTCTAGTCAGCCTGCATCTAGACGCCCTCCCTGGTCCTGCCCCAACTCCCTCCCTGGTCCTGTCCCAATTCCGTCCCTGGTTCTGTCCCAATTCACTCTCTAGTCCTAGCCTAATAAGCCCATCCCAGATGGGGTATATCCTATGGTTGTCCTAGGGTTGGACAAAATAACCATATAAGCCATCTTTGTTTCTAGAGTTGGGGTTACTGAAATAAGCAAATATCATATTGTTCTATATCCTCAATTCCTGCTCAACAATTATGATGTCACCAATTGACAGATTAGCAGGTTTGGTAGCCAATCAAAATGCTGTATTTCAGTGCGAAAAGGCTGGACATTATAGATTGAGCTGAAAGGCCAACATATGAAGCTGCATTTTACAAATTTTCGAGCAATCTGTCAACCAAATTGCTTTTGTTGATCATTTATTATGCAACTTTCCTCAGGGAATAAGCATGGAGGTAAATATCAAAATGTTTCAAACGTTAATGTTGTTGTAAACTGGAAAGGGCTTATTTTGTCCCTTGTTCTGCTCCTACTCCCTCCCTGGTCCTGCCCTGACTCTCCCTCCCTGGTCCTATTTGACTCGTTGCCTCAACCTGGTGCTGTTCCAATTCCCTCACTGGTCCTATCCTCACCTTGCCCCCTGGACAAAAGATGTCCCTCTTTCTGATCCTACCCAAACTTTGTGGTCCTGTCCTGAATCACTTTCAAAACATGCACCCAAACGACTCCATAGACCTTTGTTCAAATCACTCCACAACCTACTAATTGACGTGGCAACCGTCGCATTCCTTCACTTGACGCCAAAGTTAGTGTCTCCTGGCTCCTGACTTCCTACTCAGTTGTTTATGTACCTCCCTATTAACCCATTCCCAGCCCGCTGACGACCCACTTCTCAGCGTTCTCCTCTGTTGATCCTATCAATCTTCAGCTTACACCACCGCCAAAGTCAATTCCCTGCCAAATACACCGCCATCTATGTCCACTGCATACTACAGAAAACTCCCCGTCGTACTTAAAGCCCGCGCCAGCTCATTCCCCCCCCCCCCTCCCCCCTCACCCACCCACCCCCCTTCCCCCCCTCACCCCCACCCCGGCCGTGGAGGAGGTTCATCCCGCCCCGGTCGGCGGGCGGCCTGGCACGGCCCACCTCTCGCCGGGTTTAATTAGTACCCGCTACAAACCCCTCGGCCCGCTACTACTCACTCCAGTAGGCATTGTTAGGCTTGGCGTGCCGCCCGCACGCCCCATCACATGCTCCAGTGTTCGCCTTACTCCCCCAGTTATTGATCGCCAAGTGGCATCGAGTAGATTTCTGCTGGTCTATTAGATTTCTTATGGTTTGCTCACTTGCTATCTTGTTATTCAACCTTTACTCGACAGAAATTGGCATATTTGTTGGCAGCGTGATTATATTTCCTTTTCATTTACTGACTAACAAGCAGTATACTTATCATCGCATCTCTGTTGCCGTATTGTTGTCCTCCTTGCCAATATCAGTCACGTAGCTTAACGTTACACCTTTAACTCGGATTCATGTACGGAAATTATACGCCCAGTGGCGAGCATGTTATCTCTTGGCTGACATAGATAACATGTTGGCCCATGTACTAGCATGAAGGTAAACGAAGACTCCCTATGGATACATAATTGAAAAAAATTGTAAAAGGGTATTAAATGATTAGAGATTTGGCATCCCACCAGCGTACCCCATTCAGCCAAGCGTCAGGTGGACGTCCCGCAGTAAATACCCGAGAGGCAGTACTAGTGTACGTTAGTTCTTGGAGGCGACCAGTCATAATCAACAGAGCTGTCCCCTGCCTCCTCATCCCCGCTTATCGTTGAGTGATAAGCACACAGTGAAACATGCATTATATAACATGTCGTATGAACGTTGATTTGATTTGAGTCCCATGCCGTTTGTGCTTTGTTTGTTTTTAGAATTCACTACCCTTGATATAAGTAAAGTATTAGAAATAACGATAATTAAAAAATACAATCTAAGAATATGCCGCTTATTCCTGATTATATTTTGGTGGCGGAAGGGGTGCCTGTGAAGGTGGGCGTGTCAGTGTGGTGGTCAGTACCGTCTGACCAGGGCCAACCTTCTCCAGGTCACAGGCGGACTCCGCCTCATCCAACGGACAGATCCCCTTATACGAGGTCAGTGACTCCTGCCCTGCTGATGACCGGTAGCTTGCATTGTTTGCATGCGTCACGGTTTGCAGTGGTTCATAACATTGTTTTGGTTAAGAGAAGGAGGGGCCAGCAGGTGCCTGTAGGAGTGGGTGGGTGCTGAGGCGGTGGTCAGTGCAGTGTATGTAGATGGGGTAGTGGTCAGTGTTATGTAGATGGCGTGCCCCGCGGCCACCCGCCCCGTAACCCGCCCTTGTTACCCCATAATGCACTGCGCACGACACCAGGAGCCCCCGTGGTAGAGCGCCACTCAGCGGCCATGGCCGTACCAATCAGGCCCGTTACCGACCCAGCACGGCCACTCAATGGGGGAATCAGCGGCAAATAGCAGGGGTATTATCCCTTTGTATCCTGTTGCCTCTTCTCAGATTCCTTCAATTTAGGACACATATATTTTCTTTTCTTGTGTAATCTGTTCTGTGTCCGTCTACACCGATTGGCCGTCACTGATATTGCTTCCATGAGTAATACTCACCGGAATACTGGGGTAATATTTTGCGAGGAAAATACCACAACAGATACATTACCAAATAATCGATAATAAATACCAGAAGAAAGTCTGTGAACAACACATGGAACCGATTCATGAATTATTCTCAACATCGGGTATCTTTTTCCCATGCATTCAAGATGATCTGTATTTCGTGCCCGCCTGTCGAGAAAAGGACATGGCCTTAAGAAATCACTTTCCTTATATTTCTCCCTTGCGATTTCATCCCAAAGACCCTCACTCCATAGATGTCTTGGTCAGAAAAGTATCTGTAATGAGGAAAATACTGTCCGCTTTGACTATTTTACTTGTAAAACTCATCTCAACACACATTCAGATATATTTGCATGTCGTATTGAGTGTCTGTGAGTTTGTCGAGTCACAATGATATCGTTCTGAATCGTAAGAAATACTTAATTAACTTCACGAAATCATATATATATATAATTAATGAATGACATATATATATATATATATATACATATATATATATGCAATTAATGAAAGGTCATACATTTGCAAAGCTATAACATGATTAATGAATCGTTTTGACAATAATGTTGACTCTGGCCGAAGAAATGTCCCTGTTTACCATACGCTGAGACCATACGGTACATCACCGACACACACCGGCAGCAGAGACCCGCTTGTCCCGGCCAGAGGGCGCCCTAAACCTGCCGCGGGGAGACAATTGGTTCGGCATATCTGTTGTAGCGGGCGGCCGGCCGGGGCCGGGGCAGGTGCGAGGTAATTTCCCGGCGGCTTGGTAGCAATGCATCAGCAGGTCCTCCTGTGGGACGCGCGCCGCAATCTGCAGGTGTCGGCGTCTAACCACCGCCGGGCGGGGTGGGGGGGTGGGGGTTGGTGGAGAGGGGAGGGGGGTGGAGGCATAATGGATGACGTGAAAAGAAAGGACCTAGGACCGGGAGGGGGGAAGACGATACACGAAACAGAATGTGAAGTGACTGGGGGAAGAGAAATGATGGGTCGGCAGTTGGTTACGGGCGGCCCTGGGTGTAAGTAATGACGGCTGTAACAGGGGTAAGTTGGCCGGTTTGGAAGGGAGTGTGGTCGTGTAAATGGAGGGCCTGGGTTGAAGGAGGTGCGTGGTGAGTTCTGTTCAGGGGAAATGGTACTTGGCCAAAGGTGTGTGTGGGAGATCTGAGGGGTAACGGGGTAATGGATTGAAGGGGTACATATGGTATGTTGAGGTCTGGGGAAATGGCACTTGGCCAAAGGTCCGGGGTTATGGAAGATCTGAGTTGTAACGGGGTAAGGGGTTAAACAGGGTATATGGTGTGTCGAGGTGTGGGCAAAGGATATTTGACCAAAGGTGGAGATGTGGGGGATCTGAGTTGTAACGGGTTAAGGGGTTAAAGGGGTTAAAGGGGGTATATGGTGTGTTGGGGTGTGGGCAAAGGGTATTTGACCAAAGGTGGAGATGTGGGGGATCTGAGTTGTAAAGGGGTAAGGGGTTGAAGGGGTTAAAGGGGGTATATGGTGTGTTGAGGTGTGGGCAAAGGGTATTTGACCAAAGGTGGAGATGTGGGGGATCTGAGTTGTAAAGGGGTAAGGGGTTGAAGGGGTTAAAGGGGGTATATGGTGTGTTGAGGTGTGGGCAAAGGGTATTTGACCAAAGGTGGAGATGTGGGGGATCTGAGTTGTAACGGGTTAAGGGGTTAAAGGGGGTATATGGTGTGTTGGGGTGTGGGCAAAGGGTATTTGACCAAAGGTGGAGATGTGGGGGATCTGAGTTGTAACGGGTTAAGGGGTTAAAGGGGGTATATGGTGTGTTGGGGTGTGGGCAAAGGGTATTTGACCAAAGGTGGAGATGTGGGGGATCTGAGTTGTAAAGGGGTAAGGGGTTGAAGGGGTTAAAGGGGGTATATGGTGTGTTGAGGTGTGGGCAAAGGGTATTTGACCAAAGGTGGAGATGTGGGGGATCTGAGTTGTAAAGGGGTAAGGGGTTGAAGGGGTTAAAGGGGGTATATGGTGTGTTGAGGTGTGGGCAAAGGGTATTTGACCAAAGGTGGAGATGTGGGGGATCTGAGTTGTAACAGGTTAAGGGGTTAAAGGGGGTATATGGTGTGTTGGGGTGTGGGCAAAGGGTATTTGACCAAAGGTGGAGATGTGGGGGATCTGAGTTGCAACGGGTTAAGGGGTTAAAGGGGTTAAAGGGGGTATATGGTGTGTTGGGATGTGGGCAAAGGGTATTTGACCAAAGGTGGAGATGTGGGGGATCTGAGTGAAGGAAGCATAATGTATGGTAGAAGTAACAGAGTGAGAGATGAAAAAGGTGAGCTTTGGGACCGGGATACTGGACCAAAGAGCTAGGTTTATTGGAGGATTGATAGGTGCTATGAGGACTGGGGAGAAACCACAGCATGAGTTTTAAATGTGTGATTGATGATGGGAAGAAGGGGAAAGCGGTAGAATGAGGGGGAAGTGTCAGGGCGAGGTTACGATGTGTAGAGCACAATGGAAGACTGACTGCAGTTTGGGCGTAATACACAGGTACATCTACGTCTTTCCCATACCCTTCTGGTGCCTGCTACCATTCCCCTCTGGCACCGTATTAGATTTATCTGTACTCTTAATATTTAATACAGTGCTATTATGTGTGTTCCAATTGGACTTCATTCTTACCATCTGCTCTCTTCCCGCTGCTGCCCTAGCCCTTCCAGCTGCCCTCCCCCTACCTGCTGCCCTCCCCCTACCTGCTGCCATCTCCCTCCTCGCTGCCCTTATCCTACCCTTTGCTCTCCTCCTACCTGCTGCCCTTCCCTAACCAGCTGCCCTCTCCATATTCGCTTCCCTTATCATATCCTTACCCAACCTGCCACCCTCCTCCTCCTGGCTGCCTCCAACAGACCTGCTGCCCCAATCCTACATAATGTCCCCCCCCAGCTGCCCTCCCCTGCATGCCCTCCCCTTACAAGCTGCACCCCTCCTTCCTGCTACCTCCCGGACAATGGCCAACCTTAAGTTGCGAGGTGGGCGGTCCCTAAGTACCTCGGGCAGAATAGATGGTGCAACTTCTCACCACCACCTTCCCTTGCCCAAACACCCAACCAGCCCCTCCGGTGTCGTTCTTAATCCCTATGTCATATTACCACCAGCATCTCTGCGCATGCGCAGACAGACGTACTACTCGGGGGGAGACTGGCCCTGTGTGGGCCTCACCTCTCCGTGGGCGGCGCCGCCCGTTTGTCTTCGTTGTCATAAATCAAGCCGGCTTCTTCCCACCTCCAATGGACCGATTGGTCTTTAGTGCCACGCTCTTTGAGATGCTTTCGTCAAGTGCGCTGCCCTGTTTATATTGAGGGGGCATCAAGCCACCAAGTACCGTTTGGAGCACCTTGCCGAGGCCCCAGCACCCCGGCCTTACGTCTGGGGCTTTAATGCTGACATTATCACCTCCCCCACCTTCCGCAAAACTGACAGACTTTAAGGGTCTCTGCTCCGGAAGTGTCAGCGGAAGTGTCGGCGGAAGCCACCTGGCGGCGGTGATAACGTCGAGCGGGCGGCGGGCGGGGCGGGCGGCGCGCGGCCCGCGTTAATGATCTTCACGGACCGCCAGCCACCTTTTGATAGCGCGGCAGCCTTTTGGCGCGCTGCTGCACTGTGGGGGTATGTCATCAAAACCGAAATGGCGCTGCCTCGGGGCGCTCTATGAGAGATGGGGTGCTCTGTGTGAAGTCTGAGGGCCCCATCGATTTACTGTGTATCTGGATCATTTAGCACTTTCTGTTGCCGTCGAGGTCGATTTGCTAAGGCAGCAGGCAGCAATCAACAGCGGCTTGCTATCGATCACGTGGTCGACGATTGGCGACTGTCTCAGTTGTCTGAGTCCCATGAAAGACGTCTAACAACCGTTGTGATTCCTTCAGTTAAAAACAAACAGGAAGAGAATCGATCGCTGCAGGCCGGTTCAAGCTGAGTACGTTTTTCTCGACCCTCCCAATACATATTACGTCCACTGTCAAATGTATTACTATACTGGAGTTTATCGACCAGTATGTACACGCATACGTATTATTATTCTGGGAAATATGCCTTTTGAACAGGAATTGTATAAGGGAATCGAGAAAGGATACACGAAAATTGTATAAATGGAGATGTGAAACGAAGAAATGATGGCAGATGGTTCTTTACTTGAACAGAAAGCCAAGTCTCTGACTAAGGTTAAGACGTAAAATAGAAGGCGGTGGGGCGATATTCGGGGGCCCAAAGTCCGGTGGGCCAGTAGTGGTCGTGTCTGTTGACTATGGATCACGGTCACCAGCCAGCCCCCGGGCACTGAGCGCAAAAACGGCTGAAATATTCAGGCCTATGATATATTTGCATATATATGGCCTTTAGCGAAATTGAATGGATTCGGAGGATGCCATTTCTAGTAAATCCCATCCCCGTTTATGGTAACAGTCAGCGGCCCTCATGTTTCAAGCGCGGAGAGAAGGTCTTGGTCTTTTAACTCCGAATAGGATGACGCCCAACAGATGGGTCCAAGTTCTGTAATTAGTATTGAATATCACAAAGATAGAAAATAGTAGAGGGTGTAGTGCTAACTTGTGGATTCTGCCAAGGTGGGACGGAGGGGATTCTTCAGGATAAGCCCTTCAGGGGACCCCTTCATTGATCAGACCTGGGCAAGGCAGGTGGCCCGGTACGTGTGTCCCACCGGGGTGGACAGCGGGGTTTCATCAACATACTATAGGGGTCACATAAACGGGCTTCAGTCCCACGCCGCCGTCGGTGATTTGTAGGGTCATCTACTGAACGAAGGGCTTCCTTGGGTCGCCTTCCTTGAATCGCATGAATGTCAGGCAGGAACCCGATAAAGCATAGCTACAAGGGAGATAGGGGCACCTTGAGATAGAGCTCACCTAAAGTATTAGCCATATGAAACTGTATGGCATCATCAGTATTGCCAATGTTGTAGGAAGAATTAAACAACTAGAGAACGGCATTGAAGGAAGGGGGAGAGGCTTATCTTGCTATACATGTTGAAGCTTTGATTGACTATTACTGAAATATGATACCCCGAATCGCAATAGGGGCATATACAAGTTATGAAAAGTGTTGTCTTATCTAGTTGCGTTACATGTTCAGCTGATGTTGTCAATATTAAGCCAGGCCAAATAAGGATGAACGGATGGTATAAGACATTTTCGCATTAGGTACTGGCTAAGACTTTAAACATGAAAACTTCTGAATAAATAGAAGAACAGCTTCCGAAAACTGATATTTTTCAACAATGACGATGAGCAACCTATAGAAGCAAAAAGGTAGGGTTTGTATTAGGCCGATATTAATTGCACAACATACAAATATTAAATACATCTGATGTGATATAAATATGTGCATATATATAGCCCTATTCATAATTTGGCCTGTTTGGACTGTAGGCCTAGTCATCGGTGAGTGTCGGTGTTGACGGTGCGGTGTTGGATGTGTGGGTAGGAGGGACCTTCCTCCTGTCGGGTCGCCCCCCCACCCGGTCCCCAGGGAGGTGGACTCTGACAGGGCTCATCCTGCATGGATCCTCCTTATCCACTCAGTCCCATCTCCCACTCTTCCCTATGTTCTCTTATAGCCTTCCCTCGCCCTCCCTTTGCCTCCGACCAACCCGCGGCTCCTATTGGCTGTGTCGGCAGAAGGTCTTTGATAAAGTGACCCAATATTGGCAATGTCCACCCAGCAAACACGCGACCCACGTCGATAGGAATCTCAGAACCTGTAAGGTGCGCCTGTTTATTTGCCACGGCGCTGAAAACGCGGCGCTTCCGGCCATGTGAAACCCTGCTATTATCGCCCAGGTGACTGGGCAGACGCGGCCCGCCGTGCTGGCCGATCAATGGAGGCTCGGGGGGAGATGTTATCTCTGGGTATCATCCGTAACCACTGAGGCCCCGCCAAGTGACAGCCATGTAATAAGCCACTCCCGAGACGCCGCCCAGGGTCGACACAGGCGGGGTTCCGGCACAAGCTGGTCCGACATGTATGGATTGTAGGCCCCGACCCACACATCGCCACATCCCCGCGTAAGCGCAGGAAATTAGGGTCCGCCCAACAGGAAGGTGCAATGATGTCCTAACTGCAACACGATTGTAGGTTTTGGAGGCATCAAAGCTTGCCCGATTGGAAGAGTTGACAAGATGAATTGCGGCGTTTGATTCGGTGTAAATACGCCTGGTCCTCAGAAGATTCTCAGGGCGGTCTCCCTGGAGGGGCGGTAGAAAAGACCACAACATGGTCAATTATCTTTCTGAAACATGGGAATTTGTGTCCTTGTTTTCATGAGAAGCGAACCGTCAGCGTCTGGGCCAGAAAAAGCTGAGTTTATTTTCGCCGCGAGGTTTTCTGTTGCATCGAAACCCGATCCATTATTCGCCGTTAAAATGGGAATATGGATTTCCATGAAGAAAAATGCTGAAACAGGATGATTGGAAAAGTGGTTCCTTAACTGTATTTATCGGTCAGTAATGAAACACCCTAGTGATAAAGAAGCGTACGTGGCGGAAATTTGCATTCTAATGATGTATTTACCTGAGTGAAAATTGGCGCTAAACATCAATCAGGATGTTTCTTATAAAGGAGGGAAAACAGTTTAAAATGTTACGTTAAATCCTCTGGAAAATTAATACCATATCCAGTTTGTTAAGACAACAATCGTTTTTTCCCTGTTTAAATCTGTAAGTAAACATACTGTAACTAGATCTGATAAACGGGATGTGTGGCAACACTTCCGTTTTATATGCATAGAAACGGCGTCTCATAGATAACCCAATTCATACTGTTTATAAATGACAGCATTATCAGTGTTGTAGAAGGGTGTGTCCTCGTCTATTGCACAGGGCGGTCTGGATCACAGGCTTAACACGTGTAACGTCCATTGTGTGCAGCCATTACATACCCCAAACGCATCCTCATACCTGCCAGGTTATTCAGCCTTTACTGCAAAAGATTATTTCATCAAACGTATTCCCGCCCGCCCCCCAAGGCCAACAACTTGTAATAACCCGACAGTCAGCATGGACATCTAGTAGTATAAGGAGATGATGCTCGAGGTGACTGGTAGATCCATATGTCACATATGTGGATACGACCTGAAGAGCAGTGTATTCTTTTGTTAACACTTTCTATACGGCAGGCCCCACACCCTGCCTGCAGCCTGTCACGGCCCTCGTCTCCAGCATAAATTGTCTGCGTGTGACGGGAGCATGGCATTCCTGGTTGCTGGGCGTAGTCTGTCGAGTCAGACTCACTAGTACTGTTTCTCAAAATTATGCAGTAGCTAATCTGGGTCAGAACAGACTAAACTGGGCGGTCCGACAGGCGTCACACACGGCACGACCGGGCCCACTGTCTGCAGTCTGAGACGGAGATTACCGACTGTATCTACACCACCACACACAGTCATTTAAGGCGGCTTTCCACGTGCCGACTTCACTCCGGCGACTAGTATTAACCCTTTTCCAACGGCCTCTCTGTCAGTGAAGGGATATCAGGTTATATGTAGCCGACAGTGATGACACTCGTCGGCCGCGGACAAGCACCAGTTGCCGGGGTTAAGTTGGTATGTGGACACCTGAGCCCTAAGTCAGTACCCGGAGTGTGTTTAGTCGACGAGAACAGGGTGGCCATCGGTCAATCTACTGGTAACGATCGACAGCTCTCAACCCCGCAGAATGAAAAATAACTTCCTGTTACATCTCAGTAGAAGATTGTTTTTCTGTTTGATTTGGGAAAACACTGAACAGTATTTGTTCCCGGCCATATACTACACTGTTACAACAAGTGTTTAGAACCTAAACACTTTCCTAAACACTTCGGCACATCCAGTTTTGGAACACTTTATTTCCCTAAACATATGTTTAAATTATTGGTGTTTAGGGTTGAGTGTTTAGAAATGTGTGATGTTTAGGTGTTTACCTTGAAGTGATTAGATCTTCAATGTGTTTTAGTCTAAATGCTTAGGATTTAGTTGATGTTTAGCAAATAATTTTTAGCTGTAAAGTATTTAGATTGCATGGCATTTAGATCAATAAAACCAATTTCTTTGGTAATTTTCACCGATATTATTCTGGATTGTTATGTACAATTCAGAGAGGAAAACACGCTTCCTGATCTCAATTGATCAACAAAAAGGTAAAATTCAAGCATAGAGCTGAACCTCCCTCAATATTATGCATGGAGAAATGCAGAATTGACCTCTGAACTGAGGTAGGGCTTAGGTACCTCTAGTGGGTCTCAGAACCTTTAGACCCATACCCTAGTCCCTATGTCTAGCTGCATATGGAAAAGGTGTCTAAACAAAGTATATTTTCAAAACCTTAAAAAAGATAATTCTCCTTAAACTCAAAATACTTCTAATGTATTACATACACATTTCTTAAGCACTCTACAGTACCTAGAAAATTCTCTTTCTTTTATAATGAATTTATATCAACATTTAGAAGAAATCTCTAAGAACTACAGAGCATTGTCATACAGTGTCACCTGGTGGAGTACAATTTAACTACACACATGGTAAATCCAATACACGTTTAGAAGTAGAAAGTGTTTAGGATTTAAACACCTGCAATTTCATGTGTTCAGATTCTAAGCGTATCTTATCCAATACATGTTTAGGAGTAGCAAGAGTTTAGGTTTTAAACACCTGCAATTTCATGTGTTTGTATTCTAAACATATCTAATCCATACATGTTTAGGAATTACAAGTGTTTAGCTTTTAAATACATGAGATTTCTTGTGTTTAGATTCTAAACATGTTTAGCCCTTTAACATGTTTAAGTTCTAAACATCATTTTTACAGTGTACCAGTTAACGTAAGAATGTTGAATGTCATAACTTTGCAATCTTAAATAACTAAAGAAATACATTCTTTGTGTATAAAAATGTTCTTCTTTGCTCCCTTACCGGCTGTCATCGGAGCAACCTTTTCAAGGGATGATTATTTGGGTGTATAAAGTTTGACTGATTCATGTCAGCATTACGTTAAGCTCCTATCGAAGAGGTGATCTACCTCGGGCCATGTTGAGAATATCCCTTAAATCAATAATGCCTTCCACATCTATGTGTGCGGATTTCTTATTTCATTTTCTATATACATACAGATATAGATAAAGAATGTTCTTGTAAAATGAAATATTATCTCAGGTTCTTGGACTAGTACTGTTTCACTAGCGATTATCCTGTACTGAAAATAGCAACTTATCTACTGTTGCAAGAAACAGATGCATTACTATTGTAACGGAGCATCTGTATAGCACAAGGACTTATCAGTATAAGGGTCTTACTGAGAATTGGACATACACCTCTAGTACATTCTAGGCACTCCATGTTAGTGCCATGCAGTCTCAGTGTCTGGTTTTACCAGATATACAAAAAATAAAACCGACACTCAAATAGCCCATTATTTAATATTGATTAGTGAACGGGGAACTATCTCTTGTGTGTGGTTCTCCCTGCCAATGATAGAAACTATCGGCGGTAGATGAGATGAGAAGTTTAAACATTTAGACAGTGCTGTATGCGGGCGTCGGGCGGCAGCTGACACGTCTCCCACGCCACGGCGGTCGGGCGGCAGGTGGCCGGGGACTGTACGGTACACCACCTGAACAGGCCCTCAGTCACTGCAGCACACTACATGGGGGTATCTGTACACCAGTGTATACTCCACCCGAGTAGAGGGCTTATTATATTTGTGTCGGACATTCCTGGAGACTCACTGTCGTCAGTAGACCATGCTCATCCCTAACTGTAGTAGGCCTATACTACTCGGCTAGATCCTGCCTACCCAATAATTGTAGTTAAAGGTCTATTCAATGCCGCAGATTAAATCACTGAACGAACATTTTCTAGAACATCGGAGGGCCCCGTTAAAAAATATAACGATAAATCGACACCTTAAACTGGCACTATCGTTCATGAAACTCCTTCTGATTGTTTCTCAGACTAGAAGGGTTAAAGTTATGAGAGCACTTTGCCTGGTACGGGATGGGTTGAAGTCTGATCATTATCTTCCCGAGAATTAGAGCCGTAATTATAATGGAGATGGTGGCAACGCGCTTATGGAATTCTGAAGCCTTTGTCAGAGTCCTGGTGCGACGTGACTGACATACCAGCACGCCTCCAGGAAAGTCTACACAAAAACTAATGACGTCAGCCTGAAGGCTGGTTCCCAGAGGGACTCGCTTATCCTCAGCGGTGGGTCCTGTGTCCGCCGAGGACCAGCAGAGAGACACATGGCGACCGGAAACAGGCGGCGGTTGGCGGGAAAAGGTCAGCCGCCCTCGGCCAGGGGGCGCTGATCTACGACTTCCGGTCGACAAATGACCTGGCCTCGGCCGTGGGTGTGGGAGGGGTCTGAGGGGCAGCTGCCGGCTGGGACCTGGTGACCACTGGCCGCCCGCCCCCGGGACACTGACCAGGGCTAGGGACCAGGCCAGGGACCAGGGCCATGCACCAGGGTGAGACCCCTAAAGACGAGACACATCTGACCAGCCACTGACCACGGTGGAGGTTATTGGCTATTAGATCTTTTTTATTATATAAACTTGTAGAAATGACCAAAACGTTTCTTGAGGAATAAAGATTGGGACAATGTTTTTCTACGTTTTGTTGCTGTATAACCTACATAACTTTAATTATACATTTTTACTTCTTTCCATAATTCAAAGATTCTCCTTTGACATATGTAACTCACTCCACAGTTATTCAAACAATACAGTGTCAGCCTTATGTAATGTTACTGTATCCCTCCGCGCCTTAGTTAACTAGGTCAAGCCCACATCCGGGCACTTGCGAAAACCCAGAGTGCTAAGGTCGGAGCAATAATTACAATGTACATCAGAAGCGAGAAAGGAGTGTGCCGCTGTCTACCCACCTGACCCCACCCACCATGTAACCCTGTTTACTGCAGACCAGGGAGTCAACTGTAGCCTCCTACAACTGTCAGCCCACCACACCCCTCCCACCATGTAACCCTGTTTACTGCAGACCAGGGAGTCAACTGTAGCCTCCTACCACTGTCAGCCCACCACAACCCTCCCACCATGTAACCCTGTTTACTGCAGACCAGGGAGTCAACTGTAGCCTCCTACCACTGTCAGCCCACCACACCCCTCCCACCATGTAACCCTGTGTACTGCCGACCAGGGAGTCAACTGTAGCCTCCTACCACTGTCAGCCCACCACACCCCTTCCACCATGTAACCCTGTTTACTGCAGACCAGGGAGTCAACTGTAGCCTCCTACCACTGTCAGCCCACCACACCCCTCCCACCATGTAACCCTGTTTACTGCAGACCAGGGAGTCAACTGTAGCCTCCTACCACTGTCAGCCCACCACACCCCTCCCACCATGTAACCCTGTTTACTGCAGACCAGGGAGTCAACTGTAGCCTCCTACCACTGTCAGCCCACCACACCCCTTCCACCATGTAACCCTGTTTACTGCAGACCAGGGAGTCAACTGTAGCCTCCTACCACTGTCAGCCCACCACACCCCTCCCACCATGTAACCCTGTTTACTGCAGACCAGGGAGTCAACTGTAGCCTCCTACCACTGTCAGCCCACCACAACCCTCCCACCATGTAACCCTGTTTACTGCAGACCAGGGAGTCAACTGTAGCCTCCTACCACTGTCAGCCCACCACACCCCTGCCACCATGTAACCCTGTTTACTGCAGACCAGGGAGTCAACTGTAGCCTCCTACCACTGTCAGCCCACCACACCCCTTCCACCATGTAACCCTGTTTACTGCAGACCAGGGAGTCAACTGTAGCCTCCTACCACTGTCAGCCCACCACACCCCTCCCACCATGTAACCCTGTTTACTGCAGACCAGGGAGTCAACTGTAGCCTCCTACCACTGTCAGCCCACCACACCCCTTCCACCATGTAACCCTGTTTACTGCAGACCAGGGAGTCAACTGTAGTCTCCTACCACTGTCAGCCCACCACACCCCTTCCACCATGTAACCCTGTTTACTGCAGACCAGGGAGTCAACTGTAGCCTCCTACCACTGTCAGCCCACCACACCCCTCCTACCATGTAACCCTGTGTACTGCCGACCAGGGAGTCAACTGTAGCCTCCTACCGCTGTCTACCCACCACACCCCTCCCACCATGTAACCCTGTGTACTGCCGACCAGGGAGTCAACTGTAGCTCACTGTCTACCCACCACATCCCTCCCACCCACGCCAAGGACACGGCCAAGTGTTGTCAATCAACATATCGTATTGCTGGCCGTCAGACAATCTCCGGCCCATGTCGCCGTCAGGTGCGGCGGTATCGGGTGGAGCTTGGCGCACAGCGGGCGGCGGAAGACGCCGTCAAATCGTGTTTTCTGTCGTCTCACTTCCGTCTCCGAGGCACCAGCATCCTTCTCCCGGCCTGGGTTTTGGCCTGCGGATAAGCCTTGATCCGTTTTCACTTTCAGAGATAGGAGAAAAGAATCTTCATGGAGCATAAGGTTTCTTTTATGAGGCGTGGCTTCATGTCTGTGTTTTGTTGCACTGTACAAGGTTTCCACCTTCAAGCGGCTTACAAGTCGACATTAACGAGATATTGAGACGTTAGCTGAACCGATAGTTAGAAATACAACCATATTCATGGTGCTAGTTTTGTCATAATTTAGTTGTATTCTCCGTTCTTGGCTTACTCGGATAGTCACATGATTCATTGGGAATAAACACATGAAATATTACCCATTGGATGCGTGTTTGATTATTAGCGGGTGGGTGTTTCAGGATGGATTGTTCCCTTCCATATTTGATATATGATAATGAGGACGGTACTGCACTTTTTAAGGTAGAATGCGGTGATGTACACAACTTGGAATAATAAATATATTGAAGCTGCACCAAACTCAAAGACAAAGCAGTGCGGACCTGTTTATTATGTAGGAAAAGATGGATGGTAGATCGCCTGGCTGTGGAATTTAACGGCTTTCATCAGAGTGTAGAATTATTTATTATTTAAAACTAAATATCTTTCTCCGTCTACTTTTATTATTAGATATCATTACTGCACAGAAACAATGGACCCAAACTGACCTATTTAATCTTATTTTCTGAACATGGGTATCCGAGTTTTCACGAAAAATATTTTCATAAAAGCCCAGGTCCACCGTCAAGATGTTACTTCAATCAATTTTCTACATACAGATACTGATAGATAGATTCAATTCATTTCCACTGAGATTTATTTTAGGAACGGCATGACTGGCCTACTACATATTTTTAACTTCATTTCAACTCAAACATCGCAAGTCTGTCACACTTCTATATATATTCTTTAGTCACACTCAGACATTGCCCTTGAACCATGACTAAATCTATGATTGACTTAAACATGACATTTCACACCAAACACCTCCACTCGCGTCCAATCACTGTTTTTCACATCCAAACACATAAGCCCCTTACCCGTAATGGCAGTCATCTCAGTCTTCGCAAACACCCATGCTGCCAAAATCTGCCAATTCTACATCGATTTATATAAAAGAAAATGTACATTTCAACCTTGCATATTGATTGGTGAGCTCAATCGGTACAAACATCGGCCGATATCTTTAGTATTGATTGGCTGATGTGTATGCCGATTCAGTCTATGGATATGGGGCTCAAACATATTGAACATGCTTGATATGGATCGGTGCTCAGGGTCTGTTGACTCTTAATGGTCAAGGCATACCCATACAAGGTCACCGCTGAATTCTTGAATCGACCGATCGACTTCACAACAGCCCATTAACAAGTATTCTATTAGGTACAGGGTATGGGGCTTAAAACTCACACCCAGACACCACCACTCAACCTGAAGCACCGCCAATCACGCCTAAACAGCAATACCCAAAGCTAAAAACACACCAAAACAACGCCATACACATCCACGCACCGACAATTACGCCCCCACAGCGACACTCAGTAAAGCACTGACATCCACACCTAAACAACCCATCTCACATCCAAACACTGCCGTTCAAAGATAAAAACGTACTAAGTGTTAAACCAATTTTAAATGCAAAATGCAATTAGTTGAATTAAGTAAAAATAGATTAATAAACGCCGCTTACATTCAACTTCAAACACACGCCTTACAGCCTAGGCTTGCCATTTGTCTTGTCAACCAAGACGGCCAGCTGGTCCCCCCGCCGGCTGTCTGAGATACGGCCTCACATACATCACTCCACCTGCCTCCTCCAGTCCACCAGGAGCCACCACTCCCACCGCTACCTCCACGTCTTGACAATGTATGACCCAATTTCCCTAAGTCCCTAATCTATGGCGTGTAGGCGGCGATCTTGCCGTGGGAGTTTGGTGGAGTAATCTGTGGTGGCCTTTATTAAGTGGTCGTGGGGTCGGGGTGTGCATGTCTGAGGGCCGGGCGGGGGGTGGGGGCTAATTACCCCTCTAATCAGGTCTACCCGGGCCTCTACTATGTCAGATAGCACGGCCCCCGCCGCCCGCCCCGTCTGGCCGCCGACCGCCTAAATAGATTACCCCGGTCTGGGAGCACGGCTGACTGATGGATTAAGGCCGGATCATCGGGGGACTCCAGGGCGCGCGTCCCGCCCGGCCCGCGCCCCCCGCCCGGGACTCGTCGGCCCCCTAATATGATGAACTTAGTTTACGGCCCGACCCCTGGGCAATAAGACAAAACGCCGTATGTCGCCTCCGAGTCTACAACTCAGGGGAATCAGAACGGCGCTGTCCTGTGTCCCGCTCCGGGAGCTTCTTCTTCTTTTTTATAACCCCCACCCCCACTTCCACTACCCAGCAAAGACCATCCACCACATGGAATCAGAACTGACTCAAAAACTGCTCTGCGGCGGCTCGTAGGTTATCAGGTGCGATACTACTGGGGGTGACGTGGGTTTGACCATTGGCAGGGCGAGGCCATACCAGCAGGTCCCTCCTTTTAGGTCGGCCCTCAGGCACCTATATACACCTATATACCCCTTTCAGAGTACCAATTCCAATTACTCCCTCTCAATGTCGCATATATAAGCATGGGATATTTAATAGAAATGTATACAATCATTTTGTATGATGATACCTGTTTATTGGAAAATGAGAAATTGGATGATGTGATATACATCAGTAATACACAACAAATCCGAATATTTAATACCCAAGTAATTTGTAAATGCGTTATATAAGGGGTTCTGAAAGTATATCATATTCGGCTATGAATGCCCGATGTTAGGTCATGAATACACAGTTAGGATACAAAGACCAAAAGCTATGATTACCAAGGCAGTTTGCCGCATTCCGCTCTGCATTGCCATGTGGTGTGCAGGTGTCCTTTACAGCCCCCAGAATGTGCGTTATGTCTGTTAATAAGTGTTATGGATTGTCATCAACACGTATTGAGGCTCGTCAGTAAGGGTACTATAAATCCTTTACCGACTATCCTCGCAATGCGTCCATAATGACAGTTCAATATAGGAATAATGCGCACTCTAGGGCTAGTTTGTAAAGGGTATTGAGCATGCAAGACATGGACACGTATGCTGATGTGTACGGGAGTAAGTAGCACTCTAGGGCTAGTTTGTAAAGGGTATCGAGCCTGCAAGACAAGAACAAGTAGGTTGATATTTACAAGGGGGGGGGGGTGTCCTCGTGCGCCCTTTTAATGGCAGTATTCACACGTTCTTGCATGTTTCAGTTTAAGGGGACACTCATTTCGAAACCTATCTCAGTAATCGCTTGTAATAAATTGTGACTATTCGTGCCCATTCTGTAAGAGAAATCCAGGGCTTTAGTATTTAGATAGCGATTTAATGCCGCAGGCACATCCATCATGTATTCCGCACGGCATTAAACCGATAAGTAACCGGCTGCTTTCAGCTATTTCATCTGGGATAATACACACAATTCCCATCGCTACTATAAGCAGGTATTTTAACTGCTCGTCAATTAGTCGGACGGTGCGCCGCAGAGCTCAGCATAATCAGTCGTGTAGGCAGAGCGGGGATTTCATCCACAGTATGGATGGAAAGGTCACTACATATTGGACACAAAAACCGCGGGGAAACTTGGTTAATACTTTCGCCATGCAACATTTGATATTCTATTAGGTAACTGATGCCCATTAAGTAGGGCAGAGCCAAAGAAAGAGTTATCAAATGGGATGAAGACACGTCTACCTTCAATCTTTCGGTATTAGTCTAAAACATCACAGTTACATTATATTGAAAGCAGATAGCAGTATGTTTCAACAGTTCACATAGGCATCCGATTTGAATGTATTGAATTTCAAATGTATGTTGTGATTTATTAAAGATTAGGTAAACAGAAATACAATGCTCACGTATCAGGTTTCCTCAAATAAGGCCATTTCTGAGTAAACCCATGCAGGTACTTTAAGATGTGGGTAATATCGGGCCCTCAAATTAATGTAATCGTGATCTAAAAAAGATCCAGAACTATGGTCATGTTTTGTTTATTGTATGGCAAACAGGGATGCCCTTCCCTCATTGTCCAGTTGTTGGAATGGTAAACTAAAGTACCGAGAGCATCCATCTGGGTTATCAAAGGACAAGCTTGTGATGGCGAAATACGGTCACTAGCGTCGGGTACTTAGGGGTACGTCATCATTGCATGACAGACAGAGGGAAAACTCTGTACAAATCCGATCGGGTATTGCATGACATTGTCATTCTTTATGCCAATCAGATGTCCATATCAGACTTTCATCCATTTCGCTGAATCCAACGAATGTTGATGACGATAGTTTGATGAGGTTTTTGTCCCAGTATGTCGCTTATCGCAGATGCTCTCTGTATGAACACTGGCTATGGCCAAAGGAATTGCTTACTTTGTTCCAAGATCGTCTTGAGCAATCTCAGACTTTGTAAATCACAAAATGACGTTAAGGCTGGACGTCCTGACTCCTGGTGTGCGCATTCCTACCCCACGTTACTGCACAATCGACAACCGTTACTGTACCATTGATAAAAAGACCAAACACAGTCTGGTAGTCCATGCTGTCACCCTGCCGCACCGCCGAGAGATCCCGACCAAACAGACGGCCTGACACGGGTCTTTTTACCGACTGACGGGGCGATGTTAGACCCGCTTGGGGGTGGGGGTGGTTGGGGTTTTATATTGTGGCCATTAGTTGTAGGGCCGACGGGCGGGCCGGGCATTGCTGGTACCTGGCGGCCCTACACCCCATCACTTCTCACCCTGACGGAGGGACGCGGGGCCCAGCGTCTGTTTGTGTTTATGCCTGCCCTCAGAGGGGGGAGGGGTGTGTGTAGGGGGGGGGCGCTATCGGCACCATGTTACATGTCTATTGTTTACCGGTCTACAACTACGGTAGGGGCGAACTGGACGTATATTACGCACATGAAGCAAATATCACCATGGACGTGTTAGCCGACCGCCACATATACACTTATACGGGGGGGGGGTAGGTACATTGGACAAATTGTGCAAGCTGTGGGCACGTTGGACATCCTTTGGACAATGACATCTGAGTATGTGCTGAACTTGTAACACCTGTCCCACTTCACACACACACACACACACACATACATACATACATACATACATACATACATACACACACACATACATACATACATACTTACATACATGTATACACACACACATACATACATACACATACATACATACATACATACATACATACATACATACATACATACATACATACATACATACACACACACACACATACATACATACATACACACACACATGCATGCATGCATGCATGCATACATACATACATACATACATACATACATACATACATACATACATACATACATACATACATACATACATACATACATACACACACACACATACACACACACATACATACACACACACACACACACACACACATACATACATACATACATACATACATACATGTAATGTATTTTATGCCTTTATGCGGGTGTGATGGACCTCTACTATCATCTATATAATACAGGTCTAGGGATATGTTTGAGGCAGCGATATACGTGACCATATTCATTTACCGAATCGTACCGTTGCCTGTTTCATATATGTATTCCAATCCATGGCTAGCGCCAAAGCGGATTCAAATACAGTTGCTGCGTGGAGATTTATATCTCACCGAGGACTGCGGACCGTTTTGGTGTGGGCTACATGTATATTTCAGCCAACAAATGTTCATCGCTGACCTAGCTTTGACCTTCAGAAAAGGACTGAGAGACGCCCTTCTCAGATCATAGAGCACGGGAAATTTGCGAGCAAATCCCGGAGCAGGAGGCGGGTTTGGGGTCGGGTGATTAGGGCCGACGGGCGGGAGGCGGGCGGCGCCTGTCAGGGCCCTGCTGCCCACCGCCCTGCTTTATGGCCGACCACCCGCTGAGCCCCTTTATAGCATAAATAAGGGGCCGCGGGCCGCCCGGGGGCCGCCCGGGGCCACCATGACAAGCCAATATACATCTGAGGCCATCGGGGACGCCGGGTGCGTCTTACAGAGTGGGCCGGGCCGCCGGTATGGGCAGGGAGGGAGAGGTTGTTTGTAGTAAACCCACCTTGAATGGAGGGATTGAGGGGCGCGTGAAGAACGCCGGTTAAGGGTCGGGCGACGCACCATACCCGTTGTAACGGGTCACGGCCAGCAGAGCGGGTGTTGTGTTTTGGTGGGTCGGGGCGTGGGGTTGTAAAAGGCCGTGTGCTGGGAGGTGAGTGGGGCGGCCGGTCAGGGCGTGCTGCTGGGTGTCAACTCAACCCACCGGGTGGGTCAGGCACTGCGGCAGTCAGAGGTGGGTCCCGGCAGGCAGATCTCCATACATCAGCAGGCCCGGTCGGCCGGTTTATGCGACAGGAGACTGGGGCCCACTGACAGGGGCGACAGGTCATACAGCGGGCGGTGAGGGACAGCCCGGCTGGGGCGTCGGAATGGTGCAGGGTGGTGTCCACTGCGGGGGAGAAACCATTGGGTGTACAGGGGGTACTGACATATTTATACTATTGCCATATCAGAATGGTTATGCCAAAGGTTTGTTAAGGAAAATACGCTTGTCGACACTTATTGAGCCTTGATTTAGTTTGAAGGCCCTCCTTAATACCGGGAAGTGGGGAACTGGGTCTGCTCGGATTTCATGCAACGATGAACCTAGTATGTGATGGACGAGAAGTCTGTCACTAAACTTCTGTAGCACATTTATAGATTCTGCAGAAAACCCCGTTTCTATTATTATACTAATACACCCAAAAGCCTCTTCCCATATACTGCTCACACCATGCTTTCTTGCCATATACTACTCACACTATATTATCTTGCCATATACTATACTCACACTACACTTTTTTGTCATATACTACTCATACTACACTTTCTTGTCATATACTACTCATACTACACTCTCTTGTCATATTCTACTCACACTACAGTCGCTTGCAATATACTACTCACACTATGCTTTCTTGCCCTATACTACTCACACATATAAGCCCTTGTGCAGACGGTGTCACGTGACCATATTTTGGTGATCACCATAGATATATCGACAAATTCAGAGATAGTAATTATTTATTGTGATTCAGTGGGCTTCCTTTTGATAAAATAGACAAAAACCTACATCATAGATGCCTTAAAAATGTAAATGATAGTAGTTTTAAATTGATCACCAAAATGGCGCCAATCCCAATTTTGAAGGTGTGACGTCATCTGCACAACGTCTATACTCTCTTGTTATATACTACTCACACTACACTCTCGTGCCACATACTGGCCGCACAAGTTTCCCGAGAAATGATCTATTTTCGGTTTGATAATTACAGACAGGACCGACTGATATTTTGCATTAACTGCCAAAACATAAATTGGGGCGAGATAAAGGGACGTATTGATAAGGAAATGCAGATTAGAAAACTAACTCATCATTGTTTTTGTGGGCTTTTCAAGCCGATGTTTACCACTGAGTTAACAACCTCCACTCTGTTTGGAGAGAGACTCAGACCCTGGGGGACCAATAACAGGCGGCCGCGGTGGTTATAGCAGTAACGCCATTAAACCTTTAACCCGAAAGGAAAATGTGCCCATCAGACCCATTTAATAAGTTCTATAATGCGGTAATGTTTACTTATATACAAATAGCAAAACCGTAAGCAATATTGCATTGGAATACAAAAGTACAGTCGTAACTAAAAACATATGTTTGAATTAGTAAACTAGCCAGTCCTCAAATCATACTCATTACTGTAGCAGAGTGTCCTGTGACATGACTGGGCAGGTGTCTGGGGATTCACAGACGGTCCATTTCATTATGATATATGTAATATAGGATTGGAGATTCTTGACCGCATACTGTGTTCCTGTACTGTGCCATGCCCCTGTGAACACCCATCTAGAGGGCGTCATATTCTGCAGCCTCTACATATAGCCTCTAGATCTAGTGACGGCTTAGACGAAACCTTCAGGCTTCGTCTAGGCAGCTACCAAATTCACACACAAGACGTTGTCCCTTTTTTAACTGAACTGTTCCAAACCGCGTGTTTCCGTTATAACGCATTGAATATGTGACTTTGAGTAATTATGGCCAGAAATCCCAATGACACCTAAACCTATATGATTTTCAAAGCTATATCACTTTAATCCTTGATATGATCACCCGCAGGGCTAATGAGCGCTGCGTATTGGGAGGTGTGCATTGACGGGTGGTACGTACCGCTCCTCATTGTTAGTTTTTGTTTTCAAAATTGTGTACAACCCATGGTAATCGTCCCTACCTCCGGCTTCACCATAGGTTTGTGACGATCCCCTATGAGTTGTACGGCTCCCGAGGACGCCCCCCGCGGTTCTTCTTATATTTGTTCTGGGAAGTCTTACAATTTGTTCCTTCCGCTAAAAATAGACACTACTATCAGGTATATGAAAATAGGTGACCCGTAAATAACGATTTACCATAGGCTCTGCGAATAGCCCTCTACCTTTGAGCGGTGGGACACCAGGTCTTTGAAGGGGCCAGTCCCAGCAGTTGCCTTAACCTTTGCCTCTGCTTTCTTTCACCCTTTATACCCGGCTCTTCCTGGGATGTGACCCCTTTAATAATCTTATTTAGCTTCAAAGGTTCAGAGGGCGTAGTCTAACCATTGGCATATGGGGCTGCTGCATGGGAGCCGGCTCGCCCAAAGACTGATGTGAACGCCCTTAACATTCTTGTGTTCTGGTGGGAGCACTATATAGGTGCTGTCGGCAATATGACAAATACTGGAACCTGTCAGTAATATTGTATTCAAAATACCCTGTCACATTCGGTCCTATTTGTTTGAAATTCTGTAAGGCTGTTGGTACTGGGCCCCGCCTGTAAGGCTATGGGTACTGGGCCCTGCCTGTAAGGCTGTGGGTACTGGACCCTGCCTGTAAAGCTGTGGGCACTGGGCCCTGCCTGTAAGGCTGCGGGCACTGGGCCCTGCCTGTAAGGCAGTGGTTACTGGGCCCTGTCTGTAAGGCAGTGGGTACTGGGCCCTGCCTGTAAGGCTGTGGGCACTGGGCCCTGTCTGTAAGGCTGTGGGCACTGAGCCCTGCCTGTAAGGCTGTGGGTACTGGGCCCTGCCTGTAAGGCTGTGGGTACTGGGCCCTGTCTGTAAGGCTGTGGGTACTGGGCCCTGCCTGTAAGGCTGTGGGTACTGGACCCTGCCTGTAAAGCTGTGGGCACTGGGCCCTGCCTGTAAGGCTGCGGGCACTGGGCCCTGCCTGTAAGGCAGTGGTTACTGGGCCCTGTCTGTAAGGCAGTGGGTACTGGGCCCTGCCTGTAAGGCTGTGGGCACTGGGCCCTGTCTGTAAGGCTGTGGGCACTGAGCCCTGTCTGTAAGGCTGTGGGTACTGGGCCCTGTCTGTAAGGCTGTGGGCACTGGGCCCTGTCTGTAAGGCAGTGGTTACTGGGCCCTGTCTGTAAGGCAGTGGTTACTGGGCCCTGCCTGTAAGGCAGTGGTTACTGGGCCCTGTCTGTAAGGCAGTGGTTACTGGGCCCTGCCTGTAAGGCAGTGGTTACTGGGCCCTGTCTGTAAGGCAGTGGTTACTGGGCCCTGTCTGTAAGGCAGTGGTTACTGGGCCCTGTCTGTAAGGCAGTGGTTACTGGGCCTTGTCTGTAAGGCTGTGGGTTTTAGGACCTGCCTGTGAGGCTGTGGGTACTGGGCCCTGTCTGTAAGGCTGATGGTATTGTGGCCTGTCTGTAAGGCTGTGGGTACTGGGCGCCGTCCCTAAGGCTGTTAAGTAGTCAGATCTTATTATGTGTATAAGACCCTTTCACCAAACACCTAGTAAGCCGAAACCCCTGTCAATCTGCACAAATAATGAGTAGCCCGGACGAGGCGGCCTTCCGTGGGGGCCGGCTGTGGGGGATGGGGGCGAGGTAAGCGGCGCTTTATCACGCGCTGACGTGGGGAAGGGGCGGGGAGGGGCCTAATGCCGGCCGGGGTCGGAAGGAGAGGCTTCCCTGCGAAGGGGCCAGCTGGTAAAACAAGGCCCACGTATCAGGGGTAGTAAATGCGTGCGTATGCTGGCCCCAGCTGCCCCACTGTCTTTATTCACATGTATGCCGTGAGGGGCCGGACGATGTTCACCGCACTCCCTTTCACCATTCCTCTCGGACATCAGTGGGGGCTTTCCTTTAAACTAATGCGATACTTGCTTATATTTCTTTTACCATTTAAGCACTATGAATATGGACTGACCCGCATATGCATCATTCTCTTAGTGAGAAAAATTATCATTGCACCTCCAAAACATATAGTCGTAAAAGTAATGTAAATAAAATGCGGTGTCCTTGAATAATTCATTGCTTTCTCGTAGCTCATGTTCTGGAAATGGCAGATAAGGGTTGAATCGATTAAGGTATTATTGGAAATTTAGAAATAATTTACTGAAGCAGAATACGGATGTACACCAGTTTATGAAACACGAACTTTGTGTACAGCGTAATGGCTGTTTTACAGACCCATCCTAACGTTTTCTCCTCTTACAGTTGAATTAGGCGTAAGTGCAGTCATAGCGGGGCCTGACGCAGTAAGTAAAGTCAAATTTCAAACCAACAATGTTTGCAAGCCCCCTGCCAGTACGTTATTCGCCCGCCGAGGGGCGCCTCGGGCGGCGAGTGGTGAGTTTTCGTTATGCAATGGAATATTACATGGACCCCCGACGCCGCCCCTCTTACAGGGGTAGAATTACTGCAGGATGTGCGTCGCCAAGGCCGCATTGTTTTCGGGAGCTTTTTATGCGCAAATACTCTTTACATGGTGACTTAATGCGCGGCTACAGAGGCCGACAAGGCCGACAGGGTGGTCCCATAGACCAGGGAGTCTGTAGCAGCAGACCAGGTGGCCAAATGAGCCTCTCAGCAATATCAATGCTCGTCCAATGTGGAGGCAATTTGGACGTGTATTTCTTTTATCTCATCCCGTGAAAAATGGGCCATTACAAGACTACCAATTACCACTAACGAGCTCCGCTTTTTGTGCTATAGCGTCCCAGGTACATCAATGGTTTTAAGGCCAATATGTGGTTTAGTCTGATTTAACACCGACACAAAAGTGGCCCCCCGCGTGTTAAACATTTACCGCCCGGCATTGTTGGATGATTTAAAGTCTAACGATCATGTCTGATATAGGGGGTCCACCATAAAAGGGCGAGGTGTCACGGCCCCAGGCCGCTAATGGGGGAGGCGTGGTGCCGGCCGGCGGGCGGGGGGGGGGTCGTTTAGATCGGCCCCGGACGGAGCATTACCATGACATGTTGAGATGACTAATTATCACCGGGCTTCGGTAGAGGTAGACTCTGAAACTGATTTAAGAATCAATCGTATACAGTGCACTGGGAAATATATGGCCAACGTTACAATTGTAAAGGTGAAATCACTTCCTCTGCACACATGATTATGCGATTGATTTAACTGGAATTAAAAGAAGGCTTTTGTTTATTGTTATTCCTAAGCAATTATGACCAACCTCATGAGATAGAGCCGAAAGAACCCAATGGCTCCTGATATTTCGGTACAGATTATAGCAGGGCCTTTGGCCCGACGGCTTCATCCCAGTGCACCGCTGGCATGGAGCTCAGCCCATGCATATAAACGAGCAGCCAGATATTTGCATCAGATGATCAGCTGTTGATAACAAACGTATCTGATGGCCTCGCCAATCCATAGTGATGCAGTAATCGGCGCGCGCGCGTGTGTGTGCGTGTGTCTGTGTCTGTGTCTGTGTCTGTGTCTGTGTCTGTCTGTGTCTGTGTGCCGACAGACGCCGACCCAGGGCGGCCGGGTCCCACCAGGTGCTGCTCAGTGAGGGAGGCTCGGGTCATTCGAAATACCATTTCGTATTTGACCGTCTCGCAAAGCCGTTTAATTGACCGAAGGACCCTCCCCCACAACCCCACCAGCGCACACACAAAAACATATATACACACAAACACACACACAATAAGCCCATCCCAGTTTGCACTAACATTAAACATTTATAATGAAATATTTTCAAAATTGCTTCTGTGCTTATTTCATGAAGACAGTTGCAAACTTTAAAACTAACCAAAGCAATTTGGTTGACGAATTGCTCCTAAAATTGGTTAAACTGAGCTTTATATATTGGCCTTTTTCCCATAGGAACCAATATCAAAGCCTGTCAGCCCAGCCTATAATGTCTGACCCTATTTTGCACTGAAATGCAACAATTTGATTGGCTGGCAAGCCTGCAAATCTGTCAATTAATGAAATTTAGGAAATGATAATGTTTCAGCAACACTTGGGGATAAAAAAAATATAATTGTTCCTTATTTCAGTAACCTCAACTCTGGGAGACAAGGATGGCTTATACTGTGATTTTGTCCGACCCTTGTCCAACCCTGGGATATACCCAATGTGGGATGGGCTTATTATATAGGCCTACTATGATCCGTAAGTAGAAATACCAATGGCCGAGCCATCGCCGCTTCCTTCTCAGTTTGACAAATGGATATTAGGATTATGTAAATGATGAAACAGTTGAATCAAGACGGCTCTACGTCTGATCCCACCACCCTGTCAGCCGACTGGAGACTGAGTATTGGCGGGCGGACCTGGGGGGGGAGGGGGTCTCAGGTGGTCGGTCCGGGCTTTATGACGGCGGATAGAGTAGCCCGGGTTTTATTCCACCAGTCGTTAGCGTCGACCAAACCGGACCCTGCCTGCTACTCGTGGTCTGTAGTCCTTAGTACCAACCTTTTTCGTGCTAAACTCTTACTATTTTAGTCTGTCTTCCTCTAACCCAACTTGTTCCATTAGACTACTATTGCCTTACATTTAAGTCACAAATTCCGATCCCAGTCATGCTAGACTCCTACTGCCCATAGTCTATCATCCCTAGGTCCAACCACAGCCATGCTAGACTCCCACTCTCCTTAATCTGTCATCCCTAGCCTCAACCTGGCTCGTTCTAGACTCCTACTGCCTCAGTCTGTCATCCCAAGCCTCAACCTGTCCCCTGCTAGACTCTTCCAGCCCATAGTCTATTCTCCTCAGTCCTAACCTGAGTCATGTTAGACTCCTCCAGCCCATAGTCTATCATCTCCAGTCCCACCCTCCCCGCTCCATGCTAGACTCCTATCCTGCCCGGAGTGTGTAGCCGCTACTCCCGACCCGCCTTGTGCTAACTTCCTACCATCGAAACAACAGCCCCATGTACACGGAGCAGCTCGTCAAATGACCCGCTGAAGCGCCCTCGGCAGGTCGTTAAGGGCGCCGTCGGCCCGGACCGCCCTGTCAATGGGCGAGGTGCACACAGACTACCGAGGGCCACTCCTACCCGTCACCTAATGGTCCGTGAGGGGCAGCGGAGGGCCGGACCTTGGGCCCCATCTCCAGTGAGTGCGGGCAGACTGCAGGGAGTGGCCAGGTGGGTCCCGGGGGACGCTCTACGCCTAGAGACGGGCCCTCCCGGTCGTCCGTCATATCAGCTCTATATAAGGTCGGCACAGGGAGCCGGTGTTATTAGGCCCGCAGCTGGCACGGGCCGCCCTGGCCGGGTGATGAGTGGAGGGGACAATTAAATAGAGTGCTGATACGTAAGCGATAGCCAACATGAATTGTTAACGAGCTGCAACCCGAGCGCCCACTGCCTGTCTAGTTGACGGAGTGTCCGCTGGAGGGCGCCACTGGGAGTGCCATTTGTCAACCTCTCAGGGGGCCGCGGGGGAGGAGGGGAGGAGGGAGGGGGGGGGGGTAGAGGAGTGGACGACGGCGAGTCGCTGTGGTCACTCGGCGGTCAGTCCCCCACCAGGTACCCCCTCTCCGGTACCCGGATGGAGCGTCCCTTGTCAGACCGGAAGCAGGCGGACGGTACCAGCGGCCCCCACACGCCGGGGCCCAGCCGACCGCTGGCCGCGCCTCCTGGTGGCCGCCTAACGACTGAATTAGGACACGTATTGTTCACTTAAAACGCCCTCAGTCATCCGGGCAGTGTGTGCTCATCCCCAGATAAAATAACGCCATGTTTGTCTGGTACAGAAGTGGCTTATTAAATAGCATGAGACAGTGGGACGGGGAGCGGTCTGTGCGTCGACACCCGTATTACCCGTATAGTACATGCGTCTCCACATAAACAACGCGTGCCTTATGGATCCTCCTGAACAAAAGTTAGTCGTCAAGTTAGTTTTACACCAATAGTCAGTTAGCTTGATTCAGGTATCGCCATGCAGTATTGCTTACCATTTCAATGTATATGATATACCTGCCGAAAAAAATATACGATTCATTTGACAAACTCCACTCATTTGCGACAGTGACTGATATGGGTCTATAGGCAAATTTATTGTTTTCACCATCCCTTTATCTTCTATACAAAATTATTGTTATTGTGATATCACAAATCTTCTCATGTCAGAATTTATTTTTGAAACGGTTTTAGCACCTCTACAGGAAATCAATTCTCACAGAAACATTGTATAACGGTATGGATATATGTAATATGACGAGTTCGTATTGAACATTCAGATAAAAGATCTAGCATAGGTTACCATAGCAACAAGGTATATGTAATGTCATTAACACATCAACAACATCTCTGATGCTGCAGGTACACACAAAAACACATCTGTTTGTTCTAAATGTAAAAGTGGTGGAGAGAAATGCGGGTTAAACATTAACGGTAATATCTAACAAGATTTAACGCTATTAAGCCTGTGTTCCCTAGGCGATTCTAACAGCAGGCAATTCTGGAATTTCCCAATGATATGACAAGCTATCATACATATCATTTGAAAGGGAATCTAAAAAAAAAACCTTTCTGTAATGTGTAACACTTTTACGACTTCGCCTCAATAGGCTCCAGTGTTTTCGCGAAGGTTGTCGCCTCTATTGATTCTGTTATACACATGACATGTTAGTAGTATATGGGAATGAGAATTTATAGATGGTCGCACCATTCGCGTATGAACAGATTGTGTACCTGACGTCGCCAATGTAAGATGAGCAATGTACATATGAAACGCAAATCAAAGCCATCTTTTCATATACTACTCATGCGATATGCACGCGTCATTTCTTTAAATAAAGCTATTTGCGCGATAAGGTTCACAGCTCTTCATACATGTGTACAAGATTATATATGTTTTTTTATGCCGTATGCTATAATTCATTTGAAAACAACTGTTGTATTGGATGTACAATTTATATGACAATCAAATCCCCATTTTTGTATACTACTTATAATGTTGTACGTTGACGCGAATACAAACAAGTTAACCCAAACGATATTGTCGCGCAGGCAGGTGAGCTTCTTGATTCGATGTCGTGCGTACAGACAGCATCGCGAGGTCGCGTTCACATGTCTCTACTTGATAAGCATTGTTATAAACGCGACAATTTACGGCATGTTAGTAGTACACCAAAATGGGAATTTGATGCATGTCGCGCACATTGTTTCTCTTAGACACAGGCGACGTCGTGTATACGCGGTCTGTAGCATAACACAACGCCGGGTATATAGCCGGTTTGCTTTTGGCGCAATTGAAGACATATAATTGCCACTGGCCGTACCATCCCCCCTCCCATCCCCCACCCCACCCGCAGCGCGCGCAGACGCTGTTCAGGTAGGTAGCTGCTCCGGGAACACTGACAGCCCACAGCCTCGTGATGATTAATGTTTTAAAAGCCACAAAGGACACGGTTGATGTAAGGATAGCTTCACAATTGGCGACTGGCTGTACCACTACCTACAGTATTGGAAATGTCAACGAGGCAGAACACTGTATGAAGTATATAGGTCAGGCTCCTCCCTGTATGGGAATGATACGTGTGGTCGGTCGTTCACATGGCCGTCGGTGATACCCGCCACAGATCACTCCCTGCTGACCGTCCTAACTACCAGCACCCACTGCCCATTGCCCCTACTGTCACTGAATCTTTGGTCCACTGCAAGCGTCCAAGTGGTGGGTTTTCCAAACACAATACATAATTAATGCCAATGCCACGCAACCATTAGTAAACACTTGTGATATCTGCGTGCATTCAAGGGAGATTACGAGAGGTAGTTTACGAGGTATTTGGTTTCAAATACACTGAAACCCTTTTTCAAAAACCACTCCCAGCTATTTTTCTAAGTTCGAGCTTCATGTTTCCGCTAGAAATTTTAGTGCTGTTCCCTTCCACTGCTCCCACCATTAAGCCTGTGCGTTCGCTGTCAGTGCTGTCCCCTCCCATTGCCCCCACTGTCAGTGCTATCCCCTCCCATTGCCCCCACTGTCAGTGCTATCCCCTCCCATTGCCCCCACTGTCAGTGCTGTCCCCTCCCATTGCCCCCACTGTCAGTGCTGTCCCCTCCCATTGACCCCACTGTCAGTGCTGTCCCCTCCCACTGCCCCCACTGTCAGTGCTGTCCCCTCCCATTGCCTGCATTGTCAATATAGTCCCTCCGCACTGCCTCCACTGTCAGGGCTGTCCCCTCGCACTGCCCCAACTGCTTGCCAGTGCTGCCCGACCCCACTGATACTACTTTCAGTACAAATTCCCTGGCATTGCTGTCATCTTTCTTTTCCCCACTGTCAGTGCAGTTCACTCACTGTCCCCGCTTTCAGAAATCACCCTCCCACTACTGTGCTTACTCCTGATCATATTGCTTTAGGCTTCTAGTCATTTATCTAAACCAAAACAGCCTCTGCTGCCCGCCCACTTCCCCTCGACTATCCCGGTCCATTGGCTATTATCACTCTGGCTGTGCCTGGAGCCCCGGGCCGGCCACGTCCCTGGTCATGTGCCCCCCCCCCCCCCATCTACTGGTCTCTCTCTGCTGACCACACGTCTATGACAAACTGACCGGGTAAATTTGAAGAAAGGATCTGTCCATACAGCATGGAATAAATGACGATGAAAAGGCGTTATCTAGCTTTTTACATCGCCGGTCATACAGTTGTATTTGCAGATAGTCACAGAGCCTTATCCCTTCTTCCCGCATCGCTCTTATCATCTTGGTCCAGGTTAGCTGAAACATTCACACAGGCCCTGCAGGGCATTGGATTAGGTTGGGCTCAAATTAAAGGTGCACACCTGTATTTTCTTGGTCAAAAGTGGTACTGTAAACTAGTGTATTGTAACGCACTACCCTGTTGTCTTCAGGCTAGTCATTGGTAGTACACTGTCAGGCTTACTGATTCGGCCCGCCATACCCCCCTCCCCCCTCCAGGGCCGGTCGTGCAGAGAGGGCTACGGTCCCCAGGGGGCCGTCCCCGTCATCTCGCCCCCGTGGTTTACCGAGGATGAAATTGTGGTCTTCCTGGGAACAATTCCTCACACAATGGGGTATTATGCGGCTGTCCAGCCGCCGAGAGTCGCGTCAAGCATTGGTGATGGGTAGAGGTATTTGCATATAGATTAGAGGCGCGCACGGCGCTGAGGGAGGTGGGTGGTGCGGGGTGCGCGCGGCCCGTGCTACGACTAGATGCACGCTCCGGGAGGGGGCGCTACGGGCACCAGGTGAACACGGCGTCTGGCTGAGAGGAGTGGGTAGGGGGGAGGGGAGTCTGGCTAATGTAGGCTGCATGGAGATGACTGCTATTGGGGCGAACACAGTGCCATCCATCCTGGGTTGTGATTACATGAGGCGGGCGGCATTCATCTTGCCGGCCGGGTGTTATGGCCGGGTAGGGGGGAAGTATTGCAGGTTAGGCGGGCGACGAGTGGTGCTTAGGTCCTGGGGGGAGGTGCCGTGCAGCACGCAGAGGGCAATAAGCGGGGCTAGGTGAGGCGTGGCCACTGCTGCTGGCAGGGGTCAGGGGTGGCGTGTTGTCACCAATAACCACCACTCCACACGTACGGACGGCCTTATATATGAACATGATAGATAGAGCAGAGTGCTTTATGAAGTTGGGCCCGCCCGTCGACGGCACGAAAGTGCAGTCATTTTTAGCATCATCAGCAGACTGCAGACTATACCTACCATGGTCATATCTTCTCATCCCAGTTTACACCAACAATAAAGTTTAACATGAGATATTCTGAAAATGAAGATTGCTTTATTGCTTATTCCATGAAGACAGTTATATAATGCAAAATTAACCAAAGCAAATTGGTTGACAGATTGCCCCTAAGACTAAACTAAGGCACCTTGCATGGTGACTCTGCATGGTTAGTCAAGCTGACGTATGTCACGACCCAAGACGACCTAGTGGTGTTATAGATGAACTTGTGGCGTACATGGTCTTGACACTAAAGCTGGTGATATAGACGACCTCGTGATATTTTTTACCATGTGTTATAGGAAACGTCTTTGCATTAGGAAAAGGTTTTATAACCTTGTGGTGTTAGTGTTATAGGCGACCTCACACCATTACTACCCGTTGTTCTAAACGACCTGGTGGCACCTCGGAGTCCTAGCCTGCCTAGTGCCCCAGGTTATAGACGACCCAGGAGCCCCGTACACCAGGTCCCACGTCACGACACGGGCCGGGCCCTTCCCGGGGCGCTGCCCACTCCCGGCCACGGGGATTTCACGGGGGGATTTGATGGGAATGGCGAGTAGTCGGAGAAGATTAGAGGGTGCAGTGACACTGATAAGGTTGTTATCCTGCCCCCAGGTCCCCTGCAGCACCTACTGATCAACCCTATCAGCCTCTGACCGCCTTCTTTATGGGCGGCGGGCGGCGGCTAGGTGCTTCAAGCTGCGGGATGTCCTTACGGCTTCGTTCAAACATATTTCCATGAATATTGATTCTTCTAGCACCTTCTAGAAATCTAGTCATATGTATCTGAACTGAAACTATCAGTAATCATATGTCACCCACCTCTCCCTATAATCGCCCCCTACTGCACATTTCTCTGCCGACCTGCTAGTAGCTATCTCCCACTCTTTACCTTCCACTCTACCTCCCGCCGCAAAGGTAAACATGCAACGTTATGCTTAAGTTCTCATTCTCTTTAGACCACTTCCCGATGACCACTTCCCAATGACCATTTCCCGATGACCATTTCTAAAAGACCACTTCCCAATGGCCACCTCCCGATGTGACCACCTCCCAATGGCCACCTCCCAATGACCACCTCTCCATGGTCACATCAAAATGTCCTCCTCCCAATGACCACCTCCCAATGACCACCTCCCAATGACCACCTCTAAAATGGCCACCTCCCAATGGCCACCTCCCAATGGCCACCTCCCAATGACCACCTCTAAAATGGCCACCTCCCAATGGCCACCTCCCAATGGCCATCTCCCAATGGCCACCTCCCAATGGCCACCTCCCAATGGCCACCTCCCAATGGCCACCTCCCAATGGCCACCCCCCAATGGCCACCCCCCAATGGCCACCTCCCAATGGCCACCTCCCAATGGCCACCTCCCAATGGCCACCTCCCAATGGCCACCTCCCAATGGCCACCCCCCAATGGCCACCTCCCAATGACCACCTCCCAATGACCACCTCTAAAATGGCCACCTCCCAATGACCACCTCTAAAATGGCCACCTCCCAATGGCCATCTCCCAATGACCACCTCCCAATGGCCACCTCCCAATGGCCACCTCCCAATGGCCACCTCCCAATGGCCACCTCCCAATGGCCACCTCCCAATGGCCAACTCCATTGGCAACCTCCTACTAGACACCTTCTATGCAATGGCTATATCCTTTGCACGTTCTCCTTGTCACATCCCTCCTGTGTCCCAATGGTCATATCTCGACCCCGTCTCATGGCCCTTCACCATTAATAATCCAGACTAAAGATGCTTCCGCCCACTGAAATGAGAACCCAAGGATCAAGTGAAGGTCGGCGTCCCTCCCTTGCCGCCCTTTGCGGGCGCACCCAGCCCTGTGATTGGCTCAGCCGGCGATAATACCCCCCAGGACGACGTGCTGATGACCCCCGGTGATTAATTGTTGATATTTCTGATGCATGAAGTTGACGGAATCATAAAGCTGTACGCCGGGGACGCCCGGTCAATACTTCCGGAACGCATCGATGGGCCGGCGAAGTATGGGGCCGGCAGTGACGGATGGGAACCCGTTACAACGCCTTGTCCATTGAGCGGGCCTTGTTCACATCAGGCCGGAAGACGCGGCACACGGCACACGGCGCTACGTCTGAGGGCCCTCCACTCCCCTTTCTGCCTAACCAGTCAAAGCAGCTCGTTTTAAGTGGGGTATTTTGGTTCCTAGACTTCTCATAAAAAGTCTACAACTCTACGAGGTAGGCAGATGGCGAGATGTGCTCGTCGGCCGATTGAGAAGTCCCCCCACCGACCCTCTATACAAGGGGAGGTCGGTGTGGGCCGACCCCGACGACTGTGGAGACCCCGTCAGGCGGAAAACACGGGGTCAGCGCCTCTCCCCATAACGACCTCCGGCAAGACGGCCCGCCGCGCCCCGCCCCAACCTCGGCTTATCTAGACTCGCGTTTTGTGGAGCTTTAATATAAAGAACCATATCGATCCTGCCATTGATTTCCCAGTTGTATAAGTACAGCCCTCTGCGATACGCGGCTCGGGAAGCAGCCCAGATGGGTGCGACATAGCGGCAGGCAGATCCGCCGCCACCACCGCCTGCCGTACCGCGCAGTACCCAGCGGCTGCAACATGGCTGCCATAGGTTAGATTCAGAATTAGATTTAGACAGGCGATATACAGTATAGTATCATCATGAAAGCAATGTGTGCATGTAAAAGCATTTATAGACTTGAATGTAAGCACAAATCGTTTTGCTAAATCAAACACTATCAAAAGGTGTATAAAAGGTGACAGTAGGACGCTGGTGTCATATCGCACACTGGCCCGGTGCACGTGGTGTGGCAGGTGCTCGGTGAGAAGTAACCAGTCAGTACTCCCCTCGCCGGAGACAAGCTGCCACAGTGATTAGGACAAACGCCGCTAGGTGGCCCTGGCCGGGATGACCTACTTAGGCCCGATAACGGAGACGCCTCTAATTGGCGTCTTCGTTATCGCACTACACGGCGGGGTAAAGCAGTCTTTAAAAGCCATCAACAGACAACTCCTACTGAATCTGCCAGGAAATCGGTGATGTGATCAGGAAAATGCGATTAGGTCTCGCCGTGCTGCTTACTACGGGGGTCACACTGTGCTCATTAGTGCGCAAGCGCGTGCCATGAAGGGCTTCCGGTGCGGCTTTCACCCACCTGTGTAAATGGTATAGACGCGGATTCGGGGGCGGCGGCCTCCTGGATGGATGAAAGACAACAGAAAAACAGCTGATTAGTATGACAAGGGTGAGCTGGTCGGGCCGGCCATTACACAAACAGCCCCCCACCCCACCCCACTCTCCTGGCGTACCCCCCCCCCCCCAGCTCATCGACGTGGGTCGTGCTACCAGCTCACCGTTAGCACGAAAAGGGAGGGGGAGGAGAGCTAAATAAACAGACACAGGAAGAAAACACAGAATTAAGATTCAAAAGTGAGCGTGGTTGTCGTTGGGGATGATGGATGGCGGCTGGGCCCGCGGCCGGCTTTCTGTCTCCTCCTTACTGTAGACAATTTGGGCGAAGGGGAGTTGGATTCGAAATGGTCAATGTTATCGGCGTTTCTTTAATTGAAGGCGTTCAATCAATGTGTTTGTTATTGGCGGCAGGTATCAGGCGGGCATTGTAATAAGGCCAGGTTTTAACCACCGGATGGCGTGTGGGCCACCGCACAGAGATAGACCACAGACAGTTAAATAGTAAGGGGAAAAAAGAATTGATTGAGGCATCTTATCTTGAAATATTTATACATTCAGACTATTACAAACTAAAGATGGAAACGGGTCTGGTTGTACGGTTATACCGGACCACTCCAAGATGCACTTTTCATTGACATTGGATGTTGCTGGTACCCTAATGGTGATTAAAACAATGATTACATGGTCGGAGGCAGAATTAAATATTGATCTCGGGAGACCTGCCGTAACTCTGCCCGGCCTACTCAGACAGTGCGGCCCTTAACAATAACAGGAGGCACCAGGATTCCACACAGTCTACACATCTCCCATACAAAAATGAATACGACGGGGAAAATGTTTCTTGATCAAATATCAAATCTCCACCAAGATAACCAAAAGTTTCCGAGATTAAAAGGTTATACAAATTATATCTATGAAATGTTGAACTAAATTTGCAGTGTCTGCCTCTGTACCCATACATGTCTGAAAATGTTCAACCCGTCGGTCATTGAAATATTTAGATCTGTAGATGTAAAATACCAGTAAGACATGGCATGATTAGAAATACAAATAAACAGTAATTCCCTTCCTTCCCTGACAGCGTTTACTGCACTGAAACAGTGTTTCTTCCATGTTCAAGTCTAATCAGCGCCAACGATCATGGGATATTTCCCCGCGGTGCAGTGGACTGTCCGAGCCTGCTAAAGAAGCCCGGATCCACCACTCGGCAGCGTCTATCGACCCCGGCCCGCCCCGCGCCCACCCGACCCCCTGGGGAGGTGTCGGATCTCAGAGTCCGATCTGGTCCGGTCGGGTGACGTGCGGCGCACAGACGGCCCTCATCACCCCCACACCCCGCTACACACCTTCAACAAGCCGCCGCCTGCACACACACTGCACCCAGCTTTTTTCCTGTTGGCTTTTTAATTATTTCATCTTCACTTCCTTTTGGCGCGTGCTTGTGGACCATCAAAGGCGTGCTTGGAGGGGCCTACAGGAGGAGGGGGTAGGCCTGTGTGTAGGCCGGGGAGGCCGGCCGCCCGAGTCATGCGAGGCAGACATCGGCATTGTGGGCTTTTTGTAAGGTCAACAAAAGAAGGGCGACTTGGCGCTGGTCCCGCCAGCAGCCACTTCCGCCGACACCCAGCGCGACCCGAGATAACTTGGCTCCCGGTAGTGGTGTGTTGGTAGCTATGGCAACTGGCGTGGTGACGGGCGCCACGTGTAGCCGCGTGGCGGGCTACGGCTGGTCGTAACGACATTAACGAGCATATATCCAATAATGACCGCATCTGGACACTCTCATGGGCAGGTATTAAACGGTTTAGTGGGCGGCGGACGACCCGGTTGTTGCCGGTGGGGGGGCGGGGAGGGCGCGGGCCGCTCCCGCCGTGGAGGACGCCTCACGTGGGGCCCGTAGTAGTAACCCGTATTGATCCGCCCACCTCTTTGGGCCGCACTGCTTCTAGATATGTCTCTAGGTAAAAGTAATGTGTTTGAAACTCGGTGTTAACCCTGTCTCTAGGAATGGCCCCGTCCCTCATACCGCTCCTCTATCTATGTAACGCCAGCCTCCTTCTGGTACGTCCTGTCCTGGGCCCTGCCTTAGCCCGGGGTCGACCATATGGGTGGACATAGGACCAAAACACCAGGGATATATTGATGACCCATAAAACGTCAAGTGACTTCACCTACGAGCTCTGTGACAATTACATTACATTCTACAATAGACTTGCAAGGAAAGAAAATCTCATTATTTGTCTATGAGTCTTTTACCATTCAAAGTATCACCGTACAGACTTCCCTGAGGGTTAATCTTTTAAAGCGGGACTAACAGAAGGCAACCTCCTTGTGTAGAAGAAACGGGCCTTTGGGGCGAGAGTCTCAACTGTCACAAAGACCCGTTGGTACGTTTTATAGCCGGCACACAAAGACACCGCGCGCCCTTCATAAGGAGAAAAGAACACGGGAACGATACGTGTTGTGAGGCCGGCCCCTGCGCCGCGCGCCCACTGATTGAGTTCAGCTGCGGCGTACAGCGTCTGGCGGCGAGGGGTGGGGGGAACCCGACCCGCCGGGAGGAGGGGGGGGGGGGGGAGGCAGCGTCAATACCCGCAGGGAGCAGGCCCCGCAAACCTTATTTGTGCACATCACGGCTTAAGAAACAAGCGGCATGTGCATTACGGCGCAGGTAAATGATTAATCGGACTGAATCACAGAATCGGGCGTCCTCCTAACACCCAGGCTGTGCTTAGGAGATGGTATCATGGGATTATGGTTGAATTTAACATTATGGATAGGTTTATTGAGCTGTAGTGCAGCATTAATATTGCCCGTGAGGCAAAATTGACGGAACATCCTGCAACAGACCAATACGAATCCATACATAATGCAAACCATAAAGAAATAGGAGCAACATCGTACACGCACGTAGGATAAAATTGACAGAGGGAATAGTTATTTTCAGCGATTTAGTTGTCGAGGTAACAATTAATCTCAACGTATGGCACCTTTTAAGGGCCCACAAAATTGTTTTCATGATTTTTTTCCTATGGTTATTTTGCAGTATGTCTAAAAATATGAACGAATATGACATATCATATATATATACGTGCAAATATGACTGTCATAGTTGTGGACGCATCCGTAATGTTGAAACGAATGTCATTTTGTTAACCGTTCACAAAATAAACTTACAAGTTTAGTAGCCATATGGAATATGACTAGTCTTGATTATGGGGTATATAGTTGCTGGAGAAAGACTCCCCCTATTCATCTAAAATTAAAACTGAACAGACAGGGTTGTTGATCCCTGGCAGCTCGGTCCTGTGGGTTCATACTCAACCCACAGGGCCAACCCCATACAACCCCCAAGGGCTATACCCAGACCCTGAGGTTAATTCTGGAAGTTTGAAGGGTCTTGTCGAGCACTAGCGCAGTTTCCTTATTGAGACAGACACTGTTGGTTAATGCAGTTCCCGAACACAACATGTATTGGAGTCCTTAACTATTGAACAAGAGTGGTTTGGTCTAATGTTAGAATGGGATCTTGGGGAAATTAGGTTTGGAAGACCTTGTCCTATCTCTTTGTTCAATAAGACAGCAAAGGTTAGTCAATTTGCTTGTAGATTAGCATAGAACGTACTACTTAATCATTATAGAGAACACCAATGATGGACATGAGCAGTTCTGACATTCAGTGTCTGAAATATTAGGCCCATTAAGATGTAACATGCACATACATATATTATGTGCTACCACGTATGCTGATTACAGGAGTGGGGAACAAGCCCCAGACTTGCAACACATTGCATGGGTATATCCAGATGACAATGTTTACATATATATTGGTAGCCACTTCTCCACTGCCTGTATGGGTCCCTTTTACCCTGGTCCAATTGGAACCCGTATCCCAATACATTGGTACAGGCCCATACTAATGAAAAAAGTGTATACGATACATTCATTAGTTAGGACTGAAGTTGGGATGAGGCTCGCACTATGGGTTTAAGCAGTTATCATAGGTGACTTATTGTTTTAGATGCGTCATGTACTCCTGGCACACTAGTACATATCGCTATGTTTTTCTTACCAAGTACAGGATTTGTGGTTTGATTATTATGTTGACCTATCAATAGTCTTCGATGGCACCTTATTGTGTCATCCGTCAACGCAAGAAGGTGTTAATCCAAGGGCCAGACTAAAGCCAGTCACATTGCAGAGTGTACAGTCTAGGCAATTCATATTTTCCCCCACTTGGTTCTTGATTATTTGAAAAATAATTATATCCCACAGAATTATGACAATGATTTGTCCCTGAAGAAGGTCCACTGCGGACTGAAAGGTTGGAATCCATTGAACAATAAAAGCCTACACAATATCAAAAAGATACTTTTTACAAACCCTTCAATTAATAATTATCACAAGTCTGACTCTATTGATAATTATGTTATCATGGACTTCTTTGTATCTATCTCTCACCATAGTAATGGCTTCGTGAAGTCCAAGTTACCTCATTAGTAGACAGGAGACTTTAACTGAGACTTGGTCCTCGAAAGTGGTCTCGTGAGACCAATTAGACAGAAAAAAGTATCTTAGTAAATACACATAATAATTATGTTTAGGTGCTGGGGTCTGAACTGTACAAGACAACTTGGCCACACCCAACCTCAGGCTATGATCAACCCAGAGCGATACCAGTCTCAGGGCCACACGAAAACCCTAGCTCAGTACCAAATACTGAGCAAAACCCAACCCTTGGACTGTACCAAACTTTGTGGCCATCAAACCCTGGGCCATAATCAAACCTCAGGCCATAACCAACTCTGGGCCATAACCAACTCTGGGCCATAACCAAACACTAGGACATAACAAAACCCCTGGCCATAACCAGCTCTAGGCCATAAATGAACCCCAGGCCATAACCAACTCTAGGCTATAAATGAACCCCAGGACCCCAGGCAACAACCAAACCGCAGGACATATTCAAACCCAAAGCCATAGCTGAACCTCAAGCCATAACCAAACCCTGGGACATAACCAAACCCTTGGCAATAACCATAATTTAATCCTGGGCCATAACTAAACCTTGGGCCATAACTTAACTCTGGGCCATAACCAAACCTGGGCCATAATCAAACCTTGGGCCATAACCATCCCACAGGCCATAATCAACCTTTTGGCCATAATCAACCCCAGAGCAATAACCAAACCCAAATGATCATCTTGAAAGTCGTACCTAAACCGCTATCGAGTCCCAACACGTGTCAGAACGGACACCTTACACTGTGTGGCCGCATACAAACCCAGGCGGCACTAACCAGCGCCGACCGCGAGTCGTGTTACGGCCCATCTACATCAGTGAGCGCTACTCACAGTGACACTGTCATTAACATGTAATACCAAAAGGACGACGTCAGTGCTGATATTACCCGAGAGACGTCGTTATTGGTAAGTGATACGGCCGTTGTTGTTCCCCGGGGGAGGCCGCTATGATAAGACCACCCCTGCTCGCGGTGTACAAAGCCCGCCCCGTGAGGTGGGAGACGACCTACCTGTGAGGGATATGTTCACCAGCAGGGCGTAGATCTTGAGCAGCACGACGACCAGGGGTCGGCAGGCTAGGGCCACCTGGCGCGGGCCTGGCCAGGCCGCCTGCTGCCCCTCGGGGGGCGCGGGGCCGCCCCTCCTCATACAGCGTATACTCCACATAGCGTCCTCTATAGCCGACTGCTCCAGGGGGCCTCGCGCTCCGTGCTCCGTCTATACTGCCCTCCGCGGGCCAGACGCCGGCCCCACTCTCTATATACTACTGCCCCTCCAGGGGCTGGTCCTGCCGTGTGCGCGCCCCACCACCATAGCCACACGAGCCGCGGGTTGCTGCCTCCGTCAGCCGCCCCTATCTCCGGGGAGCCTACCGCCTGCCTCCTGACTTATATACACCTCGGCCCGCCGCCCGGCCGCCCCTCTCATGGTCTGCAGCCCACAACAAGTCGTGCACGCGGCGCCCACCACTGGTACTCGCTACATGGGGCCGGCGGGCGGGCCGCTCGACACACACACACACTGCTCCAGGTGAACATAGGGAGGCCCGGTGGGCGGGGTGGGGCGAGGTGGACACACTGACCGGCCGATGAGCAGGTGGTAGTGGGCTCAGTGGAGGGGACGAGTGGCTCCTGAACCGCTCCCAATGTGGGTACGTGTACTGCCTGCTGAGTGGGGTAGTAGTGTACGCCTCCCGCTGGTACAGGCGTCCTCCTCCTGCTGCTGGTGGCTTGTCACTGCCTCCTGTAGCCGGCCTGCCGCAGGGCTCTGACGCCCGCCCCGCCCCCTACCGCCCGCCCGACGCACTGCCTCCTCCCGGCGCACTCACACACCGCACCACGCACGGAAGGCCGCAGCACCGGCAGTAGCAGGCGTAGGAACACAGCGGCCATGGTTCTAAGTTAAAGGCAGGTTAAATCGTCTCAACCACAGCACTGCCTCCAGAAAGACGGAACCTACTTCACCAGGAAGACAAAAATACCTTCAAAAATAGGCCGACTGGCGGAAATAGAGGGGAGAGGGGAGGCCTGTGGGGCTGGGGTGTGTGGGGGTGGGGGGTTGACGGTCGGGGAAACGGGCACGTTGTGAAGCCGGGTATTAAGGACCTGGGCATCAAAAACCTTGTCCAATTGTTTTTCTCTGTGTAATAAATGAGTCGTCAATAATGTGTTCACGATATTGGAAGTGCCATTTGATTTCAAGTACTGTCAAGGCTGTCCTGTTCCGCAGGGGGGGGGGGGGTACGTTTACTGCTACAAACTTTACACGTCACTGCACCGAAAAGGTACTTGTCCAATGATACTCTGGATAAAGGCAGGGGAACCCTTTTCAAAGCACACCCCTCCCCCCCCCCCCCCTCCCTCCCGCCTCCCCAACCCTCTGACGGTACTCCCGGCCTGGCACGGCGCCCCCACCTGGCCGGCCCTTTAACTACGCCCACGGAGGGCGCCTTATCAAAGCGCCACGTCGACGACTAGTCCGTCTGAGCCAAGCCCGGCTTGTGAAAGGCAGTAATGGTGGGCGGAGATGGGAGGGGAAGATTAATACCCCGTCTTATTTTACTATTCCAGTTTCCAGCAGAGTGGAAGGCTCCGCATATATTGGCTAAGTACTTAAACTTTGCATGTTCACGTGCATGCCTCAGGATTTCTCCTTTTCGAACCCCCTGAATAAACCCCTGCGTTCTCGTTGCATATCAAATGGAGTACAGCAGGCAAACATACAAGTGGACAAAAGCTATAGGCCCACTGCTTGGTCTCAAACTAAACTAGGTCATGCCTCCTGGGTGCCTCAAGGGTACATAGCCTATATTCGCCCACAAAGTCTGAGCGAGTTGCCGACTAGTTGTGTCTGCCCGTGCTGAACCAACCCTAACCGCCCTGTGACTGGGGGCAGAACCAGGGCCCGGCTGGCTGATCTGAGTTGGCCTGGGGGCAGGGGGGCTAGGAGTTCGGGTATCTAGCGGGTGCCTGGGAATGGGGGAGGGATGGCCCATAGTTGAGATTAGGGGTGGGTGGATTGTGGCCAGTAGCCAGGAGTTGGGGGCTGTGGCGAGTGGTTGGGAGTTGTGGGTTGGTTGGAAGGCTGGGTATAGGGGTTGGTGGTGTGTGGCTAGTAATCAGGAGTTGGGGGCTGTGGTAAGTGGTTGGGAGTTGTGGGTTGGTTGGAAGGCTGGGTATAGGGGTGGGTGGATTGTGGCCAGTAGCCAGGAGTTGGGGGCTGTGGTAAGTGGTTGGGAGTTGTGGGTTAGTTGGAAGGCTGGGTATAGGGGTTGGTGGTGTGTGGCTAGTAATCAGGAGTTGGGGGCTGTGGTAAGTGGTTGGGAGTTGTGGGTTGGTTGGAAGGCTGGGTATAGGGGTTGGTGGTGTGTGGCTAGTAATCAGGAGTTGGGGGCTGTGGCGAGTGGCTGGGAGTTGTGGGTTGGTTGGAAGGCTGGGTATAGGGGTGGGTGGTGTGTGGTTAGTAATCAGGAGTTGGGGCCTGTGGCGAGTGGCTGGGAGTTGTGGGTTGGTTGGAAGGCTGGGTATCGGGGTTGGTGGTGTGTGCCTAGTAATCAGGAGTTGGGGGCTGTGGCGAGTGGCTGGGAGTTGTGGGTTGGTTGGAAGGCTGGGTATAGGGGTTGGTGGTGTGTGGCCAGTAGCCAGGAGTTGGGGGCTGTGGTAAGTGGTTGGGAGTTGTGGGTTGGTTGGAAGGCTGGGTATAGGGGTTGGTGGTGTGTGGCTAGTAATCAGGAGTTGGGGGCTGTGGTAAGTGGTTGGGAGTTGTGGGTTGGTTGGAAGGCTGGGTATCGGGGTTGGTGGTGTGTGGCTAGTAATCAGGAGTTGGGGGCTGTGGCGAGTGTTTGGGAGTTGTGGGTTGGTTGGAAGGCTGGGTATAGGGGTTGGTGGTGTGTGGCCAGTAGCCAGGAGTTGGGGGCTGTGGTAAGTGGTTGGGAGTTGTGGGTAGTGTGGCTCAGAGTTTAAAGGGTGAAATGAAGAAAAACGTTATGAATATTGAATTATTGGGAAAAGAAATACGATTCGGAAAACCTCAAAATTATGGACATTTACATCGCAACTATGGGAATTACCTCATTAGATCACTGGGGTTCCTAAAGTAATAGACAATCCTAGGCGAGTAAAAGATTTCTGAAAATATTAAGTATTAAACTTCTTTTCCCCCGACAATAAATCTTCGAGGATGGGGCATTCTTTATTGTGAATACTTTTCCTTTATTCGAAATGTAATATTCAAGTGTCCGCGTTGCTATAAAACGAATTAAGGTACCGAGTACACTTTGTATACGTCACAGCAGAACTTTGACCCTTGAAATATAGCCCGAGTTGATCCCGAACAGGGGACTAGCTGTGGCCGCGCATCGCGGGCTATTACTGGCCCGTCTCGGTACTTAGCTGGGGCGGATTTCCGCGCGGGACGTCGGGTCCGGAGAAGCAGGCCATAACCATCTCACTTAAAGCCGTTTTATGTCGGCTGTCTTCATTTCGGCAGGCAGCCCCAAAGTGCGGTGCACGGCCGGGGTAGGGCTGGGCATTGTGGGCTGGTCCCACCGAGGGAGGAGGAAGGGGGCAATAGTAGGTGATATCTTCCTTATCTAATGGTACTGAAAATATCAAGATTCGATCACAGAAACTATGGTTCCTATTTGTCTCACTTATATTTTACATGCATACCTTATGTATTAAGCCATCATAATTATTAGCAAGGCCTTAAATATTTATTTGACGGGAAACTTTTCTCAATTTGATTGTCTTTAACATTCTGTCAAATAACATAATTAGACCTGTATAATTCAAATTAAATCCTTTTTCCTGCCAATGAATTTTGAGAGAATACGAATAAAGATTGAGCAATGTATATCAGCGTAGATTTCTATCTCTTCAAAAGTGATGGTGAAAACTTTCAATATGATTTATAAGGGTTGATCCACATTTATTGACACTGATAATCAAGGTACGTATTGATATCATAGACGTGAAATGATTTTCGGCTGTAATCGTTAGTCGGACTACACGATTCAGTTTGAATATGAGATGGGTAAAACGGCCGCCATCTGCAGTAGTGTATCCTCATTCATAAACGTGACACAGTTAAACTAATCAGGAAAATAGATATTCTAAATGCGGTAAAATGATTGTAACAGGGCAACAGAAAATCCACAGAAAACTCGTAACGTTTCATCAGTTCCCAATTTACTGATCAGATTTGTGTCACTACCACATACATATATTGCAATCATTTTCATGTTTTCCGTAGATACTTAGATATTCAACTTATTGAGGTTCCGACTTATTAAAATATCTATTCCCCTGATTAAACTACTATTCGTACTGCGTAAAAGACTAATCTTCAAATACCACAGAGAGAAGGAGTGATCACTGTGAGGAAAGAATCATGGTAAAGATCTTCTCTTGTCAATTCTCAAAGGAATGTTAGCAGACAAAAATAGTTAAACCACTTGGTGCTTACCATGAGCTGTCCTGTCAGACAGGCTCTGAAAGGTGGGAACTAATGGTCACGGTTTTAACAATCATACAAAAATTGAAATTAATCTGTATTGATATAATCATTCTTAAATATCATTAATTGTTCTTACATGTGTTTCATTTATTGTCATGCATGCACATGTTCATGTAATATTTAGAATGATTTGTTATATCACTCAATGGTGACTCATAACAAATTAAACCTGAAATTCTCAGAAATGTTATATAACAGACATAGATAATGTCACTCAGATTATCTTAAACGTATTTGACCATATTCACACATCTTTTACGGAGTACGATATCCCTTAAATTCACCACTGGTAAGATTAGCCTGTGACTATTAGGGCTATTGACTATTGATTGTTCACCAAAAGGTCAACCCCCATTTGCCAATTCCAAACGCGTGGTATTGATTTATCAGAGGTGAACATAAGTCATAATTATTTTCCTCGTTTCCAGCAGTATGCATTTCGTTTGAAATAGCCTTGTTCGCATTGTTGCTCTCCATACAGACAGTATGTAAACCAAGGTCCTTCCTCTTGGTTCCCCGCATGGACGTACTGTTCCCGATGGCAAACCGTGCAACACCCAAAGTTGCCTACACCCAGAATTCTGATATTTTGCACACTAGTTTGTCATTTCTATCACTGCTGTCAGGACCGTCGTGATTAAGATGATGGGGTCCGCGGGAGAGGCACACTCTATCCAAGGCGCTAGGTACAGCTCTAGTAAACAAATGTAGTGTCAGTTACAGTAGCACAAGAGTTTCTTATTCAACAATTCCAGGGCCGTAGGAGGCAGGGGGGTGCAGGTTCAGATGACTTCTTTATGCAGGGGGGAGAATACATCGTTTTTCTCATTAATTCCTTCTATAAGATAGGGAGTTTCATTTCAAAATTTCAAATAGCCCTCCCCATTTTCGTAAAAAACAACCTCCATCCAATTTGATCATCATTTATTCCAGAACCCTTTTAGTCTATATGAGACGATTCCCCCCATCCCCTTTTCGGATGTTAACTGTTATTCAAAACCTAACTGTGGGCGAAATTTGAGTACTTAGTCTTCAAACATTGCTGACATTTAAAGGTCTGCCTATGCCTAGGGTTTTTTAAATCCTTCCGTGGCTGATTCATGTGGCTGAGATAAAACATATAGGTATCGGTCTTCGGGAAAAGAAAGAGGAGTACGGATTGGCAAAAGGTATCTTCCTCAAGGTCATTCAGCTGGTCTTGTGGGATGCAAACTATGAAATTCTTGGATGACGTATGTGCGTATTTATTGAGAAAGTTGACATAGGAATATAAATCCGATGGGAAATTTTCAGAATGCTTCACAATAGTTGAGATAAAGCACAGTTTATGCTTATGTTACGTGATCCTAATTTATATTGTTGGTTGAGTATTGTGTTGTCTGGGACAATCCCTGTTAGACACATGTGACAAGCCCTGTTAGGCATACGGGACATGGGACACCCCTGTTAGAGAACTGGGAAAACCCTTTTTAGTAGCTTGGGACAACCCCTATTAAGCACCTGAGACAAACCCTGTTAGGAACCTGGGACAACCCCTGTTAGGCATTGGGGACAGCTTCTGTTAGACACCTGTGACACCCGTGAGAACCCCTCTTAGACACCTGAGAAACATCAACCTCAACGGTGACAGGACACTTACCCCCTAGGACACTTACCCCCTGGACACTTACCCCCGGACACTTACCCCCAGACACATACCCCCCCGACACATACCCCCTAGGACACTTACCCCCTAGGACACTTACCCCCTAGGACACTTACCCCCTAGGACACTTACCCCCTAGGACACTTACCCCCTAGGACACTTACCCCCTAGGACACTTACCCCCCAACCTTAGTGAACTCACTCGAATGATGTTTTGACAGGGTGTCTTCGAATAGACATCCATTAATCCTCTCATGTTTACTTTAGGCCATGGGACCGGCAGCCCTCCCCTGGGAGGGGGCTCTCGAGGGTGAGTTGATACAGTCACATGTTGAATTTAAGTATATAGATATATATATATCAGAAGAGAGGGATATGTATCTAGTTTACTCCCCATTATCAAAAACTGTGGAAAATAGTGACTAGGAATAGGGACGAGTTAGCCTCTTAGGTATGAATCCTAAATAACTATCAGAAGAGAGGGATATATATCTAGTTTACTCCCCATTATCAAAAACTGTGGAAAATAGTGACTAGGAATAGGGACGAGTTAGCCTTTTAGGTATGAATCCTAAAGAACTATCAGAAGAGAGGGATATATATCTAGTTTACTCCCCATTATCAAAAACTTTGGAAAATAGTAACTAGGAATAGGGACGAGTTAGCCTTTTAGGTATGAATCCTAAAGAACTATCAGAAGAGAGGGATATATATCTAGTTTACTCCCCATTATCAAAGACTTTGGAAAATAGTAACTAGGAATAGGGACGAGTTAGCCTTTTAGGTATGAATCCTAAAGAACTATCAGAAGAGAGGGATATATATCTAGTTTACTCCTCATTATTAAAAACTGGAATATAGTGACTAGGAATAGGATATATATGTGTTTACTCCCCATTATTAAAAACTGTGGAAGTGGGGTCCGGGGGGACCCACCCCTCATGAGCCCAATTAGGAACAGGGGCCGGTGACCGGCGCCTAAAACAGCAGGGATTAAAATTAGCTTGATGTCCAAACGGGTGGCACGCGTTTTGACACTTCCCCATCCACTAACTGTTGAGTAGAGATGAGTTAGCCTTTTAGGTATGAATCCTAGACATCTGTTAGAAGAGAGGGATATTTATTCAGTTTGCTTTCCATTAGAAAGACTAAGTTCTTACCACATAATTATCTTTACATTATAAGCAAAGGTTGGGGGGTAAGTGTCCTAGGGGGTAAGTGTCTGGGGGGTATGTGTCCGGGGGGTATGTGTCCTAGAACCTGTTAAACACCTGGGACAACCCCCTTTTAGATAACTGGGACAACCTCTGTTTAAAACACAGGATAATTCCTTGTAAACTCCTGAGAAACCACTGTGAAACCCTTAAAACACATGGGACAACCCCTACAAGACACCTAGGACAATCTCTGTTAGCCACTTGGACAACCCCTGTTGGGCACCAGGTATAACACCCGTTAGACACCAAGTGGTTCTGAAACTAAACGCATCATAAAGCAACCTTAGCTACCCAGTCCCCTTATAACGTCACTACTGGAGGGAAAATTCGCTCAAAGGCAGAGCAGGAGGTTACACATACTGAGTAAGGGTGGCACGGGACTGGAGTTTAGTAGGGAGTTTCAGATCCCACAACGCATCTCGATACGTCAACGTATCTCAAATTTACCTATCATATTTAAGACTAATGTTACAAAATTTGGGAATTGTAATTGAATGGTTATTTATGAATGAGGTAAAGTAGTATAGTTATAATTAAATAATTTGGAAATACCTTATAAAATCGGAGAAAAAGCATTGGAGGATCTGAAACCCCAACTCACCCTCACCTTAGCTTACATGAAACCAATTAATTGGCATACCAGCCTAAGTTTTTTGGTATCAGGGTTTTCCAACCACTCTCCCAAAATATTTATTCGGCCCTGATACCTGCTACGTGTAGAATAGCAGGAACATGTTTGTGCTTCGTGTTTTCACCGACTCTGAATTAAGTTGACCTTTAACCACAGATACGTCTGACGAATGTCCTGTTGATACCCCCTATCCAACGCTAGTGCCGCCAAAGCCCAGTTTGTATTTCACAGCTGGGGCCCTCTGACAGCCATGTCTTAGATACATTACCACTATTAAACACCAAGCCACCCCATACAAACTGGAAAGTCCATGAAAAATGCATTCCCCCTCACCTCATGCAAACGGTACAGTGGCATTTTATTGCATTTTTGTGGAACAAATGCATCACCGTACATATACTGCACCACCGTACAAATAACGAAATATCTGAAGGAATTGTGATATATGTGTTCCAGTATCCATTACATAAATACCAGATAATGTACATTAATTACATAGCAATACGACGAAGCAGGAAATGTTCCATTCTCTTCACTTTTAGCAACCTCTCTGGGAAACTGGCCATAAACATGAAATGTAATCGGCATCTATTCTCCATGGTACGAACACGGGTGATGTTAAATAGAGGGCCATCATATTCATTCTCCGAATAGTGTTGTATTTTCTCGAATGAATCGGAGAGGGCGATAACTGTCCCTAATCTACAATAGAGTGTTATAATCTCACGTAGCCTAAATCAGTCACGCCCCGGAGGGGGAGGGGGCGAAGGGCCTCCAGGGTTTGATGGATCTCCTCCAGGGCCCTAATCGGACGGCCCAGCGTCCCCTCCTCCACCGTGACGTCACTCACGTCAGGTATGACGTCACACGGCGCGCGGGGAAGGGGGGGGGACAGTCGTCGCGTCGACTTTCAAAGCCCCACCCGTGCTGTTCTATGCCTGTTTTAGCGGCCTGTCGTCTCCTGGGTGGTGCCCGGCGCCCGTCGTTGCCTCGCTCGGCGTGCAGTGTACTGGGACTGGAGGACGCCGCTCCACTGGGCCCCAGCCGCCCACGTTTACACACACTGTACCGCCCACCACGTTTTTTAGCCGCTGTCTAATGGGCCAGGTTAATACATGCCGTCTAAACACCCTTTACAAAAACGAATACCCCAGGCCCTGTCTTAAGTGCATGCCGTCCCTCCCTGTAGATCCGACATTGTCGAACACGGACTTAGAAAGCGACGCCGGTTTTTCTACGCTGTGCTCAAGGTCTTTTTTATTCACGCACCCAGCTTTATCTTAAGACACACCGGGAAAAGCCAAAGCTTTTTGCCATTATATGAGCAAGAATCGCATGTTACTATTTTTGATATATAGTCATTGCTTTCAGGTCAGATGGTAATTACTTCTACCTGTGCCAATTCCTTTTACGGGCATGATATGGTAAAGAAAATGTCCAATTGTAGGAATACGGCGTTCCCCTGAGCCGTGGGATGGTGAGTACACTGCTGGTGCCCTCCTTGTAGTGTACCTGCGCACGCATGCGTCTGTAGGGAATACAACTAGCAGGGATTCACGACTTGCACGGGGCTGGGGCGCCACCGTCGTTCTCACCTCAAAACGAGGCGAAGTGCTCTGAACTACCATTGACAGGTGTGAATGCCAGGTTAATTATAGGCATGTGAAGGTGTCAAAGTACGCGAATCTATGCTCTACGTGTCGGTATGTTCCTGTTAGGCTACCACAGAAATAGTTATAAGAACAAAGAAATTTATATCTTCATTACAACAAGGAGTGCAGGGGGTAAAACCCTTTATACTGGCTTCAGACTATGCTTGTCTATTTCCTGTACAATTTAATGTAACATGACCAGCCATAATTCCTTTAATATCAAAGTATTTTGTCAAATTCTTTCAACAATTTGCCTATTAACAAGACCACCTGAATATCAACATAGAAAAACCTCCATATTTTTGTTTAGTTAGCTATAAAAAGAATTCCTGCCCTATTATCGTAGCTAGGCACACCATTAAGTAGACACCTGGATAGCAGTTGGCCTCGTTTTCGGGTATGGGATTCCTGGGGATACCCCAATATGGCGGATGCATGCAAGTCGTGAATAGCAATAAACGCCGATCGATGATGGCCTCGTCTACAAAACATTGCTGCAGAACAAGAGAGATTGGCGCATTTCGTGTACACGTGTTTCTTACAATATCGGGACCCGATACAATCTAAAACCATTTTTAGTTTCAGAATTGAGGCGTTCTGCCCAATACTTCTATGATGCACTACAAGTCATAAATACATAGTTTAATATCACCACTCTGCGCTTTCCCTGTGCCAACGACATGGTTACCAAATGTAAAGGGATATGGTCTCTATCTTCTCGTAGATTCAATCATTTCATAGATTTTATCATCAAATACAGAATTGTTAAACCTTGATTACCCTGATATGACCATAGATGTTGAGGCGGCGTTAAACAACCAAGCTAATGGATATCATGGATTCAGCTAACTATCGTATGGTTTCAAAGCATACTCACAGTTAATGCATAATCGGGGTATAGTAACCGCCAGTTACCCCTCTCTTTGAGAAGGAAGCTTGCTGAACTAACTTTATTATTTATATTTAGGCGAGAAATATATGACACTGGTTAAAAAAAGGTTTGTTATTTTGTGGGCATTGGAAGGTGGCTGTCTACGTGGATGCATAATTCCATAAACCAAGGTTATAGTGACGAATCCCCAGATCTGAATCCACTGTCTGAGTGACGACATGAGAGTGAGTCGGCCTCCGGTCGGGTGCTGTGGTGACTGTTGTTTCAGACTCATTTCGCCTACATTGGGTGGCGGTGAGCTGTGTATGGTCGTTACCCGTGGAGGCCCGGCCCGGGGCCCTGCTGGGACTGGGCGGGACTGGGCGGGACTGGGCGGGTAGACGTCAGGCCGGCCCGAGGTGAGCAGGTCACGGCCGGGCCCTGATGAGGTGGTCAGTGGCGGGCGGCGGCCGGTAATTGACCCTACTACACGGACAGGGGCGGCTTTATCAGCTGATCCAACGGGAGGGGGGAGGGGGAAGGGCAGCGAGGGCGGGGTCCGAGAGGGGACAGTTCTCCCCTGGAGTGCCATAGAAATACTTGAGTCCCTAACCCAGCAACAAAGGACTTGGTAAAGCCCCCTCAGGGTCAGCGGAGGTCTGTCGCTTTGGGTTGCAGGCAGTGTCGTTGTGGCCTGAAGTGCTGAGTACTAATGTTCTCGGGCCAGACTTTGGTGCCTTAGGGCTGGGTCTAAATGTTATGGCGCTGGGTCTTACTGTCCTGGGCCTAGGCCTCAGTGACCTAGGGCTGGGTCTCAATGTTTTGGGGCTGGGCCTCAGTGTCGTGGGACTGGGCCTCAGTGGCCTGGGGCTGACCTCAGTGGCCTGGGGGCTGGGCCCCAGCATCTGAGTCTAATTGTTCTGGGGCTGAGTCTAAGTGGCCTTGGGCTGGGCCTCAGTGTCCAGGAACTGGGTCTCAGCATCCTGGGGCTGGGCCTCAGTGTCTAGGAACTGGGTCTCAGCATCCTGGGGCTGGGCCTCAGTGTCCAGGAACTGGGTCTCAGCATCCTGGGGCTGGGCCTCAGTGTCCAGAAACTGGGTCTCAGCATCCTGGGGCTGGGCCTCAGTGTCCAGGAACTGGGTCTCCGCATCCTGGGGCTGGGCCTCAGTGTCCAGAAACTGGGTCTCAGCATCCTGGGGCTGGGCCTCAGTGTCCAGGAACTGGGTCTCAGCATCCTGGGGCTGGGCCTCAGTGTCCAGGAACTGGGTCTCAGCATCCTGGGGCTGGGCCTCAGTGTCCAGAAACTGGGTCTCAGCATCCTGGGGCTGGGCCTCAGTGTCTAGGAACTGGGTCTCAGCATCCTGGGGCTGGGCCTCAGTGTCCAGGAACTGGGTCTCAGCATCCTGGGGCTGGGCCTCAGTGTCCAGAAACTGGGTCTCAGCATCCTGGGGCTGGGCCTCAGTGGTCTGGGACTGGATCTCAGGGCCTGGGTCTGGGCCTTGTTGCCCTATAAGGCTGGGTCTCAGTGTTCAAGGGCCGGACTTGGTATCCTTGGGCTGGGTCAGAGTGTTATGGAACTGGACAGCCATGACAACCTAGGAAAGCCTTACAATACCTACTACGAAGGTTTATACAAAAGACATTTCGAGCCTCCACAATATCAACAACCACCCAGCCAAGTTGCGACGTAACAGTCATGTTATGCGACTATACTTTTTTGGTTTGTCTGTTACTTACAAAATTGTCATGTAACTGTTACATTATTTTTCTGGGAGGTTGAGACCTAACCAAAACAGTATGTTATCATAACGTTCTGGTGAGGTTAGGTCGAGATAAAATCAAAATAGAACGTCATTGTGACATTCTGATTAGGTGAGGTCTAGGCCTCACTTAAACAGAATATTGTTGTGACCTCCCAACAAGGGGAGTTCCCAACTTCACCTAAACAGAATGTTTTTGTGATGTTCTGATTACATCAGGTCTTAACCTTGCCTAAACAGAATGTTATTGTGACTATCTTTTTAGGCCAGGTGTCAACCTAACCTAAACAGAACATCATGGTGACATACTCATTAAGTGAGGTCTCAACATCACCTAAACAGAATGTTATTGTTACATTCTTATTAAGTATAAGCCTCATAAATAAAGTTACAAGAATGTTATCATAACGTCACAATGTAACTTCGCAACAGTTGGTTGCAGCAATGTTATTGGGAGTCATCAAAAGAATGTCACTGTAACCTAACAGTGTATCGTAACAAGAATCAATCCAGAACGTTGCTAGAACATTAATAGAACGTCATATCCTTGGCTGGGCACAGACCCAACACACGATGCCAACATAGCTCTCAATATCGAAAAACCAGATTCTACATCACACATATTCATGTTTCACAACACCATCAACGTGCCGTGACCGACACCCACATGTGTTGCCCCAATCAGTACACCAGCTGAACTCTCACCCCATGGAGAACCCCCATCCTGCCCTACTCCTTACGGCACCCCCTAAGAGCCCTCGGCCCACCCACGTAAGTACCCACACCCACTTACAGCGGTATTGAGGTGTCTTAGCACCCACTCAGCCCCAATGCGGGCCCCGACCCGCCGCCCAGCCCTGGAGGAGTGCTTTCTGGCGCAGTCCGTGCCCGGGCCTTTCAGGCCGCCTTCATCAAGGTGCTATTCACCGTCTGGTCTTCCGGAGCCGGCCGCTACACGGTGTCGGGCGGGGTGCCGGGGGACGCCCCCTCTGCCCCCACCCTGCACCGGGCCCTAATGGCCGTCGGCACAATGCCCGCCCCGCGTCCCCCCCGGCGTCCTCCGGGCGTCCTCCCGTCCCCACTGCCCGCTTAAGGCCCTCCTACACCACCTCCCTCAGCACTTTACCCCACGTCCTTACGGCGCCCAAACCGTACTCCGTCCCCTCCTCTGACACCGCGGTCGCACAACCTTAGGTCTTAAGGCAACTCTACAGGTATATAACAGATACCCGCATATCTATACCCGTCGATAGTATATGCGCCTCTAGTGAACCACGCCTATATACGCAACGTCGCATATGCAACGTCGTTTATACTAAAGACAGTATATACACGACGTCGCCTGTATAGGAAACACAATATACGTGACGAGCATCAACCCATTTGTAAATTTCCATTTTAATATACTACTAACTTATCGGTGTATTATAGAATCAGTACACGCGGCAACGGTACGCCCTGATTAACTGCCGCATACAGTGGCATTGTTCCTTTGTTTTCTAAATTGTATTGATTTCAATGTAATTGTATGGAATTCAATATGATTATCAGAGGTGATATGTAACTGGAAACCCGATTTAGGTGATAAAGTTCCTTCAATGAGATATGATATATGAAAGACTGAATTCTTAAATTTCATTTTATTTATATGCTTGCAGTATTATAAATGGTTTCATCCTTTTTAAATGTATACTTACGTGATAAAAATGCACGATGATAACAGCCTGTCTCGAGATAATGGGACAGACCGGTATCCTGGAATCACCGGCAAACATTTTAAAACCAGTTGTGTACATTAGTTACTACTACTAGCCTGTCGCGTGTATAGTAGATTCAGTCCACGTAACAATGTCGCGTAAATAGTAGAGCCTATTTGGCGAGGTCGCGCGTATCTGTAGCGCCCTTTTCTAGGATAGAATTCAGTACCATTATCCCATTTAAGCGATTGAGGTAAAGCCATGCATTCTTTATTGAACATAGACATTGGTTATTTACCTAAATCCATTCTAAACTGCTTCGTAAACTAAAAGAATTGAGTTCTTTGTGATAAAATTCTGGACGGTGAAGCTTATTTGGCCGACATTTTGAGCATTTTGCAGAGTAGAGTCAATTACATGTATACACATACGGGGGTTAACACTAACAAGGGGATGGGAAAATACGGGAAACATGTGTGTGTCTCTTTATGACTCCAATGCCAACGCCTAACTCAGTGGGTCCAACTTCAGGGGAAGTGCATTCATAATTAACAGGCGGGCGCAATGTAACTCTGCTTTGTAACAGCATACAATCTTTGAAGAAGAACCACGACCCGGGACCACGACTGACCTTTCTGTGAACAAAGACCAAATGTCCGGAGGCTGTGTTGAGTGGATTCAAGTTCAGTGTTAGTGGATGTCATGTTCAGATTTCCTAACCTAATGGGACCAAGTAGCTGCTTTTAGAATTCAGTTAGTGTGATCCTTCACAGCATGTGTATATTATCTACCCACGTAACTTTAGAGGTTTTAGCCACTGCTACGCTGTGTCCGATAGCCCTCCACTGACTCCTGCTCCTGGTCACCCATGTTAATCAGCTGGCGCGGCCTCCAAAATGCCCGACCTACATGGGGCGGGGGGCAGGTGGCTCCACCTGGCCGTGGTGCCCGGTAGGGGACACTGTGACGGGAAGTTTGGGGCCATCCATGCTGTGTGTGTATAGGCCTTGTTGACACCCGGCCACCACCCCCACCTACACCCGGCCACCGCCCCCACCTACACCCGGCCACCGCCCCCACCTACACCCGGCCACCGCCCCCACCTACACCCGGCCACCGCCCCCACCTACACCCGGCCACCGCCCCCACCTACACCCGGCCACCGCCCCCACCTACACCCGGCCACCGCCCCCACCTACACCCGGCCACCGCCCCCACCTACACCCGGCCACCGCCCCCACCTACACCCGGCCACCGCCCCCACCTACACCCGGCCACCGCCCCCACCTACACCCGGCCACCGCCCCCACCTACACCCGGCCACCGCCCCCACCTACACCCGGCCACCGCCCCCACCTACACCCGGCCACCGCCCCCACCTACACCCGGCCACCGCCCCCACCTACACCCGGCCACCGCCCCCACCTACACCCGGCCACCGCCCCCACCTACACCCGGCCACCAACCCCACCTACACCCTGCCACTACCCCCACCTACACCACTCATTGGCGTCCGGTGGCCGCGCCCCGCCCAGTCGGCTAATCGGCGAGCGTCCCAATCAATAACAATAAGCATGGCGGCGGGCCCAGCGCCCCCTGGTGCAGGCCCTGATTGGAGGTGGGCCCGGCGCGCGGCCAGTCGTTAATAACACCGCCCCGACCCGGCCACTCCCGGCCCCAACACGGAGATGGGAGACAATCACGAGACAGGGGGATAGAGACAATTAACCAGTCTACGGTCAGTCCGCTGGTCGGCTGCGTCCAAGCGGCCACACTACAGGCATGCTCTGTGAATGTACCTTTAGGTAGGAGCGCACTCGCCGAGCATCTTTCGAAAATAAAATGTATGAGTAGAGATTGTGAATGGAGGTTAAAGACTGATCCCTATCCGTACATTGGCATATATTTACCACTGGGTTGCGATATCAGTGGCGGATCCCGGTTTTCGAAGAGGGGTCGCGCTTTGCGGTTGTTTAAGTCTTCAACATACTTTTTGGTCGAATTTTCATTACAATAAGCTCAATTGTTTGAGAAAAGGGGAGGGACGCCCGCCCCCATGACCCCTCTAATTCCGCTACTGAGCACGACATTGAAGAGGTTATAAAAAGATGATTAGTGGACACATCAAATATAACTCTTGACGCTACTTCTTTGTGTCAAGCATTTATTGTATCAACATTCAATTTCAATTTGAAAATCAAGCCGCTAAGTGACATTGCCTGAATGATGAGATCAGGGGAAGCAGAGCCTCCCTTGGCGTTAGTGGGAACACAGGGAAGCGGCCCGCTATAGCCTCACTTCTTTACCCACTGTGATAAGTCTATTTGACTAGAATTCGAAGCCTCGTTCAGAAAGTGCCTGTAAAGATTAGTAATCAATAGCCCCCCTCGGACGGCGGCTTGTGGATTAGGCCGCCCCGTCTTTGTGAAACTCAAGGCCCCGAATCTGTGGGCATGCGCAGCAAATTGCTTGTATCGGCTTTCCCGAATGGTGTCAAGGCATTAGAGGATGTTGCAGAGCGCCATGTTTGCGCGTCCCTCCGACAATATACGAGTATGTATGCGGCCCGCCGGGGGCCGGGGAGATCCGCCCCGCCCGCCTCACGCCTAAAGCCGCCGGGCGGGGGCGCTGCGACTGGTGGGCGCCGCGCCACCTGGGGGCAGGGCGCCGCACCAGGTCGGCCGGGGGGTTCTGCACCAACTTCACAGTGGGCCACTCTCACACTGCATACACCATACGCGCGCCATTCAATTGCCTATTTTTTCAAATACATGTAACATGATATGTTATGAAGTCTTTTTTGCTCTACTATAAGGTTTGAATGGGTTATCAGGTGGAACTAATGATAGATATAATTGGATATAATTCTATATACATGCAATTAAACTTTCTCAAACTTTTTTTTTTTCGATTTCGTTTTAGGAATTTTATATCTTTTTTCTTTCCAATGGTGTTTAATCTGCTGACATTTCACTTTGAAAAGCTCATCTTTCTTGTTTCTACAAGGAACCGACCTTCTATGAAGTTTATGACGGTAAGCAATTTTAGCCCTTGACATTTGTCATATAATATTCCGCTGATGAAGTATTTCATTATGTGGTTGGCAATTCAAGTAACTGAACTGGAATCTAACGTTTGATTATCTTTGGTTAATTTGCTGACGATTACAATTTTTAAGGTCATTTGCAGTTATCATCTTTTCTCAACGAAAGTCGTTCGGTAGAAGCCAATCTTTTTACATGAGGTTGGTATTCACTAGAAGAAAGTGTTATAATGATATCATATTGTAGTGAAGTAAAGACCCTAATGATATAGAATACCGTTATCTTTTAATGAAAGAATATAACAATGATATCATAGTGCAATCTCATAATGATGGGTTTCAGAGAAGTTACTGGTCACCATCAATTAGTGCCATTCAAAATAACCATGAAAGGAAGGGACAGGGCCAGGTTGTGGGGCAGAGTGGGGACCAGGCAGGCGGGGAACATGTGGCCGGGTAACAACTCAGCCACAATAGTGGGGTTTGCCAGGTTTGTCTTTGGAGACAGAAAGGAATGCATAGAGTTTTTGATGGTGGAGGCCTAATACTTCGCTGCTTCAAGACACCTGTATGAACACCAGTTAGGGGTGACGTCAGAATTCACCAGAGCAGGCCATTGCATTAATAAGAGTAACAAAATAATGATCATGGGATTTTATGCCATCTCTAATGGTTCTTGTGAGAAGAATTTAGGTCAAAAATAAATTGAAAATATTGTGCCGACTATCTTAAGGATTGACACGGGAGGTTGAGCCACCATTTGCGTTTTTGCAGATAAAATAGCATCTATATTAGCTACAGTACCATATTATACATCAAATGAAAGCTAATACTTTTCCCCATCTAATGGCATAGTGATGCACATTTTAAGTTGGAAATTTAAGAAATTATGAATTTAAAACTGATTTTTTCAATTTATTTTTATGAACATCGGTACCTCAATAACCATAAAAGCAATCATACTGTGACTTTCAACACATGTTCTTAACATTCTTCTCGAGAGAAGGGTGTCTCAGTTTATTAATGTTGGTCCTAGTTTTCATTTTATGTGAAAAAACGGGCAACTTTTTACACATTTTTTCAACATTTTTTTCTATGTGACATAAAATAAAAACCAAGAACTAAATGAAGAATCTGAGACACGCTTCCCTCATCATGAGTGTCATGAGGCTTTATACAAAATTTCAGCTCCTTATGTTCAGCGGTTACTGAGATATACTTGTTCAAAAATGTTAGCAAAAAATTGAATTTTTGTATTTTCGGCTTAATATATCAGTGCCTAAATGTTTAATTGTAACATATTGTATATTGCCTGATAGACCATATATTCAAATATTATATATTGTACATTATGTGGATGTCCTGCTGAAATTGTGCAACATAATGACTGAAAACTGGAGGTACCGGGAATCATGCACCAACACCCAGTGTCAATCCTTAAATGGAATTTCAGTAAAGTCATACGACGATGACCAGCCAGAGTTTTTGAGTCAATGATAATGACGGTGAAAATGCCCACTGGTCTGTTAAGTATTTGATAGAAGTACCTTTTCTAGACTGCCATAAGTGGCTGAGAAAGCAATCATGTCCTTGACAATCCCTGCCTCTACCCCCGACCCCTACCCCCCCCCCCCCCCTGTTCCCAGTGCCCGATCCCCACTTACGGCCATCGCACAGCCTTGCCCTGACCTCTAGCGGCTAGCATGATGTATACCAGATAGGGTGTCAGGATAAGGTCTGACCCTCTCGAGCCAATTCCTCCTGGGTCCTTATCTGGAGCCTAGCCATACATTGTGTATAGGGGTCCCGTTAAGCCATCTTGCTACGTGGGTAGGTTGATGTGTTGGTCCCTGGGTCAGGCTGGCTGGCTGTAGGCAGTGTACAATACTCCAAAGGTTAAGAAAAAAAACGTAACGTCATAAAGTCAAGTGCTATTGAAGTTAACAAGTTTCATCAATACTTAGGAAATGTCCTTTTGTATTTTGCTGCCTCACATCCTAACTTGTCCATCCATTTACCCATTTTCTGAAGGGCGTGCAAGTATCATGCGTCCTTTTCTCGTCAATTTCAAGTGGCAAGTTTGAGTTCACTTCGCCACCCACAGAAAGTAAGTGTATATGCCATTCATCAAAAATCGGATTTTAACAAATCTGATTTCTTGCTTTGCATTGTAAGATACAGAAAATAACCAGATAATGCCCATCTGCTTTCTACCAAAATTAGCACTTAAAATGTCACACTATTTAATACATACCTTTAGGTGTTCAATATTGCAACCATTGCGTAACAATCATCATCAACGTAACAGCAAACAATCCCACATCACTTGGTTATTTCAAACAAATCAGCCTGATTGATGAAAATCTTTTCAGCAGAAACAACCAATGTCAGTTGTCCCCCTATACTACTTACACCATGGACAGTCCCCCATCCCTATATACTACTTACACCATGGACAGTCCCTCATCCCTATACTTCTACCACGAGGGTTAACCCCCCACCCCTATATACTACTTACACCATGGACAGTCCCTCATCCCTGTATACTACTTACACCATGGACAGTCCCTCATCCCTATATACTACATACACCATGGACAGTCCCCCATCTCTATATACTACATACACCATGGACAGTCCCCCATCTCTATATACTACTTACACCATGGACAGTCCCCCATCCCTATATACTACTTACACCATGGACAGTCCCCCATCCCTATATACTACTTACCCCAGGGACAGTCCCTCATCCCTATATACTACATACACAATGGACAGTCCCCCATCTCTATATACTACTTACACCATGGACAGTCCCCCATCCCTATATACTACTTACACCAGGGACAGTTCCCCATCCCTATATACTACTTACACCATGGACAGTTCCCCATCCCTATATACTACTTACACCATGGACAGTCCCCCATCTCTATATACTACTTACACCATGGACAGTCCCCCATCCCTATATACTACTTACACCATGGACAGTCCCCCATCCCTATATACTACTTACACCATGGACAGTCCCCCATCTCTATATACTACTTACACCATGGACAGTCCCCCATCTCTATATACTACTTACACCATGGACAGTCCCCCATCCCTATATACTACTTACACCATGGACAGTCCCCCATCTCTATATACTACTTACACCATGGACAGTCCCCCATCTCTATATACTACTTACACCATGGACAGTCCCCCATCTCTATATACTACATACACCATGGACAGTCCCCCATCCCTATATACTACTTACACCATGGACAGTCCCCCATCTCTATATACTACTTACACCATGGACAGTCCCCCATCTCTATATACTACATACACCATGGACAGTCCCCCATCCCTATATACTACTTACACCATGGACAGTCCCTCATCCCTGTATACTACTTACAACAGGGACAGTCCCCCACCCCTGTATACTACTTACACCATGGACAGTCACTCACCCCTGTATACTACTTACACCAGGGACCGTCCCCCATCCCTATATACTACTTACAGCAGGGTCAGTCCCTCATCCCTGTGCTAATCACAGGGTAAGTCCCCCATCCCTATATACTACTTACACCAATGGTAAAGTATCAATTGTAAAGTAAAGTATTGTTGGGCTAAAGTTCAAATTTTGTGTTGTCTCATATGATACTTAAAAATGTTTTAGAAATGTTTCAGTTGTTGCCATAACGTTTATTAAAGTCAAAATGTGGAAATACTGCTAAGATTAAACATATCTTTCCCATGGAAACCAGGTCATGTGACATTTTAGACATACCTAATACTAGAACTTTCAAGCTACATCATGCAAAAAACAGTTTGTTGCTATCTTTCTTAGAACAAAATTGAGAGTAAGTGTATTTTGTTTGCATCATAATTTACCATCACATAATATTAATGTACATAAATATTATATATTGGTGTAACTTTTCATAACTTTATCATCTTAAAATGAGGGCAGGCTCACAGCTCAGTGTCTACTGGGAATATCTAAAAGGTGTTAATATTTTTTAGAAAACCTGTAACTTGTTCTGCAATCATCAACTATCTGAAAAAAAAACCTAAATCGCAGCGCAGTTCAGATAAAGCATTTTCCTGTGTTTTCACGATTCTAGGACAATCACCCCTGGGACAACTACCCCTGGGACAACTACCCCTGGGACAACTACCCCCTAGGACTATTGCCCCCTAGGACTATTACCCACTAGGACTATTACCCCCATAGGACAACTACCCCTGGGACAACTACCCCTTAGGACAATTACCCCTTAGGACAATTACCCCTATAGATAGGACAACTGCCCCTTAGGACAACTACCCCTCTAGATAGGACAATTACCCCTATAGGTAGGACAATTACCCCTTTAGGACAACTACCCCCTTTGATAGGACAACTACCCCCATAGGTAGGACAACTACCCCCTTTGATAGGACAACTACCCCCCTTGATAGGACAACTACCCCCCTTGATAGGACAACTACCCCCATAAATAGGACAACTACCCCTATTGGTAGGACAACTACCCCCATTGGTAGTTAGTCCTACCTATGGGGGTAGATCAAAGGGGTAGTTGTCCTACTAAAGGGGGTAATTGTCCTATCAAAGGGGGGTAGTTGTCCTACCAATAGGGGTAGTTGTCCTATCAAAGGGGGTAGTTGTCCTACCTACGGGGGTAGTTGTCCTATCAATGGGGGGGGGGGTAGTTGTCCTACCTATGGGGGTAGTTGTCCTATCAAGGGGGGTAGTTGTTCTATCATAGGGGTAGTTGTCCTATCTGTAGGGGTAATTGGCCTAAATGGGTAGTGGTCCTATATATAGGGGTAGTTGTCTTATCTAAAGGGGTAGTTGTCCTATAGGGGTAGTTGTCCTATGGGGGTAGTTGTCCTATCCATAGGGGTAGTTGTCCTAAGGGTTGGTTGTCCCAGGGGTAGTTGTCCTATGGGGGTAATAGTCCTAGGGAGTAATAGTCCTAAGGGGTAGTTGTCCTAGGGGGTAGTTGTCCCCAGGGTAGTTGTCCCAGGGGTAGTTGTCCCAGGGGTAGTGGTCCCAGGGGTAGTTGTCCTGTCACCGTTTTCACAATTACAGACAGACAGACAGACAGACACATACACACACACAAACATACACATACACACAAACACAGAGGATATTGAATTCAATGCTGAAAAGCATTAAGCGAACATAAATGCGACCGCTGCAAAATTGCCGTGTATAACATTTATCTAATCTTTAACGGACTGTTGCATACATAGACAGTATTTAATTCATAATTGTCTAAACGTTCTGTTTGTCAGCATCATAAATGTGTGTTCACTGAAACTAACAGCAGACTAGGTAATTGTACAACTAGGCCTATGGTTTGGAAATCAGAGTCATTGGATGGAAAACGCCATTTCCGTAATCAAAGGCAGAGGTTTTGATTTTGATTTTGAAGGTTACTTAAATGTGAGGCATGTCTCATGTTTCCTTTATGCACAGTTAGTTATTTCGTTTTGTTCCTCATTTAAAAAAAATACTAAGAACACTGCATAGGAATTTATCATTGTATAGCCACTTATAAGTCAAAGCAACAGAACACTTAATGAAAAAAAAAACTCAGATGGGGACATTGCAATACTGAATTCTGTGTCTGTGTATCCCTCTCTCTCTCTGTGCGCGGTGATTTACGAATACCCCCGACTCGCTGCTGCTCCTCCAGAAGGTGTTTACAGTGAGGCTACGACCACAGCGCCATCTAACGTCCGCCGAGAAGACGACCACATCGGTCTTCATACAGGCCCCGTCTGTGTCCACCATCCGTCCTTCACTGTTTAACCTGTTGCAGAGATGACCTCAGTGTCCCTACAGTAGGTTTACCTGTTCTGTGGGACTGCCTACAGACACAGCCCCCTCCCCCTTCCCCCGCGCCCCACGCCCGGTCGTCACTCTTACCGTAGACCTACCCTCAGTCTGAGACGTTTAGTCGGTGTCGCAGTTGACCTGTTTGAAGGTTAAGGGTTGGCGTCGGCAGTAACCTATATCGCCATGGCAACCCCCTCCCTGCACCCACGCCCCTCTTCCAGAACGTTGTGTTCGTCACACCACAATTATCATTCCGACAGCTCCTTCTTGTCGTCCTACTCGTCCCTCCCCTTCACTGACAGTAATCATGGTACCTTTCTTATCCAACTATCATCACACGGCCCAGCGCACCCTAAATTACGACCCACACTCCCATAGATCCCACACTCCCTGTACCTCACACCCCAGACTCCCGACCCTACACATCACACTCCTATAGATCACACCTCACACTCATTGTCCCTCACACCTCATTCTACCCTTACTTTACCCCCCTCACGCCTGCACATCCCACACCCCACACTCCTTGAATCTCCCACTTCACAATCCAAAAAGCCACACATTAGACTTCCCTCACACACCCAACTACTATAGAAAACACCCCTTTAAGTCATAACCCACACTCCCATAGGCCACACCCCACAATCCTATAGGTCACACCCCACACACCTATACCTGATTCCCCCAACTCCTTTTCATCTTGACCCACACCCCACACCCCACACACCCCACACTCTCTAAACCTCACACCCCATACTCCTTGAATCTCCCACTCCACAGTCCAGAACCACTCGCCTTCCCTCACACCCCACAGACGTCGGCCGGCCTCTCCCGCCCCGCCCGCCAAGTCTCTGTGTTAACGAGATTGAACAGGCTCATCAAACGCAAATGAAACAGAAAATATGCCTGCAGTCGGAAAAAGGAAATCATTAATACCATTTTCCTTTTTGACTTGCAATTTAAGCCTTCTTTCTCCTTTAATAAACACGAATTTTTACGTTAAGATAGAAAACTGAAAGCTGGAAAAAAGTGAATGACACTGTCTTATTCAGCTAACCCACATAAGATCAAAAAAAGTTAATAGAAGTGTCTTTGGAACGCTTGTCTAATTCTCACACAACAGATAGGACCCGATGAAAGCGTCATTACAGATAATTATTTATCAGAACACTATCATGTCTTTAAATAGGCCTATGTATCGATCCTTAAGTTAAAACAAGGACATAAGGAGTAATCTCATTACACTCTATTTTTAGTCTCAGAGAGCTGGGCTTGAACGGTCGCCGAGCATCAGGCAGACTGCTTCACGGGGAATGTCGACGGGGTGTTTATCAACGTGGCGCGGAGGTTAATGGGTCTCCGTCTTTTCATTTCTGAAGTTTTGTTTATAAACATCTTAAAGAACAAACTTAATTATTACAAACAACTTTGTGAAGTTTTCTCCAAGTTCTGTCTAATGTCACGGCCCCCTTGACAAGCCTTCAGAAGACGCTGCAGCACCATGGGAAAACTCATCAGGTCCGATGGGGAAAAGACTTCTGAAATTGCCATCTGAAAAATGTGACGGAAAGGGGAGGTCCGAGGGCAGAAGAAAAAGTGGCTGCCATTTGAATTGGATATCTCGAAAAGCAAAGGTTTGCAATCAGCTGGCTGTGAGTCGACTTCTAATGATCCAATTTGATAAATGAGTTGAATGCCTCATTAGCGTCTGCATGCACATGGCGTGTCGGGCTCAAAATGTACTCACAACTCAATTTAAACAACATGATTTAGATACAAAAGACAACACCACTCCTTTCTTCGGGCCTGAGGAGATGGCACTGGTAAAATAAACAGGGGCATTCTTTACGTTTTCGAGAAGCCAAGCCTGTATAGATAGATTTCTAAATACGTGTTGTGTTCAAAGAAATCTCTGATTTGTTTTACATGTCTCTAATTGAGGTGGAAAGGCATCTCACTTAACACACTTAACACACTCACCTCTTTTCCTCATCCCACTCCGCAGGCACAGACACTCTTCACTGTGCCGCCATGCTACCCGGTCTCCGAACCCTCCGCCCCACAATACCCATTACTACCCCTGTAAAATCCCCTCCCAGAACATTCCCGGCTCAGATATGCCCTAACCCACATTATTTCTTCAAATACTTACTTCCACCCCAGGCAAGCAGCTACAAAACGGGCATGTTCTGTGTCCAAACCTTTTTGGTGCAACATTGGGTGCCATCGAAATAACATAGCAAGAACCAAAGCAGAACTAAACAGAATGTTGCTCCAACGTTATAGTGACGTTGCATTCTTGCTTGGGACCCCTGAACAACACACATCCATCGCCACCTCTTTCTCCCTCCTTTATCACAGTAATAATTCACCCTCTGACACAAAAACACCGGGCCCTATCCTATGACCCTCCCCCTTGTCACTGTACATCGACGCACACAAATGCGATTACGACTGTAGAACCCCAGCCATATAATACCCCTGGTATACATGATATAGAGCTTTCTACCCTAAAATCTTCCTTTATTTTCATAGTAAATAGATCCTCTTCCTCTACCCTCACATCCACAAACAATAGCAACTTCTGACCACTCCAACGTATCTCGATCCTCTGAACGTCCATGTCCACTCTAGAATTATCCATCAAGGTTTGGAAAATACAAGATAAATGTGAATTTTTAATATATTTTAGAAGGGAAGTCCCTGGTAAGTTATATTTGAGATACGAACCTATATTTTTGCTGAGATACAGTATAGGCTAGCGCTCACATTATGGAATGCGTCTAAGTTAGTGCAGCCACTACACCTCTGTACAGTCCTATTGTTGACCATCCATACACCCACTCACTAGTGACCTCACCCACACATCCCTATCCTTTACTGTACACACCCTGATCACTACCCCCCTCTCCCGCTCTTTGGCCGTGTGGTGGGATTGTGGAGTTATCTGACAGTTGTTTGTCCCCCGTCTCCCGAGCCCTGCCTATAGGTGCCGGTCGATGCAGCCCCGCCTGGCGGCAAACACGCGCACGTCAACCCTTTAAGTTTTTCAGATCCGCACACAAAGACAGATAAAACATACCTAATGTAATTTATCTGTTAGTCGGCGCCGGACGTGCCTGTCACGGCCATGCTGCCGTGCGATCTGTGCCCGGTCCGCCTTGTAGACAGGGGAGGTCCGTGAGTATAGGGGGTTTGGGAGTATAAGGACGACGTCTGATGTGGGGCGGGCAGTGTGCGTGCCCGGCGATAAGCTGGGTGGGTGGGGGGGGGGGGGGGGGCACCCACGTGACAACAAGGGGGGGGGGGGCAGCGTCTGTCATGGCGGCAACACAGCGCCACCTACCGCCTACACAGACCCACCTAACTCCCACATGGCTCTGTCCCGCCGGAACAGGACTACGGCGCCGCTTCCGGTCGGACCATGGTCGGCGAGCTGCTCCTCGGACGGCGGGTGAGCTGCTCCCCTCACCTACTCATTCCCTCACCCGGTCCTCACCCGCTCATCCGCTCACCCGCTCACCCACACACCCAATCACCCATTCTTACATTATCTCCTCACCCGGTCACGCACTAACTTGCTCACACGTTCAACTGCTCACCAACACACCCATTTCCACTCATCCATATCCACTTATACCCACTCACCAACTCATCCACTGACTCCCCCACCCCTACGCGCACCCACATCCGTGCCCCTTGTCCTCAATGAGTGATCGATTCATTTCATAACCCGCGCCCCTGTAATTTACCCATTTTATAGCGTGTCTAAAGGCGGCCGGAGCGGCGGCCCTCCACCATAAATCTACCAGGTTTTGAAGAGCGCTTCATAAATTGCCGCCCAGACTAGAACAACACACTGTCTCCAGGGTAACAACGCCGGCATGGTCGGAGATTCGAGCGCTCTCGGCCATAACGCAAATGACTGCATGTTTTGTCCGTGTAATTTAACGGGAGTGAAGGGGGCGAGGTGCGGAGAAGAGTGAGCAGGACCTGAGAGACGGCCGACTGAGGCCGACCAGCGTGGTGCGGGGATAAAAGCGGCCTGCTGCCACCGAGAGGCCGCCATTCAGAAGCGGGGATTAAGCCCACATGCAAATGATATCATGTCAAGGAAGTCGGGGAAATGACGGCCAGCGACTTGAGTAAGAAAGCAAATAGGGCTATCACGTGACCAAAAAGAAGTCCCGTGCCGGTCGATTACAAGTGCCTACACACGTGACTTCCTGCCTTGACTGATATATTCATACGCCGGAAGCCAAGTACGTGAGAGGAACGCATGCGCACCGTAGGCCGAGGACCCTGCGCCGTTTTTCCCTTTCTCAAAGAATGGAAGTGTCCTGTTTCATTCAAAGAACTGATCCATCCGACTCGGTTTTGGACAGTATCTCTTCAATATTGAATTTACTTGAAACTAACAAAAACGTGGTTTTTTTTTACTTGAAGAACAAGATCGTGATAACATTGTAGGCCTACACTAGATTCAACAATCCGATGAGGTTTTAGGAGAGTAATAGTTTCCAATCTGAATTGTAACCAGGTTCCCGGACGGTTTGAATTTGAATGTAGCACAAAGCGGCCTGCTGAGGACGTTGGCTCGGCAGTAATGGGCGCGTCAGGCGACAGGAGCCTGGAGGTGGCGGCCCACGTCCAGCCGCACCCACCTCCTTCTTCACCAAGTGTAGGCTATCAAAATACGCCCCCGCCCTGACTCCCGCGCCGCCCGCGGGAACAGGCGACGAATCAAAACACCGCCAAATGTCGTCTGCGCCGGGCGGAAGCGGCTGGCCCGAGGCGGGCGATAATACGGGAGCAGACGTGTACGTCGTGGTCGGGTGCACCCAATGATGGCGGCCCTGCCTGGTGACGGGCACGGGCCGACCGCTGACGACGGGACGTGACGGCCATATTACACGTCCATCAATATGAAAGGCGAGAAGGTGACAATGACGGAGCAGGTCTCAGATAGAGCATTGTTTAACCCGCCGCCGTCACCCACCCCAGAGGGCGCACCCACTCCATTCTCAATCGTGGTCAGGCCGTATGGCCACGCCATAATTATGGCTAAAACAAAAGGATTGGCTTTATAAAACATGTCATCTGTCTTTGATTTGGTGTCGTGTTGTGTTTCTGTGGTCTGAGAGAGGAGGGGCTCATATTACAAGGTGGAAGATGCATCCATCGCCGCTGATCCCTGTTTCGTCACACCCATGTATAACACATGCGTAGGCCTAATATAAAGCACTCTGCCAATATACCATTCGAAATCCGATTCGATTTTGGTGTGGTATAAATGGTCCGTATAGATATCCTCCCATACTGCAGGGGATGCTTCAAGGGAATAGAAATAAAGTAACAGTGACGGCCTGAGAATGTAAAAAGCACATGTCTGAACACGGTGTAGGTAGAGGTAGGGGTGACGGGGGCGGCCATGTAACGTTATGTGAATTTAATCACAAATGAGCAATAGTGTCAAGAGCAATGTGACAAGGCCTAACTAGTATAGTACCGTGATAGCGTTGGTCATATAAGGTGCACACGTTGGAGTACATGCAGTATTGTTCGTTAGCGTGAAACATATGTGGCAATGATTGTTTTCCATTCGTTGTGTGCGGTAGGCCCACTTCCTTACAGCCCAGTCCAACTCTATGTATTAGACATTGGGCGGTGATTGACGCGTTGTTTCCCGGCGTGCCCTTTGTCCCTGATACGGCGGTGGGGCGGTAAGGGGCCCTACTGGGGGTGTTTCCGCAGTCCATCAAATAAACATCCCCTGTCCTCGCCCTCCCCGCCCCTCCCCGCCCCCCGTCCTCAAGCCGCCAACCCCGGCCTCCCGTGTCAGCGTCTCAGAGCATCTGAAAGCTCTATTAATAATTCAATTTAGGAAATTGCTTTCCGTGATTGATTACACACTTTTTCAGACCAGAAAAAGAGGATACAGTGGTAGGGCCGAATTTTACACCCCAGGAGGTGGCCGGGCCGGGCTTTCTTCCGGATCAGAGTCCGTCTGTCCATTCTGCGGAATGATTGGCCCTTTATCGCGGAAGTCCGGGTTGGAAAGCCATTAATACCTGGGCATGCGCAGCGGACCTTCAAATAACACATAAAGGTAATCAAGAATTCAAATTTCACCGAGTGGAGCGTTTTCAGCAGGCGGAGCTGGGCCATAACGCCCTCAGCCCAGACCTGGTGGAAAAGGGGCACCAGGGGCCGGGGGCCACCAGGCTGGACCAGGCGGCTGGTGCCCTGGTCGGACACTGCCCCCTGGCGGCCGGGCTGTAACTGATGGCGGGCCCGGGCCGCCCGCTGAGGCCGCATCAGGCACCACGCTGCCGGCCTCCGGGGGCCATGACAAATAGTTCCTATTATTTCATGTTATGGCACATTTCCCGTAGAGCGCAAGGAAATCCGCCTTTTACCAACAACCTCCCCCATCACCGGACCGTTTCGTTTCCACCCTCGAGGCGTATTCGAGCAGGACGGACGCACTCAATGTGGGAGGAGGGGAGGTGCGGGGGTCGCACCTGCCGGCCTGTTTTGAGAGGCACCACCTGGGCCGTCCTCCTACCTCCAAGGCCCGCCACGAATCTCACCCACCCAACCCACCCACCTACACATCTATCAAACTAGGCATCCTTCCAGCAACTCATTTATCCAGCCATCTCTTCAGTAATCCACCCACATACCCACTTTTCCGCCCGTTTATCCAGCCAACCTTCCATACATTCCCTTTACCTTGCCAGACATTTAAAGAGGAACTCTGCAAATAAGCAGGCTAGAATTGCACACTGTATTTTCTCATAATGCATCGAGATGAAGACAGGGTTTCAGGTCATGATGACAGGGCTTTAATCCTAACTTAGTACCCCATGCCCAATAATCGCCTACAGCAGGCAGGAAGGTGGTGTTGACGGGTTTAGTCCTGACCCAGTGTCCCCCTCCCACCAGTCCCCTACAGCTGACAGGAAGGTGGTGTTGACGGGTTTAGTCCTGACCCAGTGTCCCCCTCCCACCAGTCCCCTACAGCTGACAGGAAGGTGGTGTTGACGGGTTTAGTCCTGACCCAGTGTCCCCCACCCACCAGTCACCTACAGCAGGCAGGAAGGTGGTGTTGACGGGTTTAGTCCTGACCCAGTGTCCCCCGCCCACCAGTCCCCTACAGCAGGCAGGAAGGTGGTGTTGACGGGTTTAGTCCTGACCCAGTGTCCCCCACCCACCAGTCACCTACAGCAGGCAGGAAGGTGGTGTTGACGGGTTTAGTCCTGACTCAGTGTCCCCCTCCCACCAGTCCCCTACAGCTGACAGGAAGGTGGTGTTGATGGGTTTAGTCCTGACCCAGTGTCCCCCGCCCACCAGTCCCCTACAGCAGGCAGGAAGGTGTGTTGACGGGTTTAGTCCTGACCCAGTGTCCCCCGCCCACCAGTCCCCTACAGCAGGCAGGAAGGTCCTGTTGACGGGTTTAGTCCTGACCCAGTGTTCCCCGCCCACCAGTTGCCTCCATCTGGTGGCAGGAGGCGCTAAGCTGATTACCTGCCGCCCCCTCTCACCCCCACCCCCACCTCCACTTTAATCAAATCAAACCCGGCCGCCACGTGGAGGGTATATCTACGTCACGTGATGGTCTATTTGGCGCGGCGGTCGGCCTCACCTCATGAAGGCGGCAAACCGCCCGTCACAGTTACCGCCCAACCAGGGGCGGCAACTGGAAACTGTCTTTGTAATAAACAAATTTGACCAAATTTGAGCGGGCGATCCGATTTCACACAAAATCGTCGAGGGAAATCTGTGGGTGCAGATGGAAGAGGTTTTTACACGGATTTAGATATTAAATGTTTATCAGATGGGTAATCTTTTGCTCGTCGTTTTCGTGATGATTCATAGGCGTAATCAATATCATTTTTCATCAAAGAATGTACGTTATTCTTGTGACTGCACTGATAGCTTCTATGGGATGAGGTATAATCAAGATAGACCTTCTCTGATTATAATCGAAAGCAATTCAATTGGATTATGGAGTTATAAGATTATAGATTAAACGGTCAGACTAATTTACAGAAAATCTTGTTTGGATATATCACATATCACGGGTTCGTACTTTTATCTTTCAAAGTGTAAAACGTTAATCAGGTATAGAAACATCCATAGGACCTTATATAATTATGAATAGCGAAATATTTACAGTCCCCTAGTAAAGTCCTAACCAATGTAGCTCCTCTTTTTGGGACCTTTCTAAAGCGAATACAATGCCATTGAGAGCATTGGTGTGTAGATGAGTTCCATATGTCGCAGGTGGATTATAAGAAATGGCTATGTCGCTTCTGACTGCGTTTTCATTTGTCATGCAGATTCCAAGAGCCTCTATGCCATATGTTGAATGTATACATAGTATAGACCAAGAGGACACAAAGCAATTGTTATTGCCCGGGCTTGCGCATACCGTCTAGGGCTTTAGCCTGACACGTAGGTGAATGTAAACTGGGGCAATAACAATTGCTGAGTGTACCAAAGTCTGTACTTGATTTCAGTTACACAGAAACATTAATGTTGAAAATACTTACTGAAAATGCCAAAATTCGGCACTAGCATTGACTCAAAGGTATGAGGCCGTATTGCCCTCCAGGGCAATAACGGATCTTCTATTTACTGGTTTCTGAGACGGCAGGACAATGGTGAAGGTATAAGGGCTGGGGTCCTGATATAAAATAAAGACATACCCCTGTCATGTTCATTTTCATGTCCCTGTCAGAAAGCCCCATGCCTGATGTCGAACTTTAGAAATAGCCATGTGTGACTGTCGACAGTCTGCAGTCTCAGTCTCCACCCATCAGCTCTCACCGTCGTGCCTGTTGACACTTGGCGTCCCGCGTCGCTCTCTGCCGGTAAACTGCCGGTAACAAACTTAATTGACAGAAGGAATAGAGCCATAAAAATAGTTGATATCTTGATGCAACCGATATTTCCTATTATCGGCTTCGCTATGCTGTTATTTGTCGACGCCTGACGTGGATCGGGTTTCAGGCCCCGGGCAGCCCGCGGCCTGCACCCCGGGCACAGCTTACAGGTCGTTACGGGACGCCAAGAAATGAAAGGCTTCGCTTGAAAGTCTTTTTGAACGAATCAACTGGCTCTACCTATTTATACAACGTTGCCTCTGTCCAACATTGCAAGTATATCAATAATTCCGTGTAATTCGGTGTTGGTGTTTGGTTCTCTCGATTACTACCTTGTACACACATTTAAGGCATTCGTGGCTAGCATACAGTAATTACTGTTTGACCATTGATTAAATGTGCGACAAAAACATGCTGAATCTGAGTTCAGCAAATTCAATTACAACATTTGTACAATGTACAGGAACAGACAATTACCGTATTCAGAATTAATTATTTTCACATTCTTTATCTTGCCTAGACATTGTGGATGTGGTAATAGTCTCAACCACAATGGTCCGCTACACTAAAGTACAATTGAGGTGACATAAGAAACAAAAATCCTAAGCTTCTTGAATAGTGACCGCTTTAACGCTGTTTCAAAACTGCATATAAAAGTGAATTATTCGATTTTAAATTCCCAATATCTGTAATTCTTGGTCCATTTTATACAAGACATAAACAAATAGAGACAAATATTACATTTTAAAAGATTATAATGTGCCAATATAATTGAATGAGTCTGAATCCAGCTCCTTGTCTATCCTTACACCCCTACACAAAGTAGCCCCAGACTGCACATTGTGCCTATATTGATAGGGTCTAAAATGGGTATAAGGCAGTCTTAATGTACCATTTGTAGACTTGCCTCAGAATGCATGCATCTATATGGATAGCATAAAACAGGCGCACAACAGGTTCGGGGGCTAGTCTGCAAAGGGTATTAGAATGTAAAACGACCTTAATTCATCTCAACAGTTGAGCCTTAGAGTGTATCCGGGCTTTTACAGCACGTGTAGGCGAGGACTGTGCGGTTCATTAGGACCACTTGAAGTGGCCGGCGACCAGACGGGCTGTACCTGAGGCTGATCATACAGAGATAACGATAATGGCCCTAGTCTGGAGACCCACCCCCGACCCGCCTGACGGGCAGGACGCCGTGTGGCAGAGAGGGCCGCGCTGAGGCGCACCTTCTTCGCCCTTATTATTACCGCCAAGCAGGGCCGCCTAGGTTGCCCCAAGTGAACACGCCCCCCTCCCCCCCCCCCGCCCCCAGTCCCCCGCCCCCTGCACCGTGCAGCCCGGTGTAATGGCTTTATTTGGGCCTGGCGTGCCCACAGGGCAGAGAGGGGCGGCATGTTGTCGTTTTATCTCCTGCCTGGAGACTCCTCCGTTATATCAGCGCCTCCAGCACTGTGTAATGGATTGCCGGGAAAGTCTGGCAGTTTTAATTCACTATTCCCCATGAAATTGTGTTCAAATTGCAATTTAAAGACTGCGCAATCTTTACTTCATAGCGTTTTCTGAAATTGATTTCGACCAGAATGTTCCATATAGACCAACTCGAGACTTTGAAAGGCCTTCATTATGCTTCCAAGAAGTAATTACAGTAAAGAACATGACACTATAATTATATGTTAGCTGTGTGGGGACCGCATGGCTCAAATTCCTGCAGAACAGCCCTGTCTTCAATTCCCAACTGCTCCCATGTCCCTTACCGTACACCTTTCAACATCTCCTCACTCAGAAGCTCACCAACAAACCTACTCCCCTCCCCCTTCCCTTTACCTTTACCTTTACTGTACAACTTTTAATATCACCTCACTCAGAAGCTCACCGACAGACCTACTCCCCTTCCCCCTTCCCTTTACCTTTACTGTACAATCTTAGAAGCTTAACAACAAAACCTACTTTCCTGTTGCTTACCATACTCCTTTTATTATCTACTGACTGAGAAGCTTATCGATAAATCTTAACCGATACCTTTTAACATCCCATCAACTTAGTAGCTAATGATCCTACACTTTCAGCTTAAGAATCAACCTTCTTTGCAACGTAATGTACACTGAAGCCATTTGACTCTCCCCCTCCCCGCCGCCCCCTGCCCCCTATAAGACGTCGGTGAGGGTGCTTCATTAGGCGTGGCGAGAAGTGAGCCCATGGCCAGCTGCCCGGGGTACGTGGAAGGTCAAACGTCCAGCTCACACCTCCGTCCTCCTGGTCTGTCATTTAGAGGGCTCTGCCACCTCCTGGCCAGCTTACCAGTAGCAGCTATACTGGTATGAGGCAATTACTCTTGGATTGTAATTCAGCTGAAAATGTAGTCAATACACAATATGTGAGATATGTAGGCCACATGATGATTGGTCCCCCCACCACTTTCTCAAGTTCTAGACATAAATTCGTAATTTCTTATTTTGTTTTGAAAGAAAGGCGGTGTTGAGTATCTTTTACTAATGTATATATATGCATAGGCCTACATTATGTTGCAGATACACTTTTTAGGTTTCGAAAGAAACGACATCCCTATCAATAAAAACGTTCCCTGGACACAAACATCCTTTTTCATGCTACCTGATCGTGCAGCCACTGAAAAATGTTTTTTTCTAGTAATTTTGGAAATTCTAAACAACTTACATGTTATTTTCTTAAACTACTGGGTATATTCTAAAACAATTGATAGTTATTTGGTTGTTTTTAATAGAGAGGACTTAAAGAAATCAGATGGGAAACGGTATGTCATAGTGCGAGCAAGGTTGGCAATATAAAGCAGAATACTGAACTGTGAGGCAGGGACATGGAAGCAGAGGTGAATACAGGATTTCAAAAAGGGGGATGGGTCCACATATAGGCTGGGACATGGGAGGTGCAGGGCATGCTCTATGTGTGGGAGACTGAGACATGGGAGGTGCAGGTCACACTCTATATGTGGGAGACTGAGATATGGGAGGTACAGGACACACTCTATGTGTGGGAGACTGAGACATGGGAGGTGCAGGTCACACTCTATGTGTGGGAGACTGAGACATGGGAGGTGCAGGTCACACTCTATATGTGGGAGACTGAGACATGGGAGGTGCAGGTCACACTCTATGTGTGGGAGACTGGGACATCAGAGGTGCAGGGCATGCTCTATATGCTGGAGACTGGGACATGGGAGGATATGTGTGAGAGACCACTTCCAGAACTCCCTTCACTATCCGCCATAAAGTACCAGTAAAGTTGCCGTTACATGTTTGACCACGGGCTACACCTCAGACTCAAAGCAGCGACGTTTTGTGATGTTTCGTAGCTTTGGTATCTTGATAGCTTTTGGTATTATGCTTGCTCCCCTTGCTCTCACTAATGAGGCCCCATTACTAGGTGCATGGTGTTCCATGTTTTACCCCCACCCGCCCCCGAGCTATAAGAGGTTCGTCTAGATTGGCTTGACAAGACTCTCTGCCGGAGAAAGTAAGATCAAAAGACCTGGACCCACAGATTGGGCTCATCATTCAGTAGAGCCAGGCTTCGAACACAGGGCACACAAACATAAAACATGCATGTCGACAGGCATCTTTTGGATACAGTTTACTTATTATAGGAAGTCAACATACATTTACTTCATATACAATTACCACAAGAGTGCAGTAAACAGAGTATGCTGACGTCTCCTATTTGTAATTTGACGCGTAAATGTGTTTGCGTCTCTTGGGTAACACAATCCCTCTGTCTCAGAAAGTCCTCACTCCGTATTGATTTAAATCCTTATGAATGATGAATTATGAAGCATTCTAACATATGGTCATGGACAGAACTGTGCCTTTATTACAGGAGAACAACAGGATTCACTGAAAGCTGTGCCCCCAAAACAGAACAATGAAACTATTCAACTGACAAGAATTCACTTCTATAGTCACCTTCTCAGCAAGGTCACATTAAGTGAACACTAGTTTTCGTCATTAATAACCCGATTTATTGTGGATAGAAACAACTGTCCCATCAGTTTTAAAACATTCGCATAATGTTAACAAAATTGCATTTGTGATGTATGTGTGTAGATGATTTATTAAGACGCGTTAGATGTTATACATGCATACAATGTCCATGCTTGGGATCGCTGCAAAATGACACATTCATCCTTATGTGACATGTTTATGTGATGTAACATTGCAAATTCCTAATGACTATACGACATCCAAATTGATACAGCTACACTAAGAAGGCAGACTTCTTGTATCGCCAATGGAGGTTTATAATGGTGGTTAGTGGCGCTGTGTATGACAGTATCTGCCAAACAATGCTGTAGCTCAGTATTTCGTGATGATGTTTCTAGATTAAAAAATGGCAAAACAGATCCAGTTGTTGTATTGATATACCATTTCGTTTGTGTATTACAGGTTCCTACTCTTGTGTGTACTTTGGAACACACTGTATTACATCAGACATGAGTAAATAGAAGCAGCACTAACAACATCCCTTCTGTCAGAACGTCAAATAATTAGGATTGAAAGTAACTTAATGAACCAAAGCCAAGTATAATTATTACAGTTTTAACAGTTTCTATGGAGCTCCATATACAGCGCCCCTGTCGCTTCGTTCTTAGTGAAACATCACAAACTTTGGCATCTTTACGTTGAGAAATCATGTCTCAAACACACCAAAATTGATCACACTCCAATGGGCGCTGCCCCTACACGCGACGACCCCTCAAAAGGCTCCACTATTTACGTGATAATATCGCCTGAATCGACTAAGATATACAAGAGAATGGTATAAGTGGTATATTGATATGGGAATTGCAGCAGGCCATGTTATTGAACATCCTGTGCTCACGACGTCGCTTATATTGTGTGAGTTTTATCATTGCCTGAAATATATACGTACCTGACGTCGCCAACATTGGCTTTATTGATTCTACTATACGCGCAGCATGCTAGTAGTATATGGAAATAGGAATTTATAGATGGTCGTGTCGTTTTCACAATTGTGATCCACTGTGTCACATACATAGTCTAGCTAACATATGCGACGTCATGTAGACACTATTTTATCAGAAGGTCTCAGTGGCATTACGTTACCCGTCAAGTTATGACCAATGCAGGTTCGTTATTATCCTTAAACTCTATGTTCTCATCTTTACTCAATCGGTTGTTATTATTCATTAAAACTTATAGCAGACTACGGTTAAACTTATATCATGCATGACTATCAGTTTCCCAAATAGTGCATTTGTAGTCTCATACACAACATGTGAGATTAGAGTTACGTCACGTTTGACAGAGTGAGTTTTGAAACTCTTACTTTGTCCTATACCTTCAGTAGACCTTCTGAAATCAAACTTACTGAGCTTGGGCTCTTTTCTCAGGAACCAACTTACATCAATTGTTTTGGTGAGTGCAGGTCGTTTGGTGAGACGAGCTCAAGTGATGTGATCCCATTGCTGTCAGCTCTCAAATAGACTAGAATGTACACCCCGATAAGGGGGTGCTCCAACTGACCAATCAGCGCCGGCCTCGTCACGCCCGGATTAGCAGACGCTTACCGCCCGGCGTCCGTCGATATTATGTGCTGTCCCCCTGCCGGCCGCACGCCGCATAAACCAATAAGCCGGCCGGCGGGCCTCACACTGCCGCACCCACCCATCACCCCCATTTGACAGGTTCCCAACGAAAACGGATCACCCGTCCTTGAGCCGGCGACGCGCGGCCAATTCAATCAAGGCCAAGTCGGGCGTTTTTCGCCGCGCGGACGAGTCGCTGCTTGCCGCACGTGAGAGCAACAAGTGGTGCAAGAAGTGGGCCCAGACGGACCTGGGGGGAGGGGCGGGGGGCGGACGGCCCCCAATACGGGCCCCAAGCGGCACTGATTGCTCCTTTCGACTCCACCGGAAATGGAGTGGAATCCACAAGTTTGCCCGCTTTTAATTCGCTCGATCTAATTAAAGTGATCAAGGTAACGTGGGATTCATCTAGAGGAAACCTAATGTGTTTGGTTGAAAAACGGCCTGATTTCATTAGAATCCACTCAGACCGCATGTTTAGACCATTATTCACACCAAAGGAGAGTGTTTCTTCGATAGATTCTATCTCAGAATTTACTGAAGTGAAGATAGTTTCACAACTACCTAAATAAGGTGATGGCCATGATTCATACTAACCTAACTCACAGGCATCGTCCAGCCAAATCTGACAGTTTTACTCCGTCTTTTTTAGATATACTTTTGATTCAAAATAATGAAATATGTCCATTTTCTTACTCCTGCTGCATACATACCGGTAATAATGATGCTTTGGTTATTCTAGCCAATATATACTGGTGAATGGAATGCCCGCTACAACTATCTGCGCAGATTTGAGATTACCGTGCAAAGATAACATGTCTTGCGGTATGTGCAAGTGTATGGAGAGGAGTGATTTGTAAGTGACGAGATCATGCAGGAGCTCACTGGGTGCTGGAAAGGTCCAGGGTTGTAAGAACTCCTCGGCGGCGGGGACAGGAGGGTCCCAAGGGGTCGTCAGGAGGCCGACAGGTAGTGATAGCGGCCAGGTGGGATCAGGAGGGGAGGCTCCGAGGGGTCCGGACCCCCTTCCCCACCCTCCTAACCAAATAGACAAAATTGATATAGGGGGAACCGTCGCACTACTTAACCACTTTGTGGACCATCCCCTTTTCAATATTCTGAATCCGCCCCTGCCCGGCACCAGACCATTTACCGAGTTGTGGAGGTATCATTCAGTGTACACAGAGTATAATAGAATATATTCGAGAAGTAGAGGGGGAAAAGCCAGGCTCTTTTGAAGCCATATGCATAGTCATGCTGTATGAAAACTGCCATCTGTAGGCCTAGTAGGTTTTCAAGGTTGAACCTTTGAGTGTGGACTGACCAGGTTCGAGCCTGCCAGGTGTAAAATGTCGCGCCTCAGTGACCTATTCCCAATTTGCAATTAGCCTCAATTTGCAATTAGCCTATCAATAGTATAAACATGTTCCAAAAGCATTCGGTAGTTCATTTTTTCTTTTTATCTAAACACCCCAACTACTGTTGGCACTAGATAATCTGGTGTGGTTGCTGTGAGTTGCTGATAGGTTTCCGACTCAAATGAGTGGTTTCTTTGTCCGAGTCTGGTATGTGCGTGTGTGGGGTGAGTGGGTGCGCGGCTCGAGGCGGCATCAGATCTCCGTGCTAAATAACCACCCCACCGCCCGCCTTAATCTATTGGTCCTTAACGTGACGGACGCCCTTTACCGCCCGGAGCGGCCCACTTATTGGCATGGCGTGAGCTGCCATCAGGGCGTCAACACGGCCCGGGGAGGGGGGGGGGGGATCATCGGAGACAATACGTCAGGACCCGCCGACCGGGCGTTTGTCGGGGGTCACACTGCCCCATCAGTCTCCCCCACCGACCACTACGGCCGGCCCGCACCTCCTTCCTGCCCGCCCGAATAGCGCAGATACCAACAACAACATGGCGCGATGCGGCTCTGGGGGAGGGGTGGGTAGAGGGATGGGCCTCCTCTGTCACTGTCGGCGGGCGGGGTCCGGTCAGAGAGGGGCCCGTGGTGAATGGCAGCCGTCACAGGGACACCCCGCGCCCACTATATATACTACTAACACCACTTACCACCGCCCAGTGAGATGGAGTGCCTCTATTCACGCACCAGGCCCGACCACCTCCAGCTGGCCGATATGCCGCGCGGTAAGCGCCGTCATCGGATTAATAGGCTATTGTCTCCTAGGGATTAATGACCGTCAATACAGGCAGAACTATGCGCGGCGACACCGGCATACATAATGACCTTTTTAATGAGACTCATCAATATCGGCCGCGTGCACAGTGCTTACTTTTCTGAATGTTTACCATTCTGTGACGACATAATCCACCATGGCCATTTGATCAATGTCATATCAAATTCCACCTCGGCGTTTCTGGTGGAAAGAATGGGCATGTGAGTGGTTTGTTTTACTTCCTTGTCCGTGTCTCCGCGGCCACAAACAAAGCGGCGGGGCCGAGTCGTCAGGCGCCGCGTCGTTCCATCAACAATCGGGATTCATTACCCGCCGATTACGGCGCCTACAGGCCAGGCCGGGAATCTAATCTGATTCCCATCACCCCCACTCATCCGTCTCCCGCCCGCCACCGCCGCATTCATTACCCCTCAGAATTAACATGTAGAAGGGCTTTTTAATTACCCCACCGCCTTACATAGGCCCGCCGTACACCCTATGCGCACCGGGCCGCTTTGACACGTCTTATCCTCTTCCATCTCATTACAATATCTCTTCTTGCTTGCTGCAGAATTCGGTTCTTTTCACAACATACAATTTTCGTTCAGGAATGATCAGGACTAAATAGATAAGGACCAGTAAGTCCAAACAGTATTTTGATTATAACAGATACCGTATGACCATTATGTATCTTCATACATGTCTTGTTTGGATCAAGCAATATGTTTTACTAGAGACCCGATTTTGTTTTGGCGTTTTAAATATTTGCAGTTACATATCTATAGTTTTACTGGTTTGCAATAGGTTCAATTTGCTCATTGTACGTTATGGGCTAAACGTTGAAATAATGTGATGTATTGAAAATACCATTAATGAATCCATTAGATAAATACGAATTGATATATCAAAACCTTTACAGCTTTACAGCTACAAAAACCTTACGACCCATCTAATAAACGTCTTATTTCTAGTGTTACACTACATTTGTTAAAACCACTACCATTCAGTAGGATTACTACAACGATTAGCTAGAACAATCACTTACATCCGTAGCACAACCACTGCCATCTTTAGAACAACTACCGGTACTCAGTTCAATACAAGAGTTGTACACATTGTAATCTAACGAGAAATGTACCGTCCAAAAGAACATATTGCAAATAGAAATATGGGAGGTGGGGGGCAATTAGCCTAGTGGGGAAACTATCTTATCTATATATGTAATTGATCTAGAGGTCGAACCATGCAGCTATGTACTTTACGTCATGTATGCGACTTCTTATACTACTACTAGGTAGATTATGCATGCAACAAGAACCAAAGGGATATTTTCATATACTACTCATGCTATGTGGACTTGTCGCTTGCATTATAGCACTATTATACGCAAGATGCACGGAATTACCATTTCTATATACCACTCACGTAACGATCATGTGTCACGCATGTATGTAGGCAGTGCCATGTTAGCGATGTCACGTGCACATGCAGTGTCCGCCACATGCATCCCGTTTCTCTATGCTGCTTACAACATCATAAATTGTCACGTATACAATACATATGTAGCCCATATACGCGATATGGTGGTGTGCATGTAATAGGGCCTATTTGCGTGACGAATAAAGGCAGGGCCCATGGAGGCTATTGACCTATATCTGTTATTGTCCTATTATATTGAGGAAATTATCATACTTGTTCTCGGGGAAGTTGTCCAAAAGGGCATTCCTCAAGAGAAGTTGTTTGATGGGTGGATAACCTACAGGGATATTAAGGCTAGTCCAGGGAGTAGCTGTATCCAGGGTGCTTTAATCTAAGACAGTTTAGCCAGGGTAGTTGTCTCATGATAGATTATAATAGAACCTTTGCAATCTGATAAGCCAATGTATACTTCATCTGTAATATTCGAGCGATAACCTTTTCAAACGTGTCTCAATTTTGATAAGAAATATATACGCATGTTGCAATTGAAATAACACATAAGTATAATTAAATTTAAGTCTACCAGGTAGTAGAGATTATTTCCCAATGGTCCGTTCATTGTTGTAGTTCCGACATAAGATGGAGGAGTGGTAGCTGTGAGAGCCGTGTTGAGACTTTCCGCCTGTCATTCTCCGCGGGAGGCCATATTGCGGAGTGATGTCGTCTGCTGGTGACTGGAGGCTCCACCTGGCGGGCGGGAAGCACGGCGCGGTGATTAGCGCCCCTCGCGCCGGGCAGACGATAATTCACCATCCTCCTGCCATCAAGGCAAATAGGTAACCAGGAGGGAAGAATTCAGATTAATCATGCCTCTAATATAGACGCCAGTACCGTATCCCACGCCTGGCCGCCCGCAGAATTCATGTCTACAATCAGCTGGCCAACTGAATCCTGACAAACACACAAAGCAAGCATTGATTCCACCGACTTTAGCTCATTCCATCAATTTGGGACCAATCTTTGTCGCAATAACCAAAGTGCTTCCAGCCTAGCAACAGTACCCAACGCGAGAGTTTTTCTTCTTGTAACCCACTTTTCTCGCCTCTGCTAGCGCACGCTGACTAAAGCCAATAATGTGTGTTTGGGGAGGCAAAGGGAAATGGGTGAGTAGGAGGGTGGGTGGGTATAGGGGGAGGGTGTAGGCCTATGTGCGGCGCCCATCTTTGCTGACGAATAAAGATGGATATTGAAGCTTCAAGAGGTCCAGATTGCGCCTTAATGAATCCTGTGCAATGTCCGATAAAATTATGAGTAATGTTGGGATGGGCATAGGGAAGATGGTAGGCTGCAGATTGAAGCGCCCCCAAACGAGATAAGGGCGAACCGACCGCCTGTCAGGGCTCCTCCGCCGCCATAGGACCTGTCAATAGAGGACAATAGGGTCACGTGACCATATCCGGGCCCTTCACCAAATTACCCATTGATCGAAGGCGGGGGAGATTTCTGTAAGATTCATATATTCTGATTACGAGTGACCTCCATTTGACCTTGGTGACAAATGTTGTGGTTGTAGCGCGGAGTGGGGTTCGACTGGTCCCTCCCGGCGCACGCTACTAATATTGAGTAGTGTCCGTGTCCGGGGAGGTGTGGGGCCTTGGTGAGCAATACGTGCTGGGGGGTGATTCAGAATCGCGAATGTTGGGTTTTAATGGTTGCTTTGGGACGACATTACCGTCGTGCCGTTGTCTACTAACCCGCTCCCAAGGTGGCCCTGTCATTGCCTCGTTCATTAAGTTAGTGACCATTAGGGGTCGATGGGAGCCACACATCAAATTTAACCCCCGTGGTTGATTGACATGCCAATACCGGGAAGGTTGAACCAAATACTAAGACTACTGATATATTGTAACGCACGTCAAGATGCAAACTCATAATCGATATTGTTCATTACAAAAGACGTGTAAGTAGTATGATGACAAAGGCCTTGTGGCCAGGGGTCTGGTGCAGTGCTTCACGGGAGGGGCTAAAACCCGAGAGATTTTAAATCAAATACATAAGATGTGCCATGAAGTAAAGAGAGACACGATGACTCACAGCTATGCAGATTACAGTAACTTTGCATTGAAATATAGTCCATGTGTCTAATTCAGGCCTATCATGAACCATTAAGTAGCTTAAATGCAATTCAATTACGTTCATCATTTTCAAATTTAATATCTTTGTGTCAGCAAAAGGCCAAAGTTATTTACAAACCATTTTTAAAGTAAAATAGCATTAATCTCATGGAGTTCAAATGAAATTTTGGTTGATATTCTCACTCCTAAAAACGTTGACCAGAAACCAAGAGTGAATAGCCTGAGCATATTCTATGTTGCACACACAGCCCAGTGACTGTAGGGAGTGAAGTGGGGACAGGTGTCATCTATTTCATACATTATTCAATTAGCCTCTGTTGGTTCCACTAGCTCCATGCCTTTACTCGAGTCAGGATGGCTGTGTCATTCAGAGTGGCAGGAGACAGAGGTGTCAGCATATGGCTGGTGCTGACAGGGGTAGGACCTCCCCAGGCAGAGGTAGGGACACTGGTCTAGGGGATAGTGCTTAAAGGGGTAGGACCTCCCCAGGCAGAGGTAGGGACACTGGTCTAGGGGATAGTGCTTAAAGGGGTAGGACCTCCCCAGGCAGAGGTAGGGACACTGGTCTAGGGGATAGTGCCAACATGGATCTGACCTTCTCAGACAGAACGGGAACCTTGGGGGTTTAGTATGACAGGGGTCCAACCTCCCGAGGCAGAGGTAGGGACAGTGGCCTAGTGGCTAGTGCAAACAAGGCTCCAACTTCCCGAGGCAGAGGTAGGGACACTGGCCTAGTGGCTTGTGCTGACAGGGGTCCAAGGCAGAGGTACTAACAGTAATCTCGGTTCTTGGAAATTCTTGAAGATTTTGCAATAGCATATCTCACTTCTAAAAAGATTAGGCCCACACTTTAAGATCAATAAATAAATAAAGCTTCTTAGTTTTTTTAATTTCCTGATTAAAGAAAGTCGGGACAATAAGCCAAAATGTAGCCGAGGAAGATGAGCAGTTTTTTCTAGCAGAATGTGCGTTAAGGTAGACAGGGATAATCTATATATTGGAGGATGAATTAGGGATGCTTTCATTGACTGTATGGTACTTATATTAAACAGAAATGCCTCTATTGTCTGTAATTGAAAAGGAATTATGTTTGATGAAAGTGAAATAGTCTTTTATTGCAGCAAAACGTGAAGCTGTGGCGTTCAATATAAGATATTAGGATAATCGAAGCACCACTCTTCAATTTCGTGTCTGTAAAGTAGAATGCCAGGGCTAAGGTAGGGAAAGGGGATGGATTAGATCTGCATATGCCCCAATATTATGACTGCCGTTACTGACAGTGCACCTATTGCCCAGAGTGCATCCTGTTGGTATGTTCTGGCAGTGTCCTAGTGGGTCCTTCTGTCAGTGATTCCTATTGGTCCTTATTGTTAGTTTGCCAACCTGGCCCAAACTGACAGTATCCTGTATCCTGGCCAATACTGACCGTGTGTCTATTTTGTAGCATTAAAGTGTGTCCCGAGAGCTCACAGAAGGCTCTATTGGCCTGAAAGAAAATCTTTCAAGTAAAAGGAGATACGCACGAGCTAGAGGCTATATGTTGTTTTAGATCTACTTTGAGGTTTGACACTGAAGAAAGATAATGGGACCTAACACAAACTTTTGCCTCATTTGTTATTTTCCTAGCAGAAAATTGTCCCAAGTGTATCCCCTGAAATTTTAAGCCATTGTAGACATGTCTTCTTTGTTTATCAGCCAGGGTCTTTTAAAAGCTTAGTCAAGATATCCTGAGGATTCCTTCTGGAACCTTCACGATAAACTGTATCTGAACCTGTCAACAGTCAAACTATAAAAGTAAAACGCAAAAACAAACAAACAAAGTTCAACTTGGTAACTGATGGGGGCTTGTATGTTGTTGGCTGGCCCTCTAGGAGGGGCCCGGACAGGGAGGTGGGGGTCGGACGTTGACGCGGGCCGGGGGTGGAGGTGGTGATTCACGGGGCGACCTGTAATGGGTTTTTACACCTGTCACTGCCCGCCGCCTGCCCACCTGCCCGCCGGGGGGCGCTGGGGGCCGTGATAAGGGCCGTCCCTGCCGCCCGCCGGCCGACGACCGGGAGGGCAGGATCCACGTCCACCGTCGGTATGGCGACGTATTCTTGAAGGGGGTATTTCACTACACGACATGAGCTGCGATGTGACGATGGCGAAAAGAAATCTCACATGTCAAAGACCAAATTCTTTGTTACACACGTGAAAAATACTCCAAATTGCCAATTTCATACAATTAGAGGGGGTTTTACACTGTGCGAGATTAGCTGCAATATGACAATGTCACAGTGAATTCGCACATATTAGACATACAATTCTTGTTCATACATGTATGAAATACTCGAAATATAGTATAAGGGGGTTATCACACGGGACTGATATAAGATATATCAGTCCTGTGTGCAGATTTTCTGTAATATCATCATATCGCACCCATATCGCAGTTCAAAGTCGTGTAGTGTAATAGGGCCTCGATATTACGTGGACAACAGATGCCTGTTCCCCAACCCCTTGCCTCCCACCCCCGGTTGGTGCGGGGTACATACTCAACGCTGGTAAGGCTGGCATGTCATGAGGTATCCTGTTTGTTGGGATTTTCCCTCTGTGTACCCTGCTATACAGACAAGGGTTTAGATTGTCCCTTCGTGTAACTTGCAATACAGACAAGGGCTGAGATTGTCCCTGTGTACACGTATCATTTAATACAGACAAGGGCTGAGATTGTCCCTGTGTGTATCATTTAATACAGACAAGGGCTGGGATTGCCCCTGTGTGTATGCTGCAATAAGAAAAAGGGCTGAGATTGTCCCTGTATCAACCTAAAATACAGATGAGAGTATCTTCAGCCAACTGACAAGTACATTAACCACCAACACGGGCACAATCTGGGGACCGCTTTTTTTCGATGATCCAAGTTCAATTTTATCAGGAAGAGATGAGCTGTGGTGGATTTGGATTTGCACCGTAACAGCTGAATTATGGAAAGGCTGGCAATTTGTGTACACGTCCGTTTTGTCCACCTCAAAGAGGTACTCCGCATACTAATTCTGTCACCTAACGAAAATTGAATTAATTACATCGCCATCCCTATTGCAACAGTCAGTTTACGGAATGATCGCAGGCAAAATATCCTGTAAAAGCTTTATTCAATTGATTTCAGATGATTGTAAAGGATATTGTCACAATTGGCTATCGTAATCTGCAATACGTAATCACAAAGAAATCGTAAGAAAACTTCACCAAAGACAATATCGTCATATAATGTTTGAATACTTATTTCTAAGAATATAATGATGTGTTTACCATGTAGTGTCCCCCGTATGCGATAACTGTTAAGAGAAAACGTCATCAGTAGTTCTCAAGTTTATTTTGTTTCCTGTAATATGCTGCAATGAAAGGATATAAAAAATACTGTTTTCCGTGAGCAGATTATGAATAACAAATGCTTTATGTGAATGAACCCATGATAGCGATAGAATAAGCCGTAATGTCGGCATACAAAGACACGATGAGCGAGGTGCAGAACGTGGGTCACTTGTGGCGACATGATGCTGTTATTGTTAACTCTGGGCTTGGCTCTGGAGAAGAGGGGGGGGGGGGGCTGATGGTAAAGGAGGGAAGGCGGGGAGAGTTGAGAGGGCTGATGGGGGCTCGTTACAGCCACAAAATGAGCCGCTGTTATCTTTGGGCCGGGCAGACGTTGCATCCACAGGCCTAGCTCAATTTTAATGTTTGTCGCTTTTTCCCAGTAATTCCCATGACTATCTCGGAGAAAATGGCCAACCCTTGAGGCCAATAATCGGGTTTGCTTCTGGGCCGTCTTCTCGGTGGACAAAAAAGATGTGTGTCAGCGGCCCGACATGATGGTTTTATGGGGCACACGGTGAGATACATTTGCTGGCTGGAAAAACTTTAGAGATCTTCGAGGACTTTTTCATGTAAGTATGGTAAAAACGGTGCATTGAATGTTCAAATTCCACCAGCAATTATCGAATTTTCTAACTTAAAAAATATTAAGATCTTAGATTACATCTGATGTTTTATATGTGTGTTTATCTATCCATTATTGAGTAACTAACATTAATGAGAACCTGCTTAAGGAACCTAACTGCTAAAAGCTAGGGTTAAGCTCTCTTGTTATCTGGGGTACTGGCCTTCCCCTGATTACAAGAAGCCAAATAAATATGCTTGGAATTCCAAAGAATAAAGATCAGAGACATATCATTATTCAATTTAAACATATTTGACCCTATGTATTTTACATCGCACGTGAAGAGGGTGGGGAGCAAACATTTTTTTCTTTTTCTACATGTTCCTTTTACAGATGCACATTACAGTATACACTTTGGATGGTAAACGACGTGTTCAGGAGAGGAGCGGGTCAATGAATTAAATTCACAAGACTTGAGAGGGGATAAGCGCCTGTAAGGTTCCACTGACTAGTTTGTTTCTGTGCCATCACAATTTTACATCCCATGACATCAAATCCGATTCATTCTAACGCTGCATTCAATGTAATATCCGTGTCGTCACTTCCCTGCCTCGACAGGGCCCACTCAGCGTAATACTCTTCTCATCCATATTACAAACGTGGGTTAACGTCAGCTACCTGATCCACAAAAAGAACTTCTTTGTTGAGCAACGGTGACACGGCAAGGTCTGTTAAGTTAAGGGGGTATTCCACTATATGACTTGAGCTACGGTATCAGCGCGATATGACAATATTACAGACAATTCGCATACAGGAGCAATAAAATGGTTAAAAATTGGCAATTTGGAGCATGTCACATTATTATGTTGAACATAGATTTTTATCTGTAATATCTGCAATTTCCTTACGACATCGTCATATCGCAGCCCAAGTCTTGTAATGGAATATCACCTTAAATGGGAGTATTTCACTGCATGACATGAGCTATGATGTGGCTGCGATATTGACCACATCGCAGCCATGTCGCAGACCCCTACGATATTGTACTGAGACGGACGGTCAGTCCATGCTCTGTATGCTTAGCGTAGTGTTTACACCAGAGCACACCTTAGCTATAACTCCTTGTCAAAGTGTCTTGGAGTAGGGAGGAGTCTAGGTATGTCGTGTATAGTATCACCATACTGAACTATAGAGGTTTAATTATCCATTTAAAGTTAATGCGTGTTTGTGATGTTTCGTTGTATAGATAATAGCTAGCTCCATTCGCAGTCTCCCTCCTCGTCGACTGCGGTCGTCCAATACATAATTATAGTTCCCTTATCATGTAAGACGTGAACACTCGTTGTGAAAGGATTTGTTGTTTATTATCCAATGTCTAGTCATTCCGTGACAAGAACTCGATTGACCATGATCAGTCCCGAGGTTAGAGTTCCCTCAAACACATTCAGTCAACGCTCCGCGCTCTAACACAATTTCTATATGCCTCTCTCCAGAACCTAGACTGCAGATTAAAGGTCCAACCTTCACAGGATGTTTACTCACACAGTGCTTGCAGCTACTCTGGCTAGCTAAGAGCGGAACACATTATTATATGGTGGTACGTCACACCTTAACTCCTCCCTCATTTCACTACTGTCAAAGTGAAACATTGGCTTACACATGCGCTTCTAAGCTCACGTAATGCTGCCCAAACATGGACTGGCCACCCGCGTCAGTACAATACATAAGAGGCATACATCACCGGTGCCCAGTCAGAGTTAGCTGAACGTTGTTGTGAGTAACCATCCTGGAAAGGCTGTGTTCTAGAAGCTGAGTCCTGGAATTGGAATAGAAGCTGATAAACTGTATAGGAGCGTTGACTGAGTGTGATTGAGGGGATTCCACCCTTGGAGCTGTTCATTGTCAATTGAGATCTTGTCATGGAAGTACAATAACACAGGAATAAATAAAGAACACCCTTTCACGCGAGTGTTATGTCTTACATAATACAGAACTATTATTATGTATTGGACGACAGCAGTCGAACGAGATGGAGACTGTGATAGGAGCTAGATATTATCCATAACTAAATCAACCGATTTAATGAACCTAACATTAACGGATAATTAACCTACTATAGTTCAATATCATCAATATCACAGTAGTGCAATAGGGTATATATATGGCCATCTGCTACGACATTGAAGTCATGCAATATGATTTTGTGGGGGACAATGTCATAGGCTATTACATAGGTTACAGCATTTATTCAACATGTTGAATAATGTTGTGGAGGTTAAGTGAAATTAAATGAGTTTCTGTCTATGTTGTAGGGCCCTCTATTTCTCATGTCGTAGAGAATATGTCACTCTCCATATATAAATGCCTTGAAAACCTCACGGTGTTGTGTAATACCCTAATGGTGCGACACTGCTACGATATTGCTGAGATATAAATATACAAGGTTAGAAAGGCTGGTGCCTCCTCCTGTGATACCAGCTAATGGCATCGTGCGATATGGTCCTCGTGTCGTAGGCAGCTGTTATCGTGTAGTGGAATAAGGTCTTGAGAAGTGGAACCTGAGTGGAACCCAGACGTGGCGGGAAGTCGGAGGGGGCAGGAGGAGATGATGGGGGGTGGGGGGGGGGGGTCTTGTTCCTTACAACTCTTATCAGTTACCGTTTGTCTTCAGATTATCCATACTGCACAATATGTGTTTGGATATAGAGAGACTGTATTGTTCTAGCATTAGTCAAGTGGCAATTCATCGTTAAATTTGGGTCTATCGTAGTAAATCTGTTAAAGAATAGATGCACATATTTGATGGCGGCAGAGGCATGTGCATATGAATACACATTGCCGCCTGCATTGTATCTTATACGCACGATAAGCTAGTAGTATATGGAAATAGGAATTTGTAGATGGTTTGATTGTTGTCACTTATATGGTTCACCTTATTCAGGCGACGTCGTGTAGACACCCTACCTAATGTACACGACGTTGCATACACGACGTCGCGTATAGTATATAGTCGGTTCAACTTGTCCCAGTCCATAATCCACGCTTTGGTTGATATACATGCTTTCAAAGTTTTGGATTTGTTTTGATTGGCTCAGTGGCTAAGAATACTTTCTGGGAGAAATCCCATGTGACCAAGTTATACAAAAAGAATGATGTCAGTTCACATGAGAAATCAGAATCCAAGATGGATTACCATTTCGTAACCAATGCAATAGATTTCAAGTGGTGATATTTATATAGCTAACTTGTAAATAAAAGTAACGGTACGAGTTTTTACATGGTTAATTATCAGTATCATTTCTGATAGTCCAAGGTTGTGTATTTTGACCCCATAAAATTAATAGAGAAATGATGACATTTTGTATGGACATCATAAAGGGGATTCACGATCACCTGTGGACTTTGGGAACGGAATTAAAAGGCAGTATGATCCAGTTTGATATTTTGAATTGGAAAATACAATTCTCTGCAACACATGTACAGGAACATTCCCCTTACAACTCACCTTTTAATATGGGACGTTAGAGGAATGTGCAGGGTACAGTCTCCTCTCCTACATTCACTGGACAGTCGTTGGGCTATAGCTTTCATACCGCCTTCTGTCCCGGGTCCCTATAGGCGGTACATTCCCGGTCCCCTCTCCCCAGCGGCTCCCCGACACCCACTCTCTACTCGTCGACCCACTTTCCGATTCATTCTTTTTACAGGGTCGTATGGAGAAAATGTGAAGCGAGCTTTCAAAGCAGAGACATCTCTAGGTATAATGAAGCACTCTCCGAGGACACATAACAGGAGAGTTATGGCGCGGGAAGCCGAGTGACCCGCGCCTGGGTATCACTCACGGTCGGTGTGGGGGGTGTGGGCTCTCCCGACTCCTCCAGCTGGCCGCCTCCCCCGGCAGGCGCACCCCGGCACGGATAAGCCCTCAATTTGACGGCCTTTGTCGGGCGTCATTATTCGGGCTGACACGAGGGGTGGATGAGCCGCGGGTAAGGTGCGGCCGGGATCCCCCCGTCGGGTAATCCGCACCACGGGACTGTCGGGGGTATTTTCTCTGTTATCGCGCCCGTCATAAACGACCATAGTCTGTCTATTGCTCAGTTTGTCGTTTATCAGGGCGGGGTTTATAGCACAACCAGTCATTGCCTTTTCCACACCGACCAGGTCCGCTTTCGGCTGATGTCACTAATGGCATATTTGGCTAAATAAATGACAATCACGTTCTAGATAGGATTCTTTAGTTGAAAGATAATGTTTGGTAAGGATAGAGAAAATTGATGAAGAGTGCTCTGACATGGACCAGTGGTCGCCATTAGGCTATATAATCACCACTTTATTGTTTATTTCCAATCTCTCTCACAAAATGCATCTACCGCCAAGTAGCCAATTGATAGCAATATACGTGGTGATATGAATCTCCATGACGCATGGATGCTAAGAATAATGCAAACACATAATTATTGACAATTACATTTGTCAAAGACTTACTATGTCTGGTCGAATCATTCTAGAGATGAATCTGTACACCTAACTTTTTTTATTTTTTATTTATTGGATTTTTATACAGGCTGAGTTCACTTTATTAAATGTTCTTCCACTGCAGTCCTGTGGACCATTTTGGCACAATTCCGTGCAGGGGTCATCCAAATGTCCTTTTTCCATGCAGCACCCCATGGGACTTGAACCCATGAAGTGGCAATGCCAACGAGTGGTGCCAACCCCTTAACAAGGCTGGCCACCCCGACCCCTAATTTTTCCAAATTATTTTCTTTTTTTTTAAACTTAATTTTTAATTTAATCATTTTCGGAAAAATTTTCATAAGATAACTGTTCTTTTAATCGGACCCTGTTTTCCCTGTTTAGGAAATTTCTATTATCAGCCATTTTGTTGCATATTCAAGATGGCCGGCGATGAGAACGCTCATTTTTAAGTCTTGGTCTCACATATATGGGATAGTATTGCACAAAGGTGTCAACAACTGTTAAAACAGTGCATTACCTTTCAATGTATAGATCTTAGTGATAATTTACATCAATTATGTTGTTAAACTGCAATTGTCATCAATCTAAGAACATAATGATAAAAATATCAATAGTTAGTGGACATTTACATATCTAAAAACCACAATGATGCCATATTTCTACCCGAAGGGGGTACATGGATAATAAGGTAAATGCAATTTGGTATCAAATGATCAGAAATGGTAAGATGAACAGTTTTATAATTCAAACCTTTTTCTAAAATCAATGCTTCTTATTAAGGTGTTTTTTTCCCTCCTTTCTTTTTTATTTAATAGAAAATTGGCCCTGAGGAGGGGGCGCTACGGTGGATCACATATTTTGATGGGGCGCCCTAGTGAGTTGTACAAGAACTATTCAGTGGGAAGCCCTTCCACTCTGAGGCGCCACCTGCCGCATTATTCCCGAACCTTGACAGAAGGCTGTTTTAAGGAATCATGTCCCTCCGAGTTATCTCTGAAAATCTCATTATCATTAAGACGAATAAATAAGGGGTCTACACCCATCCACTAGGGGGGTCTACACCCATCCACTTGGCTGCCCGTGGTCAGTTTGATAAATTCAGACTAGACGTTCAATTTGTGTTACTGCCCTGCTACGATCGCACGTTTATCTTAGAATGCATCTATTCTCTCGATGCCGTGCGACAACGTACTAACGTCCAAAGTATAACAAGAAATTCAATTCGTATGATTAAAATTTGAGTTTATTCTTTGATAGTATGGATACAATAGTGTAAGGAATGTTGGACCGAGTCTGTGACTGAGGAAGAGGGATCTTAGGGCCATATGCACCCTGCTCTTTTTAATGTCTTTTTAATAATCTTGTAAACGTGTCACTTTTACCAAAAAAAATCCGCAAATTACTCATTTAAATAATCACAAATACATGGCTCACGGGGATCCAGTTTACAGCAGCAGTCGCCAAGCTCGATTACTATGTAGCGGTTTCTTACAAAGCCAATGGTATTGCCAAACAAAATCACGTCTATTGCTTCATTCTCGCAAATAATATTAAATGTAATTCTAATATACTAGTCAAGAGTGCCTCTTCTAACAAAACAAAGGGAGGGGGAAAGAAAAACGAAATCTGTTTCCTTTGTTTTTATGTGCAAGTTAAGAGAAAAAGGGCCCTTTAGTAGTTAAGTTCTATCTTAAAATTTGCATCCGAAAGGCAAAATACTGAACAAACATTCTTTAGTATGGAAAAAATAATGGGAAAAAAATCTCTGAACAATCTTAAATACAGTCTTAAATACAATAAATGGCATATCTGTTTGCGGCTACAATTATTATTTAATCTAAATGGCAAACTACAGTAATTAATACTATTGCGAATTAGTAGACTGAGCATTTAAACTTTTGACACAAGATACCACCAAATGAGCTGGATTGTCCATGATTTGTGAATGTCTGCCGATGTCCTTATTAGCAGAGTGCTAAGTGTATACTGGGCGAGGTGGTCGTACCCGCTGCCCGCCCTCTGGGTGCTGGGGGCGGGGGGCGGCCCTGCCCCGGTCACTGACTCGGTCCCCGGGAAGTCTGGTACTGTCATAAGGTGGCTACATGTACGACCGGCGCCGACCGCTGGGGTCAGCCGCCAAGGGGCTCACATACCATACACTTCGATGTCATTGAAACTCGATGACTTGAGGGAGAAAGAATAAATTGGCTAAGTAAAGAGAGATATTTGGGCAACCATAAAATAGCGCTGCCGGTGGGGACCTTGTCGACACGAGTTCCCACCACTGTGTACTGTCACTTCTCACCCCTCGCTACATTCACCCACTCATCATTTATTCACACACATACGCACACAGAGGCCCGGTGGGTGCGGCCCGGGGCGGGGAGGGCAGGCCCCGTGATGTGGAGGCCACCGGAGCCCAGCCTGCCGTCCCACACGGCCGGCTGCCTGCATGTCCAGTCTCCCAGCAAGGGGCTACAACTTGTAGTGTCGGTAGTGAGTTTGTAGTAGACTTAAAAAAATACCAGCATTTGATAGATCGACGAATTCATTCCATTAAAAAGATGCAGCCTCACTCAATGGTAACCCTCGATTTGTCTTCTTGTCCTTCCTGAATATCCAGGATCAGCAAAATGGATGATTTTATACAGCATGTACACATTATAACGTCACAGTGGGGTGGCTTCAGGAGAAGCACGGTGCGCGCAGGCCCCGGGTGGTGGGCTCGGCGCCTCTCCTACGGCCGCCCGGTCCTTGACTACACAGACTGACACTACACACCGCACACGGACATTAGGCAGAAGGGGCGCTTCATAAGAAATAGTCCGCTTGTGGCTTCTTAGAAGGGATCCCTCGAGATTCCTGTAGAGAGAAAGAAAACAACAATCATTCACACTGTTGAAGGGTAGCAAAGAAAAGCTAAAACGCATAGTCATAAAATTACTCATACGGTTTGGAGTCCGGGGTCTCATTGATGTTTCAACATAACTTTCTCAGTTCCTGATAATATTTACTTTTTCTGAATTATTTTCAATATTCCATTCAAGGGACGTCACAAAATTTCTCTGTAAGGGACAGAAAATCGCAAAAAGAATAACTCAAATTAAGAGGACTTACTTGAGGTGCAGCTTCAAATATTGTGAAGTCTCGTCGAAGGTGTTCGTCTAATTCCAATATGGCGGCTACATTTCCACATCTATAGATTTAAAACAAAAATAACCATTAGAACTTATAGGCCTTAGCTAAGGGCAAAGGTCACATGGACTCAATCACATGATCCCATGCTGCTTTTAAACTCAGGTGTTATGCATTTGGTTTAGATAAATTACAAATTATCTTTCATGACGAGCATCATTTAGCTGACGTCTACGTACTTATCTTATGCTTTTAGTAAACCATTTCTAAAGGTAACTAACATGACAGAATAATTGATTCGAAGGCAAAGGTTGAAGAGAGGGGGCTAGCTGCTGCCGATAACTAACCTATAGCAGTAGTTGGGTGCTGACCAGACGGTGAGAACGGTCTCGTTAAAGTGCCACTTGTAACCCTCCATGACAAGTTGGTGAGCTCGGCATATGAGGTCGATGTCGTTGGCGGCGTTGAACTGGGCGACTACATCGCTGCCGAAGAGGTAACCAGCACCTCGCGGGCTGACGCCCCAGCCTTGTGTGTCTGTTGACAAATGGCAAAAAGTGGTTAGCTTTCTTTGACAAGGTAGATTCAATGTGATACAGATAAAAACTTAAAACACATCATAATTTACTGAAGGTAGGGAATTCTGTTATAGTATGCTGCAAAGACAAGACGAATGAGTTTATCAAAAGAGACCGACATAACAGACTGATCGATGTACTCTCATATATCAGATGTAAGGAAAGTATAGAAAGGTGCATGTGGAAAACAAACACTAACAATTTTACACAAAAGATAACAATACTAAATACCCTCTTAGTTTTTAATCCAGGCTTTTATTAGTAATCATCTTAAAGGTTGCCCTCTATAGTTGTAAGGACTAAACACGACTGGGTACTCTAGAATGGGCTCTTTAAAGTTACCAGTCCTTGCCTACAACTGGAGGGTGTGCCTACCTTCAGGGTCCGACCACAACAGGTCGCACATGGGCCCGTCGTGGGGCACTTCTTGTTTCCGGTCGATGGCCCGGATCTGGTCCAGTGTTTGGATGGAGGGCGACAACCCACCATGTACACAAAATATCTGTAATTAAAACAGGGGAAATTAGAATCACTGAAACGTATTATCAAGCTTTCTCAACGATAAACATGTTATTATTACATATTCCAATGTGCCTTGTACTCAGCGGCCTGGAGAATTAGCCTTATTGAAATTTTAAAATAAAATCCATTATAATAATTTGAGAGATTTCTCCGTTTCAAAAAGAACTACTGTTTTATGGGGCTCTATACATGAAACCATATATTTTTCTCCTAAACAGTTGAGACTATTGTATTTGTTCAGTCAAAGTCAAAAATATGGAAATTCGTCGAAAGCCCAAATTGGCCCAGTGCAAATCTCATTAGCTGCGAATATATACGATCTCCAAAAACATACTTGTCTTCTTTTTATAATTTCTTGTATCAAAACTGGATAATGAGACCATCCTTCAATGTTTGCTTACCTTACCATCGATGATTGCTGATAAACTAAGGTAGTCAAAGATTTCTGTGCAGTACCGCCAGACTGTGATAGAACCGTACTTCCGTAAACATTCATCATAAAATCCATACACTTGGGTGATCTGTCGGCTTTCATGGTTCCCCCGGATCAATGTTATTCTATCTGGGTAACGGACCTGAAAGGTTTAAGAAATATTTAAGAAGACGGCAAAGAATATACATGATACAAAATGTAGGTGTATAGAGACTTAAATTGATTTATTCATGACATATCATATTTAAAATCAAATAATGAAGATAACAAGATGCATATAATGAAGACAATAAATGATCTATTTGTGAAAAAAAATCTTTGCTAACAATTATTATACATGAATATATACCCTAGGTTATTATACACTTAAACAGACCAGCCCAAACCACGCAATTGTAGACCGGCCAGCAATGTAGCAGAGCCTCCAACTAACTACATGACCTTCCGTTTCTTTCCTACAACAACGATGCCCAGCCATCACGATTTGTTATCGTGGAGAAAGAGGAAAGAAAAAATCCCTTGCAGATACCCAGATTTTCTCGTATAAGCTAACTTCCGAGGATTCTTTTTCACTAAAAACTAAGGCAGGAAGGGGGTAAAAAGTCCAGCTCCTTACTTTGAGGGCAAGAAGTAGCAGGAAGGTCTCGACACTGTAGAACCCACGGTCGACAAAGTCTCCCATGAAGAGGTAGTTCGTTTCAGGTACATCTCCGCCTACTTTAAACAACTCTTTCAAGTCGTAAAACTGTCCGTGAATATCTCCACATACCTGAAAATAAGGGAGGCAAGAATTAAGATTGATTAACTAAAATTGCAATATTATATATGATGACGAGTTATCATAGGAACTAATTAACTATACGTCAGTGTTGGTTATGAATTCTGAGAGAACTGTAACACGAGACAACGTTAGTCTTCAAAGGTTTACTTTAAATCAGCTCATACCACTGGCTAACTATTTCATTCACTTTTAGTATGAATGGGTTTTAGCTAGAATTCTCAGCAGGTTGTAAAAGTTAGGAAAGACAAGCACATTAAGAGGACTTACTGTTACTGGCGAATCCACTCGCTGTACATTGCTCTCCTCTACCAGTATTTCCCGAGCCTTTGCACAGAGTGATTTAACTTCACTTTCTTTTATTATTTCACATCGTCGAAGTTGTTCTATTTGTCTGCAAAAGCAAATTTACACGCTCAGCCTTTGATCAATATCACTTAAACAATGCTATATTAAATTTACCTATTAATTTGATTAAACATACAGGTTCTTCATTGAATGCCATCAAATATCTAGCTCAAAATTGGATGATAGATTTGCAAAGGATAATGTGCAATAAATAATTAAGATTTGATTAATGAGGAAAACCGACAACTTGCTTATGATCAAAAGAAGTCTTACCTGTCTAAGTCACTACAATCTGTCGTCATCTTGACGTTAAAACCCTAAAAATGGAAGGAAAACCGAATTACTGATGTATACAGCCTTGAACCTGAACTGACAAGAACGCCTTATATTCAAGACGAACACAAAATATATAGTTAGCACAAACGGTTTAGATATGTTCCCTGGCGTATGGACTACACTGTATGACAGGCCCAGTATCATTCCCCAACCTTTATACTTGTATACAACGCCCTTATCGCCCGTTATCTTTGGCCCAGTTTGTCTATTATTAGTAACGTCAGATGTGACTTGATGAGTAATAGTTTTATCACCATTATATCGATTCTCTATGGGTTTGACGTCAAGACTTACTCAAAGTATATCAGATATAATATTAGTGTCATCCAATACCTTTAGACATGTGGTCATGTCCAGTTTTTTTTTTCACTAATATTATATCAAAAGACAATGCTTTTAAACAAGGGCAAAACAAAGATATATTTTGAAGACCTATAAAAGTTAAACAATAGACAAACAGGGTCAAAGTAGGTGGTTCAAGGTACCTGCTTTTAGTTGGGGTGTACTGTATATACAAATACATGTTTAATTATTGTAGTTCACTGTCCAAAATTAACAGTGCAGCTAGCAATCGATGTACCTGATTTTACAGTCTCCTCATACTCATAATTGAACTCAGTGTTGGCGACTAACTTTTTGGCCTATCAGCCAACAGGGCCGACTATGCCAAGATATTATCGGCCCTGATAGCTTTCTGTCGGCCCTGATTTTTACTCCATAGGATAGGCTACCAAATACATCAGTCTCCATTTTACAGGTTAAACTAATTTAATTGATTTAGTTATACCAGAGAGATTTGCAAATGTCTAACTCCTTGTGTTAGAGACATGCATAGATGCACAGTCTCAATTGAAAATGTATCAGATAGGCCTGTGCGTCCAGGCTATATAAGCCTAGAGGCAAACAAAAACGATCTTCCCGATGACTAGAGCTGGTTCCCACAGTAACAACCCAAGTGCCGGGAAGTAGCAGGATTCCCGTACCGGCCAGGATTCCAATACCGGCCGCATCAGAGCGCATGCGCACTGGGCCTCAGTGAATCTCAGGACGTGTTCTGTCAAGGATGCCAGGCATATTTGTAAATGGTAGCAAACTAAATGTATATCCCTCTCATCTTTTACCTCACTAGGGTTCATACCTAAAAGGCTAACTCATCCCTACTCCTAGTCTATGGAGGGGGCACCTGTCCAGGTTGGGCCAAGGCTAGGTGCAGCCCACCAGTCAAATGGCCCGTTATGGCGGCTGGTAGACGGATCCTGGCGGTATCCCAGTCCTACCACACCGGGCAGATGACATCAAACTTCCAGGAATTTGGCTGTTACCGGCGGGCAACATTTAACACTGAATTCATATAGACAAACTAGACACCAGCAAAAAGGTCATACTGTAACTAGTTACCAGCAAAATGGTTTATCAATACACTTTGAACGACGGACGAAAAATGAAATTGCAAAAATTCCCTGTCGGCCATCAGGGCCGATTTGATCCTTGTTTTGGTGAAAATTGTCGGCCCTGTTCTCAAATTGTCGGCCATTGGCCTACGGGCCAGTGCTAATCGTAAACACTGTCTGAACTTAGTTATACTTGCTGTCAAACTAGTTTTATTATAGCAAATCAACAAAGCTTTAGGTTGGCCGCTACAAATCAGTTTAGTAAATTAATTCTTATTTAAGAAGAGCGTTGCATACACCTACAAATGTTAACTAATCATTTCTAGAAAGGTGATAATGAAGATAGATATTTCTTTTAATGTGATACTTTTTACGCCAGTCAGTTTTATACAAGTGTCATGATTAATGATAGAGAGAAAAAGTCTATTCAAATGGTTATCACCATCTTACTCTTAGGCATCTATTTGACCGCTCGGACCTGAGTCCTGAGCCGGGCAAGTTGCCAAATCGAAAACTTGCTGTGAGTTAGCGAGTAAACCGATGCAAAATGGACAAAAACACGCGTAGAGCATGACCGTCCTAACAAAATGCTTTTGACAGAATATTTACACATGATTCGTTTTTACAGAGAAAGGGCTACAGTCAATCTACCGGGAAAAGTGAGTCAAATCTCGAGTCAAGACAAAGTAGAAAAACGATCGCCATGCCTGAAACTAATGACAGAAATCTGGTTACAAAAAGACTTCTTTCGGTCATAGACTAATGGCGACTTTGGGTTTGCAATGTTCCCAATTGGGTTTCAATGTAAATAAAGTAATTGATCCCCTAGATAATTCAATCTAAAGGCTTTTTTACCTTTACGGTTGAATCTGAAGGCAGTTTCCTCCTTGTCTGTGCGTCAGTAGTGACGTCATAGACTGGTGTCGCAGTATATCTAACAACCCTAAATATATTTCTGGAGGTTCGGTGTTCTCCGCTAGAGGGCAGCAGGGCCGATACAAATTTAGTACAATTTGATGTTGCCAGTAAAATCGTTCAATTAACCCTTTACTGTTCTATGATTTTGATATTTTCCTACCAAGAATATGTCCTTAGGAATGTAAATTTATAACCTCTATATATAATTTGAAAGTTTATGACCACAGTTTTCATTTCCTGCTAATAGAGAGCTTGCACAACGTCGTTTGCTGCGGAGCAGTGGAGGCCTTCCCGCCTATCTTTCAGCATTGGGGGGGCCAAACAAGTCATGTTATCTAATGTTCCTACGATAAATAATTTTTCATTTTGTAATATTTTGTAGGCCAAGGCTCAAGCTATCCATAACCATTCATATTTTCGTTGGGAATTGAATCTAAGAGATACAGGGATCCAAAGAAGCAGCCCCCTTCTCTATAACCTATAGTCGAAAACGGATCGGAGGTTCTCCAGTCGCTGGTGTCGCACGCCATAATACGTCCCGAAAACGACGTTGCGCAAGGTGCCTATATTAAAAACCCAAAATTAATATTTATTGAGTCACTTGACCCCTGATTTTACAATAATTATTTTAGGTGAATTTTGGGCAATTTTCAAGAAATTCATGAAAAAAATCAGCTAGATCTAAATATTATTTTGAGGAAAACAAATTATTATTGATGAAATGTAGCTAGCCTAGCACTACACTAGTACCTTGTGGATCGCTTGGCAGACTATACCACTAGAATAGCCTGGATCCGCCATATTGGATTTTTCGTAACTTTTGAAAGTTTGTTTACATTGGGGTTTGAGTACTTCTACAAGTCTTATCTCCTAAATATCTTACGAGGTTATTGCTTGGAATATAAATATGGCAGTATCTTGAAATTAGAATTTTGCATTTCATTGTTAACTTGTAATTTGACTCGCAACTTTTGTTTGAAAACCGGAAGTGCAAACTCAGGGTCAAGGACGCGTAGGTATCTACAGTTACGGCATTCTGCGGCGAGACCAGCCTCCTTCGCAGTCTGTGGAGAGAGTGACGTATCGCAGAGTGGTAGGCGCGGAAGAGACTATGAATAGTCTTCCAAGTTTTCTTATATTTCTTTCTGTTTACTGCCTGCCTAACGTCATAAGCCCACTAAAACAGTTTAATAAATAATATTTTATCATCCTAATAGTGATCAGACATATTTCATTCTTTGAGAATTCAACATGATGTCAACAAATTGTTCGAGGGCCGCACAGGCCGCCATTACGCGTTTAGGCTGTTCTAGTGCTTATGTAGCCAGGCGGAGTTGGCACGAGGTACTAGTGTAGCCTAGCGCGCTCGGCCAGGTCGGAGAACACAGGCCTAGTATTAGGTCCCTGCCGGAACTACTTGAAAATGTGGTGGTTCTGCTAAATCCTTGGGCCAACTTTTCTTTTGTCAATAAATGTCTTAGTATTCGATCAACAAATCATAAATGAGTTATTTGATGGAACCAGTGTCTTTCTCTTGCACATCTCTTGCACTTGAAAGTTGTTGCAGTGATCTAAGTTTGGGACTATTTTCTCTTGCATTGGCACATTGGTGACAGGGCCCTCTTTTCTGTCGAAATGGATTTAAGAACTTTAAGGTCTATTTATACTGAATCTAGACAAGATAAAATTCTACTTTTTGGCTTATATCTTAGTTAGATCTATATCATATTGTATCACCTCGCAAAAGGAATAAGTTATGGACTTCTTCTGAATATGTGAACTCCAAATGTAAACAAACCCTAAAAAGTTACCAAAAATTAATGGCGGACCGGCGTTATGTTGGTTACGGCGCCCTTGACCCCGAACCTGCTACCGGCCGGTTGTTGTAAACCCGGTCGGATGCCAGCCTAAAATGTAGCCAGTCAATCTAGGATTAAAATGAGATATGCTGATCGATGATGTGGAAATATAAGTCCAAATTTCAAATCAACTGCATGGATAAAATATGGTCAATAATATCATAGCCACACTGAATGTATGAAATGTAATACCGGTACAGTCATTAATCTTTCCATTGTCCTATTGTTGATATGGTGTAATTTAGATGGAAATTTGCTATTTTCCTATCCAAATACCTATGATTTTTATTGAGGCCAATATACTACATAAAATAGCATAGGAAATGGTTCATGTGTCAAACAGGTACATATGTATTTGTGGAAATGAGCTCATTTTCCTGCATATCTTCTGTAAATAGGGAAATAGTTCATGTGTCAAATAGGTACATATGTATTTATGGATATGAGTTCATTTTCCTGCATATCTTCTGTAAATAGGGAGATAGTTAGAGTGCAGTTATCATCCAATAGAGAGCTTGCACAACGTCGTTTTCGGGACGTATTATGGCGTGCGACACCGTCGAGTGGAGACCCTCCGGTCCGTTTTCGACTATAGGCCAAAGAGGAGGGGGCTGCAACTTTGGTTCCCTGTTTATCTTAGACTCAATTCCTAAAGAAAAAATGAATGGTTATGGGTAGCTTAGGCCTTCCTCTACAAAATATTACGAAATGAAAATTTATTTATCGTAGGAGCATTAGATAATCTGAATTGTTTGGCCCCCCCAATGCTAAAAGATAGGCGGGAAGTCCTCCACTGCTCCGCAGCAAACGACGTTGTGCAAGCTCTCTATTAAAAAAAGGTCAAAATAAAAATATTTCTGGATAAATTGATTTACTGAGTATCTAGTAACTTTTCTTTGTCAGAAAAAGTTGCTAGTATATTTACCATCAATTCTTAGATTAATTTAATAGACTTTCTAGAAAGGATTAATTATGGCCTCCTCTCTCATACCCTGGTTCCCGAGGCCGACCGCTAGCGCTTAGTGGCCCCGGTATTGTGTAATCGTTGCAACGGTGTCCGCGCGCTCCAGAGCACACCCTTTCCGCGTTGCAACGGCGTCCGCGCACACAAGCGCACACTAATTTGGACATTCTGTACCGGCACACTCGATTTCTCGCGGGGCGCGGGGTGCTCTGGTAGAGAACGCCACTCTGTCACGGCTCACTCGATTCACAGCGACGTGGGGCGCTCCGGTAGATAACGCCGCGCGCTGTCCGCGCGGAATCCAGACCTCCGTGCCTGGCCCAATACTCGCCCTTCCGCGAGTGGGCAGGCGACCAGCCCCGCGAGAAATCGAGTGAACCGGTACAGAATGTCCAAATTAGTGTACTATATATTGCATGCGCACACCCCGTTGCAAGCGAAACTGGTGTGCTCTGGTGCGCGCGGACACCGTTGCAACGTTTACTCCATACCGGGGCCACTACGCGTCGTCCGCCTATCAGAAAGCGTTTGGCCCAGGGAACCAGGGTAGCGACAGGCTACCTCTCTCACCCCTTGTTCGCCATCAGGTAATCACCAGGGGGCGCCACCTATGCGGTACTCTATTCGTGACCCTAATATTTCACTGAAGAAACTTAATAACTTTATTTTGTTTTAAATTTTGAGAAATCAACTATTTTCCATCTAATCTAATAGATATACTATTGATTAGTTATATAGTATTAAAAAAGTAAACTGATAAATAATCTCAACATGAAACCACGTTGAAACGATAAGCTCATGAATATTTCAACAGTGGGCCGCCATCTTGTCAACATAAGGGACAGTGCTTCGGGTATTTGTGTTATGCTCGGCTTGTAGCGGCAACTATGGGTAACATTCACACTGTTGGACCTAATGAAGCTCTTGTCATATCAGGTAAGATGTTACCGTGGACATTGGAGTATGTTATTCCCTCAGCTGACGTTGCGTAGATGCTGATTTCGCGTGTGTATGTTGATGTGCACGTCGCAGGGAGAGGGGCCGGGCCGCCGCCGGAGTATGGAGGGGGAGTGGTCGGCGGCCTCCACTCTCTCAACGACTACCCTGAATACTTCATCTATTTCTGCCACATTTGGGTTAATTGTATGGCTTTTTAGACTGCAGAGAGAGCGATAACATGCTGATATACATTATGGCATGCCCGATCAGTTTGATGCTCGATTATTATTAAGCGAAGACTTGGAAGTCGAACCGCTTGTTCACTAATTTCCAGTGCTGTAGAGTGTGGTTTCCCGTCCCCGCACCTTCTTGCACAGGGGTGCGGCCCGCAGAAATGAAGGTGTGTCGGCATCGGTCCGTTCGCCTAGGATGCGAGGTTAAGGTTTATTGAGCTACGTTTCATTTCGCGCATAATTATTGGGTGATGTGAGCTGTTCCATACTTTTGAATGCTGTGGGTATGAAATGAAACTTGTTAGTTTGATTCAACTAAGTTAGTGGCCTATGCTAGTAATATTAACAACTGTAGATCTAGTAGAGTAGTAGTAGTAAGGCAGCCCATTGGAATTTGATATCCCAACCTATTAATGTCATTAGCTATACTGATATTAAAGGGACGTTCTCGTCCTGTGGTTGTTAGGCTAACATCCGCCGACGTTAGCCTAACGACACTGTCACTGGCGTCGGGTTTTGCCCTTTCAGAACGTAATAACGCGACGTCATTGGTCACGTCGTGAATTTGGCGGGGCGTTAGGGGGGTTACAACTTATCAAATTACGTCCGTCTCACGGATGAGAACGTCCCACTCATCCCAGGACGATAGGGGGGACCCAGCACTGACCAAATGGTTCTTTGGGTTCAATTCCCGGTTGGTGCTGGGTTCACTAAGGGATGAGGCAGCAAAAATGATTTCCAGGTTTTGATCCCGGGCTCCTGCTGTTTGCCCGCTTTGTCACCTTCATCTAATAGAGATACAATCACCAAAGACAGAATTTTCCCAACTTGTTTTTGCCATGAAAATTACCCTGGCTGTTGGTACGGCGTTAACACCCAACACTCACTCATCTCAGACTAGCTCGAACTTTAAGCCCAGAATGTGCATAATGCCTGTATTGAACTGTCCTCATGAGCATATTGTGAGGCTAGTCTATTACGGGGGGGGGCGCTGTAGACGGGTGGTCACGCTGTCCCTGTGTCGAATTTAAAGAGAGGGGCCAGTGAATCTGAATTTTAGTAGTGTCGTAATCCACACGACCTAGATAACTGGTGTACCAATTTTTAAATCTGTAATTCTAAAACTTTTGATTTTATTCAGGTTTTTCCGTCTCACCCTGCAGTCCCCTGCGTTGCACCTGATGCACCTTGCACAGTGCATTAGTCTGTCTGTGACGTCACAAGGTGAAAAAGATCAAAATCAGAAAAAATAGGAAATTTCCAAATTTAGTTTTCCTAGTCATTTGTAATGAAACTCATAGTGTTAGCACTAGAGCATAACACTGATTTATGGAAAATATTTAGATTTTTTAGGTATCCTTTTCAGTATTCAATTTTTGAAATTTGAATTTAACTGTCATCTTCCTGTGACATCACAGGCAGATACGTCCTCTGCCTGTGAGCAGTGAGATCATGACGTTGTCTGTTTTCCAACCAGTTTTAACAAATAAGGAATTGTTTTTTGAAATTGAAATTTCAGGTATCATTATATTGGCATTCAAGGTATTGAATAACGATGGAATAAAAAAAATGTTGTTCTTCACTGGCCCCTCTCTTTAAGAAAGACCATTGTCGCATGTCGTTGTTGCTAAGGAATTCCTATGTCCCATGTCAATTTTAATAAATGCCAATGTTACTGTCTTTTTAAAGTCATGTTGCACGTCATTAAGCCCCATGCCGCATGTCCAACTTAAGACAAAGCCATGTCGCCCTGTCAAATTTAGGCCAAATTAGGGGTCTTTACCCATACAAGGGGTAGCCGCAGAGTGATGACATACCACCAAAGAGCTGAGTATTGACCTGTCCACTTTGCCATCTAGCCCACCCCTTTTTGTGAGCCCTTAATTATAGTTTTTAGTATTGTAGCTTATGGGAAGGGCTCACTCAATCAGTCATGTCTTTTGTAGGTATTTGGGCTTTGATCTGATTGCCCGGTTACACAATCTTACATACAAGTAGCTACAGGCCTTTGTCCACCGGCATGCATTTGTAAGCAGGACAATTAGTGTGCATCAAGTGTAATTTAGTGGGCAGGCCTCTCCTCTGCACCCTACCCCACCCCCACTCCTTGAACTCAGTTCAAGGAGTGGGGGTGGGGGAAGGTGCAGTTTGAGAAGCCGGAAGTGGGTTACATAACCAGTACTTGGGCCAGTCACCTGCAGGTGGGTGGGTGCAGGGGACCGGGGCATTGACAGTCCACTCAACATAGTGGGGGGGGGGGGGGGGGGGGGGAGGTGACCGGAGAGGGGGGGGGAGGGGGGGGGTCATGGTTGCTTGGGCGCATGGACAGTGATATAGGAGGGAGTCCTATTGGTCAATCAGGTTGACCAATGAGTGTACAGCTGCCTGGGACAGCTGCACTGCCCAATGGACACTACTGGGACCCCCCCACCTCTATGATGAGATTTCTGATTTCTAGTTAAGGGCGAACATCGATCGTTCCAACGATCGGAACTTTGATAGTCATTTGCTTCTTGTTTCTATTATATCAACATTTTCAGAAAAATGTTCATACTTGATTCAAAGTAATTTTCCTAGTACTATTACCCAAAACTAAACTTTATACGCTTTTGCTTTCAATATGATGTTAAATATGTAGCTGGAGGACTGGAAAGCAAAAAATGGCATTTTCCCATAGGGAACAGTGTTAAAGCCCTTCAGCTTTGCCCACGATGTCCAACCCTAAAATCACAAAAACATACCTTATTTTGGTTCACCTGAAATGGAGGTTATTACCCAGGGACGTCAGTTTTCAGACTTTAGTCTGATTTCAGATTTTTTTAGACTTAAGGAAACTGGCATAAAATTGATCAAATATGGTCAAAACATGGACAAAATCTCAATAGTATCCAAAGATATGTTTGACAGTGGCAATGGGCTTGATAATCCACTTCTGAATACAGTTTCTTAACATTAAAACCAGTTCAGACTTTCTTCAGACTAAGTTCAGATTATCAGAATAGTCTGAAATCTTTCTGAGCAGTGAATAGATACTGGCCTCTGATTGGTTGATATTAATGCAATTCCAAGTATGACTCCTAAAATTTCTTTGATAAAAAAAATATCCTATAAGAGCAATAGTTATAGGTTATAATTTTATCATTTATTATGTTGTTTGAATTGAGAATGAATATATTTGAACATGCTCCACTCTCCACTCTCCAAGCACAGGCAACCACTCCAAGCAGAGATTTGCACACTCATAATCATATAGTTTGGCATTAACTGTAAGGTTTCAGACTTTTTCATCAAGCCTGACTTACATTTACCTAACTGAGAGAAAATAATTCATCCTCATTTATCAACACATTATTGACTGTTGGCCGGATCGTATGGTGGTGAACAAAGACCAGTTGATGGTGAAATCAGTTCTTTTATTTTCCAAGCTCTATAGTACTTCTGATGTTATGATTGCCCCACGCTGGGCTCTGCTGGTGAGTGACCCGTCCGTTCCCTCTCCCTGCCGCCGCACCTCTGACTATCCAGAGACGGTACCCGGCACGTAAAGGGACGCTAAGTCACGTGGGGATCCCTAATTAATTTTCATGCATGGATCCCCACACGTCAGTCATATTGAGCTTGTAAAAGTATTGCAGTATACACAAATAAACACACACTGTGTAACATTGACTTAAAAAACACAAGTACTAACTCATTCATTCAGATTTGTGTCAGTCACTCAGTGGCTGACTTTGCAAAAACTGCAATTATGTCTGACCTCTGTATCATGCCAGCAATACATCCCAAAGTGGACAGGTCTATTATAAAATTGCACGTGAGTTATGACTCATGGAAATACTAATAATAGTCTAATCTTAATTCATTGCTCTTCAGGGGGGTGGGATGGTATAGTGGGTGGCAATAGTCCTTAGTCGTGTAAGATTCCACATGTAATAGTCGCTCCGACTATAGCCTTTTTGTGAGCCCTTAATTATAGTTTTTAGTATTGTAGCTTATGGGAAGGGCTCACTCAATCAGTCATGTCTTTTGTAGGTATTTGGGCTTTGATCTGATTGCCCGGTTACACAATCTTACATACAAGTAGCTACAGGCCTTTGTCCACCGGCATGCATTTGTAAGCAGGACAATTAGTGTGCATCAAGTGTAATTGAGTGGGCAGGCCTCTCCCCACCCCCACTCCTTGAACTCAGTTCAAGGAGTGGGGGTGGGGTAGGGTGCAGTTTGAGAAGCCAGAAGTGGGTTACATAACCAGTACTTGAGCCACTGGCACCTAGGCAGTCAGTGTATGCAAGGCCAGGTAGTGGGAGGAGGAGAGGGGGGGGGGGGGGTCATGGTTGCTTGGGCGCATGGACAGTGATATAGGAGGGAGTCCTATTGGTCAATCAGGTTGACCAATGAGTGTACAGCTGCCCAGGACAGCTGCACTGCCCAATGGACACTACTGGGACTCCCCCCCCCCACCACCTCTATGATGAGATTTCTGATTTCTAGTTAAGGGCGAACATCGATCGTTCCAATGATCGGAACTTTGATAGTCATTTGCTTCTTGTTTCGTCATGTAATTTTACTGTATCCCTACGCGCTGCCATTTACTGGGTCAACCCAACATCTGGGTACTTGCCAAACCCCAGAATTCTATAATGGGAGCGATGATTAAACAGGAATCAAAAGCGAGAAAGGAGTATGGTGGGTAGCTTGCTGGCTTTGCACGCGGCCGGCCCAGGTTCAATACCAGCTGGTGCCTGTTACACCACCCTACCTTGCCGTCGTTTCCATCACTATAGATTCGGTCCTTGAGCCCTGTACAGTCAAAAACGTGAGTGGTCTTGATAAAGCTGAAAAATTGCTGAGCATACGTTGATCTCAACAATCGTCTTCATTGCTCTTCATCACAATAAATTACCTACAGAATCAGTATTGCCCCATGGCAATTTTCATATTCATATTCACTCGCGTTGACGTGAACGTGACCTGTGATGTCACCCTTAGGTCTGTGTGTGCCAAGTCTATGGTTTGTATATATATGTATTTTGTCATTATAATAACATTACATTGATAGGATTAGAAATTATGAATGAAGAAATCGGCATCTGTGAAGTATAAGATTGATTACAACCCAGAGTTCTTACATTTTAAGACTTCAAGGTTGAATATTCCCTCAAGAGAGAGATAAAACAAAGACGAAAACATGCGTATACAAAGACGAGGGTTTAGAACATGGCTCATTCGTTTCCACGAATTGTGGAAATACATAGTAGGCCAAAAAGCTTTGTTTTGTGTTGTAACATAGGTAAAAAAAAATAAAAGGTTAAGGAGGTCGTTTTTTTTTTTTTTGTTTTTTTACTTACCAAATAGACCCCAGGCAGTGTTTAAGATTAAACAATTTTAAGCATCTAAAATACATGCCGTAGGTATCTACATGTATATGCCATTCCATGCTTTTCGGTCAAACTTATTATTCCATAGAACATTTGCAGAGCTTTTAAAGTCGCATGTCATAATAATTGTTTGATTAAACATTCCATCAGGCTAGGAAAATCTGCGTGTCCGCGTGTCTACGACGACCAGAAAATAGCTGAGGACAACCAGAAAACCACTTTTGGTCGTCCTCATTGCGACCAGATATTTTGAAGCAGTTACTTTAATTGTCCTCTCAGAAATCTATGTTTTTCTGATTACGAATATGTCCCAAAAGAGTGGACAAACTAAAATATATGTGGACAGCGAGATTTCTGTTTTTGGTCGTCCTCTGACTACCAGAAAACTGGAGGAATTTTCCTAGCCTAATTCCATATTGTAACTGTAACAGTACAGGCATTGGGAACGCGGTCTGGAGGATTGGGAGGTACCTCTAAGCGGTGACGGGTCGATCAGCCTTATTGCTGTGGACAAAACATCAAGTTGCCGCAGCTTGGGGCCTTTTGCAGGCTCCAAGTATAACCAAAAGGCTTCAGAAATAGACGAGGCTCTAAAAGTTAACTTTCAATTAGCCTTATCAGGAGGCATGTTGTATCGGGGACGATCTGCCCGCGGTCTCACATAATCTGCGCACGAGCCGTCTCCATGGCAACCGCCATCCCGATCAGAATGAGTGGGACGAGACCTTTCTTTGGGCTGATGACGGGGCGCGGCTTGTCCTTTCCGTTTAGAAGGGGAATCACTAGCATTTATCGGAAAGTGACCTATAATTAAACCCAAAAAAAACGAACAGCCATTTCCATAGCTGTTGTGAAAGTTCAGGATTAATATGAACAATTTATTGGTTAAATTGTACAATTAGTAATATGTACAAATTATGAGTAAAAAAAAGTGTTAATCAGCGCCATGGTCAATTTGCCTGATGTTTTCACCCAGTGGTCAGTATTGAGGTCAGAACCGTTTGAAAACGTTCATATTAATACGTCCGTTTTAATGTGTGATACTCACACCATTGGACCCTAACCGTATCCCTAGTATCCCTGAACTCTTCTTGCATAATTAGTTTTAAAAAGTTAATTGACTATTTCATATGCATCGACAAGACCGTGTGACAGTTTCAAATGTATTTACCTGTATGTGTACAGAGACCGAGAGAATCTGACATAAGCCGAGTCTTCGTGTTCATCTTTGTCCCTCAGAGTCAGAGCACATCATTCTGTCTGTCAGCCTACTCTCATGCGTTAAGCAGAGATGCCATTTTCTCTATTTTTGTAGAATTTCCTACTTTCTTGTGATTTGGATTGCACAACCAAGTTTTCCTACATTAATATTGCTTTAATATTTGATTTCCAATATTTTTGTGTTCGTTTCAATTTATTCAATTACAACTTTTAATGTCAGGAGTCCATCCATTAAGGTTAGTTTTCTCTGAGTTGCATTTGGGAAAAAGTAGGAAAAACGTTGTCTACTTTCCTACTTATCCATCAGTCGAGAGTGGCATCTCTGGTTTAGCCCTGACGGCGCCCTCAGGTACAGCCGCCTGCTTTATGGGGGGAGGATGCGGCAGGCTAATAACTCCTGTGTACAGGGGCCGGCGACCAGCTAAGACGTACGGGCAGGAAACATGGGCCGAGAACAAGACTAGTCTCAGTGTCATAGAGTGGCATCACTGAGTCTGTATTATTATACCTCACGATAGACATCGGTGATAAGGGTGTGAATTGCTCTGGTGGCCAATATATTTGTTGAATATTCCAAATGGTATTTTAAACATGATAAATTAATATAACATTAAATAATAGATTAAGCCAGTATGAGGTTAGGGGGGGGATTGATAATCGATTAAAGGGCCATACTCATATTCTGATGATCATGAACTATTGTTAATGTTGGTTTTAATACTGCGTGATGCGTATATAATTAAGTATCCATGAGTCGTTTGTCCAGAATGTCTGAGTCAATCAGACTGCGTTTAAAGTTAGCTCATTCACTTCCCAATAGTTCAAAAGAAATGAACGATGAGGGAGCTCTTAATATGAAAGGGTTTTTATTCAGTAAACATCTCATCCCGAGTCAAAGCCACTGTGTATAAGCCTCCATCAGTCCACCTCCCATCTCCTATCAGCAATCAACCACATTTAGAATACAAGTTGTTCCAGCACGTTCTAGACCGCTCTCGCGCTTAGCTCTATCACAATCCTATGTCCGAGGTAGTTGGTATAGGTAAACTCCAGTCTGCTACGCGGGAGCCGATGTACTTACTCCGAATAGCTCCTTTGCTAAACTCACTCAGCTGACATTCTCACTAAAACTAAACTGTTCCTCACTTTGCAACACCTTTTATACTGGTTAACAGGTGGCGCTAGGAGCGCAAGATATTTCTTTCTAAGAGTAGACTAGAAGTAGACTTGCTAAGCCTGATCCTTGTTGGATTATATAACATGACAATATATTAAAAGTACTAAGCCATTAGTACAATCATATGAATTAAAAAGCGATACTATCATTCCTTCCTCAGGTTTCACACTCCGCCTTCTTGGTCATTTAGGCAGAGGTCGCCATTGGAAATGGTGGAAATCACCGGGGTCATGTTTGTTGTGGTAAAATATAGCCCTTGAGACTATTGTTTTTGTCATTGGGGAAAACTGCAGTTAAAAACAGAAGCTGTACTCTGACATTAAACCATAAGAGGCCGTTAGACCAAGTTATGAAATAGAGAGCTGTCATATCATCAGAGAATGTGTCATAACACTATGACAGCCCCCTCCCATCCTTCGTATTGACGGTGTGCAGGCCTGACATGATGAAATACCTGCTATCTCTGCCTTTAGAGAAGCGGCGTGTCAGAGTAAACGGACTAAAATAGGACTCTTGTATACACTAATCTGGGCTAAGTCGTCGTCTAGGCCAGTACCCCACACTTTACCTGTTACCATTGTATAAACTCTGTATAAACGGGCTAGATTCTAGGTCGGTGTAATTGTATAAAGATCGTATATTTGCCCTGAACGCCTTATCATGGTCAAAACTGCAAATTATTGTTTGTACAGTCAACCGAAGATGAATGAAAACCTAACTTTTGACCTAGCTAAAAGCACATGTAGAGCCCCGTGTGTTGATAATACTCCGGTTCCAGGTGTACCAGTTATAAGTGAGATTTTAAACCCTACTCCCCGATTTGTTTTGGTCACAACACAATGATATGGGTCAGTCAGCGTGCTGAAATACAGCACAATCAGAATGTATTCGCATGAAAAATGCTTGCCATTTTATTTTAGTGGGGTCTGTTAACATTTTCGTTACAGAGCGGATAAAAGCACCAAATTTTGCATGACGCACCTCTGAGGCATAACTATTAAATCTAGAAGGGGAGCCACCTTGAAATACCAAAATACAATTTTGACAAATTTTGTATGTTTTGAGCATTTGAAACATAAGGTATTTAACCAAAAGTATTGGTCATCTTGGGTTAGGTCTAAATTCAAATAATTGAATTCCCTGACCTCTAATCTCTCAATGTTGACGCTAATGCTGTGTTTCTAGGCATTTCAAAAGCTAAGATATCAGGTTATTTCACTGAAAATCTGACATTTTGGATTTTTGGCCCCCATCGAGGTTCTGTAGATATTTCAAGTTGGCTCCCCTTTAGATTTAATTAAGGGGTCCTAGGGGATCATCGTGCCAAAGGAAATTAAAAACTCTTTTGGCAAAAGAGTCAGTATCCCTTTCTTTTGAATCATTTTGGAATCTAGCGGCCATAGTCAAAGGTATCACTGAAAATCTGACATTTCGGATTTTTGGCCCCCATCGGGGTTCTGTAGATATTTCAAGTTGGCTCCCCTTTAGATTTAATTAAGGGGTCCTAGGGGATCATCATGCCAAAGGAAATAAAAAACTCTTTTGGCAAAAGAGTCAGTATCCCTTTCTTTTGAATCATTTTGGAATCTAGCGGCCATAGTCAAAGGTATCATGCTAATAACTTCAACCATTTTGAAATGTATGGTATTGTATTGGACGAATATCCTATTTTTTTGAGCCCTCTAGGTTATATCCCTTCGCCTTATACCTTAGTAGCTAAAAATCATATTTCTCAAAATTGGTCAACCATCTTGGATTTTGGATTTCCCCATTGACTTCAAATGTAAATAATTGAATTCCCTGACCCATAATCTCCCAATTTTAACACCAACCATGTCTCTCTAGTCATTTAGTCAAAAGTCGGCCATTTTAGTTTTTTGGTCCCCACATCCATCCTATTGATATTTCAAGGTGGCTCCTCTTCCAGATTTCATAGTTATGCCTCTGCAGAGGTGCCTCATACCACATTTGGTGCTTTTATCCACCGTGTAACGATTTCTAAAAAAAAAAAGACTTTAACAGACCCTACTATTTTATTTTTACAGCAAATCGTTATGTAACTCTATATCACGCTGACCATGCCAGCCTTGTGTGTATCCTTATATCCTTTCGTGTTGATCGTGCTGTGCTAATGCCTTCTCTGTTTGCGTTGACAGGAGGCTGCTGTGGAGCCACGGGCAAGAAGACCATCATTGGAGGATGGGGCTGGGCGTGGTGGTTTGTCACGGACGTCCAGTCGTAAGTCGACCCCTCCTCCTCGTCCTCTCCCCAGCCGGGCACCGCCCCGAACACTAACCACTCACTACCTGTCTTACTGACCACTCAACACTCACCTCACACATACTTGCACCCTTCTCATTATATACAAAACAAACAAACATTCATGGTATTTCTTCAATGAAATAGCAAAATATATTTGTTATAAATTTTACCTCGTCCAATACTTAGAGTGACTTCTATGAATTTGATTAATTACATATTTACACTTCTCCTTAAATATAATGGCATAAAAAGACATTACTGATGATCATGTACCGTATGTTCCCCAAATGTAAAACTGTTAGATGATATTTGAGGCAAGAAAAGCCATAGATGAATTGTGTCCGAGTCTAGGGAGGAAATTATGTCCGTGATAAAAGAAAAATAATGTAACCAAAAATGAACGTAAACAATCATCTTTTTCTGCCTAAAACATTTAAGAGTAGATATTCTTAAAGGAGCAAATTTTTTAGGGCAATAATCATAATGTAAATATTGTGACTTTTTTTCGTTCTTTTATTAACTTTTTGAACATAGACTGCAAGATACTCATATTTTCATTACAGCAAGGGTTATGAGATAACCCCTATTATAATAGGCACCTACAAGTTTACATGGGAAATTTTGTTACAATTCGCATATATAATTATGTATTCCATCACATACTCTCTATTTCATATATATATGTGACATGCTTTAAAACACTCAAAACCACATGTGTTATGGTCTGATTGAGTCTGACGAGAAAATTTCCCCAACGTGTGGTCTCCCAACTGATTCCTTTAGATGTATTTTAAATGGGTCGGATTGATGGTTCCTGGTTTGCGGAACACCAGAGAATATGATACATACTATACACCATACAGGTGTTAAGACCCTATCACTAGTAACAGCCTTTTCATTGCACTATTATTAATCTAGGCTGTGCCGTTCAAATGCTTGCTGAAGTAATAGCATAAGGATTATATTGACGCATTCTTAAATGATTGTGGGCATACATTATTTGGTACTTGTTTTTTTGAGTACATCTAATATAAATATTTGGTGTTTCCTCTTTAGAAAAAAAGAAAAGGACGATAAAATCAAAAGTAACTCTGAGATAAGATGTTAATTGTTATTCTGTTACTGTTACGTTACAGGGTAATCGTTTTTTTGGAATTATGTTTATCGAACATCCAAATTGGGCACATATGTTGAGATAAATGTTTCCTTGTATGGAACTAATACATGTTTAATACATAGTCAACTATTGAAAGGCCCCAAAATAAAAAGCCGCTTCCAGTTATATAGGTTGAACACGCTAACCCTAGAGCTGTCAAAATTGTAAGCCGTCCGGGCCAAACAAGAGTATCAGCTCTGATCAAAAATCTTCAGTCATGACCTAATGGACACTCCGAGTGGTGTTATTTCGGAAACTGTTCTACAAAGGTTTAAGCGTTAGATCCTAATGACTATTTTTAGGTCGATGCGAATCAAGCCTAGTCACAAAAACACAGACGTATGTTTATCCTTTGTCGTAGAGTATAAAGTAGACGGAAAAACATGACTTGGGGGCAGTCCGAGTGTGGTTGAGTCTGACCAGGCGCGGCTCTCAGAGCCCCGGGAGACGTGCTAGCTGCATGTCATTATCCCAAAGAGGGCAACAACAGGGGGCGGCCGGAGCCTGACCCACATCATGTGGTGGTGTAACATCACGTAATGGGCAGGATCTAATGGCCGACTGGTAACCGGAGTCGTTTAGAGCCTCAAGAAACAACGAGGCCGTCGCTGCTCTTACTGAGAATATACAAAGTAACATGTCGGCCAGTGGAAAAGGGCCTTAGCGTTACTAGCAGTGTTGAAAATACCTAACCCTGAGCTTGATTCTAATTCGACGGAAGAAACTGATGTAAAAATTGTTGCTCATCGTGGCGGTATGGAAAAGGTCACAATGACGTTTTCCAATGAAATTTATTAACAATGTATGTAATAGGATATATTGAACCTTTACACACGTGCCTGTGACCCTGCTGACCGACTGAGTCAGACGTCACAGAAGCCCCCGCCCGCCGCTTCAAACCCGCCTCCTTCCCTTATGGCCCTAGACCACTAAATATTCCACATGGCGACATGGCTTTTTTTTGTATTTGTGATTTAGTGACATGGAAAAGGGCCTTTTCTTAAATTCGACAGGGTGACAGTGAGGTCTATTTTTTTTAATTCGACAGGGCAACAGCTAGCTATTTCTTAAACGACATTGCGACATTGGGACCCCCCCCCCCTCAGGGGCCCCTCCCTTATAGACCCTCAGCGGCGCTCCCTAGCACTGTGTATATTTTGCTGGGTCAGCATTTCTGCTATGGCCGTTTGCCGTGTCAATACGGAGAGCAAACAGGAGGCGGGCAGTCGGCTAGCAACGGCCGTGGGGGGAGGGAGCGGGCTGAGTACGGCGGGCCGCCCGGAGCACGGGGCCCGCCGCTGACCTTTACATCCAGCCTGTCCTTGACAGCAGAAAGTGACCTTTACAGGCTTTAAATGGCACCAGCTCTTTTGTGTAGACGATACTCAGGGAGCCGCATTGTCGTAAAATAAAGACTCCCTGGACAACGCGTTTTTTGTATCAAGAAACTAGCGGACTTTTCTTAAAAGGCAGACACACTAAAAATCCTCTTTCCATGATATTTTAGAAATAAAAGGGGCCTGGCCCACATCAGTGAGGTGTTGTTCTCCAGCCGCATTAAGACTGGTTGACGCACTAAGCAAACGTCGGGGACTGTTGGTTCAGGATCAAAACGTACGGGACTAGGGCGGACTGCCAGCTTGGAGCAAAGCACACAATTACCATGATTAAAATAGACCGGGCTCTGGACCTCGCGTTCCGTCTCACATGACCATGATGGGGATTTCTTTTAAAATAAACTGAAATAAGTAGTCGTTATGGTCCAACAACTTGTGTATTGTTATACGTTTTACACGTGTACAATTTATATTTAAACTAATAGTATACAATATGTATCAAATGCACACTTAACTTTCTTTCAGAAGACTAGTCAAAGACCGAAAACTAATAATTAATTATTTGGACTTGGTTACAATGGTTAACTTATGCGTTTAGCCTACAGACAGGTAGAGTAGTTTATATCCGTTTACTATTTAACATAATTATATCACCGTGGAATTGATGGATTTTTATTTTCGTGCCCTGATCAGTTTTTATTGTGTACACCATTCATACATTTTGCCTACTAGGTGCACTTTCTAAATATACCTTTTTTGACGATAAAACATATTATTTCGTGAAAGGAAAATTGTTTTTGCACGACATTACCCTTGTGAACACAAGGCCTCGTAATCCCTTGTATAAATGTCACCCGTGGAATGAACGTTATATTCTCAGGATGTCCTCATTTATATCCAAATTAGTCTTTTTGGGGGCCATAGGTTCCCATATCATGTGTCTAAATAAAATTATTTTAGGGGTAGGGGAACATGGAAATCGGTGGTGAGTTTAAAACTTTTTCCCCTGCTCAACTAAATTCATTTTTCCTCCATAGCAACAGTAATTTTTAATACATCATTTATCAAATTAGCTAATAAAGTACTCGTAGTTTTTTTTCCTGAGGTAATTAGTTAGAGAGCAAAAACTAGCACTATGACTGAGAGCTTAGTTCATGTGATATTTTATTTGGTATCAGTGTGTTTGCCTTCCACCGTCCACCGTTGTCTCCGTCCCAGTCAACTTGTCGTTTACCAGTAGTCGCTACCCATTCATTTCCATTATCGACTGGTTAGTACATGCACGGCTCCCTATACTTCACACGGGTTGATTCAGTCCCCTCTCAATACCTCCCCCCCCCCCCCCCCCCCACCTCCACCAATCAAAGAAAGGAAGGCACGGGGGTGGGGGAGGTAGAAGAAAACGGAGGGGAAAAAACAAATTGAGTTTTGTAATCATGTGGCTGCGCTGTTATCTTACCATTCACACTTAAAGGTGAATGATAACATTGCCTAATTTGGCTATCCTCCCCACAGAGTCTCTAACTCTATGTTTAGCAGTGAGAGGGGTGATCTGACCGTGTGGTATGGGCGGGCCGTGTGTCGTAGGTAGCCCCCGGCCCTGGTGTCGGGCGTGGGGGGTGAGTAGTAGCAGTTACCCGTTACCCCCCGCCCGCGCGGCTTGCTGACCTCCCCCTGTGCCCCTTGCAGCATCTCCCTGGAGGTGATGACCCTCAACCCGCTGTGTGAGCACGTGGAGACGTCGGAGGGCGTGCCGCTCACCGTCACCGGAGTGGCCCAGTGTAAGGTGATGACGGAGCCTGAGCTGCTTAACACGGCATGCGAGCAGTTTCTTGGCAAGTCAGTCAGTCACATCGAGCAGGTTATTCTCCAGACTTTAGAGGGTCACCTTCGCGCCATCTTAGGTCAGTAACATTCCTGTGTTTATATTTACTGTTCGTGTGGAGATTTTCCAACAGTCCTATACCGTTTGGTAACAGATTAATTGAAAAGCAACTTATAATTAGCATATTTATCAATTGGAAAGCAACATTGGGAGGTTAAACAACCCTAACGCATCTCAATACGTTAACATATCTCGAAACTGCTTTGCTCTACACAGCTCCACATTTCCCAAGCCTATTATAGTTGACCACATAATATTATCCTTTGAAAATAAATACATTACTTTACATTCATTGTGAGATATTTATGCAGCAAATGATAACTTCTGAGATAAGAGATACGTTGCGTTTACGTTTTGTGGTGCGTTGGTCATGCTTAACCTTCCTAATTTTTGAACATATTTACTCAGGATATCTTGCAATAAAGCAGCGCCTTGATAAGATAGCCAGCCTGCTAAAAATGGCATGTTTCCCGTAAGAATGCTAACTGAGCTATCTAGCCAACCCTTGATTGTGAGTAACGTGTACGGCTCGGGCCCACAGGTACACTGAGTGTAGAGGCCATCTACCAGGATCGGGATCAGTTCGCCCAGCTGGTGAGAGAGGTCGCTGCTCCCGATGTCGGCCGTATGGGCATCGAGATCCTCTCATTCACCATTAAGGACGTCTATGATAACGTCGAGTATCTTCAGTCCCTCGGCCGCGCGCAGACGGCCAATGTCAAACGTGACGCAGATATCGGTGTCGCCGAAGCCAACCGTGACGCCGGAATCAGGGTAAGTCCCCCCCCAGCCCGAGAGTCCCGCCACACCTGGTTGATACGCCCTGAACTAGTTGTACTCAGTATTCTGCTGCCCCTTGGTGTACTTTAACAGTGATGTTTGTTCTCCGACTTTTTTTTCTCTCCAACGCCCTCAAAAATCAGTTCAAAATTTGATGTTTAGCACACATTTCACACCATTTAAGGATACAATCAGTTTTTCTATCTTCTGTTTCCGACTTTTTTTAACTGTCACCAACTTGCATCCTTGTTTAACGTCATATGTCAAATCACATCAATGCTAGCAAAAAACATTTGTACTATGGTATCGAAGTGATGAGTACTTGATCTGCTCAGCTTTTGATGTAAAATTAAAATTTTTGTAAGATGATATTTACCGGTAGGCCTATTTTATCGAGATCCAAAGGTATGTTCTTTAAGGATGGGTTCCACTGAAGGGTCTAATACTTGTTGTATGTGTTTGCAGGAAGCTGAGTGTGAAAAGTTACGTATGGACGCCAAGTACGACGCAGACAGTAAGATCGCCGACTCCGCCCGTCAGTATCAGATGCAAAAAGCCAACTTTGACATGGAGGTCAACGCCAGGGTAAGTAGCTGCCATACGTGGGGCAGGTATATACACGTACTTCTGTATCTGTTGATTGCATCTGTTCTGTATCTGGGTCAAGATCGGTTCGTTTCGTGCAAGGCCCGATCTTGTAGTTATCATGAAAAAGACTACTTGGATAGCCCACACGTACAAAACGCATGGACGTTAACATAATCATACCTAGACAACTAGAATTATACTATATGGACATAGAATCAGCGCCAAGAAGCCACTATCTATGTAAATACCCCTGAAAGCTAATGTAGTTAAGCAGTACAATATACATCGTCGTGCACTGTATGCTAACATTGGTTTCCTCTGTCGTGTGGTGCAGAAAGCTGAGGCCGAGTTGGCTTACGAGCTGCAGGCCGCCAAGGTCAAGCAGAGCATCCGGAGTGAGGAGATCCAGATCGACATCGTCGAGCGTCGTAAGCAGATTGACATTGAGGAGAAGGAGATTATGCGCCGAGAGAAAGAGCTCATCAGTACCGTCAAGTTCCCGGCTGAGGCCGAGGCCTTCAAGGTCAACGTCATTGCTGAAGGTCAAAGGTAGGCTGCCGCCATTACTTACTCCATGCTGTTAGACAGGCAATCAAATAGTTTAAAAGAAATGCTATCATTTTTGTACTTTAGATGCTTCAATTTGAGATTTACCCTAGACAGAACCAGCCTTTTTTTCGTCATAGGAACAGTTATGCAGATTCATATATTACTAGTGGTTCGGTAGATTATTAACTGATTTCATATTTGTGTGATTTGTGAATTATTTTACATAGTCATGGCCTATAGGCCTATATAGTAAATGTAGTTACACCGAGAGAATAGCTCAGGGTGGTTTTAGCTTTAACTCGAGACCTCCCTAAGGTCGTTCACATGACTAGAAACAGCAGCAGGAAGTCGACTAAGTAAGCTTTTGACACCCACAGACTTTATATTTTCCGTGGCTTAAGACAAGGTGTTATTCTGAAAAAAATATTGTTTATTTTTCAAAATAACATGACAGTTACATTTCATGAATGCGATTTTTATGCACGAATTTTTCTATGCATGAGACGCGTTTTTGTACAAGAAAGTCAGACATGACTTCTAAACAAAAATGCCAGATGAATCCTAAAACTAGTACTAATGAGATACGTTTATGATAAATTTCATTGGAGAATCCCCAGTCTTGCGTCAAGAAACCTGCTTTGCGAATGACTCTGTAAACTCTTAGCTCAAAGTCGTAAAACAAATATAGTAGCGACATTTATCTAAGAATTTGCACATTGATTTATCCCTGGCTAGCTCGGCGTATCATTGTTACCCCAGTATCAAAGTTTCTTGTTGTAATTCAAAGCCATCCAGGTTTTTTCTACCAATCAAAAGTTGTCCGGCCTTCATATCAGTGCACCTCTCCTGCCGCAAGTTTGTTTATTTACATGAAAAAAAGTTTGTCATTTCATAATACTGCAGGAAAACTATTTGTAATTACAGATTACAGTAAATTTCTCACTGAAGTCAAAGTTAAAAAATATAGTAGAGGTAGTTTAATATAGTTGATTCCGCAGAAGTTGACTTTCTTTCTGAGAGTATTGTACCTGGTGAGGTTGATGTCTGACCCGTGTCTGTGTGTGTGTGCCCCAGGACGGTTACCGTAGAGGCAGCTCGCGCCGAGGGAGAGAAGATCAAGCTGGTTGGTCAGGCTGAGGCCACTGCTATCGAGGCTGTAGGAAGGGCAGAGGCCGAGCGCATGCGTCTTAAGGCCAACGCCTACAAACAGTATGGCGACGCCGCCATGCTGAGCCTTGTGCTGGAAACACTACCCAAGGTAAGTAGGGCTCACCTGCATGGTCAATGTAGTGCTGCTCAATACAAAACCCTGCAAGTTTGACTATTACCCAGCCGCCGCTTCTTCAATTTATCAAACGTTCGTGCACACGATGATAGATATTTATTATATTATCATCATATTTTGAATCGCAAGTCATTGGTAATTACCTTCTACTTACTATAGTGTTGGGGTTAGAAGTATATGAGATAACATTTGGGTAGATGCCAGATGTTAAGTTCAACTGAAGTTCTTCGAATATGCACACTTTGTTGAGAAAAGAGATTGTTGGTATTACATTGTTTTTGGAGCATTTAAACGCAATGCAGCGATCGGTATAGAATTTTTTTGCATCCCTCATCACGTTATTGTTTTTGAATTTTAGGTAGCAGCTGAAATATCCGCACCCCTGGCCAAGACGGACTCGATCGTGATGCTCGGGGATGACCGTACCACGTCGGAGGTGTCGCGCCTGGTGACGAACCTGCCGCCCGCCGTGCAGGCCCTCACGGGGATCGACCTGTCCAAGGTGAGCGGGGCACGCCCAGCCGGGGGAGGGGAAGGGGCTACCTAATGAAGTACTATGTTCCTCCATCTCATGTTGATTTCTAGAGCATAAACCAGTGAAAACATAATGTGCGATGTTGTAAAGCGAACCATTCTAAGCTAGTAAGCACCCTGAGAATGCCTGAATTGTTTAATTTTGGGAGTATTGTTATATATAGAAATAGATGTTTTCTCACCATTCAAACGTCAAATTTTAGGCAGTTGGAAAATGTTATTTCCCACCACATGTTTGGTCTTTTTACATGTCAGTTTGTAAGTTGATTCACTATCAAGTTCTATACTTAGATATGAATAACTACTTGCAAACTCAACTTGGCACTTACCCACAATGAAAGAGTGAGAACCAACTAGGTTTTACAATTTTTTAAGGACTCGCGACAATTAGATATTTAGTTTTTGAAATATTTAAGGACAATACATGAGAAAAGCTCCTAGCTACAAAGCAGTTGAGATTCATCTGGAGTTCAGTCTGTACATCATCCTAGTTTGGTCGAGTATAAAGCAAGACACACTCACAGGCATAAAGGTTTTCATAGACAGATTTTAAGCAAATAACATTTATATATAGAACACACCCACATTTGATCCTTATCAGTCCGTAATCATTTTGCTTCATTTATTTTCTTCTTCTTTGGGCATCTCTTTGGTATTGGCTTTCGGAAGTATCAAAACTGGAAAATCTTAGTTCTCGCAATAATGCATCAAAAGGTTTTGATAAAGGAGGACCATTCTAAAAGCCCACTTCCAAATACATGTAAATTTTTAAAAAGTATCAAATTTAAGTTTTAAGTTATTTATTATGGCACCTCTTGATGGTAGACAATAATAGCTAGAGGCTAGCGTTATGATATAGAGATGCATCCATTGGCCTTTTGAGAAGTAAAGTCACAACGGATCACGACATCCTACTCAATGTACGCTCGGAGTTTAATTATTTAAAAGTTTTTGTCCATTGTCAAAAACACGTCTTAAACCTTATAAGTTATATGTGCTACCGACGCTCTTCCACTTTATAGTCTTCAGCCTATAAATAATAGATGTAAGTGGCCATGTCTAGTTATCTAGTGATTTGCTGGCATCCATGCCATAGATGTAGGATGTGAAATACAATAACAAATGTATTAATAGAAAATTAAGGACTCTCAATCAAGATAAAAATGTTTCCTTATGTCACTGTAGCTTCATACAACTGGGTGAAAGAGCATATTAGTGTAGATATTAAAACAGAAACATAGGAATGAAAGATCGGCCCGACGTGAAGTACCTCAGAGATTCTGTCTTTTTGCGCTTGCGGTTCTTCATGCTTCAGCTTATACGTCTTTTAAGTAGTTTAATTTCAATTTAACATCCAGACAATTTGGTTGTAAGATACTTCAGGCCTGTATAACTAATACGTTATTTTGAAAAGTATCTGTTGCTTATTGACTTGTAGATGTTAATTAGTTTCTTTCTTAAGTTTCTTGTTTCCTGCGTTAAAATCCCGGTGACCACAAAAAGGAAATTTACCGTTAACCACAACAGTTTGATACGGCAAACTACTAAAACCAGACATGATCTCAGACGAGATAACTAGAAAATAGGGAATGCTATATATATCTAAGCATGGATTTTTCTATTCAATACTTTATTCACTGACTGTCCATTCCCCTATTTAGATGCCCGACATGTTGAAGGCAAGTGGTCACTTCAGAGTTTCATATAATTTAATGTTTTCATGTATGTAGATGATAGGCCACATCTAGCTTAGCTATTTCATTTCAATATGTTGATCCCGTTTGGGCAATCGTTGAATCCCGATTCTTCTTGCTTGGTCTATTGTTTGGTATCATGTGTTGGTAGTCTTTATATATTTTGTCTCTCTCTTCTCGCATGTTTTTCATCGTCACACTCAACTATCACAATTATTTTCTGTGACCGACTTAAGATTATGATCTCATTTGGAATGAAATGACTAGATGTTAGAGATTTAATTATTTCATCAACATCTCTGTCGCGCATTCAGTTCATCTTGATTTGTGGTGGACTCTCTGATTAGTTTGGCTGGTGTTGTCCGCATACAGAGTCCTCTGTAGCCCGAGATTAGTGGTGCGGGTCCCTCACTCACCTCACCCCTCACCCCTCACACGGTAGTGGTAGGCAGGCCGCCCGCAGGCCTCTCACGGGCCTCACAACCAGACTGCATGGTCCTACATAGTGTATTCGGTTTGATTCAGCATAGAACTCATTCATAGCATGCTTACACTAGTACTGGTGAGATGACCGCTGATTCAGTGTCCCAAATTAACCCAAGCATTAACACTGTAACGTCACCATAATTATTGTTTCCACTGTAGGCTTATCAGCTTCAGGCTTCTGCTCGTTTAAGACAATAACCGTATTGCTTTTCCTATATTAATATCGATGAGAGTTAACTCCAATGAATAGCTGCAAAGTATTAATGCAGTTCCTTTTCTCAAATAGCTCCCTCAAACGATATGTTGCAATAGAAGCTTTTCAGTAGCATGTATGCACCGTGTGTAAGTCGCCTAAACCACATGTTCTGAGTAAGTAACAGAAGGTTCTAACATTCCCGAGAGGAGCATGTTAAATGCCCACCTTATCCATACCTTACCTTGCCTAACAAAGTTTCCCATTGCCTTTCCACACCCGGCCTAAGTCCTTTTATTGACCCGGTCGGACTGTTGGCGCTGTCCACCTGACCCCGGTTTCACGTAAGTCGCTTCACTCTGACTAGTTACTCTCTGGTTCAACATCCTCCTCCATAGCTTGTAGTAATCTACGTGTCCCAGGCTGAGAGTTGCAGCTTAACCCTGGGTAAGTCTGCTTGGGCCCCCATCTGACACGGTGCCCAGCCTGGGGATGGGAGTGTAGTTAAACAACAGGCAACTAGTTGTCTGTGTGGCCCCGCTGTCTGACATGGGCCCAGCCTGGGGATGGGAGTATAGTTTAACAACAAGCAACTAGTTGTCTGTGTGGCCCCCTATCTGACATGGGCCCAGCCTGGGGATGGGAATGTAGTTAAACAACAGGCAACTAGGTGTCTGTGTGGCCCCGCCTTCTGACACGGGGCTCAGCCTGGGGATGGGAGTATAGTTTGACACCAGGCAAGTAGTGGGGCCCCGCCTGGGGATGGAAGTGTAGCTACATGCCAGACAACTAGTTGTCTGCATGGCCTGCCATCTGACATGGGGCCCATCCTGGGGACTGGAGTATAGTTGAACACCAGGCAGCGTGGCCCATTGCCTGACGATTGGACGATTGGACTGCCCCAGACCCCATGCCTGGTCTGCCCATGTACCAGCACTGCAGTGTTACCACGTGGCCCCATAAACCTAGTTGTCCAGGTCGTTTTTCTGCGGTAGTACTGTCACCTCAGCATGTATTAACAGTTTGTCCCTGGGGATGAGAAAGGATTAGTCATGTAGCTAGCAAAGTAGACCTTCTAGTCTATGTTATGCGTGGCTTTGGTGTAAAGGTTCACTGGTGGGGTGGGGTGGGGCTGGCCGCTGTGCCGGAACACACTGACCTCTCTCTGCTCTCTGCCCACAGGTCTTACAGAAGGTTCCTGGCGCCCAGTAAAGCCTGCCCGGACGTGACGTCAGCCGCTGGTGACGTCACCTCGTCAGACCCGGGACTGCGTGCTGGAGGCGCGGGAAGCGACCGTCGGGACGGATTCCTCAGGAAGACGAACACGCCGCATTCTTATTACCATTGGTGTCATCAGTTTGTTTATGATAGGTCGTGTGGAGCCGAGGAGATTTTTTTAGTATGTGTAACCGTTTCTATGGTGACACGTGTTTCTCATACTGAATGTATATCGTAACACAACAATGATCAAAGATACTCTCATAATTGTACGTTAGGTATCAAAAACGAGATTTACGCGTCTTTCTACAACACTGAAAACTCAAGGCAGTATCGTGCGCGTATGTGATTGATCACGTGACCAAGCCTGTGCCGCAGGTATGATGGTAAGGTGACGTCATTAGGTGACGTCATCAGTAGGTGACGTCATCAGGTAACTCCGAGTGTACCCCTAACGTGGCTCCCAGCATCTCATCGACTAGCCTGCAAAATGAAATACATCATGAAAAAACACACGAATAGATGGCATTATTCTGGTTTTCCTCAGTTTGATCTGTCCAGATTTATTTTGTTATTTTCTTCAAAAGTTATGTACAAATTCCCTTCGGTATATTTCTTAATCCTTGTTATGGCTATAGATGTTAGACAGTTGATTTAATGCGGCTAGCAGACACAATCTACGGTTTTATTTGATTGTTTTCTACTTTTATATGGGCACTTAACTTGCCAGACATCTGCTTTGTAAAGTCAGTAAAATGCATGAAAAAATGCATGTATATCCCACTTCTATAACCCTCAACGATAAGCCGCAATGACTGTTTATATGGAGCACTAGTCAGGATGCAAAAGTTGTATGCGCTGTATAATACATTCGGTTGTAGATCCGTTCCAAGTATTACTTCAATGTTACGTGACTCTGTTTATGAAATATAATGCTAAATCAAGTATTCCTAATCAAAAAGTCCCATGTTTTTGTTGAAGGCCTTATATTGATGGCTTAACCCAAAAGTAACTTTCCTTCGACAGGAACTGTAAAGACCCTAATACTCAGACTCCGAAGTCCTTGCCCCTACTCTTAATTTATTAACTTTCTTCAGAAAACCCCCAAAACTGCAGGCTGCGCTATCCCACTTGGGGATGTTGGCCATGTCGCTCCGTAGTGGCGTGTGCCCGCCCAGACCTGCAGTTCGACCTATCCCCAACCAGTCTCTTCTCAGGGCATTCAATACACTGGATGGCACTTTATTTTGTCAAAAGAACGTTCTTCCTTTCCCTGCTTTTAAAGCGTTTTTTTATTATTTTTCCCTGTCCATTTTCTTTCCAAAGTTTCCCGCTGGACGCCCGAAACACTTACAGCAGATCACTGTACATAGTATCACGCTCTGACGTAATCTTTATTGTCAAGATTATTCCAAGACCAGCATTATGATATTATAGTATCGTTTCCAGAATGTAAACGCATTGAAGCCATCTATAGCGGTCCAGGTGTCCTTTCAGGCCTGCATTTATACTTTTTGACTTGCTTTGTTGTCACATTTTCTCATGAACCTTTTGTTGTAGACGAGCGCTTAAACACTTCTTTGTTACGCCTCATTTACCTTACCGCGTTTATTTGCCATCATTGCACTCAGAGCTATACAACGGAGGAAGCGGGGCATGAAATTTGATATATTCTCTTATGACTTGTATAGGTCGGCTGTTTTCTGTTCAGTAAAACTAATGTAGGTATGAGAAAATAATCAAATATGTAGACAGCCATCGGTAAACCCTTGGTTCCTTCCGGGGATTACCCCCGTGTGGGAAGGGTTTACAGGTGGGTGTCGGTCCGCACCGACAGGGGCGGTACAGTGTATCTTTCCGCGGGGGTCCCGGGATCTGCCCAACCTGGTTGGCAGATGAGGATGTCAGCCCAGAGTGGACACTGAGTAGTGTCACTACGTTTAGGAGTGGTGCGCTGTCCAACAGCTCGGGTAGGTTCCAGGATCCCGGGGCATAATGCTTGAAAAATAATTTAATACTGACTTTCCGCCTAGGGCCAACATGCTGATTTTTATATAAGAAATATAGTTTGTTGTTGAGTTTATTATGTAAACTCATGTCGATACAATGTCATAGCAAAATATGCATGTTGTTTGTATAGACTGCAAGTCTTGTAAACTACGAAAACCACATTTAAGTCTACCGGTAAGTACATATATATATATATATGTGTGTGAATTTTTATGAAAATGATGGAAAACCATTTCTTCCATATTGTATCATTCTGTAAAACTTGCAAATGAAGCTTTCTATGTCCCACTAAGGTGGGTATCTGACAGGTTGTACGACTGCCTTTCAGTCTCTGTAGAGGAACAGGGATCCCATCTTACTGTGTAGTCCACTCTACATCTTCCTTGGTTTCTGCCCTTTCTTGTGCGACACGTCGACCGCTGATAACAAGTTTATCCATCCAAATGACTTTTTCAAATTAAACCTCAGCAATAATTAATGAACATTCAATATCTAAATAGGACACATTCGAAAGTGTTTAAAAAATTTAATGTGTTCTCAAATATTGATGGTTTGATTCTTTTACCTTAAAATGAGGCCAGAAAACTTGTGCAGATTGGGTAGAAACAAGAGAACGTGCCTTTTGCAATAGCAAACTATCACTGTTCCTATATTAGATTTCTTAAGAGGTTTGACTATTCCTAATACTGTCAGTCTAGGTGCATGCTGTGAGTTGGTAGCGATGAGAACGTAAAACGGTGATGGCCGATATGACTGGGTAATTAGGCCCATGGCCGTCAGGTAGTGAGGACGGGCCGTAGCTGGCCCTTCCCAGACGTTACCTAAGGGTTTCCGGGGTGTAGCAGCGCCCTCTGCGGGCCACACCACCTCCCTGGTCACTTGGACGACTCGCACAGTTATGTGAGTCTTACATCGATGTGGACGTGCGGTATCCCCAGTTGTCAAAAGTCAGTGGAGGCGATCCCAGAGTGCATACAAACCTATATCGTCCTGTCCAGCGCGCGTCGCCTTTTGTCCATCATACACATAATAATATACCTCCGGTGTCTTTATCGTTGTTGTCAACCCATCCATGAACTGTCCACAAAGTAGAGGCCCGGTAACATCGATTTGTATACCATTAACATACCCGCAGATGAAATTGTTAACGTTATTCAATTGCCGTTTTGGGAAGACTTACTCCTAATCCTAATTAGATATGACTGTACATAGTATCATGCAGGTCGCCTGGTCATAGTGGAGACTGGACCAGGTTTCACTTTATCCCAGACCGTGTTGGAAGTGGACTCAAACTGTGGAGTTGCTACAATCTGTGTGTGTTGGTCCCTCTGCCTGCCGTACTTGTAGTAGGCTATGCCGTTAGTTCGACTCTCTGCGGCTCATGTATTCTAGAAATAATGATTGTGTATATGAATTTACTACGTTTTATCATCGGAATCGTGTACCGGAAATAAATTTCAGTTGTAAAGTACATGTATTCTCAGCTTTTTCTTTTACAGCTTTACAAATAAATCTATTTAGGATATTTTCGTCATGAAAGATATAAATCATTACTGTCGGCCTGAACGCCAAATGGTCAGCACTTAGAAGATGAAACGTTTGGAGGCAGCTTCATCAATGGTTCTCTGTTCTTGGTCAATCAGACCTCCACACCTGACTCAGTGTCCACCTTACCTTTTATCAGTTTGAAACTTATGAGAACGTAAAGTACAATGAGAATTTTACGAAATGCTGTACGATAAATACGTTCAGAAGACAAGTACAATTTTACTAAAGCTTGCTAAAATTGTCCCTCAAAGAAACTAATCAATTAAATCTAAGGACCTTCGGTCAAAATAGTGAAATTTAAGTTTGTACACGGTCGTGTTTATACATTTGTTCAGGGATGCCATTTTTCCTACTTTTGTAGGATTTCCTACCTTTTGGTGATTCTGGATTGAACAACGAATTTTTCCTACTTTACTTTAAAATATGTTTCAGAGTATTTTTGAGTCAGTTTCAATCTATTAAAAAACAAATTTAATGTTAGGTCTCTGTTCCTAAAGTCTATTTCCTTCCTAGTTGCTTCTGGGGGAGAAATAGGAAAAGTGTTTCCTACTTTTCCTACTTTTTCATCAGTTGGGAGCGGCATCTCTGTTTGTTGAAATACTGTGTTTAAAAAGTAAAAAAAAAAAAAAAAATCTCCAGCTATCGACCTTACTGTGTGGTTGAACAAGGACTGAGACAGTTATTCAAAATAAGGGAGTTCTAAGTAAGTACACTAGGCTAACTGTAAAAACTTAGAGATGCCCCTTTTGGGTCAGATTTAAGATAATGAGATCTCCAAGCAGATCCATGTTTTTAAAGGTATGCATTGATTTCCAGACCCAGAATGTTCCTTGTGTTTCATAGGATGATCTTACTCTCTTGGTTCCATGGATTCAGAATGATTTCAGACTTCGTGCTATCAAACTATTGGTAGGTTCGACATGTTGAAGCTAGCGAATAAAATAATCAAAAGAAATATAAATTTGATAAGGACCAGTTATGTACAAGTTTAATAGATTTACTCGATATGAGAACCGGTGAACAAAATGTAACAAGAAAAGATATTTTTACTTTGGTGGCAAAGGTATTTGGGTGCTTTTCATGATTTTCCCTTCATGATATGCTTGGAGATTGGAACATGGATGTTATATGGGGTTGAAAGGGTAAAGGGGGTAGATGGGTCTTGGAAGGGTCATGTCATAAATTAAACATCTAAAGTGATATTGTTTCTTTAAAAAATTGAGCAACCGGAGCTCTTCGGTTTCTTCAAACCAATTGACTGATCGATACATTGCTTGAACTTGTAATATTTTTGGGGATGTCCCCTAAGAAATCTCCATTTCCAAAAAGAGGCTGATTATAATGACATCACTTTTTCACTCTCCAACAGGATTTGATAACAATAAATTTGAAATATCCTCCACAGAAAAAGCACTGACAAACCTACAATCTCCAAGCCGATCAACTCTCTGGACACCTTGAAAGTTCCCGGCAGGTAACTACTAGAAATATACCAACCAACAGGCTGGTTCAATAGATTCTGAATTTCTATCTCCGACCTATTTGCGTATCAACAGCATCAACTGGTCGATGCCGGAGAATTAAAGAAAGTTGGGAAACAAATTCAGCAAAATATTAATGTCCTGGCATGGAAGATTAAAATATAGCTATAATATACATGTAGCATCATATTATGATGCTACTCTGAACTTTATGAAGTGTCCCTGGCTTGATATCAATGATGACTCTTCAAAGAAGCAGTGTGCATTAAGTATACTATTTATTGGGATCCTGTGGTGGTTGACAATGCATCTGAGGTACAGCGGGCTGGTCCTGGAGACGACCGGCGGGGGCGGCTACAGACCAACAGATTAAGTTCTCGGCCTAACATAATAGCACCAACGTCTTTCCAGAGTGTAGCGTGCACAGTGAAGACGTCGTCAGTAAGCACCTAGCGTGGGTCGGTCGGGTCGGGGATCGAGAGGCAGCCTGACGCGGGGGTTGGGGACCGTGGAGCGGGCCGCCCGCAGTCTCCTGCCCGGTACACCTCACATCACATGCACATTGTCTCAAAGGACAAAATAATTTCATACTCGTGGAGTTTCATACATTGGTCAAGTATTATGCTTACACATATAATATAAACAAGTTTGGAGGTTTCCGATTCGAATAGATCAACAGTTGAGAATGACTTCATACAAAGGGGAATACTGTAGTATTTTTTGGTGAAATGCGAGGGTTTTGTTTCCCTTATAGCTGTTTATGTTTGCAGAACTTTTATCCGTGTATAAAGCATTTGGACGTCACAGCATAACAATAACTGAGGGTTTACAGGAGAAAAGAGCCGGTACCATCCTATTCTGTGGCCTAAATTCAACACACAAGGTAATACTGTCCACATTGACCAACTACTCACACAAGCTAGTATTAGACGAATTTTTTCATATATAACGTACACTTCAAAATAATATCCGTCTTAGAATCCACATGTCATTTGTCTGTATCTAGCGGCCTAAAAAGCGGTACAAGGCGCTACTTACAGCCCCCTGATCACCCTCGTCAGGCGGGGGGGGGGGTGTAGACAGGGGGTACCTAGCCCACTACGTAACCGGTAAACACACTTATATAGGACCTGCGAACACTCTCTGCTAACTGGTCCAAGGTATTTTGCATATATCATATAGGGATATATACATATACATAAATACAGTACATTAGAAGGATGAAATAAACATAGGCGAGACTAATAAAACGGACAATTTACAAATCACTGAATTCATACCAGATGAACAGAATGAGAATTCTAAAACAGTTTTACTATTTTCCCCGAAAAACGATATCGAGGATAGAAAAATAAAGTTAGAGAAGGTTAAGAAATTTACATATCACATGCGATATTTAACTTTACATAGAGGTGGTTTTAAAATAAGATACATATATAATAACAACTTCAGGCACGACGATCCGCTGAAAGACGCCTCCAACACTGGGACAAGGTGTGACCCTTTGGTCACTCTTCTGGGCCGGACGACCAGTACTGGTCAGGACTAATAGGCAGTATTCAAGTTCTGCTTCTTGGCATTGTTTAAACCCCCATAACGCAACGTGTATTATGTATATGTCAGCCATGTAGTTTGCGGTGTGACAGGAGGAAAATATTAAATTTACATGCCACGTGAAGATGATCTGATCGGTGACTTCAAATATCTGTCACACATCCCAAAACTTTTTCATGTTTAAAAAAGAATGCGTGCAATGACATAAATTAGTATTTTTCACATTGCTTTCAGTCTACTGTACTAGCCCTGAATGATGGTAGCGGGCATATTCTAACATGGAGTATTAAACGTCGTCTTATTACTGTTACAGTCAAACCCTAGATTATGGATGGCTGACTTTCATGTAACATGTATACCTTATTTGAGGTGTCGATTAATCACTGTCGGTGGACCTTTAGACTAAACATTCGGTTGTAAAACAATGCTTAGTGACTTAACCTATATCCTAACGTCCTCTTGAGCCCAACACTGACTGACCATTCTCTACATCTCCATGAGGACACGGAGGAACGTAATCTCTATTTCATTTTAAGTGTAAAGGCCATAGCTTTTTATGAACAGGATATTTAAACAGTTCCCAATTCATTAACAAATAAACAAATTTCAATATATGCGAACGTATGGATTCCAGACGCCAATAACTGACCCTATAATGCCCGTAGGGTTTACAAATTGAACAGAAAGGCTGAGCTTTGAATTGTAATACAGTACACAAAATGCAATAGTATACGCAAAACCTTGAGCGACAGAGACACAAAACTCTCTTTACTCTAACCGGTTGAATGTTAACAGAAAGCAATGATATGGCTACAATATGTAAACCTATTCGAATTTACTAAAACCTTCAATTCTATCAAAGGGTTCTCAAAGATATAGATATATGGCGACAAATGTCATATTCATATAAAAACACTTGGTGCACAGCGCTTAGGTATAATTCCTTTGGGCGTCATTGGAAGCTCAACTTACAAGCACTAATAGGGAGTACACGTATATGAGATGTAAAGCGGTCACAAAAGTAGAGGTTTTCACGATGCACGGCTGAGTGGTTTAAATACTGAGTCTGGTTACCCTGCAAGAAGCCTTAGAGTAGGGAATATGGCATAAAACATGAACTATAGCAATCTTATTTCTAGGATTATTGTGACATTATGCCGTTTAACCCGACCAAATTCAAAGGTCGGGTAGTCATTACATTTTAGATGACTATTTGAAGAGGGTTACAAAAACTGAATGGGGACCACAGGTTTCACCATAGGAACACAAATAACGCTTCTGCTATAATAGGGAAGTGGATAGCTAACGATGACCTGGGCCAGAGTATGCTGTCCCCCACATTCTGTGCTATTTACATACAAAATGAGTAATACCGGTAATCATTTATACTTCAGAATGAAGACCGTATCTTGATATACCCCGTTCTTGTTAAAGGTGTCATACTGTTACACAAGCATCATACCATCCACCCAAAAATAAAAGAATCTAAAGGAAAATCTTTTTAGACTTAGGATTTTTAAGAATTTTTCTCTGTCATCGAATGTAAGCAGACTTTTCAGGAGTTGTCTTTTTTTGACATGTTCATTCATGCGGTTGCTGTGCACTACGCCAATTCGCCACGTCCACATTTTTTCGGTACTCATATCTATGACTAGCATTTGTGAAAATCTGTGCATCTCCTTTTAGTGCAAATATCTTACCATACTTACATTCAATAAAACAAATGTAACTGTTTGTATACTTATAAGCTTGTCTCTTTTAATGTTCAAAGTCACAGTAGTCTACAGACTCAATTCATCAGTTGTTCAATTTGTATATTGAACGAAGAAACCCGGCTCCAGATCTGAAGACGTTGCAAGTGAACTGCCGGAAAATTTAAGATTTAATCATCCAAAACTATGGCACTCTGTGCAATCTAGGGGACAACCCAATGTTTTCCGTCCCCAACGAATTAAACGAAGGAACTTTTTACAAAAAAATAGAAACCAAGAGTTTTCAGAATTTTAAACAAAGGAATGATATGATGCTCTCAGAAAACCATTTAACACCCATATCAAGTTCACGTTTGTCATGACCCAGCGGGAATGGAATAAGAGGGGTAAATCATGACGAATCAAGTAAAAAGATACATTCGAGCATTATTGTCTATAAAATAACTGGGTCTGCATAAGAGACGTGGCCGTTGGTCGTACCAAATAGGACCTATGCAGTGGGCTACGGTAATGCGTTCTGAGGGCCACCCACGTGCCCCCTCAGCCGAAGAGTTTGACGAAGCAGGGGTGGCAGTAGGGCTTCTCGTTCTGCTCCTTGAAGGTGCCCTTGTTGAGTTGTTTGAGGCAGAAGGCGCAGACGAAGTGCTCGGGGTGGAACTTCTTGTACATGGCGGTGATACAGCGGCCGGTGATGGGCTTCATACACCCCGCGCACAGCGACCCCCGCTTGGCGTGGTAGTGGGTCTCGCAGTACGGCATGCCCTCGTGGTCAAAGAAACTCCCGCCGCCAAACGGCATGTGGCAATCCTGTAGGACACAAGTACTTCAGTAAATCTAAACATACCTCGTTATTATCTACTAGTAGATGAAATTGAATATCGTTTCCTTTCTATTCAGATATATATATATATATATATATATATATATATATACATATATATATATATATATACATATACATATATATATATACATATACATATATACATATATATATATATATATATATACTAAAATATTACCACAAATCAGAGTCAAAATCAAAACTGCTATTCAAATCTTCATTGATTATAATTTCTGTCATTGTAAAATACCCAAAACCCAACATGGGAAGTTAACGATACTATAATGAACTAACAACAGACTTTAGTGGGGCATACAATACTATAGTAATGTGCGTCTCCTGTACAGCAATTGTCCCAAACGTTCTTCCCAACACCAATCCCTTGTTGAAGTTATTTTTCAAAGTTCTCTCTTCCTTTTGAAACATGGAATTGGTAGACACACGATATAAAATTAGGATTAATGAGCGTTTAGCCTCACTAGTTGCACAAAATGTAAGAGATGGTGTATTTAAAAGTTTATTGGTGGTTATTTGCCGGCCCAAGCCCTGCCCGGGCGGCGGGTACTCACGGTGCAGATGAAACACTCGGGGTGCCACTGCCTGTTGAGGGCCGAGATGTAGTTGTCCATGATGGGCCGGCGACACCCGCCGCACTTGGGGGCGAACAGCTCGAAGTAGTCGTCTCTGAGCAGCGGGAAGGAAAGCAGATATAGAATCTTCACCCTTTTCATGTGTGTTTGGATGAAATTAACCCTTTTATGTTTATACGGCTGAATATTGTGATTATTGCCCACGTTATCTCCCCGTAGAGTGATGTCCCTTACGAACCATGTTTAAGCACATATATCCATTCAACTTCTGTATTAGGAGGTTTGCAGTCAGTTGAAAATATATAAATATTTGCGATATTTCTTTTCATAATCGATACAATTTCAAAACAGCCTAGAAATATGAAGTACTCAGTGCTAGTATTCCAGGTACAAGAATACCACGATTAAACATTATGTGCTTAAGCCCTGTGATATTTTTCTACATATCTCCCATATCAACCTTGATTGAGGCTAGCCTGCAGATACAATGCAGTAAATAATCTACCCGTGGTGGGGAGACTTAGACCCATGTGACTGATTCCCACCCTGACTGACCTGCAGTAGGCCGCGCCGTCCTTTTCGTGGAAGCCGTCGTCCCCGAACAGGCGACCGCACTTGGCACAGAAAAAGTGTTCTGGGTGCCAAGTTTTGTCCAGCGCTGTGACACATTTCTGACGGAGGGAAAAGGGAGAGTTGTGCAAACCACGGCGTTTTCTTTTATAACAAATCTTAACCAAGAAGTATAGATTATTTTCTCACAGATTTGGAAGTTTCCATAATGCGCTTGTCCCTATAAGTTGATGAAGGGAGCGTAGTTTTCATTGAGGTGAATTTATCTATGCAAACAATGCAAATAATGATACTAATAAGGTATTACATTGCTTCTAACTTTAGACATTATCATTGGACGTTAGGAACAATATTTGAATTCATAAAAATCAAAAAACGTAGATCTGTACCATTCTACAGGAGGGAACACATCAATAATTCTGTCCATATTGCTGTAAGGTGTGTGTGTGTGGGGGGGGGGGGGTGTACTCACGTCCAGAATCGGTCCATTACAGTGGCAGCAACGCGGTGAGAAGAGGTTGTGGTAGTCCCGCTCACAGTAGGGGACGCCGTCCCGCTCAAAGAAGTTTTGCGTGCCCAGCTCCTCCTTACAGTGGGAGCAGGTAAAATGTTCTGGGTGCCAGATGCGTCCGAGCGCTGTGATCACCTGAAAACACAGCGTCAGCCCCGTCAGCCACATCATAAACCAACATAATGTATTACAGCTTACACAACTTACGAGGTGCAGTCTAAGGTACATGGGTCAATTATGACCTTAGTCGACTTTTTAAATAAAGTTACAATGTGTATGCACGCCTATTGATTAGTCCCTACATATAGTAAATTTGGGATGTATACCTTCCATTGGACAGCAAATCCTTCTAGATAATGAAGAGGAAACGACTTTTTCGGGTCTTTGGGTACCAGCAATAGCTTATCAGTGTACCACACCAGATTCTTTCTTTGCCACTGGCTCCCGGCGAGGTACACCATTAGCCTATGGCTGGTACCAAGTGGCCCATAGAAGTCCTTCACTTCCTCATAACTGTCTAAGAGTGTATGGCCGAGACCCACCTGTCCGACGATGGGCTTGGCGCAGGCGGCGCAGTGGCCCTTGGGGATGGTCATGATGCCCTGCCGGCTCATGTCCGTGCTCAGGTTGCCCAGCATGGTCTCCAGGTGGTCGTCCTGCAGGGCCCCGGCCGCCCCGGCCGGCGGGGGCGGCAGTGGGCCGTCCACACTCGCCCCGCCACTCGTCTGTCAACAGGGGGTATGCGGTATAGACACGGAACATTGTATAACGTACAAGGCATTAGATGATAAAGATTTTTGTATCAAGACTTTTACTGTTTCGCACGTACAGATTGTTTGATTATCTAATTACAGAATTATTAACAATGGGAACGTACTTTTGGACGAGCCAATTTGATTTCTGATAATACAAAAATTTAGTTGTTATGGAAAAATGTCCATCGACATTTTGTGTTAAGTGCTGTTTTAAGTGTCCTACTGGTCGAAGTGACCGTGTACGTGACAGGAGGTACGGACCATGGAGGCGTTGCTGGCCACGGGCTGCTGGGCCATCTTGCTCAGTTTGTGTGGCTGGGCGTAGGGCGGCTCCCCCACGTGCTGCAGCTGGGGCTGGCCTGAAACCTGAACACACCCACGGTCAGACGCCACCTAACACACACAGGGTAGTGTCATGTCGTGAGAATGACAAGAATAATGAACACGTCCACACCGTGTAACTGTGAATGACCAACTGATTTTATTAGTAAGAAAGATGTCGAACATGGATATTGATATGAGAGGTCTGTCAACATGAGGGTGGCAGCATGTAATAAGCCATGCTGATAACCAATGTGGAGTAATGAGTTTGTATGTAGGTTATTATATGGATGAAGATAAATGTATGTATTAGGTTTTAATATGAATATATATATATATGTTATTAATATTTCTTTATGAAGACACAATGTTACATAATATTACATAACAGTAAGACCACCCAGAACTGTAGTAAAGCGTCTATATGACCGGATTATAAATAAACTATGAAAATGTTTCATTATGGCTTTATCTGACTGCATGGAAATATTGACAAGGAGGCGATGATACATGCATTCAAAATGTCTATAACACTGCTCGGTGAGCCTTTAGGGTTCTTAGGTGCGACGCTCCCTATCTCGATGATGATTCATTGATCATGCCCCACATAGCTACTCATAGTCAGTAAGTTGAAGATTACTCTACAGCTTGATAACAGAGAAAATATTAATATACATGTACATCTAAAATTAATTAATACCCGGTAGCATCAGTCATACCTTTCAAGGGTTCCCACAGACTGTTCCGTGTTCTAAGTTTCTGAGTACCTAGCTCCATGAAAGATTTGCATTACTGGTATTTTGAGGCATTTGTCTAAAATTGAAGACTTTCCTTACAGGTGCATGGATCTGATTTTCAATTTTAGAGGAAAGGACAAAATGCCAGTTAATTTCTGGAGGAAATTGAGTAAAATTCATGAGTGTTCATTTTCTTTTTCTTTTTGGCACTTTCTAAAATTCTAAGGCTTTTCTATTACAATTTTAATTTTCTTGGCTTTGCCCTCTGTGGGAACCCTCTTTAATATCGGTTTGTCTCTCACCCAGAACTAGAAATAAAGCTGTCAAAGAAATGATTAATGCGTTCTGAGTAAAGCATAGAGTTAACTCGTTATAAATAGAGTTAAGGCAATCCAGAGGTAACAAAGTAACATGCGACAACCATCCTTTACTTTTATGTTTTTCAAAATTAAATCCGTGGCAGGTTTCATTCATCTATTTGCTAAAGATTGAATCAAGATTAAATGTACGTGTATACGGTAAGTAAAGTCAGGTATCTGCGATGATAAAGCACATGAACTGATAACAGAATCAGGGTAAGCTTGTGATATTCCAACTTGTAGTTTTACGCTGACGAGTTCAAATCATGATTGATGCGTATCTGATCCTTGTTGCAAAACGCATACAAGAATATGGTAAAAAAACAGGCAAAGAATTATTATGGTTTTCCTCATCTGGTAAACTGTGCTGAGAAATGTGCGGTATGACTGTACACCGTCTATTAAGATGATCAAAGTCCGATAGAGCCGTCTCTGAATGAGATGGGACCCAACGTGTTATGACTGGTCTCCACTTGGTGCTTGTCACGGACCTAGGTCGGTATTATCACGGACAGTGAAGCTGTCAGTGACCGACAGATTCTCTTTTATCAACTATACATTACTGAGCACAAGACACTCCAGGTAATCATTGTGAGTAAAGAGCCATCTTAAAACAACCGCAGACAAAATAATTGGTCACTGTAAGTGAACATTATTCTTTAAGCCTTAAATCTTAAAAGTAAGAAATGGATCCGAAAAAAACGTAATATCTGAAACTGAATATGGAAATAAAATTAATATCTTAATTGTATGATATGCAAGCCATAAATAAACATAATCGAAAGCAAAAAAAAAGTAAAACGATAGTTTTTGTGTGAAAGGCCAGAATTCACCAAGTCTGAAGCTTCCTGTCAGAAATCATCATGGAACAAAGCATACTTTTGATAAAAGCCCCAACATGCTGTTTAGTCCCCGTCCCGTATTACTCTATCTCCACCCCTGGGGCCCCCGTTAGCCGGGCGTCTAGCATGCAGGCTGTGTTAGTGGGGGGTCTACGTCCGGGCACTGACAGGAAGCGGCGCTGGCGCTGGCCTTACTTGAGGTTTCTGTAGTTTGTGTGGCTGGGCGTAGGGCGAGGAGGCGCCGAGCTGCTGCACCTGGGGCACGGCCTGGCCCGACACCTGAAACACAGCGGACCGTCACAGCTGGTGTATGGGGGGTGGTGGTATAGGGAGTAAGGTTGATGGGGGAGGAAACAACTGACCGTCACAACCGGCGTACAGGGGGTGGTGGTATAGGGAGTAAGGTTGAGCGGGGAGGAAACAACTGACCGTCACAACCGGCGTACTGGGGGTGGTGGTATAGGGAGTAAGGTTGATGGGGGAGGAAACAACTGACCGTCACAACCGGCGTACGGGGGGTGGTGGTATAGGGAGTAAGGTTGATGGGGGAGGAAACAACTGACCGTCACAACCGGCGTACGGGGGGTGGTGGTATAGGGAGCAAGGTTGATGGGGGAGGAAACAACTGACCGTCACAACCGGCGTACAGGGGGTGGTGGTATAGGGAGCAAGGTTGATGGGGGAGGAAACAACTGACCGTCACAACCGGCGTACGGGGGGTGGTGGTATAGGGAGCAAGGTTGATGGGGGAGGAAACAACTGACCGTCACAACCGGCGTACGGGGGGTGGTGGTATAGGGAGCAAGGTTGATGGGGGAGGAAACAACTGACCGTCACAACCGGCGTACGGGGGGTGGTGGTATAGGGAGCAAGGTTGATGGGGGAGGAAACAACTGACCGTCACAACCGGCGTACGGGGGGTGGTGGTATAGGGAGCAAGGTTGATGGGGGAGGAAACAACTGACCGTCACAACCGGCGTACGGGGGGTGGTGGTATAGGGAGCAAGGTTGATGGGGGAGGAAACAACTGACCGTCACAACCGGCGTACGGGGGGTGGTGGTATAGGGAGCAAGGTTGATGGGGGAGGAAACAACTGACCGTCACAACCGGCGTACGGGGGGTGGTGGTATAGGGAGCAAGGTTGATGGGGGAGGAAACAACTGACCGTCACAACCGGCGTACGGGAGTGGTGGTATAGGGAGTAAGGTTGATGGGGGAGGAAACAACTGACCGTCACAACCGGCGTACAGGGGGTGGTGGTATAGGGGGAAGGGGTGATGGGGGGAGAAAACACAACTGACCATGACAACTGGCGTACGGGTGGTGGTGGTATAGGGGGAAGGGGTGATGAGGGGATAAGACACAGCGGACCATCACAACTGGTGTACGGGGGGTGGGGGGGGGGGGGGGTGGTATAGGGGGAAGGGGTGATGGGGGGAGAAAACACAGCCGGGGGTTTGTTGACATGCATAGGTAGCAATATGGGAAATGGGGGTGACATAAGGACATACAACAGGTAGCAATATGGGGAGTGGGGGTGATTTGGGAAGGACATATGTGGGGTAGTAGTATAGGGAGTGGGGGTGACACGGGGCAGACATACGTTAGGTAGTATTATAGGGTGTGGGAGTGAAGTGGGGCAGACACACGTGGGGTAGTAGTATAGGGAGTGGGGGTGACGCGGGGCAGACATACATGGGGTATTAGTAAAGGAAGTGGGAGTGATGTACGGAGGACATATGTGGGGTAGTAGTATAGGAAGTGGGGGTGACGTGGGGAGGACATATGTGGGGTAGTAGTATAGGAAGTGGTGGTGACGTGGGGAGGACATATGTGGGGTAGTAGTATAGGGAGTGGGGGTGACGCGGGGCAGACATACATGGGGTAGTAGTATAGGGAGTGGGGGTGACGCGGGGCAGACATACATGGGGTATTAGTATAGGGAGTGGGGGTGACGTGGGGAGGACATTTGTGGGGTAGCAGTATAGGGAGTGGGGGTGACGTGGGGAGGACATATGTGGGGTAGTAGTATAGGGAGTTGGGGTGACGCGGGGAGGACATATGTGGGGTAGTAGTATTGGGAATGGGGGTGACATGGGGAGGACATATGTGGGGTAGTAGTATAGGGAGTGGGGTTGACGTGGGGAGGACATACGCAGGGTAGTAGTATAGGGAGTGGGGGTGACTTGGAGCAGACATATGTGGGGTAGCAGTATAGGGAGTGGGGTTGATGTGGGGAGGACAGACGTGGGGTAGTAGTAAAGTGAGTGGGAGTGATTAGGTGGGGGAACCTCCTCTGTATGTCAGCTGGAGGAGTGGCAGGGGATGGGGGAGGAGAGGTGCATTTCAGGAGTATCGTGTAAAGAATAACAAAAAGTAAATTAAGATAATGATACTTATCAGACCATCTAACTTAAATGAACACACCATATATACACCAACAGAAACACACTAAACTTGATTTACATGGACAAAATACATGGTAATCTGAAATGGTTACACGCAGAAAAAAGCCACACGTAAGACCACCCTGTAAACCACCAACTAAAACTGTCCCACACAGACTGCAGACACCACCGACCCTCTCTCGACCCCTGAGAACCGGACCCACCTTGAAGTCGGAGAGGGAGGCCATCAGGTCGTCCAGTTCACGGGTGGCGGTGGAGGCGGGCCCCTGGTGCTGGGCCCGGGCAGCGGCCATGGCAGCAGCTGCAGCAGATGTTGGAGGTTTGGGAGCGAGGGCTGGAGCAGGGGGCCTGCCAGCCGACCCCCCGTGAGGTGACGTGCGGGGTCGGACCGCCTCGTAGTGCGAGCTCATTGACTCCATAGATGCGTGTGAAGACATTTGTGGTCTGCACCAAGAGAATAAACAGCGTAATGTAGGTCTCTATATGTATAATGCTGGGAACGAAGAACATAATCCAAAACATGTTTGTCATCAATTCTATCCTGTTATAGAAATACTTCTTGTGTAAAACTGTGTTACACAAAGAATCAGTTTGATTTTATAATTCATTGTGCACCAACGAAAGAACTCTATATCTTTTTTTTAATTTATGGAAGTCTCTTTTTGTCAAAGAAACTCCATTATTTATTAAGAAGAAACGCCTTTCCACCAGCTGTTATGTGCCTCACCTTCCCGATGGTGTGACTGTGTTCTCCAGCTCGATGAGCAGACTGTCCACTGACCGGTCCCCGGGCTGCGGGCACAGCGGGCCAGCCGGCTGAACCTCACTCGCCCCGTGATTCGACATGTTGGCTGTGCATATACAGAAACAAATGTATGGAACGAAACATGCTGGAAAATTACAGGTATTTTAGGGTTGTAAGAAAGAAGTCACAATCATGTACTCTATTAAAGCTTACGTTTGGTAATTGTTTTGTTGAGGGATAGTTGAATCCAGAGAGCAGCTGCCACACTTGTCTTTAGATCATACCATTACAGAGAGAGAAGGTAAATTCTCTTCATTAACCTTGTTTAACCAGACCAATAAAGGTGTTCCCATTGTCCACTGCGTACCTGCATTGCGGCGGTCGACCTCGGCCATGAACTGGGCCGAGCTGAGGTCCTGCAGCAGCATGTCCAGCTCCGACAGGTTGTTGGTCAGGGCCGACATGGCCTTGGGCGGCTTGGGTTTGGGGGCCGGTTTGGGCGGGCCGTGGGGCGGGGTGTGGGCAGGCGGAGGGGGGTGGTTCGGGGGTGGGGGTGGGTTGAAGGAGGCGGCAGGTGGGCCCGGGGGATGTGACCGGACCCCGGGCACAGCGTACTGAGAACTCCTCAACTGCTGGGGCTCATACAGCGGCTGAAACAGTGAATGTTAAGTTACAACGCCATACGTAGGGGAGTCAGTGAACGAATATTACGTGAAGGCGATCCATAATTATGTCATATAGAAAGAAAAGGTTCATAATATAAGTTAAACGTATTCCATTAGGTACAAAGAAAAGTGTGTCCAACACGTCGAGGAATTTTCGATTTATATTGTGAATGGCAATTTTAGATACCAAAATACTGATTCAACTACGGTAGTTACCATCTAAAAAAAAACTAGGAATACACGTACATATATTCTAATTTACAAACGACATCTCTATTGTGAATGCCCATTTATTGGCCTACATTAACCCGTCCCGTGTACCACACCCACTGTCTGACTGACCTGCTCGTCCGGCTCCCCGAGCACGTCCTGAGCGGGCGGCGGCGGCAGGGGCGGCGGGGTCGACTCGCGCGACTCGGGGTCGTCATCAGCGACTAGGGGCGACGGGGCGACGGGCGGCGGGGGCGACTCCTGGTAGGCCGAGATGTGCGACGTGGTGGACTGCAGGTCCGCTAAGAGGGCATCTGGAGAAGAACGCAACATCACCATCATAATACGCTCTTCAAAATCATTTCCGGTTAATTCAAATGGAGGCATATATAGTTCGGACTGTGTTTGACGTCTATATATACGACCCAACAGATTTATAAGTGGAAAAATAAAGCATGGCCCTAAATAATACATCTAAAAAATAGTTACTCCCCCCCCCTCCAAAAAAACGACAACAACAAAGCCAAAGGACTATGATCGCGTTATGTTTTGGTTTCATTTAACAAGTCTAGCTATAAAGCTTCACTTTTCGCCAGGCCTTAAAATGGGCTTAGTTATTACGCACGTTTTACGTCATGTAGACATATTACGTATTAAACCGATGGGTAGGGATAGATTAATTTTAGTAATTACAATTTTCTTGTTTATTAGATTGGAGCTTATTTCATTTATTTATGAGTGACAAAATTACAAAATCGTAGACTGTTTTGTCTTCTTAATTCTGCATAGCCTTCTTCTCAATGCGAATCATTTGCAGCATTTTTATTTTGTAGTTCATTAAGGATATAATTAATTTGCACGTTTCCATGTAATTATAATCCAAATGATAATGCACATTCCCTTCAAAACATTTTCTTTTTTTCATTTATTCAGAAATGTTTAAGTCAGAGCATCAGTGACAATCAACAGTTTGAGAAATGAGTTGTGACCTCAGTAAAACATTCTCGACCTGATTCAATGAACACCGCGTTCACTGTTATACAAATTGAACGATTACATTGGAAATAATTTCGGATTTTAAATGATATATGCCATGTCTAGGGAATCCCATGAGATATGAGTCTATAGACACTTAGACTGCCCTTTTCCCTCCGTAACCCCACTAAATATAAACGACCTAGCCTTTTCCAACCCACACGGCCCGCTCAGACCCTCACCCACAATGTCCGGATTCTAATGTTTCAGGACTTTACCATTTAGGACACACCCGCACGCCTAACCGCACATTGCATGTATGAATGATAACGTACGCGATTCACAGATAGTATATGTAACAACAAAACCACAAAAATTAACAAGATGACCTCTGATTCCATGGTGACCCACATAATCCAAGTCATCGTCCCAATGACCAGACCCACAGACCCATTTCCGTATCATGTCGACATTATAGCTTCTTTCTGTACACAGCACTAGATGTATAACCATAATGTCCACTGCCGGACTAAGTGGTGTTTTATATCCACCCTCCGAACCAACGTTTCTAATGTCACTGCACGAACTTCATTAGAAAATATTGACAAAAAATGTGTCACCTTAACCAATGTGATGCATAATTCTACAAGGTTTTGACAAATAAATAAGTTTGCTTACATATTATTATGAAAATAGTAGAAGGAAGGTTTAGTTTCAAGTTTCGAAAAATACGATACCTACCCCGGACGAGGATGGGTCAGATTTTGTTTCACCTCACGGCAACGAACAAGGATAGTCACATAAGAAAAATACTTATTTTAGACAATTACAAATATATCGTTGTTCAGATGGCTAATTATGTAAATTATGGACACTCGATTTCTAAATTTTCAGAATCAATTCATGTCCCAAAAGGTCGAAGATGTTTGTTTTGAATCTGAAGATGGAACAGAAGATATCCCGAAAATGCCGAAGGAGTACTTTAGATTCTACAGCACTGTGACCTCGGTGCCTACCATTCGACGATGACGGGACCTTCAAGTGTGTACAAGAGACAACTAGAACTAAGACATCAAGTTATAATATGAATTGCACCGCCGCCTACTTTTGAAAGAGTTAGACAGTTGTCACAAATAATAACTACAGGATGTAGCAGAGAAGGGCCATTCCCGATACACTGTATCTGACCCTATTCTCTAGCTGTGATGGAGTCAGTGACTTCCCTATAAAGGACCATTCCCGATGCTGTAACCCTATCCCTCTCTGTTCTCTCTGACCGACTCACTGACTTCCCTGTGTCTATTAAGGCCTGCCTGCACACCAAACCCTGCGCGGACGCGACGTCGGCAGCACTATGCTACATTGGTTTCAATTCATGTACTCCATCCCGTGTTTGATGAACACGTGAACGTTTAACGAATAAGATAAAGATTATTAAAATATTGGCTATTGATTGGGTAGATCAGAAACGGTTTTTTGCGACTGAGTGTCTCTGTGTCTCTGTGTTGTGATAGGTGATTTAGCAAGTGAATGATTCAGATTGAATGAGTAAATGAGCTTGTTTCTTTGTTGGGGTAGTTTAACGTCTGGCCAACCACACAGGGTTCTTTCCAGACTGCACAAGGGGATGCTTTTCAGCTGTGGGTGATCGTATCTATGATATGATTGAGGAAAAACCCGCCACCGGGTTTGCTACCCTACTTGCTTCCAAGAGTGGCAAGGGGTCTTTTATGTGCAGTGTCCCATAGAAAGGACACCACACACCCAGCGGTTGATGACCCTGTTGGAGGCACAGGGTGAATGGGTAAATGAGTGACTGAGTGGGTTGGTAAGTGAGCAATGGCTCATGAATGAGCCGATAAACGACTAAGTGAGCAGGTGAGCTCAGCAGGTGGGCGGGCGATAGTGAGGGAATCGCATAACCAATACAACCAGATGGAGTGTTTTTTTTATTCATTCGTATCCGAATAGGTCTTGATGGCATTATCAGTCAGGGAATGAGTAATTGAATTATTATACAGAAGGTTAGGTATAACCCTAATAATGCATGAGTTCTTACCAAATAACTGACCCGAGACCCGGGATGCTGGCAGGGGTGAGGGGTGGGGCGTAACTCACTGACTGGGTACAGGGGGGTCGCGTGCTACATCTTTCTGTCTCTGATGGCACCACTCAGGGCCTGTACGTTTGGTTGTGTTTCCAGTGACAGGCCTGACCGGGCTGCGTAAAACACCTCACTGGGACCAGGTACAGACCAACTGCTACATATAAAGACCAGACCGGGACTGGCCACAAACCAGTTGGTCACAGGGCCACAGACCGGCCGGTCCTACGGCCACAGACCGTCAGCCATATGGCCATAGCAACAGACTGCTGGTCATACGGCCACAGATTGCCTGTCATACGGCCACTGCTACAGACCACTGGTCACTAGGCCACAGACCAGAGCAGGACCAGTAAGTCACAGGGCCTCAGACCAAGACCGTCAATAAGCGCAACCCTGACTCTTATTTAGTGGACTCCACTTAGTTAATGGTATCTACAGACGTAGAATTGAAGACTTTAAGTCTAGACTCACAAGACAATGTGTGGATATAAACAGCATATTTTAGCGCACTCAGCTGAATCATAATTTCTCCAACATGTTAAGCATTGTTAACCTGCAATACTTAATTGCACAAGCTTAAAGCCCACATATTTTAGAGTTAGAAATACACCTACAGACGGGCTGGCCACACGCGACCACTGAGAATTGTCACCGTCAAGTCACCTGTGAAGATTAAAGGATGTCATTGACTTCTTGAGCGACCTAGTGTATATTTGGACCATATTTGACCAAAATAAAGCCGTTCGAAACGGTCAGCAAAAATGGTATTGGCAAAACAGTGATATTTCCAGGAAAAACATTTAGAAAGTTCCTAAAATGTGAAACAAAGTAGCCAACCTGTGTGCGCCCCGTGGGCCGGGTGGTGAGTGTCGGGCTGCTGTAAACGGGCCTCAATAAGGCCCTGTTTGCCGTGAGCAGCTCGAGGTGCGGGCGGCGCTAACACGAGCTGCTCGGCCTGTTGTCACAGCCGTCATTAGGCGGCCGGCCCCCCTCAGATAGGGCCTCCTCCAGCCCACGGCCAATAAGACCAGGACCCGCACTGTGTACTTAGGGACCTCACTGACGGACGGCCATTTATCACCGCTCCATATCTATTGGGGCTGTAGCTTGTACTGATGGGACGCTTTATTATGCTGTATTAACTGTTCATAGGATTGTTTTCATAATATTGACCAGCTACAGGACCCTATTATACCGTTACTTGGCAAAAGTGTTCCCTTTACTCTTTTCAAAATGCTGAATCCGCCAATGAATTAAACCATCCTTCGAACATTATTGAACAGCCAATATCAGGGATCTTATATTACATTTTGAATAATATTTTGAATATCAAAATACTCATTGTGCTAATTCCTATGGGGCCATTTTCTTGAAATCTGAGGGTGTCTAAAATGTTATTAGAATTCTCTTCAGAAAATTTATTAACCCTTTCAACCCTTAATTTCTCAGGAAATGCGGTATTTTTTTCCAATAAAGTATAGAATATTCTCTTTAAGACAGTGAAAACCATTCATGAATATTCCCATTATTTGCTGAGATATGACTCTTTGAAGTTCCCGACTTGATATACATGAGAAAACCCCTCATATTGCCAATTTCTATGTTATGGCCATTTGAATATAGCCATACATAGTAAAGATTGTATGGGTTCATACATGTCACAAATGTTCAAAATAGAATAACTTTTGATTGAATTATTCATTTCATTAACTGTTTGAAGTATTGTGAAGAAAATGACAACCCTCACATAGATTATGAAAAATGTTCTATCGAATCATAACATTCTTTTTTCTGTTGCCATGGTAACATACTAATCTCATTTATATGAAAACATCTTAGAGAAAAGCCTACTATTGCAAATTACCCAGAATGCAACATTTATGAAAATTTTGAAATTTTTATGGGTACCACTGTAATCTTCAGAAAATTTCATAAAAGTCGATTTTTTTTTCATGAAAATGTCCAAATAATATTAATTTGCAACTATTTTAATTAAAAATGTACTTAAAACAGTATTTTTCAGCATACCCCTTCATGGTCCCCAAGGTCCTACACTATAACTATCATTGTGAAAGAACTAAACAACATAGAGGGAAAAATTTAAAAGTGAGGATATTATCATGGATTTAGGAAAATTAGGGTTTAGGTCTCCAGGCAATATGTTTAGTTGTTAAAAGGGGGTAAGCAAATATTCCCAAATAATTCCCTATTTATGGGATATGGCCACATCGGGTGGAAGGGGTTAATGCGGGAAAGGTGCCTTCAAATTTACTTTACCCCACGAGGGAATTAAATTCCTGATGGGGGAATGGTGCATCCCGCAGACCTAGGAATATCCCTGAATACTATCAACACATAATGGTGATAAACATGAATTGCATGTTTTATTGTTCATAACAGTCGTGATGTCAGAGTTTGTGTTCACTGCACTCCATTTCCTTTATGGGCTAAAAAAAAAGAAAAAAAAGAAGGACAATCAGGTTTCAGCTTCCTTTTCTTTTTTTACTGCCGCAAGGTTTCCCTTCGACCAAATGCTAAAAACAGATCCCGCAAATGAAGTGTGTTTAAGGGTCACGTGACATGTCCATTGTTTGGTTATCCCCACAGATCTAGGACACTGAACGCACCGAGCCAAAAACACTGCTCTCTATTTTGGTAGTCCCTGTAGAACTCAGAACTGCTCCCATTCGTACATGTAGATGTCCCCTGCCCACCGTCCCCCAGAGTGACTCCTGGCTACGTCTCCTTGTCCCCTTACCCCCCTACATTATTCCCTGACCTCCTCCTGCTCTGGTTACATGTAGTTGACCCCTGCCCACCGTCCCCCAAGAGTTACTCCTGACCCCCAGCCACTGTACGTTCTCTGCCCCACCAACATGGCCTCCTACATGTCCCCCTGTCCCCTTACTCCCCTTACACTTAAAGTTACATTATTCCCCCCACCTCCTTCAGCTCTAGGTACATGTAACTGTCCTCTGCCTGTCGTCCCCCAGGGTAACTCCTGGTCCCGGCCACTGTACCACGTCCTTCCCCCCACCAACAGGTCCCTGTCAGCGCGGCCTGACGTAGGGCCGTGACGTAGGAGGCGGACCCAGACGGACCCAGACGGCCGACCACACAGACAGAGGACCCTTTTTGGGGCCTGGTGAGTGGTGAGTGGGATACTGGGTGTTGGTGGATCCGACTGACAGCCGCCCTGGTCCTGGTCGGTACGTCCCCCCCCCCCCCCCCACCTCCCGGTATCTGAATCAGGGACTGGGCACCAGGCCCATCACAACCCTGGTCCCACGCCGATAGTGTAGGGACATGAAACCGAACTGTTAAAATAGTCAATTTTTTCAGTTTTATTACAGGGCGACAAAGGGGGTTGATCACATGATGGGATGACGTTGGCTTCACTGAATTTCTTTCCTCATAACGTAACTTTCACAATGACAAGTTCCCCGTTTATACTCATTTTACAAAATATTTCTGTCTAAACACTCAGGTATTGATATAAACCTAAAAGAAATAACGTTAAATTCCAGAAACCTCATTGGAACACCTAGAAGATTCGTGGAGATCTGCAACCTCCGCTAAACGGACGTACATTCCTATTGATACTGTAGTATGTGATATGGGGAATTAAAAACGAAATCTTAAGTTCGGAGAGGTATTTGGCCACCCTAAACCCTTTTCCAGAGCCCAACATTACCAGGGCCCCCCTGGAGCCCCTGGGGTGGGGGCGGGCCTCCCGGGGCAGAGGTTGGCGGCCGGGGTGTTTGGGGTGGATGCCTCAACTACCTTCGCGTCTAGACAGGAAACGATGGAAATGGCTAACTTCCGCCCCTTCCCTCCTCTAGTCCGCCCCCATTGGAACGGCCCCAAGACTTGGTGCTGTACTTGTAAAGTAAAATGATATTCAGCAGAGCAATAGAGTACCTACATTATCCTTCAAATATAATGCTTAGAAACAGTGCTACGCTATGACTATGTGCGAGCTGAAATTGGTCTTCTGCTATATGGTTTCTGGAAAGTGTCTTTTTCTTCTTCTTTAAATCTATCAGACGTACCGTTAATCAAATGCAAACACACTGGTGTATACGCCAAAGACAATATGGGTGACTCAGGCCGAGTCTTACCCCTGGTCAACCCCCTAGTCCTGGATCCACTCAAGTCTAATGTCAACACTCTCACCCTGAATTACTACAGTAAAGTGACCCGGGATCTACTGGCAGTGTGTTACAGTATATCATATGGTATCAGGCACGACCATTGTATTATTGTTCCGATAAACGTATCGATTGAAACATCATGTTCTTAAATACCACTAACAGGGACCCTAGTAAGGTATATGTATAAGGTTTCCGACAGGACAGAACAAGGCCAACGATTTAAAAAGTCCGCGTCCCGTGCTGGTCTGCTCGTGTAGCTGTATACAGCCCCTTAACGTTTCTTAGTTCTCTGATTCGTTTTATTTGACTTACATAGTATTTTAACCAAGGAAGTATGAAAGAATTAATCGTGTATCATTTCAAGTCGCAACAAAGTAATTTTCTATACATCTCACCCGACAGTTTAGAAATAAGTTCACTTTGAAAATTCGTAGAACATCTTTTTAATAGCCCAGGATAGACAGCTCACCTGGAATTATTCGAATGGATGCAAAATGTCCCCATCCCGTGGAAACAGGGGCATTCAATCTTCAAAACCAGATGTGGCTTTGATGATGAACATACAGTGTCGGAAATTAAGCTTATATTTTGTGCACCCGTCGGGCGCACAATTCCTTAAGCTATGCGCCCGAAATTTGGTGAATGCACCCTCCTAATATATAGTAATTATATAAACCATTAAAACTGTGCACACTGTGGGCGCACACCTAAAAAAATCGCGCACCCGGCCGCGGAATTGTGCGCGCCGGGCGCAGGGCGCACCTTAATTTCCGACACTGACATAATATTGCCTCCGTATCATAGTCCACTATTTGATCATTTTAGTAAGCAGTTAAACCAAGATCGCTAATTGTGCAACTGTTCTCTGTTTTATTTCTAATTAGAAAATGATACCACACCTAACCTAGCAGCAGCTTGACGGCAGCACGTTGAGCAGATAAGTGCTAACTACCGCTCGGCCCTTATCTGGAGATTGGTGTGTCTGTAAAATGTCTCTGAAAGTTAAAGGACTGTTAGACGTCTACACACGCCCTATCGTGACAGAAGTGGCTGACTAACCTCAGGGGCGGATACAGGATTTTCAAAAGGGGGGGGGGGGGGGGTCAGCAAATAGTTTAAGTACTAAAACCGCTTGCAATCTCGCGTATGCGCGCGGCATTTTCCCCTCTTTTTGTAGTTTATGGGTCCACCAAAAGGGGGGAGGGGGGGAGGGGGGGTTCAGGACCCCCCCCCCCCTCCTGGATCCGCCCCTGAACCTATACTGTATCAGGGTGCCCATGCTTTTTTAAAAACCAATTTAAGACCTTTTTAAGACCTATTCAAGACCAATATTTGACAGATTTTAGACCCGTTTGCCACATGTAAGGAAAAAGCTTTTCACATGAGCTTTCAATGTATAAATGCCTAGCAAAAGTGCAGTGTTTCGCTTTAATGTCATTTGATTTTCATTTTCAAATCAGATCCAATTTAAGACCTTTTTAAGACCTCTTCCAAGAATAATGTGACATTTAAGACCTTTTTAAGGCCTTAAATTTGAGAAAATCAATTTAAGACCTTTTTAAGACTTTTTAGACAGCAAGGTCACGAACCAATACAGCACTGGGGCTGAAGGGTTCCCAGCTAACTAACCCATACAGACCAGGGACAGCACGGTTCCCAGCTCACAAACCTACCGTCTTGGAATGCCAGGGTTCCCAGCTAACTAACCCATACAGCTCGGAGACAGCAGAGTTCCCACCTAACTAACCCATACAGCTCGGAGACAGCAGAGTTCCCACCTAACTAACCCATACAGCTCGGAGACAGCAGAGTTCCCACCTAACTAACCCATACAGCTCGGAGACAGCAGGGTTTCTGGCTAACTAACCCATAAGGCTCAGGGACAGCAGGGTTCCAAGCTTACTAACTCACACAGCTTGGGGACAGCAAGGGTTAAATCTTTGCTAACTAACCCATACAGCTCGAAGACAGCAGGGTTTCTGGCTAACTAACCCATAAGGCTCAGGGACAGCAGGGTTCCAAGCTTACTAACTCACACAGCTTGGGGACAACAAGGGTTAAATCTCTGCTAACTAACCCATATGGCTCGGGGACAGCTGGGTTCCTACAGTCTTGGAACGTCATGGTTCTCAGATAACTAACCCATACAGCTCAGGTACAGCAGGATCCTCAAGCAGCTCCTGTAGCTATTTTTCCTAAGAATATGATGAACGTCACCACAGCCACGTTATTCAGCTATGTACAGAAAGGTACTGCACATGGAACCATGGAACTCTCGACTGCATTGATGAAACATTTAGTAACACTATCATTGTACAACGCATCCTAGAAACGTATTTTGTGAGTAACATACATATTGGTAAAAGAAGACACATCCACTCCTATCCTAGCTGTGGCAAAAATCCACTCATAGATATTACCTGGGCGCATGCACATTTATCCAGGTTTGAGATTTATACCTAGCATCGCTCAAACTTTTCAAAATGAAAAAATTAAGGTGAAAAAATGGTAACACAAAAGACTAACAAGCAAAACAGTTGCGGACTGTTTATTACAAGAGACAGTGGCTTAACTTATTCACCAAACTTCAGCAAGTCATGGAAATCTAGTGACCCGCATGATTAAGGACAGCCAAAGTGCAATTCTCAAAACACAGAGCCGTCTACTGGTTTTATCTTCAAGATCCTAGTGTTATATCACCATATTACATATCTTTATTCATCCTAATCTTTTATTGTAATATCAATACTATTTAAATACATAGCTATCAAACACCTCTAAAGTAGGTCTAGTACATGTCAGTACATGCTTAATGTGGCAGGCGCCAAGACCCTGCGCATGTATAATGAAATGGTTAGTAGCCATGCATGTATTCAACAGTAGGCAATAAACCACCATATACACAAGACCTGTGTCCTTCTCTCTACTCAAGATCAAGATATATCTAACCATACTCTAGATATAACATTGGTGGAGTGAACCCGGGCTTTTCTGACCCTCTCACAGCCTAGAGACATTTTTCCATGAGTTAGCTATCAGGATTACTTGGGAAAATGTAACCTTTAAGGGATTGCTGGGTGGCTTAAACTAGCCATAGCCACACATTCCAGCATATTTCTCCTTAGGATTTAACAGAGCAACTACCATGCTCTACCATGGATTTGAGCTACAAAAGGATCTCTACTTATTCTACAAAGATGTCCACTATTCACCTAAGGACATTTTTTGACATTCTATGGATGTAATTGCACCATAACGATTCCTTCCATACCACTACAGGCCTTGTAAAATTGACAATACTGGCTACCCTTAGAGCACCAGAATGTCAAAGGTGACACCACAGAGGGCATCACACCAACCCCAAAATGTTAAAAAAAACACCATAAGGACATAATTTTGAACAAAGAAATTCTTCATAACTGGATCAAAGAACAATAAGCTATGCATACACAACCAATGGACATTTAAATGCATCTACAATTAAGGACTTATTTTGATAAGAACTGAAAATCATAATGTTACCTTATTTGTAATGTTTATTTCAAAGTTAATAATAAGGTAGGTTTGCATTCAGTTTTGTGCAGATCTCAGGGACAATGACAGCTGAAAATGACATTTTGTGAGTTTTTTCCTGTTTTTAGTTCTTCAGCAGTGATTATGCTTTAATTTATTGTAATGACACATTGTCTGATGAAAAGATTTCAATTCCTGATCTACTTCAAATGTAATGATTTGCTTTTGTCATATTGCTTAGACAGATATGTTGTTTATTTTTAATTTCCTGAATGGAGAACGATTACACAGAGATATATGCCCAAATCACTACCCAGAATAATTCTTGTATCAATATGTTTTCTTGTTGGATGGGACATAAACCCCTCAGTGAAGAGAGGAGAAAAGTCACTCAACGAATGAGAAAAAGGACTACTGTTTGTGTCAATTGGATAGGAACTAGCCAGCCTCTTTAATGTTCATTCCTTCAAGATGCGTTTAGGCACCCTGAATTAAAAGGGATTTAGGATGATATGTTTTGCAATTAGCCTTTACTATAAGCCAGGCCTTGTCTGTAAAAGCAGTTGGTAGTGTCCTATAAGAATTAGGATAGGGTTTTTTAAGGGAAAGTGCCCCCTACAAAAATAGTTTTGCACTATCAAAACTGCATGGATGTTTGCATTCAGTTATACATTCTTCATTGGATATTTTCCCAGCTTGGCTGAAGTGTTTTGTGGTATTGGTATTGTGCAGGCATATTTCTTATTTCCTCAGGATTATGATTATAAGTAAAATATATATGGAAGAATTGGTAATTCTGAAAGAGATTCAAAAACACTTTTGAAATGCCAGTCGTTCTAGTATTCTGTGTTTCTGACCAACCTGATACAAAAGCTTTTGCCACTTTCTTGTAACAATGAACATGCAAAACATGCATTGATTGGTAATCTAAACATGGTGAACAAATAGTGAATGCCCTTTGCCTATTGCAGGTAGTACAATCTACACAACTTGAAAGGTTTTTCTTCAATGACTATTGCTTAATGTTTGTCCACACAGGACCTGCTACTGCAACCCCATTCAATACTTGCTGTATACCATAGAAGCAGAATTAAGATTGTATTGAATTACTTGTATAACACAATGGATTGTTTTCTTTAACACCTGAGACATTTACATTTGTGATTTGGCTCTCCTTTGATCAATGCCTGAAAGTACGTGCCTCCAAAGTTGATCTTTGCACATGTATTACAATTGTGATAATTTAAGAACTGATTTTGTACTTTGTAATTCTGATGAAAATGTATTTTGCATTCTATTTTCATGTTGTGGATCTAACTTAAGTTTTAAGATTAAAGGTTTGCCTAAATTACTGTCAGATTGGTGTAACCCACCTCTTCCAGTGCAGTTCACAACCTGTTTACCCAGCTTGCGAACTCTTTTGGGGGAGGGAGGATAATGTTATATCACCATATTACATATCTTTATTCATCCTAATCTTTTATTGTAATATCAATACTATTTAAATACATAGCTATCAAACACCTCTAAAGTAGGTCTAGTACATGTCAGTACATGCTTAATGTGGCAGGCGCCAAGACCCTGCGCATGTATAATGAAATGGTTAGTAGCCATGCATGTATTCAACAGTAGGCAATAAACCACCATATACACAAGACCTGTGTCCTTCTCTCTACTCAAGATCAAGATATATCTAACCATACTCTAGATATAACACTAGCAAACGTAAACTACAGACATCTCAAGGAACTTTTTTTCGAACGGTAGGTTCCTACTAAGTGCTGTGCGCTTAAAGTGGGCGTACATGGAATGAAAAAGCTAGCTGTCTATGTGAGTAGCCACAGTGTGGGGTTAACACTAGAGGAATGTGCATATTCCAAAAGCAGCAGAATCAAGTCAGCCATGCTGGGTGCTGCCCACCTGGTGACCAAGCCTGGCGCTGCCCACCTGGTGACCAAGCCGGGCGTTGCCCACCCAGTGACCAAGCCGGGCGTTGCCCACCCGGTGACCGAGCAGGACACTGCCCACCTGGTGACCAAGCCAGGTCAGGTGCTGCCCACCTGGTGACTAAGCAGGACACTGCCCACCTGGTGACCAAGCCAGGTCAGGTGCTGACCACCTGGTGACTAAGCAAGATGCTGCCCACCTGGTGACCAAGCCGGGCAGTGCCCACCTGGTGACCAAACTGGGTGCTGCCCACCTGGTGACCAAGCCGGGTGCTGCCCACCTGGTGACCAAGCCGGGTGCTGCCCACCTGGTGACCAAACTGGGTGCTGCCCACCTGGTGACCAAGCCCGGCGTTGTCCACCCAGTGACCAAGCCCGGCGTTGCCCACCCAGTGACCAAGCCCGGCGTTGCCCACCCAGTGACCAAGCCCGGCGTTGCCCACCCGGTGACTGAGCAGGACGCTGCCAACCTGGTGACCAAGCCAGGTCAGGTGCTGCCCACCTGGTGACCAAGCCGGGTGCTGCCCACCCAGTGACCAAGCCCGGCGTTGCCCACCCAGTGACCAAGCCCGGCGTTGCCCACCCAGTGACCAAGCCGGGCGTTGCCTACCAGGTGACCGAGCAGGACGCTGCCCACCTGGTGACCAAGCCAGGTCAGGTGCTGCCCACCTGGTGACTAAGCAAGATGCTGCCCACCTGGTGACCAAGCCGGGCAGTGCCCACCTGGTGACCAAACTGGGTGCTGCCCACCTGGTGACCAAGCCGGGTGCTGCCCACCTGGTGACCAAGGAGGGCACTGCTCGCCTGGTGACCTAGCAGGACACTGCCTGCCTGGTGACCAATCGGGTGCTACCCACCTGGTGATCAAGCACGGCGCTGCCCACCTGGTGACCAGGCTGGGTGCTGCCCACCTGGTGACCAGGCTGGGTGCTGCCCACCTGGTGACCAGGCTGGGTGCTGCCCACCTGGTGGCCAGGTGCGGTGACAGGGGACACCTCCTGGTCCTCACCCCTCCTCCTCCTGCTCCTCAGGGCCTACTCCCGTGTCGTACCTCCTCCTGTGCCCGTCCGCTATCTCCCCCACCACACCGCGTCCTGATAAGCTCAGAGCTGCTCGTAGAAGTGCAGGCTGGCTGAGGCCGTGCGGACCGGGGGTGGGGTAAGGCAGGGGGAGCAGGGGGAGGGGGCCGTGCAGGGGGTAGGCCCGGGGTCAGGGAGGGGGATCAATCTCTGGCACCCAGAGGGGTGGAAGGCTCACAGCTAGTTTACACTGAACGAGAAAATCAGTTACAACAATGCCACATTATTATCGGAACAGTAACAGAACAGTACTACAAAACCAAAAGCAGCTTTATAGACAGCGTATATTAGAAACGTTGCGCGGGCTTTTTTTTGGACTATCTTAAACATTGCGATTATGGTAAAAGTCTGTGGGGAGGCAGTGTCGTAGAAACAAGCGGTCTGTGCATGTAAACAGAGCCCCGCCCCACTTCTCGGGCCGACCTCCCCCTAATGGGTTCCAGCATGCTACGTCACGGGGCAGGAACCGCAATGCTACTGCTCGTTTCCGGTGTGTGTAGGGTTTAGGTAGGAATGTAGTAGTAGCAGAGGCCATAGTTCGAATGGACGGATGTCTTATCGACTATTGCCGACCTTCTCTCTTTCATGCGTCATACCAAAGTTTAAGCATGAAATACCCACCCTCTATATAACAACTACATCTATTATATAAAACTTATTATCAATACACGTAATGATTTCTCTATTACATATATATTATTTATAAACACTTTTAATCAAGAGAAGTGACATGAATGAATATCACATTATATACATCAGATCTTCGTTGCCTCAAACTCTACTACCGCACGTCGCATACTTTGACCATCTATTCCACACAACGTACATAAATATTGGCTCCTTCTGGCTCTAACTGACATAATGGGGAGCACTTATTATAGATGTAATAATTTGTATTCAGTATCTCCGGGAACTAACACCCTGGTGGGACAAACTTAAATGTAAATGGAGTCTGCATGTTATACTTGCCATTTATTAAAGCAACAACTGAAGTCCAATTGTTTGCTAATTATAGGTAATCTAATCAGGGAGAGGAATTGAATGCTTTCTGATTTATTCCCCAAAGACAGTGTGTAAAACAAAATAAACCACTCGATCGAGTGTGTGAAATGCAGCCAAATATAAAAGTTGTTTCCCCCATGGGATTAGGAACCAATGATAACGCCTGTCAGCTCAGCCCATAATGTCCAACCTTCTGATGCCTTGAAATACATCATTTTGATTGGCTGACAAACCTACGAATCTGTCAATTTGTCAAATTGAAGAAGTCATTATGTTTTAGAACTACTTGACGATATAGAAAACCCTGATTTTTGTCTATTACAGAGCCTAACATCTGGATCCATCTGGTTTACTATATCAATAAATAATGTATTTTTATCCAAGACTTGTCCAACCCCCAGTACAAGCATAGTATGGGATGGACTCATTATGCCATTTATGAGCAAATTGATTAGGGAGAGGAATTAGACCAAGTTTTCTAAATTTGGGTGCAGCGGTACTGTTTTTTTAAGGAACTCTCCCCCAAGGTTTGGTTCATTATCTTAATGTCGAATAAAGCATTACGAGAATTGATGCTATTTCAAATCGGCTTTTAAGTGTTATTGGAAATGAACTCTACTTACATTATGGACACGATAATTCTATTAGCGTTAATTTGAAATAGTTCAACTGCCCAATTCTCCTTTTTTTATATATATATTTTTTTAAAGTGTAACCCTGATATAAAGTTCAAACTTAGTGCATACATTCTAAAATCATGAAGGTATCCACATGCGGTCCGAAATTAGACCCAGTATACTTGTAATAAATCTCACAACACCTCATCACTATGAAGTTTCAGATGGAATTAAAATCCCCGAAGGAAACTCTTCAGGCTTTAATTAAGCCATTTTCCCTTGCTTGATCAAAGGGTTCCCGGGTGGATCCTCTAAGGCAGGCGTCCCCCACAGCGCCATATAAGGCGGTCCTCGGGCGGCCGACACTCCCCGTTATCAATAACCTATTAACACGGCGGGCTATCACATCCCCCACCCCCCTAAGGGAGGCGGGCTATTTTAAGACAATCCGCGGCTATTTCTGTGCAGCAGACGACAACGGAGAAGGAGGACGCTGGCACGTGATGAGATGGGCGGAATTGGCCGCCCCGATCACGGGCAGTAGTGACGGCGGGAAGCATTAATCAACGGCAGGATTGGGCGCTAAATTATATGAAAGGTCTAGCCGTCTCAGTTTTTTAGTTGGAAAGTTAATTAATCATTTAATGTTTGGGTGCCTTTTGGGTTAAAACATTCTTAATAGAACTTTAACTGTAATGACAATATACAGAGACGAATCATTTGTCTAGCTAAAACCAGCTAATTGTAACCCACCGCCCATTGATTTAATGCTTTTGAGCCGAGACTCAGGTCAAAACCATAACAAACTACCCAATTAACACTTAGTTACTCCATCAGGAACATAAACTTATCCCTAAACAGAAAGAAAATCTTGAAAATGATCTATCACTGCCCCTCTTTTCAAGCTTTTAGAGGGGGTGCATTGCCAACACTTCTGATGGTTGCGTTCCTAGTAAATACACAAACTATATCTGAGTACCCCCCCCCCCACACACACACACATACTCTTCCCGGGATATGAGCGGATCCAGCAATTTACAACAGGAGGCGCACTAATGCAAACAATTATGTTTGTCCTCGGTGACCACAAGTTTTACATATAGTCTATGTTTGGCCAAATATAGGGGACCCCATCACCCTAAATTCGCCAGTGAGGTACATGTGGAACCCAGAGGCCTTCCCGGCCACCCTGGAGTTATGCTTGGCGCACAGTGCTGGGTTCGCTCTCACCCACCCCTCACTCCACCACCGACACCCGCCCCACATGGCTGTGTGCTCGTGAGGACGTGGTTCGTCGTCCACGTATAATCTATCAGTGGCGGGTTTAGGGAGATGGCGCAGTGGTGCACGTGCCCTCCATGTTGGGACAAATTAAGATTTTTTAAACGTTAAATTGTGGGGAAAATCACCCACCCACCCTTTCTAAAAGCGCGCTCCCAACTTTTCAAGAAATTGAATTTGCCACTTCTTACACATCTGTTAGCTGCTGAACTAGACGAGCTCTATTACAGATGTGGGAGCTTTTGTGCCATGAAGACACTCTTAACACCGTTGGTGGCTCCCACTTTTTCCTATATCTTAGGTGCCAGCAGACTATACACATTCGCTGACAGAAACACAATAAGAGCTGGGGAAAACGTTGAAGGGTTTGCCTACTCCGTGTACCCCAATCCGCCAACTGCAGGGGCTGCCTGGGGTCTGGGAGTGGGCACCAGGCGGGGGTTGTGTTTACAGGCGGTATCTGGGGGTCGGGGCTGAGCGACTCGAGTGGACGCCGTGAGCAGCTCACTCCGGGCCGAGCTCAGCCCCAGCGATTATCTAAGGGGGAAAGTCTGATATGGGACCCATTACATTACCAGTCTGTTACGTGTAATTCCCTTATAGTGAATATAAAAATACCATAAACAGCCAGAAGGTGTATAATAGTGTATGCACTAGTACCATCAATCTATACAAAAACACTGTATAACAAAACAGCTTTTCCAACTCTGATCAACCTACCATTGCATTTTTTTGACATATAAAAGTCCTGACTAAAATCCCTGGAATTCTTGCATACATTAACCTTAAAATTTATACGTGTAATTCCATCGAGAAATAAGCGAGGGTAGTTCGCCCCTTTTTAAGTAGGTCAACTACTTGAGTTTGACGATCAGCTGTTGTTGTTTATCTGTGAAACGAGAACCAGCTGGGGTAGGTGCGTTATCCGAGCGGCACACGACGTGCCGACAGGGCGGGGGGCGGCGGGCGGGGGGCACGCGCCCCGCACCACGTACTCACGTCACAGCTACAGACGGTCTGCAGATGACATCACACTACACGACTTGAACGCCAAATAGGGGACCAGCTAAACATAAGGATAAATTATAATTTTTGAATCGATTCAACCAAATTGTATGATACTAGTTTAGCATACCGGTACATATGATATATTGTTGGCAATTTATCATATTTACAGTGGTCGAAACTAACTTTTTAGGGTCTCGGCCAGCAAGGCCGACGGGCTGCATATTTCAGTTTAAAACAAATTTATCAGCCATCCGGGCCGATTTTAATGTAATTTCCTTGAAAACTGTTGGCCCTGATACAAAATTGTCAACCATAGGCCGACGGGCAGGTGTTAGTCTCGAACAGTGTATGGATATAACTTCCGAATATATTTGTTTTGGTTGAGGACAGATGCCTGGAAAACGATACTGAGTTGAACGCTAATGGCCCTCCCCTCACTCTCCTTTGATTTAATAAATCAACGTTTGCACTATCAGCATCAGGATGGAATTCTGAATTTGGCCTCTAAGTCTGAAAATCTAGGGATTTTGGATTTCCACATTGACTTCAAACACAAATGATATAAATTTCTGACCCATAATCTCCCAATTCTGACACCAACCATGTCTCTTAAGTCGTTTTAGAAGCTGAGATATAAGATTGTTTATAGCAAAAGTCGGCCATATTATTTTTGGCCCCAACATACATAATTTGATATATCAGGGTGGCTCCCCTTCCAGATTTCATAGTTATGCCTCAGAGGTGCCTGATACAAAATTTGGTGCTTTTATCCACTCTGTAATTTCTTTAAAACAGGCCCTAACAGATCCAACTAACCAGCGAAGTCCATCTGACATAAGACTGTAAGTATAGAGACGAAATTAATAGTACCACATCTCTAAAAATATATTGGCAAATTGGGGAGTGGGTAGGCGCTATCCTATGATTAAACAAATGCTTATTTTATCAATTAGGTTTCATTGCACTTGCATATGAACAAGCAAATGCTAAATGATAAGATATGTGTCGCTTAGCACGCACCTCAGATGCTTAACTACAAATAAATGTGAATGGCCAGATCTAAGCCACATATTTTAAAAATTGTCATGATTTTTTTTTATATAATTATCATTGAATCAAATCCTGTTGTTGGTCAAAATATATCACAATTGGTTAACGTCGATCAGACTGGATTAGTAGTCCTTGGGTCTGAGCGTAAGGGAGGTAGCAGTCCCAGGGTTACGCTGGTCCCCGCGCCTTGAACTCACGCTATCGCTGTACGTCACGAATGGGCACAGGTTGAAGCCAACCCTGAGTTAGCCAGATTTTGGCTAACTCGGCGGCACATGACCACTTTTCGACCAATCCGATCCATCGACACAATGGGCTCCACCTGCACTCTCACAGGCCGAGCCCCCTAGCCGAGAGAGAAGGGAGCCCAGCATATCCCAGGGTCTGGTTTCAGTGAAGGGAGTATCAGATACATGATCTTGGAATATATGACTGTAGTCCCTGATCTAAGGTTTCTCTACTCTAGAAGGGAAGGGATACAGAAACTGGAAGGCAGGTTACCTAGGAGCTAGTTACGAGACCTCATGTCTGGTGAGAAGGGTAGAGAGGTATTATGACACCTGATGAATAACTGAGGCTAGATCCTATAATTATATACATTTAAACGGCACTGTGTCCAATATTTACCTAAGCCCCACCTGCTTATTTCTGGACATTTTTAATAAGATGAGCAAGCCAGCACCAATATACTATGTTAAGATAAATTCTGGTTTATCAAACCTTACATATCACTGTAATGAATAAGAGGAAACACTGTGAACCAGCAAAATCGGTCATCTTACCAGTTAAATTCCTAATATTTTGGTGAAGATCATTCCATATTAAACTGTGCTCCAATATTATGAATATGTATACATCTACAATACAGCTCTAAAAGTGGCATTTCAGTTTGAAATTTATGGACTTTATAAACAGATTAAAAAGTGCCTTATAATTATTATCATTTACCTCAGGCAAGCAAATACGACCAAATCATGACTGACTCACTGAGACCAAACGGGGCTGAAGTTGTACTGATGCAGATGGTCAGTCCAGACTTTAGCTTAGCTGTTCTTGTGTGGAACAAACATTCAGGACTAAGAGTGTAGCAGTTGATGTTGGAGGAGCTTGTGCAAGGGCAGTGTTAGGCAAGCAAAAGTAAACAATTACATGTAAGGCACAGCCCGCACACTAGCCAGCAGAACGCTACTGACTGTCATTGGTATAACATCATGGAGAGATCGGTACTGTAAAGCTAGGTTCTGGAATTGGAATTGAAGCTGATAGACAGGTAGTTGAGCTGGAGCATTGGCTGGGTGTGGTTGAGTGGACGTTACCCTTTGGATTGTTCATTGTCAATGGGAGATCTTGTCACTAGCATCTGTACATTGGTATAATTATCCTTTCATGCAAGTGTTATGTCCTTCATAATGAGGAACTATGTTATGGATTGAACTCACAGTCTGGTTGGCGACAGACTGCATATGGAGCAAGCTAATATCCATGGGCACAAAAATTACGACATCTAATAGCACCCCTAACATAAATAGGAAAATTAAACTCTATAGTTCAAAGTGATTTGTTAGATCTACCTTCTACTTTTAGCTTGGCAGAGAAAATCAATTCTCTACCCCTCAGTCCCCTGCCCTGGCAGATCTGAATCTTGCAGTCTACACTGCAGTCAAGATTAAGATGTTGTACAGACTGTTATAGTACCAATCACATGTTCATGATGTACATGATATGTATGTCACTTATGAACTGCCTGAAGTAACTGATGATGAGGAAATCCCCCGTCTAGACTATAATATATAGATAAGTACCCCTCCCCTCCCGATGTGGTAGACACTGTTGACAGTGCCCGGGGTCCTCCCCGGCCCAGCCCCAGGCCAGGGCCCCCGTCTCGGTCCGCCTCCCACCATCAACTTCTCCCGCCGCCAGATTCCAAACTCACCTAAATCCTCCATGACTTTAGTCTTCAACATCAAACTTTTGTGAACGATCAATCGATTCTGGTATATTTACAGCGCCCGATGCCTGAATCTCCGGGAGAAGAGGGAGTTCATTCCGCTTCGTGAAGCCCACTCACAACACCACTTCCGGATGCGTTGCAACGAAATATGCAGCCGGACAACGTAATTTTACCCACTAGAGGGCGCAGAGGTGAGGTCAGCAGTTCCCGCCTCACTCAAGAGAGGTCCCTATTGCATGAGCTCTGCCGGATTCCCGCCCAAGCCAAGGGTAGTACGTCTGTATCAACTTGAACTATTTAGTTTTATTCAAAAGCGTGAAACTGGTTATGAATTCCCTTGTATAGTACAGTGTTATGCTTATTTTCCCTTAGGCCTATCTTTATTGAAAACGTGTTCCAGGAGATGGTCTCTACATTAGTTATTTGATTCCCCTTAGGCTAGGCTTAGGATATAATATATAGACCTGGCCTAGTAAATTAATTTCTTAAATTGCCGACTTGATAAATATATGGTAAAATTAATATTAGTTTGATTATTTTTCATATTTTGGAGTGTTTTTTCGGACCTGTCTTGAGTAATCGGTACCCCGGTTATAATAACGTCATATCATACCACTTTATTGTAAAACTTCTTTCTCATTTTTTAGATTTTGAATTAGAATGTTTTCATTCTATGACTTGTTTGGCAAAACCAGTTCAAATTAGATTGATTGTTCAATCTATTCTGAATCCTATGTTATATGAAGTAGGACTGTTTCTCATTTATATATACAAAGTTTATATACAATGGTTGTCTGGGGAAAAAAGCCCTTTTCCATCAATTTTCAGGGGTGGATCCAGAGTCAGCCGTCGGGGGAGGGGGGGAAACCACCCCCATCCCCTATAAGAAAAGTACAAATAATTATACATCAGATTTGTATGAATCGACGAATATAGGTTAATCACACAAACATTCTCTCGATCTGAGGGGGCGAAGGGGGGGGGGGGGCAATCTCCCCCTTTGCCCCCAGGAATTTGTAAAGGGGGGGGGGGGGGGCAAAAACATGAATATACGGGGGAGGGGGCCCCTTTTTAAACATGATTTAACAGGGGAGGGGGGGGGGGCAAGGCCCGTCCGCCGCCCCCACCCCCTGGATCCGCCCCTGCCCCCCCCCCCCCCGATCCGCCACTGCTTTTAAAGTCACCTTTTTTTTTGGTACATGGTCTATATAGAATGCTCCTGTGTTGATGTACCGCTAGCAGGCCCGCTAGCTGCTGCCTTATTAGGGCAGGGTCAAATGCCTGGTGATCATGAGTAAACATGTGTGTGACTTAAGGACAATAGCGCCATTATAGATCTAGTGTTGAGATTTGTTAAAGATTTTACACAGTAAAAGTTAAACCTATATAGGTATTAAAAATGCAAAAAAATTGATAGGTCACCGTGGAAACTTTTCAGTTACAGCAATGTATATATATGCTATTTATTCAAAAAACAACTCACAAAATGAATTCTGAAATTTGATTTTAATTGCTAATCATTTTTATAGAATTGATATGACGACCATCCTAACACCTTTGATAAATGTATTCATGTTTGCTCAGGTGAGAAAGAAAGACTTTTGTAAAATTTAAGGATGAATTATATAATTCTAAATCAAAAGTATGCAAAATGAACTATTTCAAAAATACAAAAATTCACAAATAAAGTTCCACACAAAAAAATTCAAAGTTGAAAATTGCTTCAAAATTTTATATTTCTTGTATAAGAATGTAGGCTATCATATCCAGTCATAAAAATAGGGGGTCACCGTGCTAATTTGGCAAGCAGAGATGAATATCCATTTTAAAAGCAAAAAATGGCTTAAAATGGGCATCTATTAATTTTTCTATTAATTCACTAAAATATTTATTTCAAAAGTATTTTGAATTTTCATGTTATTCCTGACATCCTCACGATAATTTCTATGCATAATATACCTTTATGAAACCTATAAGAAAAGAGAGACAGAAGAAAATGTAATTTTTAATGCCAAATCCATTTTTCAGCATTTGCTAAATTTTCTCAAAATGAGTCATGTTTCCCCATTTCTATCTCTAAAACAATTCACTTTAGCCAATTTTCTGCTCCATTTCTGAATTCCACATATACTAATGATTATTTCTGCAAAATATAAGTAAGATTGAAGAACCTTCAATTTTTGGATATCTGGAAAATGGCGCCATTGTCCTTAAAGTGAGACTTATTGTTACATGTGTATAACCGTATCTTTTAACAGCATGTGTGCTGTAAAAAGAGGAGGAAGGCAGTCTTTTTAGATTTTAACACCACAAAGTTTATTTGCAAAGTGACAAACCTGTGCTGCAATGCACCTACTAGGGATCTATTAACTTTGAACGATCCCAGCTTACTAAGTTCTGGTAAACTTGTTATGTACGTTTCGAAATGCGTAAGTCGTTCTAGACTATATCTTTTATAAAGGATAAAATTCAGTGGCGGATCCAGGATTTTGAAAGGGAGGAGCAATATTGGAATTTTTCTTCTTCAATTAAGCTGCATTTGGGCCGAATTTTACATGAAATAAAGTCAAAAGTGGCCGCACAACAAATGGGCGGGGAGTGGGGGACGCACGCCCCCGTGCAACCCTTCTAAATCCGCCACTGCAATTTGAATATTTAAGGCAGAGGCTTGCCAACTGAATCAGAGAGAAACTGTTAAACCTATTCTACCTCTGCTCTGTCCCTCCAAATGATATATTATCGTCTCGGCTGTGGATGGTAAACGCCACTCCGTGGCGCCACCTGATGGTTCACAATAGTAGCATAGGCCGTCCTCGCGAGTAGTACATAAAAAATAGACATTTGCCCAGGCATTTTTAATGATGAAGAACCTGTGCCCTCAGGTATCCCAATAGGCTATAATCCAGGAGCGGATACAGGAAGTCTAGGGAGGGGGGGGGGAGCTAAATACTAAAATGATGTTAGCATTCACGCGCACACATGAGTCATGTTCCTCTCTTTTTGTACTTTAGGGGCCCACAAAAAAAAAAAACACCTGTACCCCCCACCCTCCCTGAATCCACCCCTGTTACCAGTCTGTCTATCTAGATGCCAGTGGATTCAATATGTGAAAGCCTCATCAATTTTGATGTGCAATAGACCTTCACCGAATGAAAGCATGCATCTCCTAATATCTATCAACAACATAAGAACATTATATTCTAGCGACGTTATTATAACTTTGCAGCAATGTTCTGGTTGGTTCTGTATTTGGTTCTTGTTACGTTTTTTTGATGACTCCCAATTACATTGCTGCACTGTACTGCCATGACGTTGCACTGTGACATTATTACAACATTCTGGTTATATGTTCTTCAACCCAAACAGAATGTTCTTATAATATTCTGTTTTGGTTTCGTCCTAACCTCACCAAAAAATAATGTTATAATAACATTCTGATTTGGTGAGGTTTCAATCTTTTTTTTTAAAGCAGATTTCTCACCATCAATAAAGTAATTGTTACATGCCATCTTAGTCAGTAACAAAACCGAGGTAACCAACTGACTAAAAAGTATAGTTGCAGAACGTTTCTGGTACGTCGCAAGCTGGCTGGGACTTTGGCTGAGAAGAACTGTGTACAGACTTGTGTTTGTTGGGGTTTGTTGGTAGATTTTGCTCGGGTCTTGGTCTGCTTTTATGGTATATGCCTATTCATGAATGAAGACAAATATATTCCCCATTACATCCCCGTTGAAAGTAACATGTCATATTTATCTCTATATTTGATTGCTTCCCATCTTCCACAGGGATTAATTAAGCATTGGGAAGTGGGCCTTTGATCACATACGGCAACACAAGAAATAATGTCAGAACCCCTCATTTTCAGTGATATTGATGACCTATCCTTTTGTGTTTCTCCGTCTCTCCGTGACTGGGGTGTGTCCATGTTCACCCAACATATGCGGCCCTCAGAAGTAGACTTCTCTCCCTCACCACCTGCCCCCAAGCCCCGCGGCCACGCCCACCGCACATGCGCGTGCCGGCCCGTCGTCACGTGGGGCTTGGCGAGTTTGGGCGAGACGTGGTGTGAGGTGTAGCGGCGGGCGGGGGTCTGTGTACCGAGTTAAGTGGCGGCTATCAGGGCTGGTCAAACAGGGCCCCGGGGGCGGGCATCTGGTCGCCGCTACGAGCCGACGATGACCGCCTCTCGAGCAGGGCCGGGCAGTGACCCCCGGGCATGGGGGCTCGGGCCCGCCAGGTGGGGCGTCGGGGCACGAAAGGTGTGACTACCGACAGGTAGGCTCACACATCACACAAGGGGACAGTTGAGGCTATAGAGTCCGGCGTCGCAGGAGCAATCCGAGCTATGGACACGAGCCCTTTAAGGAGATAGGAAGGGAGGGGGACATATCCTATATAGCTCCTATTAACAAAAACCACTTCAAGTGCAATAAATAAAAGCTTTTATGATGTTGCTTCTCAAAATTGTTTCAGACTCTCAAACCCCACGGTTAGGATGTAGAGATCAAAGCGACCTATGACAACGCCTATAGTCAAAACAGCTCTGTGTTAAGCGGATCTCTGTCTCATGTGGTCAACGGACACTTTTTCAGAATTTTGGTCAAATATTTCTCCCTGTAATGGACAATGGAAGTGTTGATGGAAGTGATGTCACGCTTTTCCGGCCTTCCTGGACTCCCTCCGTTTGATTTTTTTATGGCAATTTTTCATGTTTCGAGTATCTGTATATATTTCACATAAATCTGTTTCGGTTAGTATCACTTTATTTTCTAAAATGTCATCCTATTACAGTCAAGAAAATTGTCTTAATTCAAGAAGGGAAGACCCTCAGAGTCAGACCGGTTTTGATGTACACCAACTTAAAAACAGCAATATCCATTTGCATGGGAGGACGGAGTGCATGGGATAAGCCCCCTTCTCCTCTGTAGGCAGTCCTGCATCCGCCCCTGGATTCTATAGGCAAATATATACAGCCTGTGTTTTTTTGTGAGTATCTTGTTTACATTGTGTATTTATGGTAATCTCTGTGTAATGTTTGTTTTTGTGCAAATTTTACCTTATGTTTTCACCTGGTAAATTACCGGTGGGTGGGGGGAGGGGGCTACTAGTACTACCTGTACTCAAGTTACGAAGTAACAAATTCCAGGCTGCTTGTTTGGGGGAAATGAACTACATGTATATACTCTAGATGCAATCAAGCGACCATGCCAAGTGTCGTTGGACAGACTGTCACTGCGCAGACTCGTGAGAAAGGGGTATTGCGATTGCAGCAGGTTGTATTATTTCACTTGAGAGGAGAGTGGGGGGGATGGGGTCATTCCTATTTGAGTATTACCAGTAATACATACAACATTGCATGGGGAGGGGGTGAACAATAATCTATCCGGCAAAAACTTGCAAAAATCTGTTCAAGGATATGTCCTGATCCTTAGGCCTTTTATGCTCAATTTTACTACTATCAATCGTGACGATGTTTATTACGTATTCATGATCAGGGTTGCTCCTGGTTTTCACATGGCTTTCAAAGAATAAACAATCATAATGTCAATAAAAAGAACAATTATGCATAATAGTGATTGCGATTTTGCGTCATTTTCAACATAGGTCTATGGCTTAATTAATGCTGTACACGGTGTTTTTGTGAGTACTGGGATAAGTCAATGGACACGTTTGCTCAGGATTCTAGACCACATCAGCTTTCCTCGGGTAGCGGTATGTAGAAATGAGTTGTTGACATTACCCGTAAGGCCGATGCCTATGGTACAAACTCCTCATTTTATGCTTTGGCGTTGACGACCCCCGACCCTCCCCCAACCACGTCCCCGACACCTTGCCTCCGTCCCTACGCCCCCGGACCAGTACCCGACCACTTGGCCGATGATCCAATCCCCTACTAATCGCCCGGTTACCGCCCTGAGCGCCCCCTGCTGGCCCCGGCCCCATCACAAAGGTCGCTTGTTACCGGGGCCCGGCGCGCCTTAACATGGTTACACCCGGTGCTGTTGCTTAAGATTAAAGCTGTCGATTAATGTAGCTACCTGGTCGGGGAGAGTGATCCGGGCCGCGCCGGTCAAGGGGTGTTGACCAAGACAACAAAGGGCGGCGAAATGGAGCCAAGCCGCAGTAGAAACGCCGGACAAAGGCGGCGGCCAGTTTGTTGCGCTTAATCCGTTTAAGACTCTGTAATTGCCGGGTGAACACCCCTTCCTAATGCTCCTTAAGAGGTAAGATAAACACTTAATGTAGTGAGCTGGTCGACCTGTTGGTGGCCCACCGTGGGAACGCACGTCAGGTGTGGGGTCCGGGGCATACTGCCCGGTATGTACACCCCGGGGCCGCAGATTACGGCCCGCACACCGCACCCCCGGCCTGACGGCCTCAGTCACGGCCGCACCACTTCTAACACTTATCACAACACGCCCAGCCCGGACGGGGGCCTTTCTCACCCGGTCCGTACCATAGAGGACAGGTAATACAGGTAATTTGAAAACTAACAGGCGCTTTCCTTAACCCAGGTAGGTAACGGGCGGTAGGAGCCGGCGTTTCTGCCCGGGCCAACAAGAGGCCGGGAAGCTGCTAACATCATAATGAGATTGGCCCGCGCTGGGGGTAAGGTACACCAGGCATAGTGACCAGGGGCACCTACCTTACTGCAAACTGAAATCAAGTACAACTACCACTCAACAGAAATAAATAAAGGCATTTAACAATATTATTTTTCTATTTGGTACATATATGTATATAGGCCATATCTCTATAACATACAGTGCTGCTGTACAAACCTTTAAGTTGCGTTTCAGGGTTATAGAACACAAATCATTGTTTCTACAAATATTTTTCCCCATCAAAACCAATGATCCGTTGCGATAGGTTAAAATCTGAAAACTTTCTAGCCACATTGAACGATTTAATTTGTTGTATTTTCACTTGTCTGGCAAGGCACAAACGATATTGTGGCTTCCAAGGAGAAACATCTGCGCATATTGTTTCACATTTTTTTAGTCCATTAATTGTCTTTCAGCAGCTGCATTTAGCACCTCGTCATTAACAGATTTCAATCGATATTTATGGCCCATGAAAATGGGGATGGGCTATGGACACGGTCGTGAAATACGGAGCGTTTAACCAAAACACTTTATTTGCTGGCACTCAGCCGAATACTGAACCGTTCTCCACCAAACACGGCCACCGCTCATGGACTATACTGGTCATAACTAAATATACACCATCTTTCATTTACATCCTGAACATTTAAAATACTCTAAAGTAATCTTATTTTCTGTCGGCCGACCTGACCGAGCGACTGTGCGGTTGTTGAATACTATATTCAAATACGATGTAGTTGATTTCTCTATATTCTTGGAGGCTTAGGCCTATGAAGAAATGCACGATAACATCGTAATTCAGCACTTGGTGGACAGTTTTGTTTGTATCCAGATTTTAGGCCAACACCTTCCTGTACCATAAACATACCTGATACCGAGTGAGATGCGGCTAAGTTAAGTCCATGATGAAACAAATTCGTACTTTGCGAAGACCATACAGAGGGAAATGAGCCTGCGTCCATTTTTTCTTTTGAGAAGGGCATGTCTTCTTATTTTCCATTTGGCGACAGGGTTCTCAAATATTTGATTTGTAGAAAATCTCAACCACGAATAATCAAACACATTTTCTATTTGATCGCTGATTTCTTGTAAAACTTGTGAAATTCTTCTGAGCCAAGCCGTTCATTGGAATTAAACATCGCATTCGACAATCAGTTTTATTGACTCCGCGTGTGTTTCTTAATGTGCATGTTGTCCAGATGACGGCGCTTCTCCATAGAAAGATATATACGCCATTATGGTAACGATTTTCTACGATTTCCATTCTCAATAGCTATAGATGATTTAGTTACAATTGATTTAAAAGAAACTCCGAACTCTCTTACACATGCACGTATACATATTTGACTGAGTAATAAATATGACCTCAACCACTACCAAATCCATCATCATCGGCTAATATGGATGTGGCGTTCAAAAATGTAAACTCTCCGACAAAATTAGCATTAATTCTGTTACTTTGATTGTCATTTAAGTGATTATTATGTGGAATTTGTGTAGTGAGACCTACAAAATGAATTTTCTGGCAGAGGCGGCTATTTCACTGGTTCCGGGAACCATGGTTCCAGGTGCTTGTTGTCATGTCACTATAGATATCGGACCCATGACCGTATGGAATCAGTTGCTCATCCATCGCCGCCCAGCACACATCACTGCTTTTAAAGTTTTAGCTTTATGTATTAGGATCATGATTAATAAACGTCTCATGTTATTTATTTGTCGAAATATGATTACCTCGTTACTTGTTCTTCATAAATATAACCAATACACATACTAATAACTATATGACGACCATGAAAATATATGCAAACCTTGCTGCGTTTGCTTCGACGAAGTGCAAATCAAAAAGCCAATGTGGTGTTCTTGGTTTGATAACAGATTTATTTGGCAACATGAAATCATTGATCAGGGGTACAATTATGCATGTTTTAATCATGACAGAAGAGGTCTATGGAGGGAGTGAAAGAACCAAATTTCAGTATTATGTGTGGAGCCTCATGGCCGAATGGGGCGGTACGATGCGGCAGGACGCGGCCTATACCGCTGCCAGCAATTAACGACTATTTCACGCACCTCGTGTCAACTCCTACTAGTTTCCCAGTCACTGTCAAATAGACTACCAGTATGTTTGCTTCTCATAATTTTGACGATATGATTTGCAAGTTTTTGCCAAGTTGGCAACTTTATTGATTCTAAGTATTTATACAAATTTGAACAGAGATCTTCAACATAGAAGTACAGTACCATTGAATGTATAAATATATACTGCCATTCAAGAAGAGATCATATATCAATGTTTTTTTATATGGAAAATGCCTGTACAAATTCAAGTTACACGTTTTTGTGTTGTACCTTATAATCACAATGAATATATATGTGTATAAAGTTTCTATAAATAGTTATACATTTATATACAAAATATACAGCTTGAATACTCTCCTTAACGCATGTGACCTATGAGACTTTTCAGCAAGTCACCTGACTAGAAAACATACCTCGTTCAAAAATGGCCTTTTCCGACCATTTACATAACTTTCAAAGGCTTATTTTTTTCAATGGACCATCATTGATTTATTTATGTACAATCTAATCTAAAAATCACTTGTCTTTACAAATCGTTTACAAAAACTGTGGATCATCGATATCCGTACTGGTCGACACTGACCACGTCGATGGCCGCCTCCCCCTGGTGGGCGCCGGGCGAACTAAAGTCGGGCCGGAAGACGCCGTCCTCCTCCAGGAAGTCGAGGGCGCTGCTATCGCTACTTCCGGTGCTGCCTAAACGTCGAATGGCGACTCCGCGGCCGACCTCACCTGGTAAATTGACAAAACAGACTCCGATTAGTTTACGTGATCCAGGATAAGTACAGGCCATCCGGCCCACAGTCAAAACACGACCTAAGGGTCTGTATTATAAGAATGCTCAAATCCTCCCAGAAATAAACTCGTTTTCTAACTGACTGCATTATAGTAAAATCTATTACCGAGAGTACTGATAGAACGAATGACAATTATAAAGTGTGAATAATTAATCCTATACTTAAACTGCAGCTCTTCAAATGAGTTCGTGAAAGATATATAGTTATGAATTGACTTTTGATTTTGTCAATATTGCAGCTCACTTGATGTAGGCCTACACTTCCTTTATCCGACAGTCTATACGATGATTATGAAAACAGACAATGGGAGACGCCAACGGTTCAGCACCGCTGTCGCCCCTATAGCGGAGAGTGAAAGGAGGCGCCGGGCGATACTTACATACCGTTATGGGAGGTCATGTGGAACTTGAGCTCGTAGGGCTGGGGGAAGGCCTTGCCGCACACCGTACAGACGCACGGCCGCTCCTTCATGTGCGTCCGCCGCACGTGACTGTCGTGCGCCGCGTGCGACGCGAACGCCTTCCCGCAGTGCATGCACTGCAACACAGAGAATTGATGGAAATTAGAAATTAATAAATTGACGTGAAAATATATGAGGAATGAGAGACATTCAAACGCATAGGTCTATTCCAGCGCGTTCGTCTCAAAGCCGAATCGAGATAACTATATTGGCGGAGATTGAAGTAAAACTTAAGATATGAAAAATGTAGGAAACAATCTCTTATAGGTGAAGACATACACGTTTGGCACAAGGCCAGTTCTTTCTGCGATCTTATTAACTCGTATTGAACCGCATTCACTCAACATTTTTGCGGGAAAGGGGGGTAGGGGTGGGATGGGATGGTGGGGCTAATCAGCTCAGAGATATCACTCCGCCATGTGATCTTTAATGATTTTTCTTTGCTAAATCCTATAGGGATCCTAGGTCTATATGAATAATTTATATCCTATGATCCTGAACAGTTTTGAGATGCCAACATACTAGATATGACTACATTCTCTGCCTATACTTAACATTAATTCTTTGCAATAGGCCTTTTCCGTTTTGCCACCATCACCCCCCCCCCCCCTCCACCATCCAAAATCAAGATAGAAAGAAATCGAAATATTGATTCGTAAAATGACTTCCCTTCTTATATCGCCATCTTGGTGTTTAGGGGATGACTCTACAGGCAATGCCATGTCTCATTATGGAGTCACCTCTGGTCAATACAGGCAGATTCATGTCGGCCATTAGCGGACCGATGCATGTCGGGAACAGTCCCAGTACACAATCTGGGCCCGGAGGTACCTGGGGGGGGGGGGGGGGGGGGGGGCGTGACGGAGCACACGGTCAACACGGCCCGCTCCGTCCGGTCAGACGGCCTCTGTTGGCCCCCGCCCGCCGCCATGTTTGAGACCAGTCGATTACGGCCCAGGTGAACGGCGGGATATCCGGCTGATCGCGCCTGCGTGCTGGTGTGAAAGGGGCGCGGCGCGGGGCGCGGCGTGGATACACGTCGGTAAATACGACCAGGGCCTTGTTGACAGGTCGGCCCCCACCCACCACACACAGCCCGCCCAAATGTCACCGCAAACACACACCCAGAGTAAAGTTACACTTGCAACTGTATCTTTTGTGTCTCTCGTTTATTTAATCAGCACCGCCAACAAATCCAAATCAGCCGGTCACGGCTGCGCCCGGCAATCTGGTGGCGTGATGAAAAGGTTTAAAAGTCCCTTTGAAAATCTTTGACACCAAGAACTTCAACAAACTATTGCGTCCCCCGCTGCCGATACTTCTTCTCTCATTCCTACCACCCGACTTTCCCGTTAGTTTAATGGCACCTAGTACTTATGGAGACATCTGCTCTGGCGATGCATTGCGAGTCATCAGTACGGAAGTTACACGTGTTTATAGAAACTCACCTTGAAGGGTTTCTCCCCGGAGTGCTGTCTGATGTGGGTCCGGAGTATGCTCGATGCTGTGAACGCTTTGCTGCAGTAGACACATTTGTACGGCCTCTCCCCACTGTGTACCTGAGAATGATTACAAAAATGAGATATAGGAATGAACAATGAAATAAATTATCCATCATTCTGTCATGGAGATATTTAATCTGTTTGAGGGTCAATAATAATTATTACTATCCAATGCAGTAAACTAATCTTCAAATGATTCGATAGTGTAAAGCATGCCAGGAAAAATATCTAGTTGAAAAGTAAACAAATAATTTAAAAGACACCTTGCAATTACTGGTTTGGTCTATCACTATGAAGTGATCATATAATAGGCTTGTGAACTATACCTTTTTGTAGACAAATTGTCCATTGAAAGAGCTATTGATATTTTCATATTATCAGACCATTGATACGAAGATGTGACGTCAAAGCCCTATGAGTATAAATTTTGTATTTTCATTTAGACCTCATATACCCCCCTACAGGCCTATCTGTGGATGTGAAGCAAAAAAAACCTTCGTTTCGATCGTCCACTACTTCGGAAGGACATAACTTCCGGTTCACAAAAAATGACAGGATGTAGCACGTCCATTAACCGGAACTGGATATGACCTTTCCCCGGAGACTGTAACATTGTGGTGACCTGTGCCCTGACCTCAGTGACCTGTCAGTCGCTTCCCACTGACCTGACCCTCCCGGGGGCGGCCCTCAGGGGCCCGGGGTGTGTTTAGGCGGCCCTTCACCGTATGGGCCCCGACCCAAAGCCCTGCTCACCGCCCCCCCCCCCCTACCGGCGGATACACGAACCACAAGCCTCTCACGGGGCCCGACACACCTTGTCTATGCTGAAGGTCGCCCAAGGTCAGCAGAGGTTAAACCCTGACAACTTCACGGCTCGCATACTTTCACGTTTTATAAACAGATAGCACCTAGAAGGGATGGACCATTGTATCTACATAAATATTGAAAGCAAACCAGCCGAAGGAATGCGTCAAACGGCCAAATGTGCATATTTCTTGATACTGACACCACCATGGGACAAGGTCAACCCAGGCACTATAAGAAACTAAGTGAATATTTCCCAGGAAACAAACATTGCGTTTCAGGGTCGTCCATGGGCTAGTCCCCTTCCCCTACCCCTCTACAGGTGTGTAGAGGGGACATCCCACACAGGTGTCCATGGGGATGTCGGGCTGGGGGTGGGAGCTCATGGCCCTCAGCGGTCGGCGGCTGATCCGGCGCACAGAGCGCCGATTGACGGCCGTTAATCCGGCGTTTCTTGCCGCCCGGTAAGTAGTGTTTAACGTGAGGGGCGGTCGATCCCCGGCCCGCCGCCCGCCACAGGTACTCACCCTCATGTGTTTGTTCAGCGACGAGCTTTGCGAGAAGGACTTGGAACACACGGTACACTTGTGGGGTCGGTGCTTCTCGTGCACGTGAAGAATGTGGATTCTCAATCTGTCCCTCTTCTCGAACGACCTTTGGATCAAAGTAAACAAGACCTGCTTTAGAGACAGGTACCAACGAACACAGCTAAAAAAAGTAACACGGTAACAGGAAAGAGCATGACCTTTCACCTTCAAGACATTTCAAGTGTACATGTTCTTCAATCATTCCTATGACTATATATATATGTTTGAAATGGTAAAACACGACTAGTTTCCTATGTAAATTACGTATAGTATAATACTGCCTTTTGTCTTAGTAAATTCACCTGAAATGGCTAACCGACTGGGAGAGAGTTAGAAGGCCCTATGGCCGTCAGGGGGCGCCCAGTGGTGCCCCCCGTCACGGCCACCTGGCGGCAGACTGGGGCCTTGTCTCCCCTGTTGACTCACCTTGTACACAGGTGACACGGGAACTTTCGGTCCCCCTGGTCCACACAGCGGGTGTACTTGAGGTGCTTGTCTCGGTAGTATTTGTAGGCAAACACCTTGCCGCACCTCTCACACTGGTATCCTTCACTCGCTGCCAAACAGAAAAACAAAAACACCATGTAAATAGGTATCAACACGGCCACCACCCGAGGGGCGCAGTTTAAAACAGGGCCGGGCGTGCAGTGTGCTGTATCATCCCCGGCAGGTCGGCCCCGACACGAAGTGGGCCCCGGCTCGGGTGTCCGGCCCGCCGCGCAGGTGTGGTTACCGCCCGGGGCCACAATACGGCCGTGTTAGGGTAGAACTCATAACACGGCCAGCCCTATCGCCGACCACAGGCAAACACAAACTCTCCCAAAGTGGCCATTTCGGAGAACTTGACACAGTATTCTAGGATGGCCTTGGTGAAATTAGAGAACTACGCGCTAAAGGTATACCTGTAGAAACTGGAGAGTACACGCTCATGTCATGTATGTAGTCCTAAAGACATTCTAACAGGTGTATTGGATCCATGGAACATGTGTCTCTCATACACACGTCCCGTTTTCCCCGGTTGAAAAGTCATTTTATCAAAAATCTAAGAATACTTCATGGTGAACTCAATAAGTTCAGCTCAAAAGACTAATATCAAATACAACAGATGTTAGGATACTATCCCACTCATATTCAGTATTTATGGGATAATTTCTATTACAAGACGTTATCCTACAAAACTATGCTATCCTTCAAACTGGTTTGTGGGATGCTAGCACCATAAATACTATATCTAAAACATCGCTGCTATCCCACAAATGGCCCTATTCCTCAAGGGCTTACTTCTTTAGGGAACAAGAACCTTTACATATATGCCATATTTGTCAATATTGAGTTGAATAGGTCAAATCAGCAGCAAATTAAGATTGTTTGTTGGGTTATACATGTAGTTTAACATCTGGCCAACCCTTCAGGGTTCTTTCCAGGCTGCACAAGCTAATTCTTTTCAGCTAGTTTAATGCCACATGGACAGTGACTGAATCTATGAGATGAGATGAGGTGCCTATTTGTAGCAGTGGGACCAAATGCCCTCTCTATTGTGCTTCCACACTGCCATAGGCCCCCACAATACCCCATCCAGTCCTATTATACTGACACCAGGCTGACCAGTCATGTTTTGTGGATCTTACTACATACTGAATGCCAGGCAAGCAATGACCACTACCATTGTTAAAGTCTTTGATGTGACTCGGCCAGGATTAAACTACATTACCTCCCAGATTCAAAGTGGGCACTCAACCAACTGAGCTACTGAGTCTGGTCTTCCCATTTGTCACCTTCAACAAACAGCAAGGGGCTGCTGGGGACACACTCTTCCCAGGAGGCTCCCGAAGGAACATGGTCAGCATAGTTGATTATGAACAAAAGGTTTCAAAATGGGCTTAAAAGGGTCACAAATGATGCTATCAAAAGTGCTATTGTTTGAATAACATTGTCAAAAAGGAAGTTCCATAAATGATGTAAACAAAGATGACATCACTAAAATTCTTCACCAAAAATGACATTACCTCAATGATGTTACCCCATATTGTAGCCAAACTGATGTTTACCTGAAATGATATTCCCCCAAATGACATTGCTCAAATGATTTAGGGTAACATCATTTTAAGGAACATAATTTTTCATTATATAATTTCATGATTTCAAATTGCTTCATATAATTTTCGGTGACCATCAGTCTGATTGCAGTTGTTTTGCCTTCAATATTTGTGACTTAGCAGCTGTTTGTATCTTAGTGTCCTGTAGTGATGCTATCTAACAAACAGCTTCTAAGTCACAAATATTTGTGACCTGGCATCAGTTATACTGCAGATACTATCGCCCAAATATTTGTAACTTAGCAGCTGTTTGTGGGATCGCATCTCATGGTGATGCTATCCCACAAAGTCACAAATAATTGTAGGATATCATCTGTTTGTGGGATAGCATCCTGAAAAGTGTTGTCACAATACTTATACATTGGATACATTGGAGTGGTGTTAACCTTCTTACAAAGATACCAAGTGGTCGAAGAATAAACAATAGGACCTAGATGTCGGTTATAAAGTTTGTAAAACGTGTTTTTTAACTGAGATTTATGAGACATAATACTTGTTTGGGATAGAGAAACCAAAATAGGGTACATTGTATCGCGCACATATATCTAAAAGTCCATGAATAGCTCTTGATCAGTTGATAGCTACAGTGGTGCAATTTTCTTTTTGTAATATTTGCCAGCCGATCAGGTGCACGTTAACTGCTCTGTATGAAGCCCTAGCCTGCGCTCAGATCAGTCAGACAGTTGTATTTGTTCACTTACAGCATTATCTCTGACCCCCAGCATTACCTTCATTACCGGCCATGGAGTGACCGGCTTAATGAGGGCCTTGGCCCCAGGTGAGTGCCCCACTTTGAGGAGTGGAAGCCCACAGACTGTGGGAGACCACACACAGGGCCTGCTGGTCTAACCTTGTTGACTCAGAGGGGTCCTACGGTAAGAGACAGCCCCCCCCCCCCACGTCCCCGGCCACCGACCAGCGCCCCATCTCTATACCCCGCCGTCCAGGCGTGCTCCAGGCTCCCCTCCTGAACACCTTTATCCAAATAGATCCCCCCACACAGGCGGGGAAATTTGGGATGGCTTAGCCGTGCATTGCCTGCATTCCTAAGTGAAGTGGGGTCTACAAGGCCCGGGCCCCCTTGTTGACAAGCTGGCCGCCCCACAATGCAGAGATACAAACTCGAGTCTGGCGCACACAGAAATATGGACAACTCACCAAACATTTGCTAACTTTACACTCTCGCTATTAAGATGAATGGAATTTTTCAAGCCTCAAGTCAGTCAATGTTCCCAGTGCTACATGGATGTGAATGAGCTCTGGTAAAAACGTGTAGGGGGAGTATACCCTTTTGATATTGCGGGAATAGCCAGGACAATGGCATTGGAGGATGTATCTTTAACTTGTCCACCTCTGGGAGTGAAAACAGAGACCTGGGCCTGCAGGAGGCCCAGCAACAGACACAGAACCCTACACCATAAGAGCAGCCTCCACACTCTCACTTTGGTTACAATTCTCAAATAATATATTTCATATTTCGATGGAAGTCTTCGTCTTTTTATAACTTGTTTTTCTTTTAGACACGGTATAGGCTACCCCAGACGTTTTAGCGGATCATGTTTCCTTTCATGAAATGCGACATTCCTCCTTTCATTTATCGTTCTAGTCAAGGTATAAAAACCCTAAACCAGACGTCCAAGAAAAAGTAGCAGTATGAAGGGGAACCTCATCTATATTCCTGACAGGAGGGCCTTGCAGCCTTAACTTTCAAAGTCATATAATCTACCAGCAATATTGAATCGCCATTTCATCTGGTATGAAAGTTTCAATTTCCATCATGTATACGATAGTGTCACCAGTCCTATATGTCCAGACTGAAACAGTATCCCCCAACGTTAACATGGCGTAACCTTTGGGGATATAAGGGTGGGATATCCAAATACTTCAAACAAGTTTAACTTTAAAAAGAGACTGCTTTGATGTATTCAAATAAGATGTGACTTATTTTACTCTCATCATAATATATTACTTTTGATTAAGGAAGGAATACACAAAACTGAATATCGAATATTTACCAGTGAAGGGCAGGAAATACACTTCTGAATTGTTATTTTAGGACCATTTTTGTTAGGTTTGATAATTAAATTCACAGGTCCTTATATACAACTGGTTAGATTATCGTGCATAAATACTGTGTATACTCCTAGTTGATGCATATTTCACAAATTAATTTCACCAAGCATGGTTCTCAGGTATGTAGTTTATCTCACCTTATCAACAAAACACTATACATATATTTTCATAGTATTATACTAAAACCGACACCCTGACTACATCTTAGTCCCACCACCTCCAAGACCACGCTGCCGGACACTACACAACACCTCCCGACATGACTGTACTTCTGTCGTTTTCTTTTCTCTCTGAATTTTTGCTTTAACAGAGGGGTTCAGAATGCTAGTATCTGAGGCCGAGATCTGTGAGGAGCAGTACGAGCCGGGCGGGGTCGGGTGGTGTCCGGCGGGGGTCGGGCAGTAAGTAGTATAGGGGTCTGACCCTTACTCTGCGGGTCCTCGTGCTGCACGCCGTCCGCCATCTCCTTGAGGGCCACGGGGATGCCCATGAACTGGAGGTAGCAGTCGCCGTACCAGACGAGCAGCTCGCTGCCCTGCGCGATGTCCTTACACGCCTCGTAGTAGATCTCCTGATTGCTCTGCACGGCGATCAGGTTCTGCTCCTGGGTGGGCACGGAAAGAGGTGGGTTAGACAGGGAGTATTGGTACACCTTAGTACAATGAGGCCTATGCTAATAGAATACTTTGAATTAAGGGTTGATCTATACATCTCCTACCTATATTCTATCTATGGGACGACACTAATACGGATTCATGTAACATAAATCCCCTGACCTTCACGTCAGTCTAGTTTCCTTAGTGAAGCTAGAGTCATTATCCATAATGTAAATTTTCCAGGTTTTTGATCCAACAACTTTCAACTGATTAAACATACCGTCCGTGTAATGCAAATTGCGTACATAATAAATCGCAAGTCAATACGACAAAGCTTTTTCCATTTGTGTCTGTGTATTCTTGCTCAAAGTACTCTACCCCTGAACCAGTACAAAAAGGAGAGAACTATTGGCGGTTGTACCTGAGCGTATCGCGCACAGTTGACGTAGGCCATCCAGTTGCCCGCACTGCCACGCCCGTCGATATAGTGACTGAGTTTACCGTCCTGGAAAATCTGCAAAACGAGGAAGTCAACATTGTATTTAAACAGTTACAGTCCAAACAGTCCTGTGAGTTGACAGGGTGTCCTATGAAGCTAATGCACAAGTCAAACTTTATTCCCAGCCACGCCACCTAATTTAAAAATGGTGCAGATGTACCATATATCATTCATGAGTATGAACTGAAATGCAAAAAAGTAATGCTGATTTTTGGGTGTCATTCTATCTGAAATGCCTTACTAGGTATACCCTCATGAATAAAAGAGGACAACGGATTATTCAACTAGTTTAAGGATGATAACACTGCAATGATTTAGATAACAAACTTCCCTATATTAAGCTATATGATAATAGCTAGGAACCCATTGTGTAAAGAAATTTGACCAAAGAGTAATTGTATTTTGTATCTTTACTAGTATATAGTGAACCATAACAGGGACATTAAAAGGTATCTACAATCAACGAGGGCAAAGGACAGGTCTGGGGGACAGGTCGGACAGATGCCCCTCAGGGGGTACTGGGGTGTGGGAAGGACAGGTCTGAGGGACAGGTGACAGGTCAGACAGAAGCCCCTCAGGTAGTACTGGGGTGAGAGAAGCACAGGTCTTGGGGACAGGTCGGACAGAAGCCCCTCAGGGGGGACTGGGGTGTGGTAAGGACAGGTCTGGGGTACAGGTCGGACAGAAGCCCCTCAGGTGGTACTGGGGTGTGGGAAGGACAGGTCTGGGGGACAGGTCGGACAGAAGCCCCTCGGGTAGTACTGGGGTGTGAGAAGGACAGGTCTGGGGGACGGGTCGGACAGAAGCCCCTCGGGTAGTACTGGGGTGTGAGAAGGACAGGTCTGGGGGACAGGTCGGACAGAAGCCCCTCAGGTAGTAATGGGGTGTGGTAAGGACAGGTCTGGGGGACGGGTCGGACAGAAGCCCCTCAGGGGGGACTGGGGTGTGAGAAGGACAGGTCTGGGGGACAGGTCGGACAGAAGCCCCTCAGGTAGTACTGGGGTGTGAGAAGGACAGGTCTGGGGGACAGGTCGGACAGAAGCCCCTCGGGTAGTACTGGGGTGTGGGAAGGACAGGTATGGGGACAGGTCGGACAGAAGCCCCTCAGGTAGTACTGGGGTGTGGTAAGGACAGGTCTGGGGGACAGGTCGGACAGAAGCCCCTCAGGTGGTACTGGGGTGTGAGAAGGACAGGTCTGGGAACAGGTTGGACAGAAGCCCCTCAGGTAGTACTGGGGTGTGGTCAGGACAGGTCTGAGGGACAGGTCGGACAGAAGCCCCTCAGGTAGTACTGGGGTGTGGGAAGGACAGGTCTGGGGGACAGGTCGGACAGAAGCCCCTCAGGTAGTACTGGGGTGTGAGAAGGACAGGTCTGGGGGACAGGTCGGACAGAAGCCCCTCAGGTAGTGGTGGGGTGTGAGAAGGACAGGTCTGGGGGACAGGTCGGACAGAAGCCCCTCAGGTGGTACTGGGGTGTGGTAAGGACAGGTCAGGGGGACAGGTCGGACAGAAGCCCCTCAGGTGGTACTGGGGTGTGGTAAGGACAGGTCTGGGGGACAGGTCGGACAGAAGCCCCTCAGGTGGTACTGGGGTGTGGTCAGGACAGGTCTGGGGACAGGTTGGACAGAAGCCCCTCAGGTGGTACTGGGGTGTGGTCAGGACAGGTCTGAGGGACAGGTCGGACAGAAGCCCCTCAGGTAGTGGTGGGGTGTGGGAAGGACAGGTCTGGGGGACAGGTCGGACAGAAGCCCCTCGGGTAGTGGTGGGGTGTGGGAAGGACAGGTCTGGGGGACAGGTCGGACAGAAGCCCCTCGGGTAGTACTGGGGTGTGGGAAGGACAGGTCTGGGGGACAGGTCAGACAGAAGCCCCTCAGGTGGTACTGGGGTGTGGGAGGACAGGTCTGGGGGACAGGTCGGACAGAAGCCCCTCGGGTAGTACTGGGGTGTGGGAAGGACAGGTCTGGGGGACAGGTCGGACAGAAGCCCCTCAGGGGGGACTGGGGTGTGGTAAGGACAGGTCTGGGGTACAGGTCGGACAGAAGCCCCTCAGGGGGTGCTGCCTTTACCAGGGTGTCAAGGAGGTGTCTCAGGATTAGTCTTCAGCCGACCGCGGCCCTCTCTGACAAACTGTAAATGTATATGTTTTTGTTGTCAAGTGGACTCGACCGCCTTGTCACTAAGTCCCTGAGCCGATGCAGGCGCATGCGCATTGCCTAACACCTGTCATATTGCATGGGGATCAAGAACAGGAGGGTGTGGGGGTAGGAGTCAGTGTTACCCAGCATGCTGTGACTATTTAGAAGCTGACAGGCAACGTTTTGTCTTCAATTTACTTATTCATATTGAAGCCATGATATCTCTGTCATGTAAATATCTGTTCACCTTCTCATAGATTGTTTTGAGTTAAACTTCCACACAAATAGTTTCAGAATAACAGTGTTCATGAGTAATCACAAAGCTACACGTGATCATATTTCCAATTATAAGAACAAATTGAGAAGTTTCGTCTTTCATCCAAAGACGGGGCGGATCGGTGTCGACCATGTAATACGCCTATCACTAACTGTAAACACTTGTAGGTTCTAAGAACCTAAAACCGGGCCTAATCCTCAGCCGGGATTAAGCCAAGTAAAACCACCGTAACCAGGGATCACCTGACGACACTGACCGTCGGGGAGAGGGTACATGTAGCAGGGCAGGGCCCATACATATACGTGTGCCCCCCCCCCCTCCTCCCGAGTCCTTAATCACAATGGGCCTGTCGGGATCCCGTGTGCACACACGGGCCCACAATGGGGCTGAATGCCGCCCATTGTGGGCCTCAAAGAAGGAGGTGTCACTTAACAGCGGCCCACCACTTCATCTGCGGCCGGCCGCGTCGGCTTTTTGGGAGGGAGCGGGTTTTGGGGGCGTGTATAACAAACTCTCAAAGAAGACCTCGTCTCGGTGTTCACGGGGCGGCCCGAGACGCCGAGGTAAACCCGACCGGGCCGTACCTGGCGGTAAATATTGGACGGCGGTAAAAGGCTTGGCGGTAAGCGCACAATGCCCCGGTATGGCCGCATTGTCAGCCGCCCGCCAGACAATGCGCAGGAATGTGGCCATCTTTTGTGGCATTGTTGTTGACACAGTTAGAGTGTGGCATTGACACAGATACGTTGATACGGCGGGCCGTGAGGCGCACAATGAGACGATCCCGGCGCCCAGGGCTGATTGTTTTTACCCCGTTTGAAGGGCCTGCTGCAAAGGGCCTCACCGCCCCACCGGGCCTGGGGCCTGGGGCATGGGAAAGGCCCCACCTGTAGGCTACAGCTTATTGAATCAGCCGGCAACGATTATATAGCATATTAATTACACAGTGGCTTCTTAATATCGTAATGACATTTATTATGTGAACCATAGGCATAACACTGTTATAGTATGTTGTATAATATGTATACCTGTATCTCTAAGTACTGAATAAGAAAACACGCGTTGACGTAATACACAGGATTGAAAAATAATAAAAGCTATGCTCCACAACTGACCCAAAATTTAGGGCACCCCAATCTGACAGTAAACATTAATAAACAGGTGGCGCCTCACCTCCCACATGTAGGTGTTGTCGTCGTTGGTCTTGATCTCGCTGGTGTTGACCTGTTTGCCCCTGAAGGGCCCAAAGCGGGACCCCTTGGAGATGACCGTCTTCCGACAGAAGATACCATAGTGTGGCGTGCCGGCGAACGATGTTTGAACCAGCTCCAGCCCTGCCGACGGAACCAGAACTGTTCATGAAAAGCTGGACAAAATTTAAAGCTTAGGCTACTTGGCATAGGTCCCTTAAGCAAATTATAAGCGAGATAATTACACCAAGCTTGGTTTTCTTTTGAATTGTCACCCTACAAATAATTCAGTTTGACATAATCTTTGTACCGGTCATTTCAGACAGTCGCTTCATGTAAATGAACAATAAAATTAATGATCCTTATAATGACCCTAATTGGTGTGTGGGTATGCGCCTTACCTTCGGGCAGGTCGAGTGTGGAGGGGTCGACGATAGGCGGGGTGGGCAGCGGCTTGACGGGCGCACTGTACCCCGGACTGCCCAGGATACGGTCTATACCTGCAATACACAAAAGGGGCACATCAACCACAATAGTCACAACTATAGAACGGTAATTATAATATTTCAGAGTATGATAAGGAATAATTTATGATGAATAAAGAATATATTTTGATAATACATATGTCCTCAAACAGTCATCTCAGAAGAGACATCTCCGTGGCGACCAATCCCACCAGCGCGAAGCCTTGAATACGTTAAGATTTCCATGAACTTTGTTATAAAGAAGGAATGACACAACTCCAAGATCCAGGATCAACAGTTTATTCTCACAGACAGACTCTCATGAGAATATCTTGCAGCATTGTCACAGTCACATACACCTGTTCCTCCCCTGCCTCTTCTATTATCCCGTTATATCCACTCCTCTTAACTGTTAGATTGCCATCACCTGATTTGCTACTCAGGCTACTTTATTACCTGTCAGTTTACCTTATCTACATGCATATTGATTTGGCAGGTACGCCCACTAATCAGGTTCCTGGGATTTTCTTTCTTTGTTTTATTCATCTAACTAAATTCATTTCAAACATAAAGATAATTCAATGGCTTAATAGCAGTTATTATCATAGTCATAATTATTAGTTAGATTGTTACATCAGGGATACATCAATCAGACATTAATTAAATTAGGTACTCCTTACAAATACATAGTTCTTTATACTGAACTTAATAAAGCATTTGAAGAACAATCGTGTTGGTAAATCGCAGTAAGTACAGTGATACCTTATCCGAGAGTCCCTATTGTTGAAGTGACATTTGAAACAGCTCTTTGGTTTCAAGATAAGCTCGTACAGAAAGGATCCCCGGTGAAAAATCAGAAAGGCAATGGCGATATTAATCTTGAAGACGACGACAGACAAGAAGCCAACTGGGCTAATTGGCGGTCTATACCTGAGGTATCGAGTGGTAAGACGCCCCCCGCCCCACCTACCGCCCCGCCCCCCGCCCTCGGCCTAATTAGAGGTGTCACGTGGCCCTGCGCCTGCGCCCTGCTCTCGAGACTTCTCGCCTTTTCTCGTGAGACCCCTCGGGAATTGAGCCGGCTCGTTAGTGGCGGAGGAGGCGGTGACGCGGGCCGACGGGCCGCCTCCACCCGACCCGGCCGGACAGGCCGACTTACAGGCTCAGGTTTCCCTGATCGGGCCAATTGAGACTTCTCTAAAGGAATGAGATGTCAGTCCTCTGATTCCCCCTTCTTATTAAAGGTTGAAGGGCTCCTGTGGTGTACCGAGACGCGCCATTTCAAGGGTTGCTTTCTACTGAGGTCTGATGTTGTCTAGTGTTGAGGACGTGAAGGTGAGAGAGATGTAGATTCAGGAGATTAGTCAGTTCTGTATACCTTCTACAGAGTGGACAGTAAACAGGTCTGAAACCCGGGATCTGAAAAGGTTCTCAGCTGACGACTCTGACAATGTTGAAGTCATGTGACTTTAAGCATGGTTACATCACTGTTAGGACGTGACACTTACGAATTAATGGTTCCCTGGGAGTTGTGGGGCTATGTGGTTAATGCAGGCAGTGTCTGGTTACCTAGGTGACCAGGGTCGTGACTAGGTGATGCCATGGTGACGTCGGACGTCGTCAAGGTGTTCCCGCAGCACGTGTCGGGCGTCTCACTTCGGGGTCTCACTCTTACCCCCACCCCACCCACCTCCACCCCCACATACTCCTTAACCGCCTCCCCCTTTACATAATACCTTTGTCTTTTATCAAACAAGTGGCTTGTGAGTAATGTATTGCTCCTACACATCAAGCTCCGACGTAAACAATGTCAACCTTTCCTGTGGCAGTGAAGGCCCAGATGTGTTTAAGAGGTAGTGTATACATGCATATAGACCTAGGCAACCAACGATGGGGGTGTAGATGTGGGGTCCCCATGTCCACCTGTTGATTTTAAGAAACTACCCTGTCCCCCTTTCGATTTTAAGAAATGGCCCTGTCGCATGTCGCTAATCCCCAAAACAGGCCATGTCGCCCTGTCGATTTTAGGGGTCTACACCCATAACGATGGTGCATGGGGTTGGAGCTGTGAGTACGTCATGGTCAGCGCCACATATACATTCTACACGTAACATGATGTGGGTCCGTTCATCAGGGTGCCCGTTACGTCTACTGCTACACTAAGGTGTGCCCGGCGGGGCTGGGGAGGTGAGGTAAGGCGGTGGGAGCGGCCAGCTGGCGGGGCCCTAACGGGGTGGCCCGGGTCAGGGCGCCCAGTCCTATCCTACTCACGGCGCACCGCGTGTTAGGTTAGCGGCGGGCCGGGACAACACGGACAGGTGGGCCGTCTCACCGCCTCTACAGGTATACAGGGGGGCCTGCCTCCCACTGCCCGCGCTCAGCCCTCTGATTACCCGGCCTTACGTGGGCCCACAATGCCCGCCCTGCGCCGTAGGGGCTAATTGTACCGACAAACCACTTAGGTCATGTATCCACCCTCAAACGGACAGGCTGGTCGTCGGCCGAGGATGGGTGCTATTGAAATGAAGTCACTCTATCCTAAGTGGGTTACGACTTAAATGGCGTTCTTACTCAAGTTAGTTTAACCTACACAAAACAATGCAGGGGTGTATTTAGACGAGACGGACTCTTCCTTTATACGTTGTAGGACTTCACCAAGGATTTGTTGATAAAATAAACGATGCTTTTTCTGATCCAAACTAAGTTGCCTTTGTATAGTGACATAGTGTAGGCGTCCACCAACATTGTATTCACGACACTAGTATCCTATAAACTACCAGTTCCACATTCCTCTGCTCAAGCTGTATGTAGAGTCCGGTTCTAACCGTGGGTCGGAGGTGGTGGGCACTAAGACCAATCAGGTATTACATCACAGCCTTATAAAAGGAACACCAACTCTCTTTGACGGGATAATTCCCTTTGATTTGTGTTTACTTTCAATTTTCTTTATTTTCGTGGCTGTGGTATTTTCTTTGGGCCTAGAGCCGGGTTTGTATATATGCTGTGGCCGGGGGCGGCGTGTCTTAGTGGTGTATTTTCTTAGGGTCTAACTGAGGGTCCATATCAGCGGCCTGGAGACCTGTCACAGCCAAGGGCGAGGACATTATCTGAAGGAGGTCTGAATGCACCTCATCCTAGATGAGGGGCTAAACATAGTCTCAGCCGCACATGTTTCCCTTGGGGATCAGCCCTATCACCCCGCGCGGCTTTACAGGTGGTCTCTATGAATTTTTCACTCCAGGTGTTACTGATTTATTCCCTGTGTGTAGCTGGGCGTCCTGACCATGCCCCGAGGGCCCCATACAGAGACCCGGACAGTGCTGACTCAGGGCCAAGTCAGGTAGGGGAGGGGGGTGTTTGGTGGGCCGGTTTACAGGTATGTATCCACAAGAAGGTTACAATAAGTCGGGTGGACGTTGTCGCCCATTGAGGGCCGCCCTTTGAGGGCCGACCACAGGGGGACACTTTACCTCCAATCCCTTATCACAACAAACCACACGCGCACCTCTAGAGGGCGGGGTGCAGGCATACATGCAGGATGTGGGCTGATACAAGTCAGCACCTTTCCCTGTCTCCCCAGTCCTCCACCTCCTCCAGGGACAGGTCCTGGTCCCAGGCCATGGTCCGCACAGGAGACATACACAGACAAAGCCCATCCTTGTCTCCCGTGGGCTGACGGCGCCCCACCCTCTCAGCCCGCCCCACCCGCCTCCAAACATGGCCGTATTTATTCTCGCGGTTCGTCTTTAACTTAGGGTCTGTGTCTGCTCGGCCCCGAAAGGCGATCATCCCGACGTGTCAACACCAGCAGGCCGCGCTTTTTATCCCACCCGGCCCGCCCCCAGAAACTCAGGTTTTAGGCACAACCTGATCGGGGGGGGGGGGGGGGGGGGGGTCCAGGTGTGCGCGAACCGTTCGGATGGAGTGTTGATTTACCAATGATTTCTAAAATGGAACTAGCATGGTATCAACCTCCTTAGAATACCCATCTTTAGATCCACTCAGTGTTGAACCAGGATGTTCATGGCGTGGAAACGTCCGAAGTAAGCTAAGCGGGCCACATGTATTTCTCCCATGGTTTGTTGTATGAATGAAAATGGAACGACAATGTTCTTTTTACTTGTTCTTTTCTGTTTGTCCCTGGTGGTGTTGACACACCTTTGTCGGGCCGGGCGCGTCTAGCGGGGCGACGTGGCCGTGTGACAGCGGGCCGCTGAAAACAAACCCCCGATTGTCTTGTGTAGCGCCTCTCCGTGTCAGGTGAGGGGAGCTACCCCCGTCTGTCTGTGGACTGTCAGGGCTACACCAGCCCCTCAGAATCCAACCTCCTGTATATACGTGGTGGACGAGGACAATAAACACAGGCACCGAATCCCCTGTATGGTTACCACTCTATTATAGACCTATGCACCAAGAAAGGGTGACTTTAAAAGTTATGGAAAAAGGCATTTTTTTCAAACAACCATAACTTTCTAGGTAAATGAGCTACAGTATTACTTCATATACCATGGGATTCAGAATGAATTGGACAATCCATCCAGTCTTGTTTGGTAAAATATATCATAGAATGAAAACGTTCTATTTAGAACCAAAGTCGGAAAAACGAAAAAAACTTTTACTATTAAGTCACGCAATCTGATTTGAGGCTCTATAGAAAGAATATAATGTTTGTGATGTGCGAAAATAAACTTATTAGACATATCTGTCTTTACTTGAAGATTACAATGATGTATAATGTTAGTGGCCTTTATGTATTTTCATAATTTTACAGCTAAATCTTTAAAAATTCAAAATGGTCAAAAAGTGCAAAAATTGATGATTTCAGAGATTCTCTATGGGGATTTACTATAGGATTCCGTTGAAAATGTGAAAATTTGTGATATGAAAAGATTTTTGCGCATCAAATCATTAAAAATTGGACTACAATCTTGTATAACCACTTAAAGGAAAGACAGTAATGCCTTCTACATCCTCAGGTATCCAATAATTGGATCTAATGTTCTTATGGTATGATTAACATGCTTCATAAATGGCTGTAAAAGGATGAAAAAGTCAACCTTTCTTAGAGCATGGGTCTATAGACGTCCCTATATCTTCAAACTTTTAAAGAAGACGCCTGCAATAAAGATGCGTTCCTTCATGTCTCCCTCCCTACAGTGACTGCAGTCAAAGAAACATCCCTACATCCCTCAACCTCTTCAGTGGCTGCATTGAAATAAGCTTCCCAACATCTTTCCTTCCCTGCAGTGGGTGCAGTAAATGAGGTGTCCCTAGATCCCTCACCCCATACAATGGCTGTGGAAAAGAAGCATCCCTACGTCTCTCCCTCCCTATAGTGGCTGCAGGAAAAGAAGCATCCCTACATTCCTGATGCCCTACCGTGGCTGCAGTAAATGAGATGCCTGGATGAGGTGTCCCTACATCCCTTACCCCCTACAGTGGGTGCAGTAAAGGTGGTGTCCCTACATCCCTCACCCCCTACAGTGGGTGCAGTAAAGGAGGCTTCCCTACATCCCTCACCCCCTACAGTGGTTGCATTGAAAGAAGCTTCCCAACATCTTTCCTTCCCTGCAGTGGGTGCAGTAAATGAGGTGTCCCTAGATCCCTCACCCCATACAATGGCTGTGGAAAAGAAGCATCCCTACGTCTCTCCCTCCCTATAGTGGCTGCAGGAAAAGAAGCATCCCTACATTCCTGATGCCCTACCGTGGCTGCAGTAAATGAGATGCCTGGATGAGGTGTCCCTACATCCCTTACCCCCTACAGTGGGTGTGGTAAAGGTGGTGTCCCTACATCCCTCACCCCCTACAGTGGGTGCAGTAAAGGTGGCTTCCCTACATCCCTCAGACCTTACAGTGGGTGCAATAAAGGAGGCATCTCTACATCCCTAACCCCCTACAGTGGGTGCAGTAAAGGAGGCTTCCATACATCCCTTACCCCCTACAGTAGGTGCAGTAAAGGAGGCTTCCATACATCCCTTACCCCCTACAGTGGGTGCAATAAAGGAGGCATCTCTACATCCCTAACCCCCTACAGTGGGTGCAGTAAAGGTGGCTTCCCTACATCCCTTACCCCCTACAGTAGGTGCAGTAAAGGTGGCTTTTCTACATCCCTAACCCCCTACAGTGGGTGCAGTAAAGGAGGCTTCCCTACATCCCTAACCCCCTACAGTGGGTGCAGTAAAGGAGGCTTCCATACATCCCTTACCCCCTACAGTAGGTGCAGTAAAGGTGGCTTCCCTACATCCCTTACCCCCTACAGTGGGTGCAGTAAAGGAGGCTTTCCTACATCCCTTACCCCCTACAGTGGGTGCAGTAAAGGTGGCTTCCCTACATCCCTTACCCCCTACAGTGGGTGCAGTAAAGGAGGCTTCCCTACATCCCTCACCCCCTACAGTGGGTGCAGTAAAGGTGGCTTCCCTACATCCCTTACCCCCTACAGTGGGTGCAGTAAAGGAGGCTTCCCTACATCCCTTACCCCCTACAGTGGGTGCAGTAAAGGTGGCTTCCCAACATCCCTCACCCCCTACAGTGGGTGCAGTAAAGGTGGCTTCCCTACATCCCTCACCCCCCTACAGTGGGTGCAGCAAAGATAACTTCCCTACATCCCTTATCCCTACAGTCGGTGCAGTAAATGTGGCTTCCCTACATCTCTCACCTCCTACAGTGGGTGCAGAAAAGGAGGCTTCCCTACATCCCTCTCCTCCCTACAGTGGCTACACTAAAATGGGAATCCCAACAGTCCTTCCATGCAATTAGAGAAGCATCCCTACATCTTTCAAATTTGTAAGTGGCTGCATGCAAAAATAAAGCATCCCTCCCAACCCGCAAAGTTGCAAATACATGTCCCTCTATCTCGCATCCCTTACAAAGGTGAGTCACGAAGTTGCCGCTATACTTTCGTCGCACCAAATAATCTTTTATCTGAAGTGTGTGCTCGCAAGGCAAAGTGAGAAGTGACCCCCAAACAACTGCGTTGCTTCTCTTTTTGCGTTTCCTTTGCGGCCGACCTTGATCTTGGTTATGTTTTTTATCACGGGTAGGAGGAAAACAAAACAAGGGAAATAGGATTTGCCGGATAATAGCACCTGACCAAACGGAACGACAAGCAATGGATCCGGCCCACTGCCGATGTCAAACAGGAGCTGTAAGGATGTCATTGAGGACTTGGTTTAGCATGATGAGGAATATTTAGGTTTGCTTTACTATATACACTTGTATATAGGTGACATGTCCCTATAATGGTTGATGGTACTTGTCATACTTTTAAGCGAATCATTCTTGTAGATATGATTTGCTAAAGTTATTAAAGATACACATGCATGCAAATGTTACGTTTTTTGCACGAAATAATGTCAAGTGAAAGGGTCATTATCAACTAGTATAATATCATGTATTGGTCTATCTAGTGATGGTCTTTATCAATATAGAATTAACTGGATGAATAAACATTCACGTAGAAAAGAAAACGCATTTTCTCTTTTTTTTTTCCAATTTCACGACAGGATTTTGGCGCAGCTTGCTGGGCCAGGTTTTCATCAGCCTTCGCCACAACAAACCTCTTTAAGAAGTAAGGGTGTGCTGAACAAAAGGATGCAGGTATTGAAGGTAGGCTCCGATAGGTGGGTGTTTACGATTGGGCAAATTTGTTATACCTGGAACACTGGGTACCATGACCATGAGCACTGTATGAATACCGCTGTTCACAAGGTGCCTTGACCACTAGGTCAGTAGGTGTCATGACTACTGCGTAGGTACCTTAATTGATGGGTGCTTTGACAATAAAGTGCCTGGACCACTAGGTACCATACCACTGCTTGCCATGACCATTCTTTCCATAGCTATACTGGGTACCTAAACCACTGGGTGCCTAGACCATTGGGTACCTTGTCATTGTGTGCCATAATCACTAGATATTTGATCACTGGGTCCAGTGAATGCGTGGCTCTGCTCTGACCACTATAGGCTCTGCTTGGACCACCCAGGTGCTTGACTTATATTATTGTGTCTCATAACTATACTGGTTGCCAGGACAATTTGGTACAAGGACCACTGAATGCTTGACAACTGCGACTCAAGACCACTGGATGCTTTAGCCACTGGATGCCAAGACCATTAAGTTTTGGGTACCTTGATCATTGGGTGCTTTTTGACTAATGGGTGCATTGGCCACAGGTTCCCTGGACCACAGTTTTGAGTAGTTTATTCCAAAGCATTCTGGATGCATGCCTGGCCACTTGCGATTCGTGCCTTGTTCTAGGTGCCATGACCACAGCATGCCTTTACCTTTGGGTGCCTATTGCCTGGACAAGACGTAGCAACGAGGAGAGGAACAAGACTCTCCTACTCTCGGTCAATGCCCCCCCCCCCCCCTTGGTGTGGGCGATAATGAACTGACGGATGTTACGTCAGACAAAGTGACCACCCAACGAGGAGGTTAGGGTCAATGTGTCCGAAATTACGGGGGTGGAAAGGCGGCATCTACCTGGGATTAGAATGCGCCGCTCTGCGGAGGCTGCCCGGCCTTAGTGACGCGGCGACATCATGACGCCCCTGCAGTGTGAAAGTGCCTTTAGTGACGCGGCGCGGGCTCGACGCCCGGAGAGTGAAGGTGCCCTTTGTGGCCGCTCTAACGGGGTGATTACATGGGGTTTGGCCCCGAGTCAGTCGTAAGCTTTAACCAAAACACAACACTACAAAATACCCGGTAGGAGAAACAAGGCCTGGGTTCTCGCCTCACTGTCGGCCTGGACTTATAATGTGGATGTTTTGATGTTTCTTGTACTCTTATATAGTTATACTCCTAACTATTCCCGAGATGTTTCCTGGAGGACTGCTGATGGGTAGAGGAAATTGTTGTCGCTGCTTAATCGATGGGCAAATATAATCAAAGATAACCTGCCATAATCTGACCTTTCAAGGCTTTCTGATATTGAATGTACTGTAGGTGAAAATAGGCGAGAATGTGTATGGTACACAAGTTTCGATGTTCTTCGAAACTTATATACTGTATACTAAGCGGATCCATGGCAAACAGGTCGTTTTAGAGATTACCTACGATACGGGTAGAACTGACACATCTGTTGTAACTCACTGTGAAAAAAAGGTGCACAAAACAGGGCGGATGTGTTTGATATAGATTGAGGGGTGCGTTGTCCGGGGGTTTGGGATTAGACGAGGTCCAGCTGGGCCACGTCCCCACAGCACGCCCTCCGCCGGGCCCCTCACAGCCGGCACATTACATCAAGTCAGCTTTAACACGTTTACCTTGTATTACACCCACCGGTAAAACCAATCTTACCAGAAACAACAATCAGTTTCCCATCTGCCGGAGAAAAAAAAACTAAATAAAAAAAGGTCCACCAAGAGCTCATTGCGCGGCGTTTTTCTGTGTTAATGAATCGGCTCAGTGATAGAATGAAGAAGGTGTCACTCACCGTGGCTGAGCTCTCCTATCCGGAGGCCTGAAAGGGCGTGTCCAGTCTGCTGGTGGTCGGCCGGTTTGTGCTGGGCGTAGCCGTAGAGGCACGAGTCGAGCACGTCGGCCGGGATGTGCAGGTCGCCGGGCCCGGGCCCGCCCGGCGCGCCGCCTGGCCCGTACCGCCCGCCGCCCGGCCCGTGCAGCAGCCCGGGGGGCGCGCCCGGCCCCACCAGCCGCAGGTCGAGCAGGCCCGGGTGGAACGGGGCGTGGTGTAGGCCGGGCAGGAACGGGTGGAGGGGCAGGCCGGGCTGGCCGTGGTGTGGGTGGTGGCCGTGTGAAGGGGGGCCGTGTGCTGGGTGTGTCGGGTGGCCGTGGGTGGCGGGCCCGTCGCCCGGGCTGCCCCGGCCGCCCGCCCCGGGCTGACCGCTGTGGGCCGCGTGGGCCGCTGCCGCCGCTGCTGCCGCCGCCGCCGCCATCATGGGCGACGGGAAGGCCGGGTGACGCAGCCGAGGGTCGGTCGCCGCCAGCCTGAAACATGAATATCAAAAATACACACTTGAAATTACCATTATTAATGCAAACCTTTGACAATTAAGATTGGCGGATCCAAGGGGAGATCCGCAGATGCGCGTCATACAATTTTCATTCCCAGATTTTTAGTTTTGGATATAAATTCGGGGTTTCCCTCTAAAAAAATTCTCTCTAAAAAGTCAACCGGGATGCACTGATTAAGGTATGCATATTCGTGTTAGGGTAGGGGTGGGATCATGGTCAATGATCCCTTGTTTTTCCATAGAGTGATTTATCAATTCTTTAAAAATGAGAGGCTAAAACGAAAACAAAAACAGTGGAAAACATTCATTGTCTAGGAATTAAGGGACAATGGGGAAATGAGGCCAAGCTGTTGATATCAACCCATAATATTTCTATCAGTTTCCTAAATAAACTCGAAGTACAAAAAATCAAAACAGTAAAGCTGGAGAAATATGTGAAGCAATCGCCAGAAGGGTAAGAAGTGAAAAGTGCATGAAAATCTATTCTCTATGCCTGATACAAATCTGGGTCCCTTATCGATTTTTTTTTTAATATCTATCACAAATTCGCCAAAACTAATGGCATTACCTCTGCCTGTGCACGACGGAAGAGTTGGTTTGGTTTTTATGCCCCGTCCTAAAATACAACTTTCTCAGGCCATGGCCAGGGTCAGACACAGACCTGGGGAGTTGTATTGTGCTGTGTTACGTAATACAAGGCCAATGTTTTGATAAAGATTAAACTAGTTATACCCCCATGATGGACTTGTCTTGATTTAATTAGACCATAATCCCTTAATTGAGCTCTAATCATGCTGAAACAAAGACTGGTCCCGGAGAATAATTATCCGAGTCAAGCATTTGGTGTCACGACCATTAGAATAAATAAGGTTCATAAAATCCTAGTGCTAAGCGTTCTGAACAGAATATTGACGCATCTAGTGCATGCATTTTATAATCGGCGGCATGTTATAGTTAACAGAATATAACGAATCTCGGCATCATTTCAGTTATACTCCAAATATCAATGTTTTCGGAATCGTTAATAAGACACATGCATTTATATTTATTGCTGACGCAGCAGATTTGTAAAGTGTAGTCATCGATAGATCGAAATTTAGGAAAAATATGCTTTTAAATATGTATGATTAAAATGATAAGAGTATATTTGTCGCGTCGTGGATCACTGGTTTGAAGATTCACATAGACAGCTACACCCCCTCCCCACAAACACATGCAAGTATACACCTAAGCCCCCCCCCCCCCCCCCCATCTCACTCTCCTACCGCCATACTTTAGCACCCCTTGTGTGTCTTCAGTCACTGACCAGGCCGCTGGGAAAGTGACCAGGGGGTAGGGGCCGTCACAATGTGACCAGTCCGGGGGTGACCGGGCCCTCCGAGGTGCCCTTATCCCCGCCCCGGACACACACACCCTCCCGGCCGCGCCCTCCCTACTCCCATAATGGACCTTTCACTGGGCAGACTCACCCACGGCCAGTGTTGACATAAGGTATTTTTCGGATTAACCCCGACCTCCTCACAGCCATCTTCTACCTTAAGAAAGCTCAAAGGAGAAGAGACGCTGCCTTGGTGTGTAGGGGCGCGGGCCCCCGTGTAGGGGGCATTGTGTGGAGGAAGGACCACACCACCGGGGGCGGGACTCGCTCATTATTGGGGGCTGCTTGTGTTTTACCCGATCTGTATCTGGGGGTGTATAGAGGCGGCCCCCTGCCCAGCCAGCTGACCAGAAGGGGGGGGGGGGTGTGTACAAAGCGCCATCCCCCACCCGGCGTCACCGGACACTGCGGTGGGGATCGCTTTGAGGGATCAACAGGGGCGACTTAATCGCCTGATCGGGTCCGATTGTCAGTGTTAACAAGATGAAGGTAAGGCGATAGGGGCCACAGGTGAGGGGTGTATAGGCCTGCCCCCGCTGACCAGCCACTGACCAGCCCGCCGCCCCCTCCACAGTGGGCGCTAAATGAGCAGGAGAAAGGCGGACAGCCGGGCCCCATGGCCGGGGGTGGTGCACGCCCCACTGGTCTAAGTCAGTCCGACGTCTTCTCCAAGGCCTGATTAACCCCAAACCCACCCCTGTACACAACCTTAAAAACATCTGACATCTACGGAATTACCCCCTACTTAACTGTAAACATTAAATCTACATAAACACGGGTATTTTTAGATTCAGTTTGAGGGTATATTAAATTCTGGCTCTCGGTTTACTTCAATTAACTCTTCAACTCGATATGCGGAAGTAAATGGTTAGTGTAACCACGCTCGTTGGATTCAGAAGCAACTTCATTACAGGTGGCGGGATAGAGTTGTTGTAGGGCTAATCGGCCTGCTGCCCCCCCCCCCCAATGCATCCCCTGCTGGGACGTCCTGATTGAGTCCCTACCTGGGGACCACACCTCAGCCAGCCCTGCCCAGATCCCAGCTAAATGGCGGATCGGGGGCTTTGAAAGGGGGCAAGGAGAGGGCGCTATCATATAGGAAGAAAAATTCGAAAGACTTCCTTGCCAACTTTTACGGTAGAATACGTAAATTGTTTAAAAAAAATCATATATAACTTTGTTAAATAACTTCGGACTGTTTCTACAAATTATTCACAAAGGTATGTGAATGTAAAACTAAAACTGTTCCCATATTGCAAGCCTGGATGGTTATAAGGTGCAGAGGGCTATACACATCCTCCCGTACATGACCAGGAGACGATGTGAAATGAATTCCAGGAGTGAGGTATTCTAACCAAGATCAAACAGGGTCCTTATGGATCATCCTTTGAAGAGTAGATCATCGTTTGCAACGATGCATCAATGGATCATAAAATTCTTGGGATAGGGATAGGGAGCAACCGAATGGTCTTTTAGTTTCGGTTCCCAGTTAACAGTATCAACAACCTTATTCTTTTTTATAGGATTGTATTTAGCAATAATCATCAAGGTTGCCCTTGGTATCCCTTGGTTTCAGATGTATAAAATTACAGCTTATGTTGTGATAATCAGACATGACCTTATGATTGTTAGATTGTGATAATAATATCAGTCCCTGCGCATACCACCAAGGGGATGGCCCTAGACTCTTAAATTCGACACGTGCACGGCGACATGGCCCTTTTTAGGCTTAGTGACATGCATATGACAAGGCTATTTCTTATATTCGACGGGACGACATGGACGTTTCTTAAATTCGACAGGGCGACATGGATTTTTCTTAAATTCAACATGCGACATTAGGACACCCCCCCCCCCATCAAGGCCCCGAAGGGTGCATTAGAACCCGTCATACTCCAACTCTCCGCCAATAATGACATGCTATATTTAGAAGGGTTAATTGCTTTGTCAGTGGCGGATCTAGGACTGTGATATACTCCCGATTGTATTTTTTTAAAAAGACTTCATAGAGAAAACCAAAACATCCGATTCTAGTATGGTTATATTATAGTATATGCTTTGAACCTCTGTAGTTTTACACTATATTGATAGATTCTATTAGAACCAGGCATTTAACTGAGCAACTGGCAGGTTAACATCTCTCACTGTAAACCAAGACGGTCCCCCCGTCCAACAATCAGGGAGGCCGATGGTTATGGCGCGCGCCCCCCTAATTTGACACGGCTTTGTTTTGCCTGTGGCGCCGCCCCTCTGGCCGTGGTGGCGGGAGCCCGGCGACCCGACACGCCGCCGGATTAAACAACCACCGAGTAACACGGGACTCACGCAACAGGAGGCGCTGGGTGACAGTAATTGATTCTGCACGATGAAAATCGATTTAATGTTTAACAAACACCGCATGCATGTTGGCCGTTTTTTTAAATCTTTTTTTTGTGCAAAGTTATAAATATATAAATTATATGTAACTTTTGAAACATTATGAATAAATCACATTAATTCGTGTCTTCTCCCTTCATGGATTGAGGCCCCACATACTAAGCCTAATCAGGTTCTCTTCGTATATGAATCTATATGATCCCCTTTTCAACAATGATTATCATATGAATCCAAAAGTTTGTTGGATTTGGTAACTGATGTGTGTCAGTGGAGGTTAGTCATATTGTTGATTAGGTTTATGATTAGAACATCAGTCATAAAGACTATATGTGTGGTCAAAAAAACTATAAGAAGTCTCATGACCCAATAATTCATCATAAGGACCAGCAGGAAGAAGACACACACAGACAACGATACAGACACTAAAACATTTTACGATAATCCATCCTCATCCTTATAGATCAGAATCCGGGATCAGAATGCACATCTATATGTTCACGGCACATTCTGTATGAAAGGATAGAGATCAGCGTTGTTGTTTAACTCATTGAGATAACTTAAATGGCTCTAATAAATAATAAAGAACTGATTGGTGATTTGAAGACTAACTAAAGATGGAGGGTTGGTCAGAGTTGAGCAATTAACCTGAACTAACCAGACCCATAACAAGCTGGTTGTATAGGTATCGGTCATTTTGGCTGTAAGTTAAACACTTCTAACGAACCTTTTGTATCAAGGAATCATTAGTGCATACCGTTTATAAAGCTCTATATAAATATTCTGCTTGCGAATGATTCAGAAATTTTTCCCATAGGTCTTTATTGTTTATTACTATCCTTTTTCTATTTCTTAATATCTCTTTGTCTGATAGTTTCTCTACTTGCAGCCCACATTACTGTTTGACACACCACGTCATACCTATTCGCTATAGCTGTAGTCGTGACTATTAAACGACATCATTATTGTTATATATTTCAATAAAAAATATCCATGATTAACACTGCATAGCGGGAAAAAACCCCACCAGCACCATGTTGTTGATCCACAATTCATCCAATTATTTGGGCACTATTAGTCCGCTCCCCGGCGCTCGATACTCGCCCTGAGTGAGGCCCAAACACGTAACGAGCTGCGCAGGCCGTGTAGACAGACCGCACTTCCTCTGGGGACAATTAACTCTTTCCAAGAACTCGTCTTTTCCCTCTGAGTATACACGAGTATACAGTGGTGGGGTGCATGGACAAAAAGAGGAAGTCCTCAGCAGCAAACATGGGTCGGCCTGAGGGGAGTGTAACGACACAATGCGAGCCGTAACCCGCTGGGTGCTCACACTGGGCGCACACCTAACCCACCAACCTCCTCCTCCTCCTCCTCCCCAACCCCCTCCTACCCAGGATCCGACGCTACTCACGCCTTTTTTTGTCATCCCCACCTCGACCGCTGCGGTCGGGTAGACAGGAGCGGTGGATAGATTTATGTCTTTTAAGTATTAAGTTCTCATCCCCTGTCCGTCTACAGACGACCCCCCCCCCCCGGCCTGCGGGTCTCCCTCCCTCCACGGCGTGGCGGCCCGGAGACAACACGTCGTAAGGTTGCGTCAACACCCGGCATGTCACAGGTAAATGGACGCCGGTAATTTGTGAAAGATGTTCACGATTTGGTCAAACAGCCGACCGTGTGATGGTGAATGTCGAGGCGGTCGGCGGCCGCCTGTTGATAAAGACGGCCGGGCGCCGTAAGAAGCGCGGCAACATGCATGTTATAGCCCCGGGGAGGGCCCACAAAAAGGGTAATTGTGTATACAGTCTATAGGCCAGGGTTAGCATAAGGAGACTACCAGCCCACTACAATAACCGTAGACAAGTTGCTAGCTCCATATCCGCTTTAAATCTCATTTTCTCACGAAAACATACAGGCAGAAAAAGCAGGCTCTAATTGTGTAGGGATCTGGCCGGGGATCTGGCTGAGGGGGCAGTGGGGGGCAGCGGGTACAGTCCTCATACAGTCCTCATAGTTAGACACACGTCATACTCCGCACAGTGACATTTCAAACAGAATAATTCTATCACAAATGCACCGGATCACTTTTCGTCTTTGTCAAATACAGATATGTATTTATTTTGAAGGATGCTCACACTTTATCCGTGGTGGGGGAAATCATGAACGTTTCAAAGTGAACTGTGTCTTGGGCTATGTCCAAGGGAAAAGTATGCAGGACCCGTTCAAACTGATATTGAATGAGAACAAAACAGAAGGAGTGACTAAATAGATGTGGGAAAAATAACCCAGCAAGAAAGACTCCAGTTGCATATAAATTCCAATGTCCTATGTAACCATGCGTGGGCACTGAGAAGGCTAGCTACTATATATATAGTCTTGAGACTATCCCTATACAGACTTTAACATTTATCAGTGAATGAACTGCAGTTTGGATATACAGGAAGACTTCTTTGCTAACATTTATGTATACTACTTGTTTTGAAAAACGAAGCGTTTACCTAGTGACCTGAGCAAAATTTCAGCAAAGGAATAAAGTTTTATTTGCATTGATATATATATACAGGCTATAACTTCAATATACAATGTAAATTTGTCACTATAGCCTAACAAGAAGTAGGGTGCTGAATTCTCATTACTTTAAATTGTTTAGATTTTGCTGACAATGCAATCATGTAATATGGCAATTTTTGTCTGAGAATCGGATAATGTGATAAAGCAGCAAATACATACTGCATATCTTTGGATATACTTACATTATTTATACATTCTCTTCCCTGACTAGATAAGTGTGCCACATGAATATTTGAAATCAAGCTACTCCTTCACACATAATATATATTTAAACTATATATTTTGCATATTGAAGAATATATGTTATACGATTTGGAGCAGGCAGAAGCGGATCGAAGATTGCTTTTGAAGGAGGAGAGGGCTCTTTAAAATGGATGTTAACGACGAACCCCCTGGGACCCGAAAGAAGATTTCTTCTGACCAAAAAAAAACTCCCCTTTAATCCATAAACATTACTAAGGTATTCAAAGTCGTTTCAAGGTAGGCCTTCCTAATGCAAGCTATGTACAATATCAAGGCAGCAAAAGTTGTAGAAGAAATCGCCACATTTACAGATTTACCAATATACATAGACAATGTTTATGAATATAGTTTAATAAATGTCCACCAACATATAGGATAACATATCACAAAGAATGCATATATTGCCACACTATCAATGGCGGATCATGCATTTGGAAAAGGGTAGGCACTTTTGATACGTGAGCACAATTGCTGAAAAAAAAATCGATTTTTGACATCCATTTGAAAACTAGAATTTTCCGAAAGAAAAGAACATATTTACCTCGCCTTAACCGCTAAAATTACACCCGAAACTGCTTAGCTGTCCCGGGTTAGCTGTAGACTCAACGATATATATGCATATATATGTATATATATATATATATGCATATATATGTATGTATATATATATTTATATATATGTGTGTGTAAATGTATAGGCATATGTGTTTACACGTATGTACTTACATACACACAGAGAGACACGTGTTATAGACCTGTGCTGATCATATATATATATAGTTGAGTGCTTTTAATTCCACACATGAAGTGGCAGGAATGCATGTTGTATACATCATGCTACACATACTTTCCCAATGAAACGATACCGCACCACAGATACTCATTGTGAAGCGACGGATGTTGGTGTTTTAAGAACCACCCTGTCCAATAGGCACCACAGGTGTCAGTGAGTGAGAGGAGGACCTACCCCTGTATGAAGTGTCCGTAGCCGGCGGCGAAGGCCGAGAAGTGGCCTGGTGGTGGTGCGGCGTGCAGCTGGCCGGGCAGGGGCGGGGGGCGGCCGAGCAGGCCGGGGTCGGCCCGCCCCGCCCCGCCGCCCGCCGAACCCCGGCCTCCGCCACCTCCTGCCGCCGCCGCGATCATCGCTCTCCTGGGTGGGCTAGTAGTATGGTCAAAGTGTCCAAGTAGGCGCGTCCACTGTCCTGTCGGGCTGGGGAGTCAGTGGTGACTCTGAAGGTAAGTCCCTCTACAGAACACCCCGTGGGTGCAGAGCCCGGCTCGGGCGGGGTCCTAGGCTTAGGTCAGGGCACACCTGTCCAGGTGCGGCTCCTCCAGGGCCGACCACACTGGGCCTGGTAGGGTTAGGGTGGAGGAGGCGGTGCGCGGGTAGTGGGGAGACAGGGCGGCGCGAGTCTCGTGTACTTCTGATCCCTACCTCCGACTTACTGCCGGCTTATAGAGACTCACACCGCAGCGCCACCTACCTACATCACCACGCACTACACCAGTAGCAGCCTTACCTGTCTGCGCATGCGTGCCGCATCCCTACTGGTTGCGCGCCCCCCTCCCGCCCGCCGTCTTGGCTCTAATAGTTTATTTAGCGATTGCTAACCGGCTGTAAGTCGCAGATCGCTACTGCTAATATTGGGAATTAGGAGGCGAGCTAGCAGATTGGGTGAATAGAATGAGAGGCATTTGGCCGGCTATCACTACCTTCATCCACTCAGCAAACGAAACAATGGAAATCCTTTAAGCAAACTGTTAGTAAGGAGGTGGTGCCCTGGCGACATTGCAGTAGGACTTGCTAGACAACAATTTTCCGCGAATTTCACATAGATTGGTATCTAAAGCAGCATTCAAGGAATGCAACTTCAGCTTAAATCCCAGTGTCCGTAAAGAATTAGGAGATTTATAGGTGTCGACGAATTTCCGAAGTTTCCGAATAACTAAAAGGGCTAAATACTAGGCAAATCAGGTAGTAAGTATTGCAATATCAATCTGCGTAGTTTTATTAAGACCAATGCGCTAACTATGCCTATCCCAGGGGCGGATTTAAGGGGGGGGGGGGGGGGTGAGCGCATATTGAGGGCATAATTTCGATTTTTTAACGTAAAATACAGGGACCCTAAGGAGCCAAAGAAACTTTTCGCATTTACGTCTCTCTTTAGAAATTCCTGAATCCGCCCTGTATACACCCTCCTGATCCTGACACCACAGACATCGTAAGGGCCAGTTCCCTCCATGTGATAAGCCCTCTGTATCTCGGGGTCTGTTTTAGTTTGCGTTTTTAAGGTCCAGGCTACGGGAAGATATCATCCATCTAACTATCCGGATCCAAGGGGGCGGGGTCGGTAGGCAGGGGGTCCAGGAGGGCGTACAATAGACCTGTCCACTTTGCCAGCTAACCCACCCCTTATTTCCATGATATCGACATTTTTAGATAAATTTTCATCATACTTGATTCATAGTAATTTTCCTACTAATATTACCCAAAACAAAACTTTATAAGCTTTTACTTTCAATATTATGTTAAGTATGTAGCTGTAGGACTGGAAAGCAAAAATGGCATTTTCCCATAGGGAACAGTGTTAAAGCCCTTCAGCTTATTCACAATGTCCAACCCTAAAATTCACCTAAATTGGAGGTAATTACCTGATTGAGAGAAAATAATAATTCATCCTCATTTATCAACACCTTATTGACTTAGAAAAGACAAATATTAACTCATTCACTCAGATTTGTGTCAGTGCCTGACTTTGCAAAAACTACAATTATGTCTGACCTCTGTTTCATGCCAGCAATACATCCTAAAGTGGACAGGTAATTGGACATTGTATTATGAGGAAAAACGTTGTGTCCATGCATGCGTTTTAGTACTTGTAGTTATGAGGATGCACCCCCTCCCCCTTTCTGAAATCCTGTATCCGCCCCCGATCCGCCCCTGAACCTTTCACTCTGATGAGGGAAGTTAACGTTATACATGTCGGGGCATCAAGACTTTTCGAAGGGTATTAGCTCTTCTGATACGCATGGAAATATAGCCTGCACAGGCCAAGGGGAAAATGACGATATTAAAATAATATAAGCCTCTTTGCATAGGGTCAGGGCGTCTAGCCCTTTGGTGCCTTTGGTGGTGGGAGGTACATCAGTTAACCATCTCAGTGGGCCTGTTCTACCCCCTCACTCCAGGGCCCTCACTCCAGGGTCAGGCTACACAATGTACCTGTTGGAATGTGCGCAGGCGCAGTGGACCGGACGTACTTTGCCCGCACACGCCTGCAGGTGGCGCCATACCACCCACGTGACCTTTGGTGACTAGGGGCGTCCCAGGGAGGAGGTCCCGGCGGGAGGTGGCCCTGGAGGCCCTCGCCGGCCCGCCGCCCGCCATCTTCACGGGCCGCCCACCCCCACACCCCGTCAGACCCCCGCCGTGCCCGCCGCCTCCGTCAACCTGCTCCGTTTGTTGCAGGCGTTAATTGATTGGCAATAACATGTTGTTCACCGACTTCAACCCCCGGGGAGTTAACAGGCAAACGACGCGGGGGTTACTTACACTGTATTGTCACAACAATCCTTTCTACTTCACATGAATCAATCAGCACCTCCACGCCGTCTGTCTGTCAAACCGGATGGGGCATATTACGCAGGCAATTTACACCAATATCTCTACCGCAGCTCGAACTCGTGTACTGGGGATATTTCATGCACATGTTGTCATCTGTCGTGATACTTCATAGATTGCGACAGTGCTTCTTTAGTACGTATATACATACTCAGATGTATTTTCTTCTAATCAGGGACGGATCCAGGGGGCGCCCCCTTTTCGTGGTCAAATATTGATTTTTTAAATGTAAAATTGGCGGCCCCGGAGGGACGTCTTTTAATATCATATTAGTATATATTTTTTTAACAATATACATAAGTGTATTATGTCAGGTACTATAGCATGTATTACTTATTACAATTCTACTTAGTGACTAATTGCAAATTACAGTCTTTGGACTATACTAATCAACATGAGGGATAAACCCTCTCATTCGACTACGAATTTAGTGGAGGCAGTGAACATCAAAATTAAGGAGCTATTGGCCACTTTTTGTCACCTTTTTTCATTTTCCATTTTTGTAATGAACTGAAAAACAGAGGCAACTCTGATGTTTATTACTGAATAAAAGTTTATGCAAGAAAAAAGGGATGCAGTAGACTACATCCATAGAGCACTATAGGGGTATGAACTTAGCTTTGATATATAATGAGAAGTTTTCACTATTGATTTTGTTAGTCTATTTTTGATAAAGAAACACCTGTTCTGTTTTAATGGGAGGGAGGGGGGAGTTATCTGCATTCCAATAATATTCAGCTGAGTGATATTATTGATAAAAGAGATACTATTTCTCTATAAGATGACATATTAAATGTGTAAGGCGCGAGGACTGTGACACACGCAGGACGAATAACTGTTCCAAAGAGAGCCCAATTAGCGGCCCGGGTGGTGCCCCCCCCCCTCCCGGCGGCGGACCTCCCCCATTACACGCTCATTATTTGACCCATTAATTGGCCCCCACGCCCTCCATGGTCAGGGTCATCGCCGGCCGGAGAGTCCATTCTCATGTGAGGTTTTCACTCAACGCGTGATGGACTCATGGCTGCGCCAAAGGCCGAGATCTCGCGATAACCGAGCGCCTGGATGGTCACATGACAGGCCAAGGTCACATGACCAGGGGCTGAAAGCCAAGTGTCGAGGGGAATATTATTGCCTTGACACCTGCCGGCCCTAAGTGAAAGTTATACGGCAGCAATAAAAAGTAACCCCGAACCCCCTGATCGTCAACACGCCGAGTCCCTTTTACAGCTGCGTAAAAGCCACAATTTTTAATAAAGGTATATGACTGATCTTTCAATCGGTATAGTTCAACTAAATGATATACAATAATGTTAAAGGAAACCTATCAGCATGAAGATCTGATCTCCTTGTTAATGAAGTGTAAACACTATTTTTTTTTTATAAACAAGAAGATCCAAGAACGCTGCATAAGAGCCTAGTTCCTTTGCTCCCTTCACTTAAATTTGAGCAGGCATAAATCATAGCCTACACACCTACATGAAGGGGTTCTTCTGTAGTCACCCCTACACATACCTTCCATATACACAGAGAGATTGTTTTAGTGTCTTGGCATTTAGGCCCTACCAGGAACACAGTAGAGTCGACGGGTGCCCCAGGGCACGGCCCACTGCTAATATTTGTCCGTACCCGCCCCGAGTTATGGCTGTTATTCTGACTTTTCTTTGACTTTTGCCGGTCGGGCCCAGCGGCTACTGTAAGACCCCAGCCTGGTCCGGGAGGACCCAGTCAGTGAGGTGTACGTCCCCGGCCCGGTTAGTCACGTGAGTGCACTGTGCCCGGGGGGGGGGGGGGGGTGTAGAGGGGTGTAGCGGGAGTTAGGGGGTGTACAGGGGATGGAGGGGTGGAGCCTGCTCTGTATGCCGCGTCCTGAAAGTAGAAATTCGTGTACGGGGGGCGCGGGGCGGCCGGCCTACCCCACTCCTCCTACCGACTAACATGTTTCTGATATTTCCCGTAGAACAGCATGCACAGGTTTGGAAGAGTTCACACAGCTCTCCATTAGAGTGGAAACTGGCAAGTCGCCTTCTTAAGCCGACCCAGGCAGCACCTCTAATCAGGAACCAGAACTAATATGTTTAAAGTCTCAGTGATTACTTCGTAGAGGCGCTATACTAATATGCGTAGGCCTATAGAGATTACAAGATAGGCCCATGGCCTGGCCTCGAAGCCACGTTCACTCTGCAGACAGTTCAGCCTCTGAATGCACGAGGAAATAACTCTGATTTTATCATATGGTATTACGCCCCAACACGATCCACAATAATATCTATAACTTTGAATAAAACGATGATGATAAAGAAAATGAGGACCCCCCCCCCCCCATGCACACACACAAACACACAGACATAAACAGGGCGGTGCGTGTTGCAGTCAGCAGTGAGAGGGGTGCGACACGCTAGCCGACCGGCCCGTTAACGACAAACCCGTGTTCCCCCCCCCCCCCCCCACCCCCTCCCCACACCCGCCTGATGACCCCCTCCTGGGTTTAACCGGTAACACTGAGGACGTCCCTTTGTCACGGAGTACACGCGTACATAGAACTCGGCATGGGACGTGGACGAGCAGGTACAGCAGGCCAAGGTCATAGATCTACCTGTCTGAACGATGTGGAATGCGACTCACACGAGACGACGGCCAAGGACAACCAAAGCACAACTTAACTCTTTAAAACATTTCTATAGTTTAATTATGAACTCAATAATGATTAATTGAGTTTAAGTGTGTTTGTAAGAGATAAACATTATGTTGAAGACACTTTATAGGGCAACATTTTGCCTCAATGAGAAGCAAGGTGACTGCTGTACAGTCTACACTCCTCATAATTAAAAGGGACCCCTTCCTTTGAGTCTGATTAGTGATGAGATTGCAATCAAACCGACATACACTTTAAGGTGCGTGGGGTTTGTGGGTCTCAACCATTCTTCGGACAACTGATTTTTCCATGTAGATCTGTATCACTTAAATGAAGGACCCAATTCCCAAATACAGATGCATTTATTCGGTTCCATCTTTTTGGTCTTAATGTATGTATCCAGCGTTCAATAAAAATATAATCGGCCTTCATATGTATTACGTCCTCCTTGTTCAACGTAAACACCGCAGGGGGAGGTTTGGTCCCGAGTAGTGCGCGGCAAGAGGCGTGACTTCCCGAGAAGTCGGGTCTCCTGCCGAGCTCGGGCGTCAGTAGTATAGGGAAAGGGGCCGGAAAACCAGTTATGTGTGAAAACCGGTCATTATCGTCCGGTTACACTTAATGACTACGTCAGCCGTTTACCAAACGAGCTTCAGGGGATGCTTCAGCCACGGAAGAAGAAACGTGTTTACTTCAAAATGGATGTCCAAATACAGTAGGAATAGGGAAAATGATGGATAAATGTAGACCAGATACAGTACTGCAAAGATGAAATTGAATGGCAATATTTATGAATGTAAAATTGTGGGAGCAATAGCATGCAAATATCCAAAACTCAGAATCATCATATGAATTGAACAATGCGATACGAGTATTAAATATCGAAGAACTGATTTTATGATGTGATAGTAGATTGTATGATATTTTTAAAGTGAAAATTACAAGATAATATACTGATGTATTATTTATCTGGATAACATGTCATCTCGTATATCAGTAGACTTATATCTGATTTTTTTTGTATATTGTATTGTAATGTCTATGTATTGTCTAAAGATATTTAACATATTTAAGCTACAAAAAGAGATTGAGTTTGATTGAATTATGATAAACATGTCTGTGCCCAACCCCCGACTCGACTTCGGTGAGGGACTCCCCCACGTGGTTGGTCAGTTACCTCACGTTCTGAAAGCAAATTTTGGCCATGGACCTATGAAATATTTCTCGTTTCTGAAGAAAGGGTATACGGAGAGTCCTCTTAGCATATATGTAAACTGCTTCTAAAATGATGTATGCATATTTATCAACCTTTTGCCATATATAGTTGAAAATATTTCATCACAGGTACACGGCTATGACCCTAATTATAATGAAGTTTCCAAATTTCATAAATATATTGTTTCAAATATGAATGGATTTATTAGATAGGCGTATCTATCTTAATTAGGCGTGCATTCCATCCAGGAGCAGATCCAGGAATTTTAGACAGCGGAGGCGCCTATATTTAAGAAAGTCCTGGCGCTTAGTCAAGGGGCGCAAATCTTACATTAAAAAAGTAATATTTGACCGTATAGACTCATAAAAATGGTCTATACGCTTGCTAGCGGATTGGCCTTGAGCAAGCGATATGCACCATGAGAAATGTGTGTACACTGGTATTTTGTCCGTTTAACGAGCAACGTACGGCACAAGTATTCACGGACATAATTATATACATGGACAGGCATTAGAGCCTTTTCCTGGGCAGTAGACTAACATTCAGTGAATACGTTTTACAATGGGAATCTCACGCCCCTTCCCAGAACCGACCACCAACAGAGTCACCACAGGGGGCACAACGTCAGAGGCCTCTTCCAAGGGTAGCCGTCGTTTTGGAATTGAATAGTGCTAATGTATTAGAATTGGTTAGAGTAGCATGGGTTCTAGATGTTAATTGACTCGTGGTGAGATTGTCTCACCTTTTCACCGTGCCTATTAGACCCGTGTACTGGGAAGTCACGTCATGGGAGGTCAGGGCGTTTGTTTACACATAAGAAGAATTTCATTTAGTATAATAATCGTCAAGGTTCTCCTTGGTTTTTGGATATACATGTATAACACACATTTAAATTTTGACTATCTTGTATTTCTTTACTTAGATAATCACATAGCAAGGTATCTGTATACTGAAAACACAAAGTCGTCAGAGAGCCACTTTAAAGTTGTCAGAGGGTTGTCATAGGTGACTTTTGGGTTGTCATAGGTGACATTTGGGTTGTCATAGGTGACTTTTTGGGGCAGAGCATGGCTCATTTCAGGCCATTGATGCTGTGTGACGACCTTGTGACAATCCTATGCAATTTGGGAGTGGTCAGAGGGTTGTCATAGTGAATTTTGAGGCTGGATGACAACCCAAAGATTGTCATTTTCTCCTGACTACTTTGGGCCAAAAAGGTTGTCAGAGAAGCAAAAATGAAAATCGGGTTGTCATAGGGTTGTCACAGAAGAAAATGAGAGTCAAAAGTCCTGCCTGACAACCCTGGGGTTGTAAGTGAATGGTGCCTAAAATGACAGCCCAAGGTTGTCATGGCCTCTGTCTATGATAAAATATTGTAAGTGAATGGTGTCAAAAAACATACAACTCATAGGCCTCCTATGTGTAACGGCCATACCTAATAACTAGTAATAAGATAATAGGAGGCCATTATTATGGACTATGATATCTACAACATGAAACTATTTATAAATAAGATTTTTTGTATAAAAGACATAGACAACATTGGGTTGTCGTTTTTGGCACCACTTTTGACAACTCTGTGTTTTCAGTGAGGCTGTTGAAATATGTTATACCAAAATAAGAAGCTGTTTTGAAAGCATTTCTAGCTAGTTGCGTCTGGGACAAACTGATTTCAATATCATATGCTCTTTCTTACTATGAGCATACAATAAACTTAACATTGAGCTTAGCAGGTAATATTATATGTTGTTGGTGTCATCTTTATAATATTATTTAGAAGACCATCAACATTTTATCTCAAAAACAGGTTATAACCACGCAGAAATCTGCTACTGACCAATCTGACCACATGTTGATGGTGTTTATAGGTAGAACAGCTCACCTCCTCGGGAGGCATCCATCCTGTTCTATACTTGTAAAGTCACTTGACCAGACTTTGTCTCCATGTTATATCCAGGGCCATGCGGGCCGTAGTCAACAAGGGGCGGAAACAGGCATGCACATGCTCCTCTCAAATGTAATGAAGCAACGTACGTGAATCTTAGCTAGATTCCGTTTGGATTAATCTTCAAAAGTCAACAATTAATAACGTGTACATGTGCAACGATATGTTCTTTCATTCAGTCCAATTGCATCACAACCATAAATATGTCCTTCAAGATCAGCACTGTGTGCCGTTGGATGGGCAAAGCTTGCCACCGGGGCTTGCCAGGAGGAGCGGGGTGATTTTCGGCGGGGTTTGGGGCAGCAGAGTGGGGTGGAAATAGTACTCATTAGAAGTTTGAGAATATGTTTGGGTTATTTTAAACCATGTTAATGAAAATAGACCGTGCAGGATCATCATGAAAAACATTCCAATATCACTCTTAAGCAACCAGCAGACACACATAATTACATATGCGTGTAAATGACAGTCCACTTCTTTCCACATGAGTGCGTCTTTCCGCAAACGATACCAACTATGCTTGGTATATGGAATCGTTCCTTTAGAAAACTTTATTAAAAAGAAAACGTTTTTTTTATAATTCTTTTTTGAAAGTGAATTTCTATATCTCATAGAATCAAATAAAGGACCGGTATGCAAAACATCTGTGACACTGTTTCCGACTAGAACTCCATGTTGTGCTTCAACTATGATTTAGTTTCTCCTGCATTAACCACTGAAGGCCGTGGGTGACCATAATGCATATAAGATTCTCCAAAATCATATTTTTTTAATTGATTGTAAGGTGAGCACACGGTCAACTTTTAACAAAATAAATATCGAACACCATAGTGAGTGTGACAGAACGTCCCCTCATCACCGGAGTCTAATCACATACAAGGACTGCCTAAATCCTCACACCTCTCCCTCCCTGTTGGGAAGATTCTCCACGGTATGGCCGCCAACAACACCTTCTCTGTTAGCGCCCATTTCAATTTGGGCCGCCTGGTTTGGGGCTGCCTCTATTGACAATTAGCTCGGCAAAATGCAAAGCTACGACGACCATGACACTTTAGCCTAATCCAAGGGAAAACAGGCCGGGAGCTGCTGCCGGGGCAGGCCGGCTTTTTGTTAAACGCACGGCGAACAAAGCGGCATTGTGAGCGCCACCATTGTTCACAGAGAACTGTTTGTTTTGTGTAGTATTCCTTTATGTCAATCACATCCAAATCAAGCCCCGGCCCGACACGTTTGGCCGCGACCTACAGAGGTGAGTGTTGGGGCTGTACATGGAGCATGGGCGGAGAGGGGCATGGGGTATGGGGCTAACTTACATGGTCTGTATATATGGGCTGTACATGGAGCATGGGCGGAGAGGGGCATGGGGTATGGGGCTAACTTACATGGTCTGTATATATGGGCTGTACATGGAGCATGGGCAGAGAGGGGCATGGGGTATGGGGCTAACTTACATGGTCTGTATATATGGGCTGTACATGGAGCATGGGCAGAGAGGGGCATGGGGTATGGGGCTAACTTACATGGTCTGTATATATGGGCTGTACATGGAGCATGGGCAGAGAGGGGCATGGGGTATGGGGCTAACTTACATGGTCTGTATATATGGGCTGTACATGGAGCATGGGCTAGGGAGGGGCATGGGGTATAGGGCAACCTTACATGGTCTGTATTATATGAGCTGTACATAGGACATGGGCCAGGGAAGGGTGTGGGGTATGGGACAACCTAACATGATCTTTACATTTGGGCTGACAGAGAGCATGGGCCAGGGAGGGGTATGCGGAAAAGGGCTACCTTACATGGTCTGTACATATGGGATATATATGGAGCATGGGCCAGAGAGCATAGGGAAATGGGGTATAGGACACATCACTTGTAAATTAGTAACACATGTGCTTACAACAATACAAATAAGTAAAGAATCATATTTCTCCTAATTACAGATATTATAATCATTGATATAACTCATGATACTAGACCAATAGCTGTAAAATGAGAAGTAACTAATTGTGAAACAGGTGCAATAAGAAATGGAATCTTATAAAACACAGTTCTCCCTCATAAGTCACCAGTATTTAGATACCTATACAAATGCAGGTTGCAAGAGGTCCTATTCCTAATTATCTTGTGGTATTGCTATTCACAAATTTTGCTGACATTGTATCTTTTGATTTTCATTTTTCTGTAACTCGATTGTGACCCTCCAAAATGGAAACAAACACCAGATGACAGTTAATAGTGATTATTTGTACTAATTATTGTAATTTAAAACACAGAAATACAAGAATAATGTTGAGATATGGGTTACAGAAAAAAAAATCTTTGTAACTTTGTCAGATACGATGGATAAATCTAAAGACGGTAGTGTTTAGACCTATTTCAATAAAGTGGCGCCCTGTTAGCGGAATAGGCCTGAACAATCGATATGGTAATAGGTTTCAATGGAAATCGTTAGGTAGGGGGCTTCTATTGGAAGGTTCATTGTGCATGTTCATGGGAAAGGCGTATTAAGAATGACTTATACATTTTACAGAGTAATTTCATCAAACCTAGCCTCACTGATAATCTTAACCCCTTCAACCCTCTATTCCTGAGGATAGTAGATAAAAATGTGTGTGGACTACAGAAGAAATCCTTAAAAAAGCTGAAAACCTTTTGAAAATATTCCTTTTAGAAGCTTAGATATGGTCGTTTGAATTTCCCTACTTCGTGTACAATAGAAACCCCCCAGTTCTAATAGTCATCTTTGTTTCCATGTTATGGTAACTCTAACTTGACTGTGTACATTTAGAATAAAAAGCATTTCTTATTCAGAAAAATGTTTAAAATACAATAACTTTTGATTGACTTGGTCTTTTATCTAACTGTTTGAAATATAAGGCAGAAAAAGACATTTCCCACATTACCCATGAAAATTGTTCCATTGACTCGGAATGTTTTTTTTTCTGTAACCATGGCAACCTAACAACCTTATTATATGAAGGATTTCTGTGAAAAAAGCATTCCATTTCAAATTTCCCATAATGCATCATTTGCAAAAGATTTGATATATTTATGAAAATCATTGAATTCTCTGGAAATTTCTATCTAAGTCAAACTTTTCCACAAAATCACATGGAAAAATGTTTTTTCACCAATAATTCCTTAATTAATGCATTCAAGGGGCTGATTTCCCAGAATAGGCAGATTTGCCCTATATTGACCATAACGGCCTTTACTGGAACACATGTTCTAAAATATCTAAGCATCATAGAATAATAATACAAAAAGTGCAAGGTTCCTTGGGACTTTGGGATTATTTTGATATTGGCCTGATGAGTGTAGGTGAAAGACCCATTTTATAATCAGAATAAAACCCTAAAAGAGGTGCCATTTTATGGGTAACACTCATGTGGTGGCCAAATATGGCCTTATGGGGTGGAAGGGGTTAAGATGCAATAAGTTAAGGCCATATTCCACTATGCGGCGTTTTGCTTGCGGTGGGCAATTTCCCACCAGTGTTTGGCATCACATTTGGTACTTGCGGTGGCCCTTTCGGTGGCCCACCGCAAGGGTCACCACAAATGATTCTATATTGTTTTATGTGCTTTAAACAATTTTTTTTGACTTTTTTATCATTTGATTAGGATTTTTATTATTTTTTTATTATTTTTTATTTATATTCTATAATTATTTTATAGACTTTTCTTTTGAGTGCTTGCGGTGGCAGAAACGAACATGTTGGTTTCCTCACCGCAAATAGCTTGCGGTGGCAGCTTATCCCACCGCTAGTACCACCCCACCGCATAGTGGAATATGGCCTTTAGTCAGTAGTGGCTAACTTCTGTTAGTCAACTATAGGTTAGTCATTTTGACTAAAATTTTTGGTCACATGACCAAATAAGAGATCACATGACCACCAGGAAAAGGGCATACAAAAGACAACAGATTCTAGAGATTGGTAAGTTTATCCATCCTCATCCTTAGCTCATGTTGTGCATCTAACCTTTTACCACATTTCATGTAAAGTATAGATATCAAAGATGGTTTCTAAAGCCATTATGATGAATTAAAATGGCTTCTTAGGTGGTAAATTATCCTCTTGAATTGGAGTGGGCCTTGGCAGCCTGCAGCTGGTCCTGTAACCTTTGAAGGGTTAGTCACTAGTGGCTAACTTTGGTTAGTCTTATTTTGTCTAACTTATGTTAGTCACTGTGACTAACCATGACTAACGTAAGATAGTTAGATTTGCCTCAGCCATAATGACTAAGAAAGTTAGCCATATATGACTAACTTTTTCAATGCTGGGATTATCAGTGCTCTTTCTTGATAAAATGACATCATTTTCTCCTATTTCATGCTATTTTAACCAGCTTGTAACTTTTAAATATGAGAAGTCCACACAATGTGATTTTTATAGACTGTAAAGGTTTTTCTAGGGGTAAAACCTACTGTAACTTTAGGTATTTGCTGCCAGTCTGTATAAAATATGTGGTGTACATAGGATATGGTCGAGGGAGGAGCGTGGGGTACGGGGCGACCTTACATGGTCTGTATATATGGGATTCACATGGGGCAGTGAGGGGATGGACTGTCGCTCTGCCTGACAAGATCGTGTACATGTGTACACAGTTCAGGAGCCCGGTTCAGAGGGTAGGAAGCAGCGCGGGGTGTAGTTCTACCTAATAAGACCTATATTATTATATTATATTATGGCGTACATGGGACATAACAGAAGAACCATGAGATGAAGCTTTACCTGAGAAAGTGTATAGACCTTGTGCAGATGTGGTCACATGACCAAATTTGGTGATTACCATGTGCTTCTCATAAGCATGTGGGTATGAAGATTGAGAAATCTTTTAATTCAAAGTGATCAAAATAAATACAACAGCTCGTATTAAGTGAATTTGGCATAAAAAATACCCTCTAAATGTATGAGAATGGTAAATAATACAATTCCTAAAGTGATCAGCAATATGGTGGCCAGCCTATTTTGGAGGGTGTGACGTCATCTGCACAAGCGTATGGGATGTAAAATGAGCATCGGCTGGGGATTGGCATCTTGGGCGTATATCTCTGACTCATGTTTGTGTATATCGGGCATAAACCGGAGAGGTGTATGGCGCCACTCTCTATTCCTTTTATCGTTTTTCTACCGTTAGTACAAGGAGAAAATGATTCCAGGGTCCAGAATATCATTCTATATTTATAGTTACTGGCATAACCTTATTAAATAGGATCATTCTTTTTCCATTAAGAGTTTCAGGGTGATTTCTATAAACAATTACGTTAATCATCGAAGTTAAAACTCTGTCCATAAAACGTTCATGACACTCACAAAATTATCTTGAAGGCTTCGTGACAATATCTCGAGGTTATTTTGAAGATATCGTTACCTCAAGCATGTACATTTTGACTAACATATGATTAGTTGTATTTGTGGTTAAGGTCAAATCCTGTATGTACAGTTGAAGTTTGATTTGAAACGAGTTTTATATGTCGCGTTGGTGAAAATACCTTTTAGTATCATGAATTTTCCCAAAATAATTAGTTTTATTGTCGCCATTCCAGGTCTATGCAAATGTATACATTGGACTGATGACGTTCCAGTATAGCCGTCATAATTGTGTATGTTGGCGTCACTACACCAGCCTTGTTCAATCGTTTCAATGAAACAATAAGAGATGTGCCCTAAGTGTTAACTCTTTCTTAAGTTAACTTCGTCGAACGGGATAGCACACTAATTGAAGATTCATTGAGTTTTTTCTACCAACAAACTATTGATCAACGTCCAATCGGTCCATTGTTCGTGCCATTCTCTGTGAAAAAAAGTACCCACATGGAACAGGGAATACAATGCTCAATAAAATCGATTTGGACAGGGGAAAAAAACTGATGCGATCTAGAGAACTAACTTTGATTTGGGCAGATCAAAGTGCCAATTGGGATCGAAATCTGTGTATCTAATCACACCGAGGCGGCGGGCGGCACGCCAGCCGCACGGGGCGGCCTCTTAATTATTCTCTAAGGTTAATCACGACTCGGCCTTCCCAGAAACAAACCCTCCTGAGATCTGGCCGTCCAAGGAGACCCTGCCCACCACGTCTCGCCCCCCAAATCTCGGCCTGCCCCGCGCGCCCCCTAACGGAGCCCCGCTAAAATACCGCCTCCACTCACGCGGAACGGGCGCCGCGGCCCCGGTGCATGTCGGGAGGCGGAGGCGGTCCCCACCGGGCGCCACACAAGGCTTGGTTTAGAGCAGAGTACCAGTAGGTCTGCCCACTTAAAATGGATTACTTGGCAGACGTTCAGATACCTGCTCTGGCGACAAAGGCATGCTAATTTGCTCGCCTGCTGCCCGGAACGTGTATAATTAATGCTAGCCGGGCGGCAGGCTGGCAGGGCCGACCTGTACCCTCGCCCGCGCCCCTACTGAGGGGCCACGCTGTTCAGCCGGAACGAGCGGACGTTAAGGAATGGGCGGGAGGGGGCGCCAGGCGGGCGGTGCGTGCAGGTAGAGGGTGAGCTGCTCACAAGGCCCTTTGTGAGCAGATAAAGCAGCCACCTCCCGCCATTGTATACCGCACAATGAAGACGGCCGGTCTCTACAAGACGCCCATAGAGATCCTCCCCGCCCCGACCCTAAACACTCATCACCGCCGTTATCTTCTCTGTTCACCTTTAAACTTTTCTACTCATGCCGACACTAACTTGAATTGGACACATCGCGAAAGAAGGGTGTCCGAGCCAATTGAAGGCATCGAATTTTTGTTCCATTCTGCCTCTGGCACGTTATGAAGCCTTATGTATAGCCATACCGGCAATTCAAATAATGCAAAACAAGAAATGACGGATAAATTAAATTTTGAATATTATTCATAGTAAACCCAGTTGACTTGGGAGCAACTTAAATTTCGCACATTCGCGCCATCTTTTTATATATCTATATCAAAGGTGGTGTTCAGGTATACCAATGTAGTGCGAACTGCGTCATTATATATGTATGACCATGTGCGTTTCTTTGGGTGCAAACTATTCGTATAGGAAGTGATGGATTTATGTTGCAGGGAAGACACTGCGGAAGAGTATGTCATGAGTGCAGACCTTTTATAAGAGCAATCTTTAAGTGTATTCTGGATAAGATATATTCCCGGCAGAACCTCAGGGAGTCCGCCCCTGTAGGGAATATAAGCTTCTGAATGGTTTCGTGAAAACAGACATGGTTAACTGTTTAAAGAAGTGATTCCTTGTGACATTCGAATACCTTTCATTTGATTCAACGAGACCTATGTAAATCTCTTGAGTAAACACAAGTGTCCCTATTATAAACTTTATATGTATCAAACATTACAGAAGGAAGGGTCGATGCAACAACTGATGAGCAAACGCCTGTAACTGTCAAAAAGCAGCAGGAACTCAACTAGCCAGAAAGGGGTGTAGGGAATGGGGCTACCTATTCTGAGCTGTATATATGGGAGAGTCTCTCTCATCTGTGTGCCTATATGTGATATGCCACGCCCCCCCCCCCCCCAGACACACACACTTTTTTTCAGCAAGTGGCTTGGTCGGGGTACTAGAATACACAGTGCAGTCCGCATAATTAAATAGAGTCTGTAATCCATTGTGTAAAATGAATCCGCCAAACTACGGAGACCCGAACTGGCATGGACACCCGGCATGGACAATTACAAACTTACGACTACATCACTCGATGTTTACTCAATACAATTAAAAATCACTATTTCATAGGTCAAAACAAGTGTTCAGTGGTCATAGGCTGTTTTTGTCCAATGTATATTGGGAATGTCTATAGTGACACCATGGAACCAGGTTTGGTTTCTGTTAAATGGTCTGCTCAAATCTGAATATTTCAAGGACCAGACGCAGCAGTGCATGGCAGCACATACCTGGTTGTCTCTAGTTTTCCATTTGAGTCTTAAAGGTCATTTGGTTATACCGTAAATGTTTTCTTTTATTCGCGTCTTATTTCCACTCATATATACTCATATATATTTGATCTGTTGGAAGACCATGTAAGTGAAACAGATTTGTTCAATAAACAAAAATACAATGTAGTGTTAAATAACCGTTTGTCGCCATCATAATTTCACGCATTTTGTTAGTTATTTCTATTTGATAAATGACAATTGATTTTTTTCACGTATGACATGTTTTCAAGCATTGCCGTTGAAATGCCTTATTCAGCGCAAACATAGTACAGTAGGTAAGCGAGCAGTTTTGTAGGGCTGTTGTTAACACCTGGTGAGAAGTCGGGTCAGTGGTCTCCCCTCTACATCTTCAGCTACCTGCGAGAGGTGGCGCCCCCAGTGGCGGCGGGCGGTACCCGAGGTGGTATCCCCGAGGTCACATACCACCACCAGGGGGCGCGGGCGGCCTACTCCGGGGTCGTCCAGGCGGCGCGAGGGGGAGCCACCTGGGGTGGTCAGTGAGTGGTCAGTGGATGGTCAGTCGGTCCGCTGAACACGGTATGTCGTTATGTAGCTTAGAATATTTTTGAGCCAACCTCATGGATATAAGCAGAGACGACGCTGCTTTTTAAAGAGAACCGAGATACTCACAGATGTTGCATAAGGTGAAGAAACTAGCTTGACTGACCTCACCAACTGGATCATTGCTTGTAAAATACCAATAACGAATTAAGGACAGCGGGCCTCTACGGACCTATGGTGGGCTGAGGGTAAGTGCCCCGCCCTGCAGCCCGTCCCCGTGCCCGCGGCCCGGGGGTCTGTGGACGTTCACACGTCCTCCCGTTACCACCTGATCCCTGCCGACCCCCCGCACGGCCTGAGTACAGAGACAATGATCGGGGAAATCCCCGCCGCCCGACCTGGGCCAGGATCACCGTGTAGTCACATTCCTCCACACCAGGGGGCAGCAGGGGGTGGCCGGCCCAGGGTCGTGAGAACAGTGAGCGCGGGCCAACTGGTGCTACTCTCTCCCCCAACACCCTTATGGACCGCCATCAAGTGAACCTGTATCTAAACACTGTACTTTTGTGTATACACCCGTATAGCCAAATTAGATGGGTTCGTTTTCTACTGTTATTTTAAATAAAAAAGGGGGTTATCGAAAAGAACCTCACTGTTGCAATTTCCCCTATTTTTTTGCACAATATTTTGGCCATCGGAACTGTGCAAGGGTTCTCGACCTTTTCAAAGGGGAAAGGGGCGAGTAGGGCAAGGTTTCCTCAAACCCATTCTATAGTGCCAAAGGACCATCTGAAAGACGTCCGTATCTATCCGTAACTGAATACATAAAAAAAGCTGTTGTCACTGTTTTGTAATCATATATGGCCGTTTGCTTTCAAAGACGCTCATAAAATTATGTTAAAGCTATAATTTCCTCTCTTATCTGATAGGCCTATATACGTAGACCCGTGGACTAAGAAGGGAGATTCTCACTGGCGAATAGAATACTAGAGTGTGTCGCATGGTATCAATTTATTAAGCTCTAAATAAGACATTTCCACTACAAATTAATTCAATTTGTTTCTTAATAGATCTTCGCAAGATTTTGTACACGGCGCTTTTGCGACATGGAAGCGAGACCAAGGAGAAATGCATACTGAAGTATAAAAAAACTCTTTTCTGAATCTACTTGTTTATAAACAACTATACTGTCCCTTTATGTACAGTTGTTGTGTATTTTCAATTTGGATTGATAAAAAGGTGAACTAACACTATGTCTTAGACCCGGCCTCTCGGGGTGGCCGTGTCCAGGAGGCGGTAGGCGCGGAGTGGGGTAGGGATGTAGGGAGGCCGACCACAGGTGGCTGTAGCCGTACCCAGCGACATTTTAACGGCGCCACCAACGATGCCAAGTTCGACGTGACCTCTCGCGGACGTACTCAGCAACTAACCAGGCGGACCGGAAGTCCCATCTTCTCAGTGGCGTCTCTCTGACCCCGTTCCATACATAGAGGAACCCTATTATATACGCGAATGTATGTTTTCTTCAACTTTTATTTTGGACCAATCCCTAAAAAAATCCAGCATCGTTGGGGAGTTCAACTTTGTCCCCAGAACATGTATTCATATATAAACCTTTTTATAAATCTAATAAATTCTCTTGCTGAGGCATGGGTGGGATGGGAAAATAACGTAAAATAAGTGTTTTAACAACCATCAGCATTAAGTGGGACTAGGTGTATCGGACAGGTATTCGCCCGCATGTATATGTCTAATTACAAAACAACGTATGCCAGGATAGATATAACTTCATTTCAGTTGAAAGTATTCGAAAAAGGACAGCAATAATAAAGCACCTTGAAATGCATCAAATAGCCTTTCTCAGGCAATAGCCAAACCCCCACAGGCACGATGCCAACTCCCCAGTCGGTCTGCCGGGCAGAACGCGACGCTAGAATGAACAAGTGAAACACTTTGATATTTCAAGAATTATGCTCGAAGAACCACTTGTGGATGTTGCTCTACTAAAAATAAGCACGACCAACATAAAAATACAAAGTTGTTCATGTTGTGGAATGTCACAAGGAAACAAAACAAGCAGTAATAATCAGAATGGCACCGTGTGTTCACGCCTCAGCGCACTCAGGCCCCTCTCCGCTTACAGAGCTCCACTGGCAGCACTTTTTCCTCTCGTAGACGACATTTAAAGAGAGACGCTGGGAGGCCCGGGGGCGGCCCGGACCCTGGGGGCGGTGTGGGGGGTGTTTGGGTTGGTGAAATATCAGCGGTTCACCTAGAGACCCGGCCCGGGGTGTTTAGGCCCGCGGCCACGCCACCTGTTGGCAGCGCGGGCAGTGAGGCCCGCCGGGGCGCGCAGGGAGTCGCAGACATTCTCCAGGTGCACAGCTATGAAGACGCTGTTATCTCTACTCCTTGTTGATTTCATAAAGAGGTTGCTGACAACCATGCCACCTCTATGAATCAACTATGAAACACATGAAACTTCTCTATATACCCATTGCATTTGACCTCATATCTCCGAATGAAAGGTGTGAATAACTAAACGACCTACAGATATAACTGGAAAAAACCTAATTGATGTAAGATTTGAGACAAGCCTACGAGCAAATATGCCTATTATAAAGTTATTGCCAAGTCGCGAATATCCTATGCCTCAAACACTAATCCAAAATTGAGAAATAGAGGAAAAAATCTCTGCTCGTTTGTGGTGTTACACACGTTTTGATTGAGAGGTATGGGCAGGTAGTCAGTAGACTCAGTTGTAGTTGTGAGGTGGCTCATGAACACGCCCACCTATAATAAGATCATTGCAGCAAATAGCGATCAAAGAATGTACTAAGCTTTTCCAAGGTTTTGAACTGTGATTGGAAAAAGTATCATCAATTATTGGCATATATTATGAGAGATAATGTACTAAGGACCATTCCTTTGAGTTTCAGATATTTTAAAGCATTTTCCAGCCTTTGAATTGACAAATTATCCTTGGAATATATACAAAACCTGGCCAGTTATGCACATTATATGTGAAAAGTACCATATTTGAAAACTAATATTTTCTATTTCAAAGCCTGATTGATGAAACTATGGACTAATATTGAGATATTTTTATAGAATAAAGGCCAATGTAGCATCAGACCTATATGATCATGTGTATATGTAACTAAATATCAACCTTTTGATATCAATAAGTATGACAAAAGGCAAAAAAATGAGCACAGTTGACCCCTGAGAGCGACCCAAACACGTCAATTATGTTGTATTTGGTAAGATACAAGCAAACAGTTGGACATTATCATGATATAAAAGTACATGTCACTGTCATAAACTGTTAGGATTGCAATATTTTTTATACTTTCCCATCAGAAAATCTATTAAATAGTAATAAAAGATAATTGTATAAAAAGATACAACAAATAAAGGTAAGAAATAAACAAACATTCTGTAACCAAATTCAAATTGCTTCTCAACGTCCAGATGGCTTATTGGAAAAATCTGTGCAAAATGGTGACATTTCATAAGTTTGCCTCAGCATTCCGACTGTATTCATTTGCTGAATAATGCTTGCATATAGGTGAATGACCCATCATTAGATTCCAAATTTAATTTCCTAAACTCCCTATTGAAAGAATTGAGATAAAATGTAAAATGGAAATTCTATTTAGAATTAAGTTGATGGAAGTCAAGAAAGATATCAAATTTCAGCAAATTTTGGAGGACATTCCAAACATTCCAAATTATTTAGAATGCTCAGTTGGAACACATTTCATCCAGATTTATAATGTATAGTCTCCTAGCTTTAGATACCAAGATGATTACAATTGATCAAGAATTGTAAGAATTATGATGATTTCTTTGAAAAATGTTAGGGCAACTTAATGTTTTTGATTGCAATTTACTAATACTTGGTCAGTCTTTTACAAAAGGGTCATATCATGTGGACTACAGAAACCAGGAGCCACTGCTCGTGATAGATACTTTCACTCAGAGGGTCAAATAAAGAATTCTTATGAAATTCTTAGAAAAGAATTTCTCAAAGATTGCCTCTAAGAAAGTGAACATTTTTGTATCAGACACAACTCTTATTAACCTTGATACCACTGAGAATGAATAGAATTACAATTCCTCTTATTCTCTCGTCCCTAACCCTTTTATCACTGAATCATTCTAGAGTTACTACTGAGATATTGGCAAAAAAGTTTCCTAGATTCAACTGGTAGAATTCATATTCAAGTAATTTGGATGAAAATATTCCAAATGTTGGCACTGTGCCAGCATTACAAACTGGACTTCTTTGGTTAATAGCAGACTATATTCAATTTACTGGTTTCCATGGCAACTAGCATTTAGTGAAATTTGAAAAAAAGAAGAAGGTAAAGGATTTATCTTGTTTCCACTGAAAACAGATTGTGGTAATCATAATTGAAACCAAATTTATGAGCATTTTAAAATTATATAATTTTATACTTAATAACATATTTGTATGATTTCAAATAATTGCAAATTCATGTTTGTTTACATGGCTACACGTTTGTTTAATTGGAATTCTATTATTTTCTAGTGAACTGATGTTAAGGTATTGAAAGGACCATATCTCTGGTTCTAATCAGAATTTCTGGAAAATTCTGTACAAAGGGGGTTCCTATGGGAATTTACTATAGAGCCACTTTTGTGTCTTCCAGCGCTCATAGGGCTAAAGCTGAACTACTTTATAGAATGACAGGATGATATGGGATTTAAAATCCATACTGTAAAGGAGATCAAAGGCGAAAACTTATATTGTTTAAAGATATAAATAGAAATATACATATCAAAATACTGCTAAATCGTCAAACAATGATAATAACCAACAATATGTTATACTATATCCTAAATTCAAAATAAGAGATCTAGCTTGTGATGGGGTTGAATTTTAGTATTTAAGTGTCATGTCAGATGTTATTCAAATATGAATACACCTGGTCCAAATTTTAATGTATATAAACCAAACATTGAATAAGTTGAAAGAAATATATTGAACTCTGGACCACTAGAGAAGAACGATGTGGAATCAGATCATAGAAATAATTATTGTGAACCCTATTTTATTTAGAAGACCAATAATAGTATCATACATTATCGACAATTGATATGAAACGGAGAGACGACGCTTCCCGTGCTGCGCAACCACACAAACTGTCAACAGACAGTTCAAATGTAACCAGGGTTACTGATCCTATGACATCACAAAAACTCTTCTCTCTTGGTTACGGTGTGTCCTGGATACCTGTTGCCAGGTTACACAACCATGGATTCAGTTTGAGTTGGTTTTATTATTTTAGTTTAGTATTATTTTGGTCACCGGGCCAACTCTAAAATATTTAACACCTGTTAGTATTAAATTGGTGTTGAGCGCAGAAATAATTATGTGGTTTCGAAATTAAATTTTCTTTATCAAGCGCGAGTGGGTGCAGATCTTGACTATGATTGGTCATGATTTGCTTGGCAGGTATTATTTTTAAAAAATTGTACCGAGAGTGGTATATTTAAAAGTTTGTGAATTTGATCTTAGTAACCATATCAGTTGGTACTGTAATGTACCTGATCATGCTTAAAATAGAACGTAATGTCTGTTAGCTATGATCCTGAAGAGTGGTAAACAAGTGGTCGGACCATGTCCATGTGTCGGAAGAGACACATAATTCCCTTGTAGGGCTGACCCATGTCTTAATGCGGTGAGAAAAGATATTTGATAGACGAACGAAAGTGACAAGAGGCTGGCCCTATGGATCCATAGGGCCAGCCTCTTGTCACTTTCGTTCGTCTATCAATTATCGACAATTGAATTATCATCATCAGTATCACTATAATCTTTATTCACTCTGTTCAGCTGTATCATACAATTAAACATTGCAAATAATGATTAATATGAATAATTATGATTCTACCATAAATATATAATGAACTTGCAAAGGTCAATGATATTATTTGTTATTTTTTCAAGACATTGTACATTCAAAACTCTTCAAAAAGACATTAATTTTCATTGTCTAAAGTTATAATTTGTAAGATGAAATTCGGCACTTACTTTGTAATTTTAGGCACAATGGTGCAACATCAAAACCGGTACACGTTCCGAAATCATTTTGTCATCCATCTCAATAGACTAATAGGATAATCTAATTAAGCATCTACCTTGCCCTATGTATTAAAAGGTCAATGAAACCTAGGTTTAGAGTGGTATCTTTTATCTACTTGGGATATGATCTTATTGATACAGAACATTATGATTTGAAGGATGTGCAAAGTAGATTAAATTAACGTGAAAAGATGGGGCGGGGGTTATTTAAAAGATCCGAGTGATAGTCTTGTAAAACTTTGAGGGTAAGTGTGATTAATCGATGAGTATGTACATTAATCGTCAGTCTCCCCCACCCCCTTTCCCCCACACAAACAGGCGGTGGATTAAAAAAAGTAAGTATGGTCTTTTATCCACTGCAGAGGATACCTAAATATAAGGTTGGCCTGTTAAAGATTTGTCTGGTGTTCATTCTTGATTAACAATAGACATTTTGTTCATGTTCTGTTGAACAACGATAATTGAACAACCTTTAAAGTTCACCCTGACTTCACATTTCTTTTGTGATCAGCTGCTATAGTTTCCAGCTCAAAAAACAAATATACCGAGAGAGTTGTATAAAAAATTCTGCAAATTACATTATTCAGATTTATAGGAAATAAATTGAGGTTAACTGTTTCTGTGTCTCCTTCTATCCGACACTTTATAGTGATTTTAGACAACGTCATAATGCGTGCGACCTTGCATTTGGAAGAGGCTACTCCCTTTCATTAAGTTTAGTCCGTAATTTGATTGCTAACGTTTTTTTTCTTTTAGATAAAAACAGATGTTTTATTTTCTTGCTTATTAATCAATTAAATCCGCTCATGTCATATATACTATTACATAATTAATAGTGAGGCCAATACAAACACACTATGACCCTGTCCGACACTCTGCAGTGCTTTCCCTCCTCTAAGAATACCGTCATGCGCATGGCGTAAACCAATCATGTGACGTGTAGGCTTATATATCTACTTTCCCCCCAACTCATCAGCACGTCATTGCATGAAGGGTACCGGAACCTACCGGAGTGAAATAAACGAACACTCCGATACCGTAGCCAGGACGGTTTAGAGGAGGCTTGAAGTCACCTCAGATTTATAAAATAGTAGACCATCTAACTAAAAATAAACTCACGCCGCAGAAGTTGATTCCCCCCCCCCCACACACACACACCAGAGTTGTTTCATGACCTTTTAGTAGGCCTGCCCTCTCAGATTTACCCCAAAGCCTGTTGTTGACGTTACCTTGAGGGTGGGAGGTCCGTGGACATGTCAGGTACACAGAAGCCGTGCATGGTGCGCCTGGTCCCCGGCAGGTGTAGTCGGCCGGCTGATGATCCTGCGGGAACTAGCGCTGTGTGCTGGTGGTGGTGTGGTCCTGGAGGTGAGCAGTGTCAGAGGAGGACCGGCCTCAACTGGACACACGGCGAGGGGACAGGCCCTGGTCACCACTGGTGGACCACTACTGGCGGCACCTGGGGCTGGACCGTCGTGTTGTGGGGCTGTGCTCCTCGCCTGGAGGAAATCAGAGGTGTGTTGTACCAAGGCGTGACTTCAGCAATGGCCTCTGTGTGACCACTGGTGAGTGTGGCCCTGCTTGTGACCTGGTGGGTTCTGGTTGACTGACCGCAGGTTGGGGTGATCTAGGCCCTCTGGTCGGGTGTACAGGAGGTTGGGAGGGGCCGGCCTGCGTCCACCGTCACTCTCCTACTGATCACCAGCTCCCTCCACTCCCCACCACAGCCCTCTGTCCGTCCGCCCTCCCACCCCCGCCACCATCCAATCTCCGCCGCCCGAATCAACGATCCACCCCCAACCCCTACCCTGCCTCCCCAACCCCTCCCACCACCCCTCCCCGCCCGTCAGCGCCACCCGGCGGCGGCAGACGGAGACTCAGCGAGGCGTGCAGCTACAAATCAGTGCCCCCCCCCCCCTGCCCGACGTGAGCAGCTCGCCTGGTCGCCGACGGAGCAGCTCGCCGCGCGGGGCAGACAGGTCGTCCCCCGCCCCGCCCCGCCCCCATCCCTCTGCCCGAACTCCAGGGTCCCGGCGCCCACCTGGGAGGAGGCAACATCCAGGGCGGCGGGCACCTGTTGACAGGTTGATCCCGCGTCCCGGCAGGTGGGACGGCGGTGGGGGGCTGATAGATCCGGGTCTGTAGCTTAAGGCTCCATCACCATCAGGGTAGGGGCGGGCCGCTGGGCCCCGGCTTGCACGGCCTAAGGCTGACCACTTGTTAGCCTGTCCCTGCGGACACCAGCAGCCTGGGGACCTGCTCGGCCCCTGTCGGCGACCTCCGCCGGTCAGCCGGACGTGAAGGGGTTGTGATTACCTAATATGACTTTTAATTCTTAGGCTATGAGTACTGTTACGGCCATCGTCCTTTCTTGCACTGTTCCCCACAAGTCCATTCCATAATAGAACAGAATGATAATATTTACACTAATATATCGTTTTATTAGTAACATGCTTCAGGGTTACCATTGGTTTATCATTTTGACATAACGATCCACTCTGTTTCTTCATCATTTCCTTTTCATCATAAAACAATTTAATATAACAAGACTTGCGACGTGTTTAACTGTATTCGAGGGTGGCGGGGGGGGGGGGGGGGGCAAATAAAGGGAATGTGATTATGTTCTGTTTAAACTCTTAGTCATCATGGTGACTACACTCTTTTATATTCTAGATTAACCTCTATAGATTATAGATTAACTGATCATTTCAGGAATACAGTGTGATCTTATCAGCACTGAATGCTCCCTAAATACTGAGAGCCGTATTCATTCGCCGTTTCACTTCACACGTTTCTCCAGAACCAAAACTGCTATTGGAAGTCCCCCTGCCCTCCGTCATCTGTGCACTGAACGCCAAGGACCGGCCGGCTGACTGCGGGTATCCTGGCCGTCCAGTGGGGCAAAGCACGTCTTCTGTCCTTGAGACTATCGACAGGAGGACCGAGACGACGCACTGACGGGTGAAGGGACCCTTCTAGTGGGTACGCTACGATACACCGACACTTGTTTGATAACACTATATATAGGACGGCGTCCTTACAACTGATTACCTTATTGACCCCTGCGGACTGGAGGTACTTGGTACCGGGGTGCCGGCCGTGTCAGAAGGCGCTGAAGGAACCCGCCCGTTATTGACGGACTTACAGAGGTGTGCACGGGGCGCCCCACGTGTAGTCGGGTATTGGCGCCCGGCACACGGCGGGTTGGAGGTACCAACCCACCTCTGTCTTCTGCCCGCTGACAACAAAGGGCTGGCACGCCGCCCTGCCCGGCCACCACGGGCAGAGATAAGATCAGGTAGAGAGGGCTCCTCCGTGCGCGCACCTGGAGGAGCGGCCCCTGCGGTACTCACCTGTCTACAGACCCACAGGTACTGCCCCCCCTACACCCCACACCTGTATGGGTAATCAGGGTACTCCGGAGAACTGATTGGGCTGAGTTAGTCACCGCGCGCACGAGCAGCTCGGCCGGCCCGGGGAGCATGCCAATAGCCGCCAAGCCTGTGTACAAAGTTGCCCTTAGAGACCGATTCTGGCCGCGGTCACGCGAGACTTGATTCTCGACGAGACAAAAGACCAACGTGTTAAGCACGCCCGGGGAGGGGGGCCGGTCGGGCGGGGGGCGCCCCCCACCCCCGGCCCGCCCGCCGCCCGCCCGCCACTAATAGAAAGGGTTTTGTTGGACGACCAGCGGAGAGTTGTAGCTTATTACACTCGGCTTTATTAATGGATGAAAGATTTACCCCAAGGGAGCCTAAGGCCGCCGGGGATCTGTGCGCTAAAAGGATTAATCTGAGGGTGGTCGAGGGACCGTGGAGTAGACATATACGGCGGGCTCTTTTTTACCTAATTGTTGAAGGGGTGGGGAAGTGGAGGAGCAGGCCCGTGGTTCTCTAATGTTTAAGTCATAGATGATTGTGGGATGTTCTGCTGTACATGAGGTATCTCTGACTAATGTGATTAATCACCGAATGGTAGATTTATTAAGTCATTATAGTCAATCCCCTAAGTGGACCACCTTTCTCAGAAACATGAACCTCAATAATCTATGTCATCTATAGATTTGATTTTCATTTTTATTCGTGTTTGAAATTGATTTGTCGACTTACATAAATTTGAAACGTCTTGTTGGTAAGAGTAGCTTACTCTTTGCTTATTGATCTATGATATTTGCTACTAATATTCTACATAATGTAGCCTAATTTGCATAACGAATATTGGACACATATGTCCCTCTAGTCCAGTGTAAGTTAGGAACTTGGATTTTGAATAAGAGTAAGATGTGTTGTTAAAATTGTTTAAGATGTGTTGTTCAAAATGTTTTGCTATACTTTTCGTAAACAAGTACACGATGGTTTTTTTTATATGACAAAATGCAATTCTTTTAAAAGGTCCAGTCCAATCTTTGCCGAGCCCGGTGAAGGGCGGCGAGGGACGTGCGGAGCAGACCTCTCCGTCTCCCGGGACGAGCCGAGAAAACTTGCATCAAAGGCGATTGGATTAGTTTGCCACTTTGGCCTCTTGGCAGGCTACCTAACCTCATCAGCTGAGGTTCCTTTCGCGTTTCTTGCCGCCGATTCTCTAACGTCGGAGTCGGCGGGTGCTCAATAATTCAGACAGCACACTGGGCGGGGTATTGTTGTGAGGACAGTGAGCGCGGGATCCGGGGGTAAGGTAGGCACACACGGGTGGATCCCCGCCCCAGGGGGACAGGAGGAGCTCCGTGCCTGGAGGAGGTAGATAACTATCTAACTGGTTTCAAGTCCTGATGTTCAAAACTTTAGGCACGCGACTTTCAATGGAAGTTGAAAGGGAGAACGCGCATTAGTCGGGCCTACTGTTGGCGTTGGTTGGCGGGGGGGGGGGGGGGGGGGCGCCTTACTTTGTTTACAACGTTCTTTATTGCAACCTATGATCTCTTCATTCAAATTTGATACAGGCCTATCCTCGACAGGAGTTACACATTTGCATGATAATGAAAGAAAACACTAAACTTCATTTCAGTGCATATGTACCAAAATTGTTTGACAATATGTCTACTATTTCCTGCTGATCATAAAAGCGACCACGTTCCGTAGCTCTGATAAAATGAACAGGTGACCACACGACAAGATCTTCAAAGTATTCACAAGTATGCGAAGGTAATAAAATGTTAAAACTTGCTTAAAACCCGGTTATATAAACGTAGTGTCCCAGAGCAATGTTAAGCCAGGCTAGTCGTTCTGTGGTTGTTGCCGACTGACGCCCCCCCCCCCCCCCCCTACTCCTTAACGGGACGTGATGGACCTTCATGGCCGCCTTCCGTGATCCCACCCCTCTGTCTCCCGCGTCCCTTCCCGGCCCGGCCCGCCACTCCCACCGCCACAACACCAGCCGCCGGAAGTCGTCTGTGCGATAGAGAGGCCCACCGGAAGTCGGCCGCCATGACAGCGTCCGGCCTGACGGTGAGCGGCGTCTGACCGCCGCGCCCAGTGCGCAGGTCCGGCAGTAGGGATCCACCGGAAGTCGGCTGACCCTCACCGCCCCCCGACACGCCATCCGGGACATTGAGGTCACGTGATACCTGCGGGATGAAAGGGCAGGTTCCGATAGGCGGGGTGACCGATCACAGGCCAATTAACGCTACAAAAAGCCCGCGAAAACCGTTTAATTATCGTCTGCTTGTGCATCTGGCTGGTAGACTCGCACATATTCTGAATGTTCTCCTATCATTTGCCTGGTGAAGGTGTGTATTTGTGTAAGATTCAGATTTGATTATATTTCTATCTTGCTTAATGAATTGCAGTTCTGTACTTGTCACTTCTATATATAAAACATGCGATATGAACATTAGTGCATGAGACGCAACCCTCGGAGGGACGTCATTAAGGAGCCTTTTGGCGCCCGCCAGCCGGGCGGTAAATAATCCTGGGAGAAATCACTGCCTTGTCGGTTTCATTCTAAATTAACTCTATAAAAACAAACGGCCATTTTAGCTACCAATTCAGGGTTTTTGGTTTAGTTTTTCATCGACAAAAACTAGCTCTGAGCGCGGGTGTGGCCTTTGATGGGCGGAGCCTGTCTCCCGGAGGCTACAGGTGAGAGGGGCGAGGGCTGACAAGGTGTATTGTTGTTGTCTTCTCTGTTTTAATGAAAACAAACAAACATGCACGACCCACCTGTCAGCTGAAGGTGGGGGGGGGGGGGGGGGCGTTAGCGTTACGCAAGGTACAGCCTGCAGGTTGATTAACAAACAGCAATGTCTGTTGCATTCTCTTTTTTAAAATCTACAGTATGTTGGGCCTATATTATCGGATATTTTTCCCGAGTTCATTTCCAGATTACAACACGAGTAGTGCAAACATGTACACACTAGAAATCGACGTTGTTTTCCGCGTGGGCTTCTTCTGAGAGGAATGCCAATCTTACAGGCACTTTAGAATCTAGAATTCACATGTAGGACAATGCCAAATGTTGTCGCCTACAGGGACGACAAGCGGTGCGTATTGGGGCCAGTGCATAGCAGAAAGTTTTTGCAAACCGCGTTGATCTCAGTGCATCAACCATCCGTATCCTGATAAGTTTGATGAAACAAACTGCGGCTACGTCATGGATGTTGCCACTTTTCCTATGCCATCATAAGCAATTCTCATACATTTGTGGCAAGGGAGTGTAAATCAGTAGGGAACATATGGTCACAGAGGTCCATTCCTTGACTCCTGCCTTTTTAGAATGTCAGTATACCTAACCTATATGTATATATAGTATGAATATATAATTCCCAACGTGATTGTCTATTTTATTTACTCTATATTAATGCATCAGAGAAGAACCATCATGAATGTCTGAAACAAAACTTAGAAGGAAAGGATTCTGCGTGCATAACCCTACTGATTGAAGTCAGTGGTATGAGGTAGTGGACCATGCACCTCCCGTACTGAGGCCTGCATTCAAAGGCATAGGGATTAGGACCTCTGGAAATTGACAGGGTGTTATATCATTTCTGTAAATCTTCTACATAATTACACGCAAAATAGTCTATTCTAGAAATCAAACAGATAATTTGATGATTTTCAAAAGTAGTATATGACCCCTCCTCTAGAGCCCTGAGATCCGTATCAGGATGCGGGGAGTGAGATCCATGTGTATTTCAAAAACTCTCGAATAAATGTTCAACCTGTGCGGAATTTGATCCTAATCCTTTTTTTTGCAGAGAATTATAATTTCTGAATACTGTGGGTCATAGTCTTGGTTTAAAGTCCCCAAGAGAAATCTTTTCTTTCCCCAGTCCCCCAAATATTAGTATGTAATTAAGGTCAGATAGATTATAATTTAATCTTTTCATGTCAGTTCGGTAGACGGTATGGTGTTTGTGGGAGACTAGGTGGATAATGTCCAGACCAAAACCCCCCCCCCCCCCATCCTGGTGTGCGGGCCCGTGTGGCCCGTCCCGCTCAGTGTGGTGTTTTTGGTACCTGGGCCCGGCCCCAATCAGTGCGGTGTGTTTGGTACCTGTCCCCGGCCCCAATCAGTGCAGTGTGTTTGGTACCTGTGCCAAGCCCCAATCAGTGTGGTGCGTTTGGTACCTGTGCCGGTTCCCAATCAGTGCAGTGTGTTTGGTACCTGTGCCAGGCCCCAATCAGTGCGGTGTGTTTGGTACCTGTGCCGGGCCCCAATCAGTGCAGTGTGTTTGGTACCTGTACCGGGCCCCAATCAGTGTGGTGCGTTTGGTACCTGCGCCGGGCCCCAATCAGTGCAGTGTGTTCGGTACCTGTACCAGACCCCAATCAGTGCGGTGTGTTTGGTACCTGTGCCGGTTCCCAATCAGTGCGGTGTGTTTGGTACCTGTGCCAAGCCCCAATCAGTGCGGTGCATTTGGTACCTGTGCCGGGCCCCAATCAGTGCGGTGTGTTTGGTACCTGTACCGGGCCCCAATCAGTGCGGTGTGTTTGGTACCTGTGCCGGGCCCCAATCAGTGCGGTGTGTTTGGTACCTGTGCTGGGCCCCAATCAGTGCGGTGTGTTTGGTACCTGTGCCGGGCCCCAATCAGTGCGGTGTGTTTGGTACCTGTGCTGGGCCCCAATCAGTGTGGTGTGTTTAGTACCTGTGCTGGGCCCCAATCAGTGCGGTGTGTTTGGTACCTGTCCCCGGCCCCAATCAGAGCAGTGTGTTTGGTACCTGTCCCCGGCCCCAATCAGTGCGGTGTGTTTGGTACATGTGCCAGCCTCCAGCAGGCAGCAGGCCACGCCGACCCGGCCCCCACCTTTACCGCTCCGATGATCAAAGCTCCCCGCACCCACACCTCACATCCAGGTGCCAGCCCCGGTGCCTAATCTTACAGATGGTCTACAAGAATGCAATTTCAATACAGCGAGATCGATGCCAACCCCATAATGCTGATTAAGTAATAGAATTTCAGTCATTGTGTCGGACACAAGAGAAGAATACACGGGTGTTATATTATTCAACGCCACATGTCTGGTGTCGCTGCAAATTAAAACATGCATTTGTGTTGCTTTTTTAACGCTTATAATGCTGAGTAATTTGATTATTTCCACATACTCAATTTCCGAATGTAACTTGGCGTAGAACTAGTTGAGAAACCTAATTAACTTGAACTAAATTGATATAAATAACGCTTTTCCTAGTAAATTGGTATCAAGATTACTGTAACTCCTACTATCTGTTTTGTTGCAGAATCATTCAGACTAACAGGTCTTGCGGCCCATATTCATCCCTGGGAAGGAGTAAGAAGTCGGTGGGTGAGTGCATAGAGAATAGAGTAAATCAGGGCCCCGCTGAAGACCACCAGGGATACCTTACAACAAGATCACCCTAATCCAAACGGTCCCCATACGCAGTGAAGCTGGATGCTGCCAAAGAAAACACGAGTCGAATTGAGAGGTTCTTAGGGGAGGGGTGGTTCGTTGAGGTGGAGGGGGTAGTAAGACAAAAGTCCGCCGCCCGACAACGCCCCTACCCCTCCTTCAGGTAGCCCCCCCCCCCCCACTCCTCCCCCAACCCCCAGATGACAGAGGCCCCTCACCCTCCGCCTCATAGATTATTGAGCACACTTTGCTCCCTTTGTTTTACGCCCCAATGATTACCGCCAAGGGCGCCGTGATTTGTGTCACGTGACCCGCCGCTGGGGCTACGAGGGGCGAAAAGAGGCAGGAGGGGGGGGGGAGGACGTGTTCGGGGGGGGGGGGGGCTAATTAAAAATCCATGTGTGACATGTTGTCGCCCTTTGTGGGTAACCCCCACCCCTCCCCACCCAAACCCAGCAGGCGGCTTGTCTTCACGCTCCGCTGACCACCCCTGTAGTACTGATTAGCTCTGACAACCAAAATAACCACAACTGAAAAACAGTTAGATAAGAAAAGGTGTCAAACGTAAACAGGGACAACTTGTTTTTCTGCTGGTCGGAAGGTGATATGCCATGCACGGTTTTTACTGTTTTAGGTCGTGTCGGACGTTCCGTCGTCACAGTCTCATTTCCATATACTACTCACACACTGTACATGGAGGGTGACGTCGTCCGCTTGGTACACTACTTGGTAGATTTACCTAAAAACATACAGGTACTTGGCTTAACAGCACCTTTATTGATCGTGTATGTATATATGTTTTGTGAATTACCGGAGTCAAAATGGTGCGGATTGGGTTGGAGATAAGCCCCATGTTGTCGACCAGAGGCCGCGCGTTTAACGTTACACGCGTCTCACGCGTCCGCCCATCAAAGTGGAATACATAGCCCGAGGCCGTCATGCCGAGGGTGGCGGGACGCAGGTCCACCTGGCGCTGATTGAAACCCGCCTTTATTTCAATTTTCATTTCACTTTTATTCGCCCACACCCGGGCCGGGCCGATTGCCCCCTCAGGTGGTTTTTACCCGTGTTGGGTGTACTATCGTGTGTGAACCCTGATTGGACGCACTAATCAAATCACCTGATCGGCGCCGGACAAACAATGCACGGGTTGCCCAAAGACTTAGCCGCCATTCTTACACGTACCTCATTCATTATTCCTACCTCCCAGGACCTTTCCTTTTTAGTTCTGTTCTTCCCCTTTCTCCTGTTTTCGAAGGGAGGGTTAGTCGATCGTCATTTATCATTCATGAACAAGGTGTCTTTTTATGGCTGCCTTTTGAGGGCCGACCGCTTGTTCCTTTAGACAAACCCTTTTACTCCAGGTCGTTTTGTATTTACACGTTTCTACATCGAGGATGCTATTATTTTAATTGGCGGATATCTAAGCTAAACGAAATCATTTCCAAGTGAAAATACCTTAACATTATGATAGGAACAGCATAAAGATGTTGACCTATTACGCCCTATGTTATTACGTTTCTTAATCAGAGTTTTTATTTTTTAGCTCTCTAGGGCTTATAATTGTGTTAATTCAGATATCAAGAATCGGTAATCGTATTCCATTCCAAACTCACTTAAGAACACAGTTCCTAGTCCATACTTTTGGGGCAGTTTAACGACAGACTTGATTTTGGACGTAGTTGAAGGAGCTTTACACAAACAAATATGAGTATGTTTACAAATCGAATATCCAAGTAAAGGCATACTATAAATTGAGCTATTTCATGATCCAAATTTCAGCAGCTACAAGGGAATTCACTTAAAATATTGTAACTGATGACGAACTAAACACTTTCCAGGCAAAGCAAGATAAGACGCCTAAAATTTGGATACAAAGAGTAATATCAACATACCAATAACATTCATGCAGTGTTCCCACACCACCAATCACAAACTGTTACATGGTTACAACTACACAACTTCACTTCAATACTAACCGCAGTGTCACATCTAGCAACATGGTGCACAGAGAAGTACATAGCAAGGGCCAAAAGGTCATCAGAGTAGTGTATGACAGTGGGCCATAAGGTCATGAGTGTAGTATATGACAATGGGCCACAGGGTCACCAGAGTAGTATGTGACAATGGGCCACAGGGTCATCAGAGTAGTGTATGACAATGGACCACAGGGTCATCAGAGTAGTACGTGACAATGGGCCACAGGGTCACCAGAGTAGTATGTGACAATGGGCCACAGGGTCACCAGAGTAGTATGTGACAATGGGCCATAAGGTCATCAGAGTAGTGTATGACAATGGTCCATAAGGTCATCAGAGTAGTGTATGACAATGGACCACAGGGTCACCAGAGTAGTGTATGACAATGGACCACAGGGTCACCAGAGTAGTATGTGACAATGGGCCACAGGGTCATCAGAGTAGTATGTGACAATGGGCCATAAGGTCATCAGAGTAGTGTGTGACAATGGGCCACAGGGTCATCAGAGTAGTGTATGACAATGGACCACAGGGTCACCAGAGTAGTAATACTAGTATGTGACAATGGGCCACAGGGTCATCAGAGTAGTGTATGACAATGGACCACAGGGTCATCAGAGTAGTGTGTGACAATGGACCACAGGGTCATCAGAGTAGTATGTGACAATGGGCCACAGGGTCACCAGAGTAGTATGTGACAATGGGCCATAAGGTCATCAGAGTAGTATGTGACAATGGGCCACAGGGTCATCAGAGTAGTATAATTATGACAATGGACCACAGGGTCACCAGAGTACTAATTATGACAATGGACCACAGGATCAAACAAAGTAACATATGACAGTGTTGCCACGTGGTCCACAGACAATTCATCAATCTATGATTGTCTATCATCATTTTGGTGGAAACATCATATCAGGTGTTCGGCGACTGTAAATGACTGTAAAAATGCAATGATTTATGAACAACAAAATCACCCTAACCCGTAAATTTTTGTTGGATGATTGCAGCTGATGATTTCCTTCAATTCCAATTTAAGGCAATTATTCTTTTTATTCTCTCAGCATCGGATGTATGTTTCAATAATTCGTCCCCAAGGATCTATCAGAGTCAACTCTATACTAAATTTGTAATTATTAGCGAAAACAGCTTGTCTTTCATTTGTAATAAATAAAAGCTCAAAATATTTTGGTGAAAATAGTTTTTTAAGCTGAAACCCAATGAAACGGAACATAAAATGCCCTTTAATCATAAATACATTTTTAGCCTTAGAAAGATCACCTTGATTGATAAATAAATATATATAAAAAAAATTCATATTGGTATAAAATCACAAGTGGGACTAGCTGTAGGTCTGACTGTTAAGGATATAGATATAATACATTAATCTGTGCGTGTAAAGGAGGCCTGTAAACGGCAGGTACATCCCGATCATAGAGAACCCCCGCAAGGCTGACCTGGCCGGGGCCGCACCACCAGCTCAGGGCCGCGGTCAGCCCCTGGCCAGTGCGGGGCCAACAGGGGCCAGCGATGGGCCCCGCGTGGGCTCACCAGTATGTGTGCCTCGGCTGCCAGGTAGGGGGCGCCCTCCCTGACCTTCACCACCCCGGAGGTCGGGCGGGCGGGAACGGAGCAGGAGTCGGAGGGGGGGGGGGGGGGGAGAGGAGGGTTGGTGCCTAATAACTGTGCCATAAGGCTACAATAATGCTACGAATTAGTCGGCATCTACTGCTCCTTTGCCCCCTTAAACACTTAGGTATACACCCAAGGTAATAATTGTTCCTACAGAGGCCATTGTCGCCGGTATCTTGTAGGATGTACACTATTTTACCAGAATGGCCTAATTTGGCACCCATAGCGCGTTTAGTTCCTAAGGTCTCCATGCAATGTCTGTATATAAACTATTCTTTCCCCTACATACGACTTCTGTAAATCCTACGATCCCTATTACATGTACACGATTTCCACACGACAACTAGAGCTTTTCTGTAATCTTGTTTGTTTATGTGACTTCTTTACTGGTCGGAGGTGGCCGAGAATGGTTCTTACTCACAATCAATTCACAAAACATAGAGAAGCTAGGATAAACCACTTGATAGATGTTTGCTTATTATTCATCAAAATCAAAAGGACTGGCTTCTAACATTTTCCTGTCAAAACATCGACTTCCGGTTCTTCTGATTGGCTGACTTGAGATCCTCATATCGGGTATTGCACGAGGTGCGCGCAGGTTCTCTCAGTCCGGCGGCGTGTGCCGCAGTGCACGGCCTACCTCTACCGGGCTCTATATACCTTGTGCAGATGCCTTCACACCTCCCAAAAATGGGGTGTGCACAATATTGTGCTAAATTCAAGATTGTTATCATTAAAAATTGAAAACCTTTAGTTTACATATTCATTGAAAATGTATCTAAAACAAACTCACTAAAACATCACCAACAATTATTTTCCTTTAGAAACTAAAAGTTATAGATACAATTTATAACCACGTGGTCACGATCTTTAAAGGTCTATAGGCTTTTATGGCCGTGTCCACGAGTTGGGAACGACACAAAGTGTGTCCCTCATGCATATAGGAACGCCGCGACGGGCCGGCGCTGGAGAGTCATTATAAAACATTCATCAAATTGATACTCTGCCATTTTGGCTTGACCTTAGACGACCATGCCGGACAAAATAGGCTCCAAGAATGCGACAAATATATCTACTTCGTAACTCATCTTGAGGAATTTCGACAAGTCACACCCATTCAGTTTCAAAGGGGACTATTTATAAATCTATTTATAAGGCATGATATGTCCTCTTGTTAGGTTCTCCATTGATATTAATAGTAAGACAAAGAAAAAAACTTATTCTGTCCGGGGGTGTTGTCTACAAAGAGTTGCTCGTTGACCAGACGGTGGCCACTCGGCGCCTCTCTAACGGGGCCGTTAGGGCCGTTTGGACGTCCAGGTAAGCAGGCCGTGTTAGCTGCTGGTCAGCGGGCCCCACCTCCACCCCGCCACCCTCACACCCCGCTCACACCACCCTCACACCCCGCTCACACCCCGCTCACACGGCCTTAACCAGCCCTAACCAACACCCCGACACCCTGTATGTAGGCAGCGGCAAATACACTACTCCTGCTTAACGAGGAACACTTTACTTTCGTGCCTTGATAGACTTGGCTCAACATATCAAACTGTAGACTGAATCCCATTTCAATAGAGGAGTCGCTGCCTGTTTAGGGAGTCATTAACAGATGAGAGTTTGCCTTATTTGTAATCTCTCAATCGACAAGAAGATGCCTAGTTAGTGAGGTCTCTCGAGAGGAGGTCAGTGAGCTCTCAAGAAAGGACAGGATGCATGCTTAGTCAGTTTTGCCTGGTAAGTGAGTTCTCAAAAGTGGACAGGTTTCGTGGTAAGCGAGTTCTCAATAGAGGACAGGTTGCCTGGTAAGTGAGTTCTCAATAGAGGACAGGTCACCTGGTAAGTGAGTTCTCAATAGAGGACAGGTTGGCTGGTAAGTGAGTTCTCAATAGAGGGTAAGTTGGCTGGTAAGTGAGTTCTCAATAGAGGACAGGTCGGCTGGTAAGTGAGTTCTCAATAGAGGGCAAGTTGGCTGGTAAGTGAGTTCTCAATAGAGGACAGGTCGGCTGGTAAGTGAGTTCTCAATAGAGGACAGGTCGGCTGGTAAGTGAGTTCTCAATAGAGGACAGGTTGCCTGGTAAGTGAGTTCTCAATAGAGGACAGGTCGGCTGGTAAGTGAGTTCTCAATAGAGGGCAAGTTGGCTGGTAAGTGAGTTCTCAATAGAGGACAGGTCGGCTGGTAAGTGAGTTCTCAATAGCGGACAGGTCGCCTGGTAAGTGAGTTCTCAATAGAGGACAGGTTGCCTGGTAAGTGAGTTCTCAATAGAGGACAGGTTGCCTGCATGGAAAGTGAGTTCTCAATAGAGGACAGGTTTCCTGATTAGTAATCAATCAGAAGAGGAGATGCCGCCCAGTCAGTAGACCTAAGCTCTCGGTAGAGGAGAAGTCGCCTTTTTAGTGAGCAGCTCGGGCTGTAAGTGGGAGTGGTATACCATGGGGCAGGCAGCTCCACTCGGCAGGCCGGGCGGTGTGATGGGCAGTGTGCATGCCGGACAATGAGCCAGTGGTACGCGGGCAGGGGGCGGGGGTCAGCAGGGTGAATAATTCACCGCACTGCCCATAAACATCGTTAAACTTTAACCGGCCAATAAATTCCCGGTCAGCCTCCAAGGAATACTTGTGTTTAATTTGTATTCAGGCTGACCAGTTGGTGTCAGCCTTGTTAGGAGCCCGAGGGGTGTGGCAGGGGCACTCTGCCAGAAACACGGGTCGAGCAGGCTGCAGGAAGGTGGGGGAGAACTCCAGCCCACCTACAGAGAAGGCATACACCCGCACCGCACACAGTCACATCGTTAACGCAGGCCAATAAGATGGACGGAAGAAGATAAGGGAACAACTCCCTGCTGCTTGAACAATGTCATAATATATGTAAAGGTTAGGTTTACGAACATGCCGACACCCAGAAGAGACAGACCAGTGGCGGCTGTGCGTGCTAACACGTACTGGCTTTTGACCCCGAGCACCTCGAGGTCAGGGCTGCGTTCCTGACTCAACCCTGTTGCTGGCTTAGCTGACTTATTTTTAACTGACCAAGTTATCTGGGGGTGTTGCCAAGAGCCAAAAATAAGTCAGGCCTGATTGGGTTAAGGGCAATTTGTGCAATACACACACAGGGCTAATATTTCATGGGGGACCTTCTCCTCCCTTAGCACATTGAAAACACATGTATTTCTATATTTTATATATTTTCTCATGAAATATTAGATCATTTTATGTATAAGCTATGTCAAAAATTAGCTTACTCCTGTGGCTTTCCATTGGTGTATGATTTCACCCATTTCATAATGATTTAGATACCAAAAAGTGTCAGGAAAAAATTGAAGTGTGTGCATTAGAGCATGACCATTGTCAGAGCACTTCTGGTGCACCCAGACAGTGGGCAGACAGGTAATTGTGATTGACAGGTGAAGGCTCATTGACTACTGAGGGGCTATAATTACTGGCACCGGTCTCAATGACCACTGGCACCAGTGTTACATAATCATTTCAGGGCCACCAGTAAGTTGGGCATAACAGAGGTATCTTAGCATACAGACACTATCTTCACTGAAAATGGGATAGAGGTTTTCTAAACACTATTTATTAGGTTTTAAGTTGAGGTTTTTGTATTCTTTTAACATGTAACTCTAGCATAATATCTCAGCTTTCAGAATATAGTGCCAGCTTTCTAATGTTTTAACACATTCTTTAGTAGTTTCACATTTTTGTACACATCCATAGACACTTATTGTTGCCTGAGAGGAGTTTTACAATTGAGTCAAAAATAGCCTGTTCTTGGCTAACTTAGACTTATTTTTGGCTGACTTGAGAACGGTTTTAAATGCCATTTAGAGGGTTATTTTTAGCAGCCAACTAAGAGAGGCCAGCTGCCTGCACACTCAAGAACACAACCCCCAAAAACAGGGTCTAAAAATATAAGTTAACCAAAACAGGGTTAAAAATAGGCAGTCAGGAACGCAGCCCAGAACGATTGGACATGCACACTGAGAGTGGCCGAAAGCGAACCCGGGTTTTTGTTTGATACCCGGGAGAGAGGAGGTCCGTGTTCTGGTCAGGGGTTTCGGGTAGTCCGGTGCGGCCATACACATGAAGGGGTTGGAGTTTGGTCGCGCCGTGCAACACTACATGGTGTTGGAACCACGAGTATGTTGAACCATTTGTTCTGCGACATATTCGTGCAGTACAAGATTCCGGTTTTTATACACCATACTCAAGAGATCATTCTCCGTAATAAACCTTTATTCTTATACAAATTCTGCAAAGGAAATGAAACGTGAAAAGAATCTTAATATTTGCCGATCTGTGCACTACTTCATAAATTAATAATTATTAGAAACAGAACATTGTTGCAGCACTTAGCCTTGATCCTACAAGCAACTGAGAACAGTGTTGTATACTTATTAAAGGGCACATGATGTATTTAGAATACAATGGTTTAGGCATTGTTTTAATAATGGCATGGCTTCTTTTAATGATACCATACTATTTTTGGCTATTTTTGACCCCAATCCACTTTTCATGTAATTTCATGCGACTCTTTACCCCCCTCTAGAAATGACATAATCCCAAGAGGAATCCCCTCCACAAATCCCAGGCATATTATAACCAGGGGCTCATGGCCTTGACGCACTTAAATACAATCGCTCCATTATAGTTCTCAACTTGACATTTGCCTTAAACTTTTAGAAATTAAAGCTGTGGATGCCCAAATTCTAAAAATTATGAAAAAATAAGGGGTCACCGTGGAAGCTTTTGAATCAAACATTTAACAAATTACTAAGATGTCACTATTTGCACGAACCTAAATTACATGTACATATTTTGTAATAACTTTGAGAAAAACTATCAAATACATTCTGAACTCACTTAGATATAAAGCCAACCTATGATTCTCTATGTTATATACATTATTCTATGAAAATAAGGAAAGGAAGAACTTTTTAAAAATGTCATTAGTGAAACATTCTAATAAAATAGTCCAATTTATCCATAAAAATGGTAATTATAGCAAGTTGATAATTTCTTTCAATTCTTACAACTGATTGGGGTAAATGTCACCTATCATTTGCTGAATAAAAAAAACAGGGGGTAACCGATCTGTCTTTTTCAGGAAACTTAATTATTTCCTTCAAGATCTATTTTAGAAACTTTGAGAATTTTGAAAAATGTATGAATTATAAGTTATTCTTATATAATATTTCTAAGACAAAAAGAACTTGCCATGTACTACGTAAATGTCCTTCGCTCTAAATAAATAAATTTTATACGGTACGATGTACAGAAACCATATCACATCAGGGGCCTGTTTCGTAACAAACTTCCATATGTTTTTCGTTTCATAAACTTATAAATTATCACCTTTTTGGCTGCCGTAGCTATGTGAATTTAGTTTTTACTTAGGTGAGTTTGGGTGGATTTAGGTGAGTTTTTCTGTGGATTTAGGTGAGTTTTGAGTGGATTCACATGAGCTTTGGATGAATTTAGGTGAGTTTTGGGTGAATTTAGATAAGTTTTGTTATGAAACAGCTGCATACGAGAGTTTCAAACTCGCACTTGCATACAGTTCCCTTAAGGGCATATGAAACCTCAGTAACTACAGAGGTTATTATGAAACAGGCCCCAGATCAAAGAAATCGTTATTGTCAAAATGATGGGTTTGTTAGAAAATAAAAAATTCATTACAAATAAATTCATAATCAATTCGCAAGCGAAGATCAATCAATTCTGTTATATGGAATCGCAAGTTTTTTTGACTCAAACTTTGTTGTTTACTGTGTGGCAATTGGACAAGTTACAACACTGAAAAAAGATAAGAAAGTACCTAGACACCAACACAATTCTGCTAATTTATAAAACAACTATACTACCAATAATAGACTACTGTATTTTTCATCACTACATGTGGACTGACGAGCAAAGAGCACACCTCCAGGTAATGCAGAACAACTCATGGCGGGCTGCTTTTTACCCAAGAATAATGAGTAGGGATGAAATGCATAAAGAAGCAAATCTCTTTAAAGTTAGATCATAGAAGAATATTACAGCTAGCAACCATCATGTACAAGAAATCCAGAGACCGAGCTAATCTGGACACAGATAGAAGGAGGACAGGACAAGCAGACAAAATCAATTTTAAATTAATAAAACCCAACCCTAAACTTACAAAAACGCAAAGGGCCCCTTATTTGATGGGAAGCACGATCTGGAATAGACTTGACCAACAGACCCAGAACTCAGAATCAGTTATTCTATTTAAGATAAAGGCAAAAAAGAATATTGCTGATGGAACCTTAAAAGATATAGGCTAATCACAGTACAAAAATGAGTGCCAACCTTAGCTCTGAGACAAATCTACAGGTTTGATGATTTTTGAGATGAATGTCAAATGTTAACTCAAGTTAACTTAAAACATATTGCATTATATAACGTGATTCTCACCATGACTGAAATTGTGCTATGATAGTTATTTCCTAATGTTGTTTAACATTTAGTTTGTTGGTTAATTGATTGTAAGGAGAAAAAAAGAGGAAAGTATTCAATCTTTCTTAATGTCACCTTTAAGTTCCTTCATTACTATGATAAAAATTATGTGCTATGCTATGACTGTCCTATACCATTGATTTGTGTGAATTGTACACTACATTACCAAAATGAAAAGAAAACCTCATCTAGTGGTAAATATGAGAGATCTTGGAATTGATAAGTGTCTAAAAATTGTTTAAATGTGACAAGACCAATGTAAAGTACCACTTGGCACAGTGGTTGGGCTGAAAATCAGTGTATGACACTGAGCCCCTTTGCTGTATAAATACTTTGAAAAAAAATATAAAGGAAGCTGCAGGCCAAAACAAAATTGTCAAAATTAATGGACTATCATTATCCAGTCTCCATTATTATGGTGATGATCCAATGTCTTCCATGCAATGCTTGATTATCATAACATTATATTGATTGTATGTATATATTTACTGTTACTGTAATAACTCTGAAAACCAAGGGAAATCTTGAAGATTATTACCAATAAATCCTTAAAAAAACAAAAACAGACATTCTTCCCATAGCCGCCCATAGTAGTAGTAGCAGGGCATGCGCGTGAACAAATGGCGCGATTGCCCTAACAAAGCAGGTCAATTTGCCGACCCTACCTGCAATTAGTCTCTGATATACTTGGAATTAAAATTATTCAACATGATGTCATGCATCTCATGACCCCCCCCCCCCCCCCCCCACACACACACATTTGCCATGCCTGGTCATGCTTCTTAGTATTCTTGTATAGAGTATCCATAATGTTTTGATACAAATCCAATACTTACTTTAGCCCAAGGGGGGAAGGGGGGGGGGGGACAGAAGGTCTGGGGAATGTGTGTATACATATTCTAGATAGAAGGCCCTTTAAGAATGTTGCTTGAAAATGTGTTCATAGTTATTTTAGCTAATATATTCTTTTGTAAATGTTCCTCATTTTGTTCACTATGTGTTGCAGAGAATTAATGATTCAAATAATAATGTATTGCCATTTGCCAAAATGCAAGTGATCATTACAAGGTTGGTGACAGTCTATCTAAATGCCATAGCATTGCTATCCCAATATGCATGAAACCAATCCCAAATCCCAAATGAATACGCTTGTTGTGGAATACTGGATTAACAAGTGAACTGCGATATCATGAATCGCTTTTATCAATTTGATATGGAGTGTTTCTTTTTCAATTTCACCTTCCTGAACTACAGGCTTTGTATTTGTATTTTTATTTATGTCTGATTTTTTAATCATTTTTACATAATTTACCGTTCAGAGATGCTTTTTGAAAACTATTTGTCTCTGCTAATCTATCTTATAATTTGGGATACTTTGATTCCCTGTAAGTTTGGTTTGGTCAGTAGCACTCCATAGCGCATGAATAGATCTATACACATGATAATAGTTCAACATGTTTCGTTTCATAATCACACTTTCCAAAAGTTAGGGTTCTTTTCTCATGCAGCGTTCTTTTATGACGTTTATTGTACACATCAAACGGATCGTATACGTATATTCCCCTTATATTACCCTGCAGACCAAAGGGTGTATTCCACTGCTTATGATTCGAACTTTTATTGTTATTAAAAGTAGTACAATTATAAATAAAACCATTTTTTGGTGCAGCTTCTGAGGTTCTGATCTTATCTCTAATCCTTGAGGCTTTCAGTAGGGGTACATCTAAATGGTTTATGGAATTTGAATGGATATCATGTAATTTCTAGTCAATGATAGTAAATTCATGATGAAACATTCCATAATTATGTGATGATAACAAAAATAAGAGATACGTTAGGTTTACGTTAGGTTATGCATTGGAGTTGCTTAACCTCCCTATTAACACAAAAACGTGCCTTTTTATGGCAAATATGTCCTTTATCAATTGCATCTTATTATAATTACATGTATTAACTAGATACAATTGATATTTTCCTTCAGTAACGACACACAATTCAATATGGAACACCTACAGGTGCGAATAACGCTTCAAATATTCACCGCGGGTTAAAATGTCACCCGAGCCCGAAGCATGAGGGCAACAACCCCCCCCCCCCCCCACCCCAGGATTTCAGAGTAAGTTTCAACTAAAGAATACTCATCAAAAAATGTCTGGGACCCAAAACGATTCCTAAAATTGCGAAAAAAAAAATGAGTGCAAGGGGACGTTAAATAGCTATCCATGTATTCCAGCCATATAGGAGAACACAATCATGTTGATATTTCATATTCTACTATATAAGTTATCTTGGTAAAGTAATCAGGAAAGTGAGGCTTGTTATTGAAATGATGGAGTAAGCTTTCACAGTAATAATCCTGTTGCAAGAAAAGAAAAGGCATATTGGGTGAAATATATGACATCGCAAAACTATAGATCGCTGTGAGTAAACATTACCGTTGGCGACTTCCGGAATTTTGTAATAATGAAAAAACAAAACAAAACAAAACAACAAGTGACATTTTAGCCCAGGGAGTAGGCCTATACTCTAGAAGATATTGTTCTTACCTGACTAGGTTATTTGGTACAACTGGGAGCGATATTTTCCTGTTGTAAATTGGAGAAGCCACTTTGGTAGAAGTGATGATCACAGGCTGTTGTCGCTGTATACTCTGTTGTCAGGTCGGTCCGTGTGTTGTCAATTGTGTGGGTGTGGTGACAACCCGCCGTGTCCGCCGTGTGGGTGTGGTGACAACCCGCCTTGATCGCTGTGTGGCTGAGGTGACAACCCGACTGGGAACTCTAACGGCAACTCGCCGCTCCCTCACACTGCCGCCGTGTCGGGGGACTAACTCTTCAGGGATGGAGGCGCGATTGAACTGACCGGAGCCGGGGTCAGCCGGTGCTTAGAGAACGCGGCGCGGTGCACTCTGGGAGGGGCGGGCAGCGTCCAGCTGGAGCCAGGTGAGGGGGCGGGATCGGGGGGGGGGGGGGGGGGGTGGGTGGGGGTCGGATGCAGGTAGGAGGAGGGGGGGGGGAGGAGGTGAGGTGAGGGGCTTGTTCTGTCAGGGACTGCATGTAACATGTACAAAGACATACAGGGGAGACTGTAGGCCTGTCCTGGGCCTGTCCCGGGCCGGGGCAGGTCGGCGGGGCAGGTTGTCCCGACGTGACGCCGTTTGGATCCCGGCCATCACCCCTCACCCCGCCATGACGCACCCCTTCCGGCCAGCGTTTCCGCCCGCGGGGTCGTCGTCGGGGGAGGGGGGGGGGGGTATTGTTATTCTCTTTTTATGTATGTCGCACCCCTCGTTATGAATATGTCAGAAACTGTGGTGTGCCAGGCCTGGCCGGCACACCACATCTCTATTCATGTCCATACTTATATGTTAATGGATAGACTGCACTGTATATCCCCCACTGCAGGACCAAGTGGACCCCGAGTACACCAGATACAACCCCTTGGTGTAGCGTAGTAACGTACTCGTCATACCAGAGCGCGGCCCGTGCCAACAGGCTGCTATTAACCAGAGATAGGTGCCATGGGGTCGGGGCCGGCCCGAATTAGCCTTTCTGTTATTATTGGCCTTGTGTGTAACGGAGGCCCTAATCAATCAGTCGCTAATTGTGGGCTCCGTCCTCCCTCCCCGCACCCCCCGGGTATCCCGGTACACCCCGGGTCACCGGCCCGCCACGTACTCATATAGCACCTAATGAACGGCAACTCATAAAACTTAGACTTATCTATAGGCGACAACATAGCCAACGTCAAAGCAGATCAAGCCGACCAGGGCCCACTTTCAGTTGGAAAGGCCGAATCCATGTGTTCTGAAAGGAGGTCCGCATATAGGTGGAGTGCTAAAACGTTGAATATTCGACTGCAGGCCATCAAGATTTGCCTTCTTCGTATTCTTCAACAAATAAGGAGGGTATGCAGGACTCGCTTGATCACCCCCCCCCCATCCCCCATAGATCGGTCCCTTGGGGATCCTTTGGACGACAGAACAAGGTATTGGTATCCACAAAGTGAGCAACAGCTAGCGATGTATAGTCGTGCACCATGAGCAGAGAATATCTTGTTTGTTAAGGAAAACGCGCACAGAATTATCATAATTATTATTGGCCCACATAGGCCTAGTATGTCCCCGTCCCCAACATGCTGCACTTCGTATCCAAGTGCATTTCTATAACTTGGCATTTCGCGGAATCTAGTATGATAGTGGAGTCCATTAAGTAGAAATTCGTAGAAATTTTGATTAACAACCAGTTTCCCGCTAAAGTCATTTCTAACTGAATGTCCTCCACATACATTGACTCTGAATCTGCTTAAATGGGGCTACTCTGTTTAAAAGTGTGTGATCATGCATAGTGGAGTATAAGTTTAGCATTTCTAACTTATTATAAAGGGTGTTTGTGACTCGACTAAGGACCACTTTACTCCAGTAACTATTCCAGGATTCGAATCCACAATCTGTATAGGTGCTTGGAGGGAGTTGCTAACCCTTATACTTTGAAGCCACATAGAGGATGATACAGGAACTAAATAATGGCGTCATGACCTAACTTGCTGGTTCCTACAGGTTCTTTGAAAAAACTGTTTAACAAATCAGCAACCAAATGGACTGGCTTATGACAGCCTATTTTGCTGGTTCTTGGTATAGCCTGAAACAAGTTCAGTGTGTAGACTGAAACATATGAAAGGACATCATTTTAGTAGGTAAAGAAGCGAGTGGTCGGAGTAGCCACAGATTATATAAAATGATGACTTTCTACCGAAGAATTAGTCAACTACTGGAAATGTTGATTCTTTTTCTCAGTGCTTTTGGCAATATAAAGGTATAGACCGATTGTAACCAGACTGCACACAAAGTGTCATGAAATTTACTATGCATTGGGTGAATGGATTGAATTGGACCTAAAATATTACATATAAAAAGTTCGCAATGCTGAAAGAATGCTGTGCTTTTATTTTGAATATATAACCTAAAGTTGTCAAGGTTAGAATCTCACTTTCTTTGTATTTATTGGAGAGACGAATAGAAAGTGGAATGCACTGTACTAACAATGTTGTGGCCAGGGTAGAATTTGCATAACACTAATTACTAACACTAATGGGACCTGCATATATATTGGTGATATTCAGTATGTTTCCTATTATCTATACGCACATCTTAAATCAACTAAAATAAAAAATGTAATGTACATGTTTTTATGGAGTCAATCAAGGTGGTTAGGGATGATGAATTCCACTTATTCATTCACAGAGCTGCACAATCCACTAAAGTTCACGCATCTACTAATTAGAAACGGCTCTGTACAATAATGTGGACTTGGTTAACATAGTCCACTAATATTAGTGGAGTTTTAGTTCGTTAAGTAGCAGAAGTTAAAATTGCATCCTCTGTCTGCTCAGAAAAGTTGAACCGGGCAGTGGTTTAAGTCGCGTCACGTGACGCTTTGACTCAGGCCTATCCCTATCGGCTGCCATAGTTACTGCGCAGTGAACCCCTGAATACCGCCTGGTATGTGGACCCTACCACATGTTGCTTCTCTGGGAAATAGCTATTTTTGTTATTGTCATCTCCATGTCTGTAAGGCTCTGTAAAACCAGGTATCATTTTAAAGAGGAGTTTGTCATCAAAACAAAATTATGGTTGCACCATATTTTTGCTGGATTAAAGTGCGCAGTGATACAAATGTAGCGGTGTGCAGGGCGGTGCCCTGTTAGGGACTCATTCTTCTCGCGGCGCGTACTTCCGCCCCGCTGGGCCGGGAGCGCGGCGGTCGCTGTCCTACACGCGTGAGGTGCTCGGAGCTGCTCCGATTTGGGGTGGTCCGTGGCCCCTGGGTCCCGGCCCGTCCAAGAGCGGCGGGGGGACTGGGTACAGGCCGGGGTGCAAGGGCTGACCCGGGCCAAGCCGAGTTGTCGGCGGGCCAACACCAACAGGGGGCGGGAAGGGGGCGGCCTGGAGGGGCGGCAGTGACACCACAACACCAACAGGCAACACTATACACTGACGGCCGACAGGGGCCGACGGGGTCTCCCAGACCTGGCCACGGGCACGGGGCCCACACAGTGCGAGGGGCTGAGGGGTGGGGGAAGGGGAAGTGGAGAGGGAGGGGCTGGAGTCCGGCTTGGAAGTTCTCCCTATGTGGGGATTCCTGACCAGCGGTACTGAGGGTAGGAGGGTAGGGCTATGTGTCCATCATCTCTTTGGTATGTTAGTGAGGGATGATATGAGAGGGATACATAAGTAACGTCAGTATGTCATTTGGTATTGAGGTCACTTGCGAGTGGTCTACATGTATACCACCAATTACAGATGGCCGATACATTTCTTTATCAACCTATTCATCAGGCATAAATGAGAGGGTTATGCAAATTCTTTGGAAGCTAGAAATACCCAAACAATTCAGGCAGAGTTAGAAACTACATCGCTGCTAGTGCCAACTTGCTTTTTACAGGCTTTTATTCGTGGCACTCTTCAAGTTTTCTCTTGGCCTTGGGAGTTATTACAGCGATTATGATTTTTCAATTTGCATAATATATCAGATATCAAGCCAATAAGAGATTCTAATCTTCCCCTGATTGTTCTGAGAGAGCTAATGGTATTCAAGTAAGAGGTGTACCCATTACGAACATAGAATTCAGGGTGGCCAATTAGTATAGCCCGGACTCCATTTCTCCTAGACTTCCCATATCATACGTTTCACCACCCCGACCCCACTTACCGCACATGGATACACGTATACATGTACACACACGCATTCCATACTGACGTAGGTGGGGCTAGCATCCTAAGATCCCCGTTCCGCGTCTGTGGTTCACTTGCGTTTGGTTACTACTGAATGATATAATTTCATAGAAATCTGTACATGTATAAATCCAAACATAAAAATTCACGTTAAGATGTGAATTAGACGGAGTAGGTTGATGGGGGGGGGGGGGGGGTGGAAAACGGTGGACTTTCTGTATTGTCAATGCTTTATGTTGTAAACAATTTGAGAGTTGTCCCTGTATGCCCCTGATCTTTACTTAAGTCAATGTTTAGAATGTTAGTCAAAAGTCCTCACTTTTTGGACCAACCTTTTGGCAAGAAGTTAGTCATGCTGACTACTGTGCCTTTTTGTTTGAACTTTCTCACTTTTTTCTGACTAAGGCATATGCATTTTGACCACCCCTTGGTCAATTTGACTTTCCGTTTGTTGTCTTATAAACTGAATGATTGCATACACTGAAAGTGAGCTAAAATATATTTAAAACATTGGGATATCATAACATACTTAATGCTCTACATCCCTATAATATTATGTATGTCTCTGTTATGATTTCGATGTTACACTTCCACTCACTTGGCATGTAAGTGCTACTTATCTGTGATAACTCAGATGATCACAATACTATCTATAAATGCAAAGCTTACATCGAGAGGGAATACAGGGAGAGTCAATATTTGTATCATTAAAAGCTGACTCCCGTGGGAGATGATGTTATACAAATACAAAAAAAAGCAACTGTGTATAAACTATCAATTAAATAATGGCCATACCAATGATTTGTCACTAATACACATATGCAGTTGTACTAAATACAAGTAAGATAATTCCTGCCTATGTAAATATAAGTGTCTCACCAAACAGCAATCTAAACTCAGGTAGGCAGGAGAGAAGCAGGGTGGGAACCATAGTAGCCAGGGTACCAGAGCAAACAGAGTCAGGGCTTAGATCTCAGCCCTCTATTCCTGTATTTCTCCTGGTGGTTCCTGCTCTATATTCCAGTAGTACTAGCAGTGAATGGATACCTGTGTGCTGGAGCTCTACTTTTTTATGCCTGACCACACTTTGATTAAGTATGCCACCTAGAGGGTAATGTGAAAGGTAGTTCTTGACCAACCCTGAGTTAGAAAATTAGATAATTTTACTAGAAGGTCTCAGGGTCTCGGGGGAGGGGTAGAAAGTTAGAGTGGCCATGTGTATCCCTCATAATTATAGGCAAAAGTCTTATTTGACTAACTTTCTATCCTTTTGCTTTTTTCCCATAAGCCATTGGCAGCAGTTTATTACCAAGCCATTGGAGAGGCAGATTGATACATATAAATGTTACTGTCATTGTATATATGATAATGTGACGTTCTTCAGTGAGTCGAGGTTTCCTCACTCTATGATGAAAAGATGTTCAGGTTGCCTCGGTCTCAAGCCACACGATGAGTCCAAGTAGGAGATCAATTTGCAAGATCAAGAGTCGTGCCCTGCACACGAGGGTTAAAGCGGTGTGTCATTCGGCCGGTCAGGTCATTGCTCACTGTTAGAGGTTGGTAGTGTGTGGCTGAGCAGGTCACACCTTTATTCCTGTAGTGTTGGGCCGACTGCTTACTATTTCGGGCTTTAGTACTTGGCTGGTCTTTTGGTCTCAGGCCCCTTCTTGGGCTGTTCCATGCTTTTGTACTATCTTCAGGCTTCTCGAGTTACTGCCTCATTTTCCTCTAACTTATGATCTTTAGCTAAGTTCTACTTGATTTTACGCTACTACTTTTGCATAACTTGGACTAATGCCAGTTCGAGGGCCGGGCATCTTAAAGAAGAGACGCGTGAACACAGTGAGTACCAAGGAGGAACTGTTTATTTTGGGCCTTCACACCCTATACAACGCAATTCCGATTGGTCAATCTCAACCAAGTGACCATTCTGACATCACATCTGGTTGCCACATATTTTCGTACTTTTGTACCCTATTACAAGTTTTGGTCTATTTCGTACCCATTTTCGTACCTTACATTCTCATTATCGGTCAACATTCATTATGTTATTATTCCATTATTCACAATATAAATTCATTATACCCAATTTCTAGGCCAATTGTTTGTACCTCAAAAGATGAATGGACAATTCATCACAAAAATATGTCATTAATCTCAGCATAAGCTACTTTTTAGTATGAGTTTGCTGTATCTGCCGATTGTTCTTCATCTTATTATTATATTTCCAAAGTTCTTTTTTATCCTTCTTTATCTAAAAAGACTTAATCGAAACAATTTGTATGGACTTAACTATGAGCCTGTAGATATTGTAAAATGCGTTTACTAACATTGAGCATATTGGCCATATTGCCAATCCCGAATCATATTTGTTGAAGAATTCTATCTAATCTCGAACATTATCTTGGAATTAACCACACTTACATCCATAACTTAACTATGAATTACCCAAACTGTATAAATATGAATACCAGAGGAAACCCGGACGTTTGTTGCAAAATACTGAAGATCAGGTGGCAGGCCGTTGACATCATATTGTTAAAGGCTGCAGTTGACTAGGCTGTACTGATGCGGGTGTCAGCCCACTGCATAGAATCTTAGCTAGCTTGAGAAAATCAAGGATCAGGGCTTAGAGTGTCTCTCTGTGTATAGGGGTGGACAGTGGAGAGGTGATGTTATCGGTCAGGTAAATAGGTGTGTAGTGTACCAGCAACTCCAGATTGTAACGGAAAGCCGAGCAGGCACAACCTTGTGGTTTAAGGCACTGCAGACTCAGGTTACTGACTGGGTAGGTGAGCAGGGCCAAGCTGTCAAAAGTGCTTAGGAGTGTTGGTGGTTAGTGGTTGAGTGGTCAAGTGGTTGAGTGGTCAACATGAGCACAGTGACACTTATTATATGCATTTGGACTAGATAAACATCATCCTTTTACATGAGTGTTCTTTATCACTCTGAATGACGAACTACATTCTGGGATGATAAATGGTCAAGACAGGAAGGAAGAATGCAATACAAATGGCAAGCATACCGGAATCATGAATAAGGAATAACCATAACTGGCACTTAATAATTGATAACAAAATTAAACTCAATAGTTCAAGGCGTTGAAAGTGAGGGCACGAAGCTGCGTTGGGTTGTGGTTACTCTGAAAAAGGGAATAAGCTCAGCTCCCTCCTATATGCTGTCGAGACATTGTATTGACGAGGATGAACGGGAACCAGAGCCTAGACTGGCTCAATATTTCTTGTTGGGACCTTAAGTTCTTGACGGTATCAGTGGTCTATGATGTCATGAATCAAATCTATTTTGTTATGATATGACGCGGATATTTAGAGCGAAGGTTGTGATATAACAATGTTAACTGATTTCCACTCTGTCTTTAGGGATGACCTTTGTTTTGGTGAGGTGCTATACAATCTTGGACGGGCCGCCAATTCTGAGATCAGTATGTAGATCCCGGCGTGGAGGAACCCCTCTTTGCTGAATACATACTGATAGTAATGACTTATGGAAAATGAGCCAAGTTAAAACATGCAGGTTTATGAGCATTTTATGAACCGGTAGTTAACTGTACATACTGCTGCGTCGCACAACAGAAGGTAGCCGAACTAAGAGGGAAAGGAACAGCTGATGTACATAATCTTGGACTGTAGTAAAGCTCTCTGCATATCCCTGCCGTTCTTTTTGTACTCCACCTTTCTGAAACTCTGCTTCAAGACGATTCCCACTCCCTAAATGTCAGTTACCTCCACCGGTCCCCCCCCCCCCCCCGGGCCGGGTGCCCCAGGCGGGGAGGTGCCCCCGGGAGGCCTACAGGTGTGACGGGCAGGTGTGGCCCGGGGGGGGGGGGGAGGGGCCCGGGAGGAGCTGACATTTAGAGCGCCTCTCCCACAGCGCCTCCTTACGGCGTCTTTTAGCACTGTAACCCCGCCAGGAGAGGGAGGAGGGTGTGGCAGCTCTCTACGGAGCACGTCGGCAGGATCTATGGACGACGTCATTATGCACCGGGGAGGGAGGGAGGGTATCTCAATTTGTCACATTGGTTGCCTAAACTTTGTCAGATGTACTTGTTATATAGGGGGCCTACGCCCTTTACCTCTTTCTGTATATGCATGTCGGCCACACTATATATGCGGCCGCTGTCCACAGGGCATTTACATTTAGGGCATTTTGATTATTATCCCATTTCCTTTTAGAATGGTCATAGGTCTAATATCTTTAGCTTGCTATGTGTAAGAGCTATTGTTCAAATGTCCACTGTACTTATCCTCATGAAGGTTCGGGGATCCACTTGGGGTCCGAGTAACAGGGGCACCTTGCGTAGGGGGAAATATGAAACCCAAGAACCTACCTAAATCCCGTGTCTCATTTCTAATTGTTTATTATTGTAACTCTTTCGTGTAGTTTCTCCGAGGTGCTGCGGTCTGCCGTTGTGGGAGTCCGGCGGCGGTCAGCTGTGGGCAGGTTCTCTACCCGTCACCTGTGCCCGCCCTACCTGCCCCTAGCCTAACGCGAGCGGCTCACACCTCAGCGCCCCCTACCGCCCCACTCATCGACCCGCCCCCCGCCTGGATCAAAGTCACCCTGCCAGATGGCGCCCGATCAAAGAGGTGGATCCATGGCAAGATGGCCGCCGTGTAACGCGAGCCGCGCGGCCCGTAACTCGAGACGCCCTCGCCAGGGGGCGCCCTTAGCCACAAGCCTCGTTTCTAATTCAGCGTTCTTGCCGAGTGACTGGTAAATAAAAGACTACTGCCCCACCCCCGGCTGGACCGTTTAACACTGCGCGCCGGGTGGAGGACCGGCCACGCACTTTGCCACACCTAGGTCAGACCTCCTTTAAGTAAATAGATGACCACAACTCACCAGACTGGGCCCTCCCCTCACACTGTGCCTGGTTTTATAGGTCTGTAGTAAGACCGACCTTCTTAGTGGTAGTTTAGTTTTCTCATGTTTAACGTTGACTGGAGTGGTGGCGCATGCTGTATACAGGTCGTGCAGCATTCAAGAGGTACACTAGATACCTGGCAACCCGACCCTGCGGGGTTCCCAACCTGGCCGCATACCTAATTAAAAAAGGACCCCTCGCCGGCCCGGTGCCTAATGTCGGCCTGTCCTCGGTGACCCGCCAGGTAGGGGGCGCCAGGGTTGACGGAGAGGGAGGGCCGAGTCACAACACGGGGGTAGGGGGGGGGGGGGGGGTAGGTGTGTGTGTGTGTGTGTGGGGGGGGGGGTGTTAGGTGTGTGTGTGTGGGGGGGGGGGGGGGTTGGAAAGGGTGTTAGGTTTGTGTGTTGGAGGAGGGGGTTTGGTGTACATGTGTGTTTGTGTGTGGGGTTGCATTCTGAGCTAATTCAGTTTGAAAATTATTTTTTTCTAATTTTAGTAGGATCAAATACATCTCAGCCAGTAAGACCTATATCAAACTTGATATAGACTTTAATCAATTCTGAATTAGGTAATAATTGTGTTTAAAGATGTCAGAGGGAGTTTCTGTCTCTAGACAAAAACTCCTTCAGCGTTTCAAACTTTCAGACTGATCCTTCAGATTTTACCTCTTCTGGGCAAGACCAAACCTTAAAAGGGTAATCTTTTGGCAGCTTTACCTGTCTGCTGTTGTCAGCAATTGTCAAATTAATTTTAGTTTAATCTTAAATGTGAAAAATTTGAGATCACCACTTGGAATACTCTTCAGTTGGAGAATTTTCCACTTTGATGAAGATATAATCAATATTTAATGTAAAAACCAAAGTTTACCAAACAAATAAGGCTAGTTTGGTCTCCAGAATATTCAGAGAATATGAGCTACAATAATAAAATATAAAAGAGGTTTTGTCAAATTAGCTCAGAATGCAACTTGCTCACAGTACGAATCGGGGCCTGCCTCTGACATTCACAGGCAGAATGAAGCTTCAGTGGGAAGTAACCTTGGTTATTTCGGTCAATGCTTATCAAATCCGTGGTCGGCATACTTATAGGCTGCGTACTGAAACGTAGCCAATTTGTGCGTACATAAGTCCTACTAAAAAGAAGATCAATGTTTATGTCATCGAATAGAACCATGTGGCTTCAGAACTAGACTTAAAGCCTGGTTTCCACAGAAAGACAAAGGGCCGCCGACCAAACTTGATAGGTGTTAACCCTTTCAAACCTCAACGACCAAGGCTATTTAAGGGATGTTTGTCGCCGTGTTTTGAAAGGGTTAAGACATTTGGTCGGCAGACAAACCTCATTTTCTGCCCTTTGTCGTTCTGTGGAAACCAGGCTTAAAACTGCGTGGCATCAGCAGGGTCTCGCCTGTAATGAGCGATTTATAAACTAACCTACTAAATGGCTGTATCGTCATATACATTAGTACCCTTTCATTACATGAGCCTGCCATGGTGTGAGTTGCCGTAACAGTTCTTAAGGCGGAAAAGACTTACAGTGACAGCATCGTCCACGACAGCATCAGCATTAAATTTTCATAATTTATATTAAAACTCGTGCCCCATACGTGGCGGGACCAATAACGTTGTATAATCATAAGCCTTAATTAACTATTGTTTATTAATTTGAAATATATTGACCCACATGTTGATTATTCTATTTTATTCATTTCAAACAGTAAGTTGTTGGATGTAGGCATTCGGTTGTGAGAGGTACGTATTACAACGTATTACAACGTGTATCTCGTACTCTATATGTAAGCATCTTCTTATACCTGTAAAGGAGCCGTCCATTAATTAAGTACCGGTACGCACCTGGGGTGGGGTCAAGTTTTATTTCATTTACTACTATTATCAAGCAACTTCACATAAAGGGAGGCATGGCCAAGTGGTCTAAGTTGGCGGGTGGGAACATGAGAGGTCGGGAGTTCATCCGGGGGTTCACGTTCGGAGAGAGCCAGCGTCAAACCTCCAACTCACGTATACTACTCGCCCTCTGACCGGGAGTAAACCGCACTCGCCGCAGGCAATTTTACATCGCGTCATAAAAAACGATTATCTAAATAAATAATCTCATAACCTTATCTATAAGTTCATGATAAACCAGGCCATTGTTTTCGAAAAATAATCATTCTAAAAATACAAAATGATTGCAATTAGTGGCCTACAGGGCCTATCTCAGATGGCAATGAAAAATTACCGACGGCGAATAGGGCTTTATGTCCTCGGGTGGCTCATTTCTGCCGAGAGAGATGTTACTACACTCAGCGAAGAAAGAATTATTATACTATAGACTTATACAAATACATTCTCCACCCCCCCCCCTTAATTTTAGCCAAATTTATAATTTTAATGTAAATTTTTGGTAAGCAAATATATCACTCAAATATTTCCCTTAAAATACCGGCCGCGTCGAATGGTATGATATATAACAGTGGGACGCCTTTGAATTTGCATGATGAATTGATTTAGGCCTATATCTATAAAACACAAATTTTATAGAAAAAGAGAGGTCGCCCCACTTCCCCACCCGCCCACGCCCTTCGACGCCCCTCAACGCCCCCCTTAAACACCGTTGGCCACTGCTACGTACTGCCCCTCAAACAGGGCCTTGGCCTCCACCTGTAGCCGTCTAATCGGCCTAAAACCAGAACTAACACAGTGCTCTCATTCATCATGGTCCCCGCCCTGCACCTTGGCGTCTCCCAGTTTACCCTACCTGATCTCTCCCCCCAGCCGACAGGTGAACCACTCGGTCTACCCCCGCGCCCCTCGGCCCAACTACCCTAATGAGGGGCGGTGTGTTCTCCCGCCCCACAACCAAGGGACCCTGGGGAGGGACGTATTACCTGCTAATTCCCTAATGGAGCCGTCAGCCCCATCCGGCCGAGCGCCACTTGACTCCTCTCGCCGCCTCTCGCCGCCTCCCGCGCCGCCCGCGAGAGTTGGATTGATCAACACGTGTCACGTGACGTCCGCCATGTTTGCCGCCGCCGAGGGCGCGTCTGGCCGGACTTCCGGTGAAGTGGTCATGGCCGCTGATCGATCATCCATGACGCGGGTATGACAAGTAGTCCCGGCGCCCATGAGTACAGGCTGGGTGAGGGTGTGTCTGAGGATCACCTGATCAGTGGAGGTGGACGCACATCCAAGTTGACAGAAGTCGTCCCTCAAGGCCTTTTGTTCAGGGTACCATTCGTCATTGTCGGAACTAGTCTGTGTCTCACAATACGAAGTACTGTCAGATATTGTTATTGCATAAAGAGGGATTAAAGAGGAAATTAGGCCTATAGATGACTTAAACGAAGGGGGGGGGGGATTTCCATAGGCCACATTATGGATGCATGTCACTCTTCTTCTTACAATTTAAATCTAGGGATTTATTTTGCAAATAGCGTTCCCATTTTAGAAATAGAATCCCGAGCGTAATTGGAAAGATATATTGCGAGAACCCTAACTTTAATTATGTAAGTTGATTAATAATTTACAATTTGTCTCAACATCAACCACTCTACTACTTCGCCTATCTCTACCCGAAAATCATCTCCGCACTGTAGCCGATACTTGGCTCAGTCCTGGCAGCCCGGACCAACGGCGGATCAAGGATTTTGAAGGGGGTGGGGGCGCTATTGGAAAAAATCTCCCTTAATGACTTTTGGCACGATTTTACATTTTAAAAATCTAAAAGTTGCACAAAAAAGGAGGGGGCGCGCATCCCCGCGCTACTGCGACTTCACAATGCAGAAAAAAACCGTCAAACTACTTTTAAGCTGAAGCATGTGGTTATCTCTTATAAAAACGTTAGCTCCCTACATAATGTTTATAAGAAAAAATGCAACCGCTTTCAAAAGTTGTTCCTTACTGTAATTTTTTGTTGTTTATGTTTTGATATGACATGACCACCCGTTAATTCTTGGTGAATATGTCGTCATGAAAAGCACTGTAAAGTGATGATGAAAACTTCAATAAAAAAGAATTATGGTGAAACAGACCAGAGTGGAGCAGAAGTCAGAATCGGTGCTGCCACCGTCAGGGACCTGCTGCAGGCATCTGACAACCAGCACCGCCACACATATACAGCAGCAAGGCCAATGGTCATCTGCTTTGGTTGCTACTTCAATTGGGGTCCCCTATGCCTACTACAAGTTTAGCAGGGGGAGGGATGTAAGACCAAACGGGGAACAACTTTCAAATGTAGCTGACATATTTTCATAAGGAAATCTCTAGTGTTGGTATTTATAGGGGACATGTCTTATCATTTTCACAATTATAATGCTTGACATGTTCGTGGGTCAGACTGACTACAAAGTAGTTTGGTAGGATCAACGACTCTAGTAGGATTGCTTATCAGTGATGTATTTCAAATATACATAATGTTTCCTGAAATCCTTTGAACTGTTGGAATGATGATGCTCCAATTGGGGTTATGGGGGTCTTTATACCCATGTGGCTTGAGCTGCAGTGTTGGCGTGATATAAGCATATTCCAGAATATTTACACATGCACAGGGACGATATGATTGTTTGAAATTAGCTACTTTGAGTATTTCATATATGACCAAAAATGTTGTCTCTAATATGTGTGACTTTACTGCAACTTCATCACATTGAAGGTCGTATAGCATATTGTAAAACACCCTTATATGACTGTTCTGCCATTTATATACAACTGTACACCCCCTTCCCTTTTAAGACATTTCATAACTGTAAGTACCTCTTACACGATCATATTCTATGCTCTATTATAAATAGATCAGACCTAGTTTCTGAATTTTAAAAGCATATGAATGAGGACAAAATGAACAATATAACATTCATATAATTGATTTAATCATAATAGTATCACGTGTACATTGTAGTGTGTGTCAGGATGAACATGAGCACCGTTGTTCTTTTCAGAAGCATCCAGCCAAGTGTGCGTCGTTACTATGATATCGCATATCTTTCATCATATTTTTTTTATGACACTTAATATATTCACGAAAATAAACCTAGCTATGCCAAAAAGTCATCACCTTATGACATAATTCTGTAATATCATTTTGAAACTCTAACATGTCTTTGTGACGTTCGGTTTGGGCTTGGGCCTGACTTACCCCTGTCACAAAATAACTCCTTAATGACATAACTAGCTAGTAGATGGTATAATGAGGGAAAGACCAATCAAAGATGTCTTTCGTAACATACATAGAAACCTTGGTCGTCTTTGTATTGGCTTTGTGCGTGCAATCGAAAAACAAATAGTAACTGAACTGTAGTGACATTGATAACTATGCATGGAATTGAATAAATAAAGCATGATTATGGGAACATAATTATTTGTATCATGTTTGTCATAGATGGTTGAAGATCATTAGGAAATGAATAAATTATCTAACCTCACGTAATAATCCCCTTCTGATAGATGTACTCATTTTCTTGTTGTTCTTTATAAGTTTAAGAATATAACTCAATCAACTTTTTCCTCTACTAGAGAAAAGCTGTTCTCATATCCCGAAATATTGAAGAAAATATCCACCAGCAACCCCTGGCCTAGATAAACAATTATACTGACAAGGGAAATTATTTCAAACTACCTTTTCTAAACAACATGGAAAAATAATATCAATAGTTATAACGATAACACTGTAATAAATATAATGACCATGCATGTGTTTCCTGTTAGATAGCTTTCATGGAATATTACTTTTCAACGTGAATCCTTAATTGTTTGCCTCTTTTTTCATCAAGCGGCCAGAGTATTGGGACTGACAAGCGGGTTCACACTGTCTGATTTGTTTTTTTCAGACATGCATTTCGGACATTCTTGCACCGTTCCTGATAGTTCAGGATATTCCCAACCGTTTTCAAACAATGGGTGGAATGTTGAGATGTAATGATTACACATCAATTTTGATAATTTGGTTGAATTTTGTCGGACGGTCGAATGGACCACAAGGGAAAATCGTTAAAATATAAGATAAGGAACTGATCAGAGGATGTTGGTAGGAGTACAGTAGGTGTAAGGTGCGGGGACCTGCAGGCGGTGGGCGCTGGGCGCTCCAGGCGGGGCGCTCAGGGGGTGCAGGCCGGGTGTTGGGCCACCACCTGGCCGGTGAGCAGGGCCTGCTGGTAGGCGTTCAGCAGGGACAGCAGGTAGTACGACTCCAGGTCACTCGTCTCCGTCCACCCCGTGTACGGCGTCCAGTCTGCCGACCCACCAGCCACCGACAACTGACAGAGATCAACGTTAAGTCGTTAACCAATGAAATAATATAAAATAACTCAAGCATATTAAATATATATATTTATATTCATATAACCAACTGAGAAGGGGGTACAAGGGGGATTAGCACCCTGAAGCTGGATCCTGTTATCAGCCTAAGGGCAGGGCCCGCAGGCTGATATTGGGGTCCAGCCGAGGGGTGCTGACTACCCAAGGACCCCCTGCGATGCTGTGATGCTGCACATGTTTTTATGTGTTTTCTTAGAACTTTTTTGATATCCATTAAATCCACAAACAGTAAGCAAGTAAAATGTAGCTAAGAACATTGTGCAGATAATGCACATGCTACATTTTTTATTTCTTAATGATTTCATCTTTTGTTGAATTTCTGAAAAATAAAAGTTTCTGTATCACCCTGGAGGGTGATACAAGGCCAATTATCACCCAGGTTTGATATATGGCATGTGTTAAACTCTTGACTACTAAACATGTATCACCCTTAGATATAATAGATATATATTTATGTTCATGGTCAGATATTTAAGAAAAGGTAGAAAAACTCCACCCTTACATTTTCAACAGGGCAGTTGTTCTAAAACTTGCCATACATGCTCTGACACAGACGCTTCAAAAAGGAGGTGATTTCAGAATGAATCTGAAGCTCAGAATTCTCTGTTCCTAATCCTTAGTTAAATTTTGTTAAGGTGCGAAGCCTTTGCAAAAAGTTTAAGAATTCTCCGTAAAACCCTCTCATGAGGTACTGTAAATGATCTATGAATCTTGGTTCTCTAAGATCAGCTAAAGTGTGATCTGTGAGGTTGGAATTCCAATTGCTTTTACATGGGTAAGAAAAATTTTTGACCTGTGTCTTTTATAATGCACATGTTACATTTCTCTGGCCAAAAGGTCTGTAAGAAGACAGGAATTCTCATTTTATTTCAGTTTCATAGAATTCTTAAAGTTTCACCTGAATTCTTTGTAAAGGCTTATCATGATAAAATCTTTGTTTAACTCTCCCAGCATATCATTCTATTCATGCTTTAACTCTCTATTGGCCCTGAAAATGTGATGGAGAGTGTCATTTCCTTTCACTTGGGGAGACGGGAAAGGGGGGGGGGGGGCAAGGGGCATAATTATATTCTTTGGTGTATCCCTTAATTCATATATAAAAACATCACAATATATAGATCTAGAGTCAAGAAATTTAAAAGAAAGTTCTTAAACTTCTCTTTGTATCTTCAGAACATCTTGACAGTATCCCTAATTTCTGAGAACGTCTTATTGGTGACCCACCGATTCGAGCAGTTTAAAGAGGGCGTGCTGTAGGTTGTTCATGCTGCTGTAGGCGGCGCCCAGTCCCGTCCGGCCGTCCTCCATGGCCCCACAGTACTGCTCCGACTTTTGGTCGACGGGGATGGTGGCCGAGGGGTTAGCAGGGGGGGCGCCCGTCAGGGGGCACTCGTCGCGCGTCAACGTGTTGAAGACCAGTTTCATGAGGGCCACGTGGTCGTGAAGCCCACTGTGCAGGCGGCGTAGTACGCTCTGTAGGGGGAACGGACACATCAGTCAGGACAACTCAGAATTCACAGAAGAAAATCTCTCAAATATTTAACTGACATTTCAAGGAAAACGTTATTGTTATTTTTGTTAGTTGTGTACAAAAGTGAATGAGGTACTTTATGGAGGACATGGATAGAATAAATTATACTTTTTTTTTGTAGCCATATCGCGTTGCAATATATACACGTTAAAGCTCACTCAAGAAGTCGATCACCTCATGTCAAAGTGGCCCAATTTAAGAGTTTTTGAAAAATTCCAGATTTTTAAATGAGTTACTGGACTATGGGGGTTTACTTTATCATGAATGATAGTGGATTACTTAAGTGTTATTTTTTAACTGATTATTCCATTATCTGAGCTAGTCCAAGTCATAGTCTTCTCCTTATCAAACCCCAAATCATCTCGAGACGTAGTTCATCATTTAGAGAACAATCATGTGAAAGGATGTTATATTTGTTAATGTCCAAAACATATATGATTATGTCACTGACTTCCAATTGACTTTCACCAGTCCATAGGCTAGTCCACTCAGGCCTCACAACCAAACGCTCCTAGTTACATATATAGCCAAGCCAGTCTGCGGCATTCCCTTTATTAATCCCAGTATCCTGGCCTACTCCTACATGAGATGTTATTAAACCAACAACCTTAAATACTCTGCCTGCTGTTGTTAATGTGCCCCACCTATCTACTGCTTACTCTGGCCCTAACTAGCCTTCGCTCTCTAAGCACAACAGGAAGAGATTCTATCTCAGTCCTAACACTGCTTTACGCATGTAGTGTTCTTTAACTAGGACTGATGCCAAGTCAGTTCATTACAATACCCAACGTAGATGGTAAAACTCCTACCGTGGTGTTGTGTTGGGAGTGGTGGACCTGGGTGAGCCGGGAATGGTCGGGGTGGTCCGCGCGCCAGTCCTGGGCAGTCTGGTTACATTCAGGTAGGTCCGGGAACCGGAGGAAGTGATGTTTGCACTGTACAGACAAGAGGAATTGAGACTAGTCATTTAATTTAACTCTCACAATTTAAAGATGTTTCTGAAGGCAAATAGACCTTATTCCTTTATTCCTCTGCAACACACATGTTTTAGAGAAAAGGGGATTTTGAATAGCTTATGGGCTATCAATTCCCCCCCCCCCCAAAAAAAAAGAAGCTTTTACAGCTGACATGTTGACTGCAACAGAAAGGATCCAGCAAAATAGATGGGAAATCTAATCTAAAAATAATTCTTTTAAATACAGTACTAGTCTTGTTATGTGTGAAGAATCTTCTGTGGCTTGCAATGATGTTCACTATGACGTTGATGGTATTGGCTGTGTTGAGGATATTAGTGTATTGTATTCACTCGGTGGGATGTCAGAAAAATTACAGCCCTCAGCCTAACGGCCTCGGGCAGTAATTTTTTGACACCCACCTCGTATTCAGGGTTGTACTGTCAACCTCTGTATGTTTTCCTATAGTATTGATTGCTGGGAGCAGTAGGGATTTATACTTACGATGACGTTGATGACGTTGAGCGTCTTGGTGACAGTGTCATTGACCTTGGCCCGCACCCTTGAGCACAAGAGGTGTTGTGTTGTGTCCCTCTCCTCCCTGCCGACCGACCTGTTGGACACGGGGGCTGGCGAGACGGTGGCACCAGACAGGAACACCACCAGGAGCACTGAGGGAATTGGGATTAAACAATCAGTGTTTTATGGAGTCAAATTGCTGGATGCATGTTATGAGCTATACGGTATTTAGAGTGGGAGTGCCCAAAAACCTTCAAACATCTCCTGGCAAAGAGCAATATAACAATACATGTAAACATCAACATGCATGCTTTGACATCTTTAGAGTTTAGCCCTCATTCAATAAATTGGATGACACATGCCGGTTTGTTTAGGGCAAAAGATATTCCTCGTAGCGCCCCAGAAAGCCTGCAGTCTTCTTCAGTCATGTATATCTATGTATCCCGCTACCGATAATTTCCTCTTGTAATACCAGAGCGAGTGGCATCACAATAGTGCTCCTGTTGCAGCCCTGTCTCGATGCGATATGTAAGGCATATTCCATCTACCACTAGCAATAACACATTGCCATACAATATCGTAGGTTGCATTACAATCGTAATAGCGGCAATATTACCATGCAACGAAATTGACCAAGATGTTGGTAATGTCTAGAAGCAATTACCCACAATTGATTATCACATTTTACAGAAAATATATCGCAGAGTCTATGGGAATGAATCAAAAGAAAGGGACAAGAGAAACAACGCACAATGGAATGTAGCCTGTTATTATAATGGAATGATTAACAAAAAGGTACCAACACCTTATTGTTATTGCGATATTGTATATTCCACCTGACTATTTTAGCTTGCGATATACTTTTGTAGGTTGCGATAAATAATCGCGGTAATATCAGCGTTCATGAAACTGTATTGCGAGCGAATTGCAAGGAAAACATCTAATAGTGGAATATAGGTTAAGTTGTTTGGTAAATGAAGACAAACCTGTACAAGGACAAGTATAATGCCCGTGTTCCGCCATGAACGTATACATGATATATATACCATTTGAAAGAAAATTCTAAATCCTTTCTAATGATATGTAACATGCCTATGAATATCCCATTAATATTGCGATTAAAGTCGTATAATGAAATGCATACTTTAACAAGTGATGCTGCAAAAGAAAATTCGATTACAAACCTAAAACTATGTATAGAGATGCCATGGCTGAGAATAGCTGTACTTTTAAAGGTTCTTATCCGTGAAAGAGTCTTGAATATGCTTTGATGTCGCCTTTACTTTGATCTGATATTTCTTTGATGTTTTATAGAGTTTCATTGAGTTTACCCCCACACACAGAATTATGAAGCAAACGGCGCGGTTTCCGTCGGGTGTGGGGTGGGTGGGAATCGAGAGGGCGCTGACGGCGGTCACCGTCACCTAAAAAGTCCCATCACAAAGCACACAGCGGCTGACAGCGGCCGGCCCGCCACTGAAACACCTTATCACAAGGTCAACAGCAGAGATGACCACTTTGTCAAGTTCACTCAAACGAAAGTCTAAAAAAAAACGACTTATCCATCAATACATGCAGCAAAACAAACCGCAGAAGTAGAAGTCATACTTTAATTTAAAAACAAACACTATCAGATAACTTAACGATTATGTGATATTGTTATCAAATAATCACATCAACCACGCATACAACTACGATAAACTTGTGTCTGGTTTCCCCAGTTTAAGAAGCTAAGACCCTTATCGCGGTATCTTTGAGGAGATGTTATCTATCGGCAGGTCAAACCGAAAGTGGGGCCAAGAGGCTGTATATAGGTGAGCCAACCCCGAGCCGGTGATCAGGGTTTGGGGGAGGCCGGCCGACGGTCGGGTTGGCGTATGACCGCGGGCAGGGGATTCCTGCATGGCCACCCATATCTGTTGTTGACACACCCGACGATTTATATTGGATATATGTTGTGGACGCCCACTCTGCTAACATGTGAAACGCATGCTTATCCATTAGTGGGTTGATTTGTTTGAATCAAGTTGACAGGCTGGGTGCTCCCTGTTATGTATATTGTGTAGGGTCACCGATACTTTACAATGATGTAGGTTTCGTAAAAGATACTCGCGGCCTGTAGCCATGAAACTTGTATGACACTTTCATGTGTGTTCAGTAAAGTTTATATCTGAACTTTGAAAAATTTGCAAATATCCCCAGAAAGTAAACCCTTATTTAGCAATGTCGTTAGGCTTGTTACTGCATTATCGGATCGATGATTAACAGGAGATGAAAACGGAAGAACTGCATAGAAAAGTCAAATTGCTACACTTTCGACACCTCGAAACTCATCCTCATTTACTCAAAACTTTCGGAAGTAGAATGAACCTCTTTCATGGCATATATGTATTAGAAATACTAAATCAACTTGTCTTGCCATCTGCATTTTTTAGTCTTTTTTTAAATAGTCGTTCATTCTGAATGAATAGAGAAATAAACAAAACGTTAAGGTCATGTACTGGGAACGTACTTTATTTTGCGCTGTACATAATTATGTTCGCGGGTTAATCACATCGATAATGCTAAATCATGTACCCGCCAATGAGTATGTTTTTTTGCCCTTTCCGCGAAAATTCATGATAGAGCCTTTGGAAATATTGGTTTTATTTTCTTATGGGTTTCCGACAAGAGAGTCCGTATGACTCGTGTTAGTTGTGACAGCGTCTATTTACTTCACATGTTTAGGTTCTTGGTCGGGGAATGCCAAAACAACGTTTTTCAGTTTGTACTTTAGGATACCAGGATGTCTGTATGATGTGAGGTTACATGATATACTAATATATGGTAGGGAAGCATTAACATGTTTAATAACGGTTAAGAAGAGACAATTGTCAGTCGTGGCTGAGTTAAAGTTCCTTGTAGAGCAAAACATCAAACGTCACGATCTATAAAACACTCCACGTGAAGGTATAGACATTTCTTCCTGTTGTTCTATAATACAAGGAATGACGGCATAGGAGAAAACTTAAACGCCAACAAGGAAAAGAGTATACATCGATCTTTGCTTTTTGAATATTAATACGTCGGCCAATATAGATATTGGACGGGCCTGTTACAGATAGGTATTTGGTGAACATTGTTTCAGATGTTTGATTTTGGCCCTACGTTGATCCTTAAGTCAAAAACGGCCGACTTTAAATTAGGACATTTTGAAAATCTAAAAATCAGCAAATAAACACTTATGTGCGCTGTTAAAAAAATCTGTCAAATTTAGGGTAAAGTACTGGCAACTATGTTGCCGAACTTTTACCGTAAATTTAACGGGTGACTGTAATTCTGTGTGACCGTATTTTTTACAGGTGAACAACATTTAAGTTAAATGGTAATATACCGTAATATGTACAGTGGACTTTCATTCTTACAGATCAAAACCGATTAAGTTCAACAGTAATATACTGTAATACATACGGTGGACTTTCATTCTTACGGATCAAAACCGTTTAAGTTCAATAATAATATACTGTGATACATACTATGGTACCATACCATACAGTTTACACTGGATGTAATGTTAACATCATTTGTCCTGTAATCACACTACAGGATAATTTAGCCAATAACCAAGTACGTCATTCCTTCTTGGTTTAGCCTTGCATGTGTTTTTTGATTGTTGGAGGTAAAACCTAAAGGGCTGTAGCTGATAAAGTTCTTGTACTAAAAAGGTGTCTTCATGTTAATCCTACTAAAAAGGTGTTTTAAAAGATCTTGTAATTATTTTAGGGGTGTTCTGGTTGGTTGGCCATACCAAAAATAGCAGGCCAATGAGGTGATTATCTTAACAATGCTACAATAATCTAAAAATCTAACATTTTAATCACAAAGTTCCAAATTCCTAAATGTATGAAAAAGATATTTTACTAATCATGGTCAAAAATACAGAGGGTAAGCTGCAAACCACTACTACTGATATGACCACTACTGCATAGTAGTAATTTGATACCTGACTAGCCCCACCCCAGATTCCTAAAATAAACTTGTGGATCCGTAAAATAGGTCCGCAAGTCCTGTGAACGGACTGCAGTATTTCCGTAAATACATACAAGTGTCCCTAAGTAGCTCTATAAATTTACGGAAATTGTGCACACCATCCACCAGGGTCCTGCAGTCATTTCATGTTTAAATAGCATTTACTTGTGAATGCTCACATCAATGAAAATACATTAGGAATGCAATTTACCTTGAGGGCCCCTAAACATAAGAACAACAATATTTTTCATTAGGTGGGCCTAATGAATTCTACACATTATAGACATTTTACTGAATGATAAAATGCATTTAATGAAGGTAAAACATGTTTTCATTGCATTAAAGTAACAGAAACATTACAATTAATGTATATGGAAAAGCTTACAGTACCTCTGACCCTCCCAGTTCGTTTTTCCGTAAATATGGTCATTTTCCGTAAATTTATACCTAGAAAGTAACATTTAGGGACACTTTTTCCGTAAAGCTCTAGAAAATCTTGCTATTTATGGAATTTTGACGTCATTTACCAGTTTTTTCTATTTTCCATAAACTTAGAAATACCCTCTGTACTTTTCCATATTTTCTACACTTATGGAGGTTATTTTACGGGTAAAACCCTTTTCCGTAAATTTACAGACCCATAAATGGACTTAGGAATCTGGGGCCAGTCTTGGACCATGGATCCCTCACATATGAAGCCTATGCTCTACCACTGAGCTATGGAGGCCTGTAGGTAGACAAAGCCCAGCTTTGCTATACTTAACTGAATAAGTAGGGGTATGAGAGTACTGACCTAATGTCTGTCTAATGTTGAACACCTGTATAGTAGTACTGATCCTACTCATTGGTGCTCACTATGACAGTGTGCACCACATGCAGTCCAAGTTAGCTCAGTTGGTTAGGCTTCTACCTTGAATGTGGAGAATGTGGGTTCTAATCCCAAAGTGTCCATTTTTCTTTTCCATACCAGTATACAATTCCCAGATACGGTATATTACTGTGAGGCTAATTTCCGTAATAAATACAGTTAAATACTGTAAATTGCAATGATATTTTGGTAGATAGCCTTGAAACAAAATATGTTATTATACTGTTGAGATTTACTGTCAAATAACTGTCAAAGTTACGTTTTTTTTAACAGTGTGCTGTTTTACAATAATGAGGAGGAGGTGTCTCTAGGAAAAGTGTTCGTGAATATAAACGTGAATATAAACGTCCGATTGAATAAGTTTCAAACATGCAGGTAAAAAGCATGGGCCATATTTCCCACTTAAAGTTTATTTTTTAAAATGACATCACTTCTTCATCACAGAAAGAGGTGGTGCACTGTCGATAGACATTGACCAGATAGGATGATAGGGTCAAGGCAAAGGAGAAGTTTCTTGTCATAGAGATTGTCGGGTATGAAAATGAAATAAGAAAAAAAAAGATGAATAAAAAGCTATTGTTCTTTTATATGGTTATACACCAAAACAGTGTCAAATACATAGCACGGACTTAATTTCAACACTTTGTAAATGATGATTGATCAGATTGCTCACGAATAGAAAGTTTCATAATTTTCTAAACGTTCCCCGGATTACAAGGGTTTTCAAATAAAGAATTGTCTGGAAATATTGTGTATCAACTTCCATGAATGGTCATTGAAATTGATACAGATTAAGTTAGGCGGGAATTTGAATTACCAGTACTTTGAATTACAAACACTCTTTAATGTTTACATGTAGGCGTACTGATAAAGGCATTATATGGGACATGACTAGTAGCGTTGATAGAAGTAGACGCGTTGTCAAAGAATCTTGCCGCCCACACTTCATCTCACTGAAACTATACTCGTTGGGGATTTCTAGTGAGACAATATGGTGCTCAATACAATAACATGAAGAGAGGCTGACATCTAGAGCTACTTCCTGGCTGGCGGCCTGACCTGTAGGTGGAAAAGGTCAGTCTCTAAGCGCCGTCAGAGGTAATGATAAGCTCGGCATAAACCTCTTTGTTAGAGAGTGACGATTATCACAATACGATTTCACGACAAGGCCACTGCATGGGAGCAGATGCAGTCTCCGGTTCAGACTTCAGCCCATGATGCGCATTCAAGTACATCAAAGCACTGCGTTTATCTTCCCCGACTGCGTCCAAAAGGAACTGAACTCTAGAACGTGCATTGAAAATTATTTTAAAGCTATGTATACAGAAAGTTGTTATAATATAATAGGCGTTACGTGCCCAGAAGAGCCCCAGCATGCGTTTTGTGTCTGCTACTACTCTCAACATAATTATGCACATTCGGAGGTAAGAGTGTGAAGGTCATTGGCTGTGTACGTTTTGTACTCGTGCAGATAACAGATTGTAACACTTCATTTTGTTAGTTTACAGTCCTTTTCATCATAAAAGGCAGACCTGTACTCGGCTTAACATTACTTACCTAACCATGGTCCTAAGCAAGGATATGCAGCCGATTATTTTCGTTGATTATACTTAATTTTATCAGATGAATATACAATGGATAAACCAACCAATATCTAGACGCTTGATATATCAGAATGCTCCACGTATATTCTTGGCTTCTCTGGTCAGGAATCTAACCTAATTAAGAAAATTAGATAAAGAAATATGCAATGTATAACTTAGAACAAATAATGTCTAACGGGCCAACATTGGTCGTCATAGGGCTTATGAGAATCAACGGCAATTGACAAACGGCTTAAGACTATGGATATATTTAACAGATCTATATGAGAATAAGTTCTCTGACATACACCAGAGTTTTTTACACACACCAACAGAGATTCTAATGACAATACACCATGCTAGTCGTAAGCTGAATTTCACTGGCGTATAAGCCAATTGACCTGAACCTTTTTTCCAAATAACTTCAAAGGTGTCTGACATGCATTCTCATAAGAAACGCTCCTGATAAGCCTTAAGGCAGTCTTAGAAAATAATATTTTAAGACAAAAGTATTTACAAACGTATTTCAACATCCCCCCACCTCTCAGGTCAACGTAACCTCACCCTCAAGGTCAACATCCCCCACCTCACAGGTCAACTAACCAGGACCTCACAGACCAACATACACCCAATTCACATATCAACGTCCCCCTTCACATACCCCCATCTCACTGGACAATATACTCCCACCTTATATGTTAAACTAATCTGTTCTGACTTAGATGTAACTGTACTTACTGTAATAATATGCTGACGACACGGTTGTGGTGTGTATACAGGGGGTTCGGAGATGGAAGCGGTTAAGAATAGGGTGTCACAATTGTCTGCTGTATGGGAATGGTGTGTGTCTAATAAAATCTCTCCTTAATCAGAAGAAAACGTTTATTGATAGGTCCACGACATGTTGTGAAAGGGTATAATTGTTGTATTACTATGGATAACAGGATAGTGATGAATGCAGATCACTATAATTATCTTGGTATGTGTGTTGATCAGTTTTTGACATTTGAAAGACTGGTATGTGCTGTTATTTCCAAAGTAAATAATAGAATACTGTCATTAGCAAAGATCAGAAAATTTATTGATAAAAACACGGCTTGTTTGTTATATAAGCAGATGATATTACCCTTGTTCGACTATACTGGATTTATCTGTGATACCAGTACTCAGAGGAAAATAGGGAAATGACAACCTATGCAGAATAGAGCCATTAAAATAATTACGATGCGTAATGAACATATATCTACTTTGATGTATTTTAAAGAGATATCAAATAAAAAAAAAGTATCCTTACATAATGTTCAATAGCAGCTGCCTTAATGCTGGTGAAGTCTATGCTTCGATCTAGCAATTAAACCCTTCAGGCCCAATGCGCCCCCTTCCCCTAATGTAGAATTCTGGTACCTGGATGGAGCGCCTCACGTCTATATATTATTAGGGCCTGCCCCCACCCCCTTTTTGAAATATCTGGATCCGTCACTGCGTATTACTTATATCTTGCGATATATATATATATATACATATATATATATAAATATATATATACATATATATATATACATATATATATATATATATATATATGGACGACTCACTGAGATCCTGAATGACATTTCTAGATATATAAAGGCCGTATTCCACATGCCGATAATGCGCTGCCGATTTGCAAATTTCTGTCTTATTTCACAAGATTCTCATATTTTTCAATAAAAAGTCTCTAAGAATGTTAGGGTCGGGGCCAAAAATTACGGTAGGTGGGGTTACCGGAACGCAACTATGTTTTTTCCTTGGCCTGATGAATTGTTGCATTTTCTGCAGTGGTTTGCAGTCATTCATTGTCGTTTGCAATCATTTACAGCCGTCTAAACCACTAAAGCCCAGTTCCCATCAAAAGATATAGGATATTTCATTACTGATTTAATGAAAAATGAAACTATAAGTATGTGTTTTTACAACGGTATGATTATTGTGATTTTATTTCATATCTAGCAATTAACCAGAACTTGTTCATTCATCAAAATACAATGGCAAAACATATATATGTTTGGATAACAATACTAATGATATTATCAGTTTTCTACATGACAGCCTCACATCCAGTCTAAACAAATGTCAGGTGCTAATACTAGTAATAGAGTGAAATGCGGAGATCTTGTAGCAGCGTGTCCCTGGCCTTATACTTTACAAGAGTTGATCAATATAATTGATAATGCTGTATTCTGTAAAATTTATGCTTATGACACATTGATTATTATGCACAGGAAATAGTGTAGATGAAGCATATAGTGGAAAAGTTTACATCAAAACTTAATTTTACTCTGAAATATTAATGCAATTGCCTCTTGGTATATTATCCGAAGACAGTGACATAAAAAATAGATCCATGGCAAATAAGTTGATTTATATTATTGCTAAAAGGGTTCCATGCACACGAATTTTCAAGAGCCTATTTTTATCTAATTAACTTCTCTTTGGTATTATAAAGATATTCAAAAAAAGAAGTGGAAAAAGTCTTAGTATTAGTGAATTTCAAAAGAAAAGAAAATATGATTTGGGAATTCCCTAATTTCTCGGCTTTAGGTTTTGTCCTTGCTACTTAATAATCAAGGGAAATTCATTTCAAAATAACTTGGGAATCTCAGGAAACAAAATAAATTTAGGTGAGTAGAAGATGCACAAGTTCATAGCCTGTATTTGGCCTAATATAAATATCTAATGCTACAGCCAAAATTCTTGTTAATCAACTCGTGTTGGTGGTACGCTTCTTTTGAAAGATGGGAATTCCCGAATAGTGTCCTTGTGACGTCACAAATTAAGGGATTTCCCTTTTTTTTTTTTTTTCTTTTTTTTTTTTTATTCAGAAAAATCCAATCTTATATATATACATAAGTTCTTCCTTGGATACATGATGATGATGATGAGATGAGTAGATGTACATACACTCATTTACGTCACTACACATATTTAATATCAAAACATAAAAAATTGCATTTAACCAAACATTTCAAACATATATTAGCATTTTAACTGCACTATTAAATAAGTCTTTGGTTTCTTTATGTTGAGTACTAGATGGCAGTGTATTCCACAGATCAACTCCCCTATAAAAGCAGCTATTTTTCACACGTGTTGATAATGTAAAATCCTGTTTAAATTTGATTTTATCACTCGTTCTAGTCCTAATCATCATGGTTCCCTTATCTTCCAGAAGGAAATACTCATTAGAACGTAATCCATACATAACCATTAACAATTGAACATTTCTTCTATATGACAATGGTTGTACTCTATACCTTTGATATAAATCAGGCATCATAACATCACGGCGAGCACCATAATAAATGGTTTTCAAACATGTTTCTTGCAATTTGGTGAGTTTATTCACTTCCGATGCAGGAGCACTATCTAATATGAAACTGGCATACTCGAACAAGGGCTGTAATGTTTGTTTATATAACATTATAGCAACCGATTCAGTCAAGAATTTCCGAATTTTTTTAAAGTTATATAATCGTAAGTTAACTTTCTTCCAAACATTTTTTGCAAATTTATCAAAACGTAAGACATTATCAATATCTACACCAAGATAAGTGTATTCAGAAACATTTTCAAGTACATTTCCAATTCGTCTAACACTAGTCACAGGTTTTTTCTGGTAATTAAAAAGCATATGTTTTGTTTTTTTCACATTAATAGTAAGTCTATTTTGTGCACACCACCTACATAAGATATTATAAGCAATATCACTCCGATCCATCGCATCACCAACACATTTACCAATACTATATATAACGGTATCATCCGCGTACATTTTAATGTTAGTTTCACAGTCTGCCAATTCACCAAATAAGTCATTTACATAAATAATGAAAAATAAAGGTCCAAGACATGTTCCCTGACCGATGCCATAATTAACTCTCTTAGATTTTGAAAATGCAGAACCCACCTTAGTTTTAATTTCCCTTCCCTTCATATAACTAGCACACCAACTTAGAGCCTTCTGATCGAATCCGTATAATTTTAACTTGAATAATAAAATATCTAAGTCTAGTGAGTCGAATGCTTTGGAATAATCGACATATATTGCACTAGTGACTAACCCCTGATTTATATTGTAATAGATATCATAAAGATAATTAAATATGGCACCTGCAGTACTATAACCCGGCCTAAATCCATATTGCCTTGGATCTAATAACCCATTATCGTCAAAGTACGAAGAAATCTGAGCATGTACACACTTTTCCATCATTTTCCCAACTATAGAGGTAATGGTAATAGGTCTCCAATTGTTAACATCAGTCCTATCACCACCTTTTGGAATAGGTGTTATAATACCCTCTTTCCAATCCGTCGGTACAATGTCATAATAAAGTGACTGATTAAACAAAAAAGTTAATTCAGGTATTAGTACTTCCACACAGTCCTTAAACAACCTACTACTAATATTTGGTATACCAGAGGGTTTACATATCTCTAATCCCTTTACAATTTTATCGACATTTTCCACAGATATCGGTCTAAAGGAGAAAATCAGATCCCGGCTTTCAATAAATTTCAAATAATTGCTTGTCTCCCAAACAGTTTTATTTTCACTACTTAATTTATATCCAATAGTACTATAATGATTATTTAGCACCTCAGATATATTTTCTTTCCCCTCTATATTGACATTCGTAGTTGGGTCCAATACCTTACGTGGTACATCACTATTGCCCTTGACATTATAACCAGTCATACGAGGTAACATACGCCAAAAATGTTTAGGATCCTTTTTGTTAGCGTCGAGTAAAGAGCTAACTATTTCACACTTAGTATTTTGTATTAATTTTGTGACATGTTTCTTCTGGTTTTTATAAGCCAATTGATTCTCATTACTACTATTATTAATAAATATTTTATATAAAAAATCACGCAAGTTTATATTTTCAATAACATCAATTGTTATCCATGCAGGCTTATTCAAGAAAACCTTCATATCGTGCATCGGACAATGTATATTTATGTGTTTTTCTAGAATAGATTTAAAAATCTCCCATAATCTATCAGGTGTATTTTCACATTTCCAAAAGTCATCCCAACTAGTATCACCCCTCACATCTTCCTGTAACTTATCTTTAACATAGGTCCTATAGGATCGACCCTGGGTCACAATCCTAGTCTTTTTCTCACGCAATTTTTTCTTAATTACATAGACAGGTAAATGATCAGAAATAGCGATATCCATTGTCCCATAATCAGATACATGTTCCATATTAGTAAAAATTAAGTCCAACAAAGATTTCCTACTATTAGTTATTCTAGTATAACTTTTAATCTTTTGCGACAAACCAAAATTAGTCATCAATTCCTTCAATAATTTATAACCCTGAGTACGTGTTTTTACATAATCAATATTAAAATCCCCACATACAGTAATCTCACATCGATCACAACTAATAGGAATACAATCCATAGACGTTTCTAACTTACACAATCCCATCTCTATACATTCATTTGGTGGACGATAAACAACTCCCAACAATTGTTTACGACAGTGTGGTTTCTCTATCTTTATCCATAGCTGTTCAATCTGCCTATCAACTACCGACATATCGGTTTGTATTGTTGAATGATCTGCCAATCCTTTCTTCAAATATACCACAATACCACCACCTTTGCACTTTAAATCTGAATTTAGCAATGAATTCCTATCCTGTCTAAAGGTAACATATCCAGTTATATCTATTAAACTGGTCAATAAAGAACAATTAAGCCAACTTTCAGTAATACAAATCACATCAAATTCGTTAAAGCTGTTAAATATTTCAGTTGTACGGTTAAATAAGCTACGCACATTTAAGTGCACAACACTATATCCACGCATTATGTAGGTTTACAGAATTGGAACAAGAATAGTACAGAAATATATATTGTGTCTGTATCTGTATTATGTAGTGACGTACATTGCGAACATAATGAAGTGATGAATGACAGTTAGGTGCAGAGGCCAATAGGCCTAACATGTAGTGCTCCGTATACGTAATCTGTGCCATAAATTCAGGCAGGATTACATGACATATATTAGGCATTTCTAGCCTAACATATTTGATCTCAGGCATCGATATATATATCATACCTACATATTAGTATACAAGTCAATTTGCTCCGTGGGGGGTGAAATAGTGTAACAAGGGTTCAATTAACACATTCTCATTACTATCAAGCGATCAATCAGCGTGGTTATACCGCACCTACTTTAGGTCAGTGGGTCAGGGAATATAATTAGCTGGAGCCACAACAGATGTATATATATATATACTGCTCACAGTTACAGTGCCTTACAAGCGTCTTCCCGAATCAGATCTTCGCGTAGTTTAACTAACAATGTACCTAGTACATTCTTACCAGTCCAAGTACCTGTTTTAAACTGCACACTTCTCAAGTTGCACCCACTAGCCCAAAACTCATCTTTCGTTGTTTCTATCAACATGAATGGTGATGTTTGTATCAGATATTTCCTCAGATGATCATTTTGGGTAAATTTACATCTAAGGATAGCTGCCATCTTTTCTTCTTTTATAGCGTCCCAGCCTTCTACAAACCCAAGGCGCTTTCCCAATGACTTAGCTACTGCAGCATGGGGAGTCAACATTATCGCGTTGAAAATGTCGGGCCTTCTCGCATACTTAGCCCGGAGTCCCTGGTAGGCGTGTTTTGCAGACCTGTACATTACACCGTCGAAAATAATAATCGTGTCATAAAAATTGCTAAGTTCGGAACCAGGTGAAAAAAAACCAATACCCCTCTCAGACAATTCCATACATGTATCACGGATATAAGACAAATCCCTTGAAACTGACAGTCGCTCAGCACACGCCGGTTTACTACCATTAACCTGTTTCTGCTTGGGTGAACTAGGGCCTAATTTATCCTGTGTTGACTGATCACCCAGGTTCAGTGATAGAGACAGACCTGAGGATGAAGATTTTTCAGGAACATTTTCCTGACAGTCCTTTGTTTTTGTCAGGTCAACAACATCATGTCCAGTTTTTATCTCATTCGATGACGGTTTCACTACATCTACTACCTTAGGCACCGTTAGTTGGCCCTTGTACCAGTCCATATCACTATAGGTGTCCGATGGCTTCTTTAACGGGACGGGATCGCGTTGAAATTCACATGGCAGCTTGTCAACATCACTCCAAATATAACTCACGTTATCAATAGTCACTGTATCCCCTGAGGTTACAACCATCTTCCCATTTTCACGAGCCTTCCGTACTGCAAACCTAAGTTTTGATTTACCTATCCTCTTCTCAAGACTCTCGTCTGCTTTGATGGTGATACGCCAGTACCTTTTTGAGTACCTCAGGTGTATAGAGTTGTCTAGTACCTTGTTTGGCATATGTTTCGATACAAACTCCAATTTAACAGGTCTCGGCCATACGCGGATACTCCTATGACCAATCCTGTGCACCGAGTTAAACATGGACTCGTTTAAGTCAACACCTATGGCCCTACTGAGTTCGATGATCCTGCCATAAAGGTCTTCACCGGGTAGTTCACAAAGGCCCTCCACTATCAGATTCATCGGGTTCTCGTCTATAGGTCCAGCTAGATTTTTAAGACGAGCAGCTTCATTTCCAGTGTAGGCAGTTGACTTATCAATGTCCCCTACAAGATGAACTTTACTTTCAATTTCGCAACATTTGGTTTGGCTAATTTTAATTTGCTCAGCCTGCGTGCGTACGGTCTCCTCTAGGGTAGCAATCTTCTGCTGCAACTCACGGTAATTTTCATCACTGGCGATTTCAAGACGTTGCATTTTCTCTTCCAGTAGGGTAGAGGTGGCTTGAATCTCATCTGTAATGCCTGTTAGATCTTCTAGCTCGTTATACAGCATTCCAACATCCTCCTCAGTTTTAGTGATCTTTTGATGATTCACCATCAGCCTTTCATCATATGATTGTAGTTTTACATCATACTTAGTCAGAGATGTTGCCACGCTTTCAATTTGCCCCTCAATTTTGTCAACGAGATCAACATAATTTTTTTCAATTTGAGACAGATCACTTTTTGTCAGTAGGTTAGCCCCTGTGAAAATCACATCCAACTGAACGTCGTTCACCATCTCTTTTAGCCCCGCAATTTCATCCTGGTTCTCCCTACGCATACTACTAATTTCAGATTGAATTGTTTTCAATGTCACTTTATGACCATTTGAAGAGGGATTCGAAGACAGTTCAACATTCAGCACGGGTTCCTTGCTCATCCTTATACACTGCTTTTTACCTAGTGGGGATGGCGGCGTCTTGTATACATTTGTTGTGGCTCGGCGGGTGCGCGACCTAGTACTTGCTTGTTGAGGCGGAACGGATACCTGAGTACGACCTCGTTTCCTTGAAATCAATTTTTTCCGACCAATAACACTCTTATTTTTCAATGTGGGGGTGGGTAGTACAGAATCGGCAGCTTCCATTTCCGTTGGTCCCTCTTGGTGTCTAATACCGTTTTGGTCCATAAGAGACGTTTTCAGTACATTGAACATACGTAGAGTGCTTTGTTTACCAACACAATGTTCATGGTGACCTGTCACACCGGTAAGTTCAATTGGGAGGACCATATTCCCAACGTTCTAGGCAAAATAAATACCTTTAGGAGTAACAATTGTCCAGTGTATACGGCTACACAGTATCAGTAGGTGCAGATCACTTGATATCATAGAACAGGATAGTATACTCCCTTTATAAACAGTTGAAATTGGTCCTATTCCCCCACGGAGCACCAGTCCCGCTGCTACTCGACGGCCGCCATTGTTCCCTTTTTACTACATTCCTTGAAAACACATACAATAGATCAAATATTAATGTCTCATAACTGCATCTACATTTGGAATATCCTTGAACAATTTTCTAGCATTATTAGTTCATGATGTATATTGCATTCTTAAAGAATTTCATCTAAAAATAAGTATCATTTAATTATGTGCAAGGTTTCCTTTAAGTTCTTAAAAAGGAGTAATTTATGATGGTCTTTTCTCCATAGGAACGAATACTAAAGCCCGTCTGCCAAGACCATAATGTTCCAACCCTTTGTTTCCTTTATATACAGCATTTTGGGTGGCTGGCAAACTTGCAAATCTGTCAGTTGATCAAATCAAAGAAGTATGGCCTAATTATGTTTTATCAGTACTTGGTGATAAAGAAAAACAAAAGACAATCTTTAATAGGCAAGACAGAGTATACACAGCCGGAATGCCATGAGCAGAGATCATTTCTAATGTTAAAAAGCAGGTCTAAATATAGTAAAGACAATGGGTATGTTGATGATTATGAACAAAACATTGTCAGAAAGTTAAAATTTAGACTATCCTTTACAGATTAGGATTTTCCTGATTATGGTACGAATGAAAAACAGATAAGGATGTTCCTGAATATTACCAAGAAAAGATTTTTGAAATGTAATACAGGAATCATAAATTGATTTATTGTGTGAAGTTATCATGGTTTTCTAGTAAGAACAACTTATGTATCATTTTTCATCAACGAATACTTGTGTACTATGTTATTCAAAATGTTTCCCTACCACTATCAGAAGAGCCTTTTCTTGGAGAGAGAGTTGGAAATTAAAAAGAACAATCATATTCTCCATACCATGGTTAAGCCCACTTGTGTTAGGCGGAAACTTGAACTTAGCTGAAACGTGAACAATTCAAAGGACCGTTTGTATTGTAGCGCGCCCAGGGGGCACTGCTATAAAATGGGAAATCACTCCCAGGTTCGACCATTAGGGTTGGTGATAGGTGAAGGATAACCAGACAACAAACAGATTTAAGATATGAAAATATTTATTAAAGTACTCTCAAAAGTTACAACAGTCTCTTTCAAAATAGATACTCACAAGCTTAAAGCTTTACAAATACAAATACAGGCATCCGGTATACAAGAATATCTAAGTAAAATCTAAGACAGGGGTAAATTTAGAATAAATCTAAAAGTCAAGGCTTTAAAGCCTGAAATAAAGTGAACTAACAGTTAAAATCAAAAGTTCTGACCCCATGTCAAGTAAATGGCCTAAAAGGTAAACAGGGGATAAATTGCCAGATAAACTTCCTAAATAAAAATGCTCTAAGTCCTGTCTAAAAACCTCTGGCCTGGAATTCACCACAACTTGGTAAAGTAAAAGTCACAGGCCAAAGATGACAGACTCAGACAGCCAAATGAAATCTAAAACTGTAGTCACTCATAAAATACAAGGCAGGGATAAACTAGATGGCATAAAACTCCTAAACTCTGTTTAAAGTCAGTTCTCCACAACAGGCTGGGCTACCCTGAGGTCAAAAGCCAGCTAAAACTGTACAGAGAACTGACAAAAACAGAGTAGAGAAAAGGCCACTATAACTATAGAGATCGATAGGAAAACTGAGGAGAGCCCTCACCACAAGTGATCTCTATGACTGCCCAACTCAAAGTGATGAAATCTGATGAAGTCAGATAAAACAAGATGGAGTCTCCCTCCAAAATGGCCACCAGCCAATAAAAAGGCTCCTAACAGTAGGAAAAGGCGGGAAACACAGAGCTTGGCTCCCATTGGCTGAGCTACTGGCCCCCTAAGTTGTAATAAAAAACAAAATGGCCTCTCAGGGCCCAAGCTGGCCCAAACCTGGCTAAGGCCAAACAAGTTTAAAGTGTAAAACATAAATAAAGATCAAGTAATCCTGAAAGGTAAGACAGACATATTATACAATCAGTATACTACAAGTAAAAAACCTTAGATCATCTCCCCTGAGCCAGGGAAGGACAGGAGAGGTGGTGCAGGGGGCTCCCGATCGTCTGGAGAACTCGCCGACTCGGCGCGCTACACCCCCCCCCTCCTTGCACCAATGCGTCCTCACATTGGTACACGTCAGTACATCTCGGTACAACTTACAAAATCCTTAAGGTTACATGAAAAGTTCAGTTTCACAAGTTCAGTACAGAACTCTCACACTACATGAAAATGCACATAAAATTCTCCATGCTAAATAAAGTCTCTTGTCCTTAATATCCTTAAGCTGCTTGGATTGTCCTTAGTTTTCCTCCATTAAGCTCCTGTCAAAGTCACAGCACAGTGCATCATATCACATCGTCCCTTGATCATCCCAAAACTCACTACTTAGTGATCTACAAACACGAAATGGGCTACGCAAACCTCTGCATAACAGCAATATCATCAACCAGTCTATCAGAACATGTAAGCCTCCCAGCAACAGTGTTGTAAATCTAGGATCCAGCTTAGAGGGCCACTCCCTCTCCATCCTGGATAGTGAATCTCTCACCAATCCCTCCGGAACATGCATGTAAGCCTCCCAGCAACAGTACCCCTGTTGTAAATCTGGAATCCAGCTTGAGGGTAACCCCCCTCTCCATCCTGGGTAGTGAACCACTCACCAATCCCCCAGGAACATGCACGCAAGCCTCCCAGCAACAGTAACCCTGTTGTAAATCTGGAATCCGGCTTGAGGGTAACCCCCTCTCCATCCTGGGTAGTGAACCGCCCACCAATCCCTCTGGAACATGTTGACTTACCAGGTAACAGTACCCCTGTCAGTCCTGGTCCAGTTCAAGGGGTCACTCCCCTTCCTGATCTGGTCATGAACAACCAACTGCCTACAGGTCACGTGAGCTTCCTAGACAACAGACCCTCTGTTAGAAATTCTAGGCACAACTCTTTAAAGCCAACCATTTCACATTTGAGCACCTTTTGTAAGGGCATATCATTCCTTTGATAAGCAGACAATCTCAAAGTCGTCAAAACACATCTTCAGTAACAACTAATAAAGGCATTGAAAGCAATTTCAAGGAACTCCACCTTAAACATAGGCCTTCCAATACACCAAATCTGATTGATTTCACCTTCCCTAGGTTACTCTCCCATCAGACATTAAGCACATTCAAATAGTACATAACCAGCACCCCGCTGGTGATGAGCTTTCACCTAGCTCATTCTTCAAAAATAGTCAGGAATCCACCTGATACCATAAGACACAAGAGCTTTCACCTAACTCATTACTCAAAATAGTCAGGAATCCACCTGAAACCATGGGACAGAGGAGCTTTCACCTAGTTCATTCTTCCAAAAATAATTACTGTGTCTGCACACTTTCACTGTCAATATTGTCATAAGTACCATATGCCATGGCAGAATCAACAGCATCTCTAAGGGTAGCAGGTTTGAAGGCATGGACGTGCCTTTTCATCCCATTTTCACGCAACCCTTTCACAAAGATGTCAATTAACAACAGCTCATTCGGTGTTTCACCCGGTAAGGCACGCTTGGCAAGTCTGCGCAAGTCGTTGGCATATGCTGCCAAAGTCTCATCAGCCCGCAAGACATGGTTCAAAAGCTTAGAGGTAAACTGAGCCTCTCGACCAGGAGGTGAAAAACAATCTTCCAAAGCTTCAACTAAGTAATCAAAGTCAGTCCTCAAATGGAGGGCTACACCGGTCAGGACCTCTCGGGCATCTCGAACCAAACAGCAAGCAAGCTGCATTCCCTTCTCTTTATCAGACCACTCATTCCAGAGGGAAACTGCCCTAAAATGACCAATAAAATCATCCAAATCACTTGTCCCATCATACTTCACGGGCATAATCATTTTCTTTTGAGGCTTTGCCTTCAAAAATCTTGCTCAAAACTCAAAACGCAAGCTACTCGATTGTTGTCTACGTTATCTCAAATTCATAAAATGCGCAGACCAGAAACAGACCTACGGTGAGTTAGGTTAATCACGAAAAATCATATGGCTAACAAGTCTATCGTCGGGAGAACTCGCCGACTCGGTGCGTTACAGTATAAAACAAACTTATGGTCTGAATATATAATGATCTTATTATTTTTTACATGGCATTTGGGGCAGTGAGATAAAGGATCACCCCGCTCCAATTATTTTATATTTTATAATTTGGACCTTGTAAAAAAAAATTCTGAAGATAATGGTATTGAATTTGAGTCAAATAAGTATAATGAACCGAATCGCCTGGAAACAGGGATCTAAAAAAGATCCGAAATAGGAACAACTTACCGTGCCTGGTGGTCATGGCTGATGGGGGGCTCACGGCGGTGAGGTGGTGTGAAGTGGGCCGGGACGGGCTGGACCATTTTAAGGTGAATTTATAGCCCTTCACTACTACCCCCGCCCCACCCCCGCACCCGGCGCCCTCCACAGCCCAGCTGACGCCCGGCGATGTGCACCCTCTCCATGAACTACTTGCACTGTGCTAACCCTTTGAAACAGTTGGCGTTGTCTCAGAAGTTACACGCCGCCCTTTTCCGCTGCTGCCCGCACAGTCGGTTGAAGGGCACTAGGCCCTTCTTGGAGACGAGGCCCTGCCCGCCCACCTCATACATAGCGTCAAGGAACTGTCACCTGTGACCTATTGAAGTCGGTCAACTTAATTTTGGATACTTTCCCAGAAGTCAGCTGACTAGTGGGAGAGTGTCCACAATGAAGGTGACAGAGTGTCAACCTGTTCCTTTATATGTGGGTATAGGTTGACTTGCAACACTATAGCGGGATTCCACGTGGCGACAGATTTAAAAGGATGCATATATGCATGGGCACTGCTGGGAAACACAAGAGAATTGCACGATTGCTCACCTAATATCAAAATACATTGCTGTCTTAAAGTGATTTCATTAGATTTACCATGTTTGATAATAAATTTGTGGTTGCCCTCAGCAATAGCCAGATAATGTACAGTTTATGGGCAACACAACAACAAATCAGAACAGTTGTTGGAATCCACCCTTTAGCATTTGTCTTCTATTCGAAATAACTCACACCACTAGCTGTTTGTTGGGGTAACATCCCTGGGGAAATATGATTTAAGAGATATGGGCATGAAATCCTCCTTTGATGCTAAACCAATAAGGCAATTCCTATTCTTGACCTAATCTACGAGATAATTATATTGCATGATTTAGGGAAATATGTAAAGGGAAATGTGCACATTTCTGTTATTTTCTAAAACGCGGTTTAACAATGTTATGACCTAGATGTCTATATAGAACATAGAGTATCGTGTTTTTATGATGTCTGATCTAGAAGATACATTGTAATTCATAATTCTGCCATGAAATATTGGGAACGTTCACTGTATCGCGGATCTAGTGTGTGATACAATGACTTTGCACTGAGGCAGAAGTGAAGAATGATGGTCACCGAATGTTGTCAATAGAGACGCAAAAGTAATACTGAAACAACAAATAGTAATATTATAATGAAATGTAACCAAGCATGACAGCGTCACCTGCCCGGGTCACCTGCCTAGAGAGGCAGTTTACAATTCAGTCGCTAATAGGTTGATTAATGGACTTTCAGAAAAACTTAAACTCGTCTTGAGGTTTACAGACACATTTATCATAAAAGTCATAATTTATATTAGAATAGTGAACGTAGTGCAGTTAAAAAGTGAAAAAAGAGTGAAAAATATCAATCACTGTTGTTTAAATATAAATAACACTAAGCATGCAAAGTAAGCAGGATATGGTAGATGCCAGAGACGATGGTTCATAACCGCCCATAGGTCTGTAATTGCTTAAGGACAATTACATACATTAAGTATAGCTTTGCAATATGACACACATGCGCGATACATGGCGCATATTCGTTATTAGTCTAGACCCTTAAATTCGACAGCGCAACAGACGTTTCTTAAATTTGACACGCCGCATTGGGATAAGTGAGCGAAAACGACAGGCGACAGGGACATTTTTTTAATTTGGAAAGATATCGGAACGCCCGACCCTATCAGAGCCCAGAGTCAGTATATATATTATACATGTATCGTTTCTTCGTTCCCGTGCTGACCTCAGTGAGGTCCCTCTGCTCGGTGTTTGGTGGGAAACGAATAAGTCAAAAGTGGGGCAGTGACACAGTTTGTGTCCCCTTTATAGATCACCATCTCCAAGCATAGTCTAGTGCTGGGAAGTACTAAGGGATGTAGAGGATGGGTTCCTATGGCGCATGTCCAATTTGAGAAATGGGTATGTCGCATGTCACTGTATTTTAAAATTAATATCGATTTTAAAAACCTCCAATGTCACATCTCGAATTTAAGAAGTGCACTTTGTCGAATTAATTATTTTTATTTCCTTTCACTAGTTTATGTTCATGTTGTATGTCGAATGTAAGAAATGGCCATGTTGCCCTGTCGAATTTAAGGTTCTACAACCATGTTCTCTCATGTACCCTGGCGTGGTCTGGAGATTACACCGGACCGGGTGGATGAGGAAGGAAAGAAGATTAGGGATGCAGAGAGTATAAAGAGGTTTAGTAGAAGGAGCAGAGACAAAGGAAACCCCAGTGAAACGAAGCAGCCCTCCGGACGGTGGTGCCGCGCCGTGTGTGCCGCTGCTGGTGGGTGGTTGGAGAATCAGATAGCCCTGGATGGGGCGTCAAACGGTAGGCTTGCACTTCACAACCCGACATCTAGCCTGCATTCTGATAGGAAGTTCTGTAAAATTATAGATTTTAAAAAACACGGATGCTTGAATCAGTATAAGGCTTGTTTGAGGCGACACTTTTGCAGATTTCTGTATGTCATATTCGGGTGACCTCGTACTCCCCGTGACACACTTTTCTCATTTGACCACGCTCCAGTTCATAGCTCTAGTTAATTGCTTCTTATAGTCTAGAGGATGACACGACAATATGGCTATCCCACATGTGTACGTCCCGGGGTTGGACAAAAACATCATTATAAATCATCAGTCTCCACTTGAATAGACACTACCTATAATTGTTTTTTTACCACAAAGTATACTGACTTCTTAAATCTGATTATTTGATATAATATTATTTACAGATGTGTCAACCAATCAAATTGCAGTATTCCAAAGGAATAAAGGGTTGAACATTATCGGTAGGGCTGAAAAACTTAAGCGTTGGTTCCTATGGGAAAAAATGTTGTATTTGGCTGCATTTCACAACTTTGAAAAAGAAAATCGGGGTACAGAATTGTTTATTCTGTCAGGGACTGCGCTTAGAGGATAACCAATGAGGCAATTGTAATGATATTTGATTGTAAACTTTTATTTAGATGTAAAGTGGGATGGGCTTATTATGGTAAAGACCAGGAATACGACATCTTAAAGCAATAACCATACCATAATATACCTTTGATGGTTGGTTAGTTTTTGGGGTTTTACATCTTATCGACATCTATGGTCATATCACAGTGAGAAGAAGGTCTTGACAATTCTGTCTGTTTGATGATTGCATCTATGAAATGATCATATCTATGAGAAGGTAGAGACCATACCCCTACACTTTTACCGAGGCAGGTGTTCTTTAATGTGCAGGGTCCCATAGGCAGGGCCCTACACACAACAGCCGGTGGCCCTCTAGGAGCCTTTGGTAACCCAGTTTTTGCCACTGGGAGACATGTAGAGGGGAGTAGCAACCAGTCCACACCAGCCCAGGATTGAACCTGGGCCCCCCGCACTACAGGCGGACATGCTAACAACTACACCACCACACATGCCTATATATATACCTTTGTTTCTTTTATGGAACTTTGTACCAGAAATAAGTAAGATTTTGACATTCCATCTCAAGAGGTTTTTCATATACATGTAATTATGATGACAACCACTTTTTACCAAAAGCCGATATTACTCAAATATAGGGTATATAGTATGAGCTTCCCTCATTGTAGGACACACACCTACCATTTAATTGTGATGACAACAACTTTTTACCCCTTTCAAAGCCGATATTTCTTAGATAGGGTATACAGTAAGAGCATCCCTAATTGTAGGGCACATGCCTACTCATATTGGCCTTGTTGAATTACAGTTACAATTACATTTGCTCACATGGGCATCACATGAACCCTGCCCATATTAGACAGATTGGCACTATGATATTTTCGGAAATACCAAGGTTATCCGACAAAATATTCCCTCATTGATCCTTCATAAAACCTATAGGCTATGACCCCCGACATCTTAGTACTAGATTATAAGAGGTTGAACTCAGATTCTATGAAAGATTAATATTAGTGGTGCCCATATTTTCTACTATCCCAATATTACCCCTCCTTACCTTACACTTAGACATGATTTGTTTAAATTGGATATGCGAGATGTGGCGGAGTGACGTGAACCGAAAAATAAACGATCAAACATTTTTGTTCTTTTAAGACTTGAAAATGAATTGTAATAACAAGCAACGATGCCATATCTTAACTCAATGTGTAAAAAGGACAGCGACTGTCCGCACCCCATCTTCACAAGTCAAGTCTTTACCGCCACTACCACTCTGCTAATCCTACCTACTCCAGTTCAGCCCTGGTAATACCTGGTATAACCAAGGGGCTGATATACCTCATTTTTTCTATGTCAACCACGATATACACTGTACATTATATATATATATATATAATATTATATATATATGTATGTATATATATATAAATTATGTATAACAATAATCGATAGACAGCAGTGCGCATATCATGACTGACGACTATCTTATTTTCAAATCTAACATACAAACTATTTATTTCACATTATATATATATATATATATATATATATATATGATTCTCCTTATTGTAAATGACTATATGATTTCGCATCTACAAAACTCTTCATTTCACGCATATCTTGTTATTTATTTTCAGGTCTAAGGACCGCTTGAAGGAGCCATGGAGGAGCCTGACCCCAACTTTGACCTTGTGTCCTCGCTGAACCTGAGGTGTTTCACCTTTGCCCTTCATCAGCTCCTCCCGGCGGCCAGGCTGGAGGAGGAGATGAGGCACACGGAGAGCAAACTCACCAACTCTCCCAACGCCGCCTACTTCAAGCAGATGCTGTTCTCGGGCAGCATGGCAGAGGGCCTGTCGGTGCCGCTGGTGGCACGCAAGGACGACGTGCAGGTGCAGGAGATCGTTGAGGCCGACGTGGACCTGATGATGGAGGTGAACTTGGGTCTGGTGGTCGGTCCACAGGAGGTCCCCCACCGACAGGACCTGGTGCTGGAGGCCCGCCCGGACCTGCCCGGCTACGTGAGGCTGGAGATGGTGGACCCAGCCATGTGGAGGCCCCAGGACATGGTGACCCTGGAGGGGAGGCACTACCTGAGCTCTGTTACCTGGAAACAGTTCGTCCTGGACTCACAACTAAAGGAGAATGCTGCCCGGGAGAAGCCGGCGACCTCGGTCATCTCAGGCCCTGCCGTCAAGACCAACACACGGGAGGTGGCAGGGGTGATGCGCCACCTGGACCAGGAGTGGGACCTGGTGCTCTGTCTGCGCGTCCTCCAGTGGCCGGCCGAGGCCGGCCGAGGCCCGGGAGTGGGAGGTCCGTCCCCGGCCCTGCGGCTGGCCCCCGACCCAGGTGAGGACGGCCCTGGTGACGGCCGGCTGTCACCTGGTGTGTCTGGGCCACCCCCAGGACGTCCGCCCAGACGTGCTCTTCAGACTGTCCTTCTCACAGGCCGAGAAGACCCTGGCCCTGGGGCTGACCTCGACCCAGCGCCAGGCCTACGTGCTGCTTAAGATGCTGCGGACTAAGACCTTCAGGGAGCCCAAGGTGCTCTCCTCCTACTACCTCAAGAATGTGCTCTTCTGGACGTGTGAGCAGGTGGGTGCCGACCTGTGGACCCCCGACCAGCTCGGCACCTGTCTGCTCCTGCTGCTCGACAAACTCCTGTTCTTCTTGTCCAACCACAACATTCCCCATTACTTTGTGAGGACCAATAACCTCATCAGGTACGTGTCCCGGGACCATGTCAATGAGGTGTGTAGGAAGGTGGCCGCTGCTCGGAAAGCCCCCCTCAGACATTTACTCCAGTTCAACAAGGAGCTCAAGTTCAACTGGGGCCCTTTCTACACCCACCTGGAGACCGTCCTGTCCCCGGTGCTGGAGGCGGCCGGCTGTGCCCGCGTGCCCCCCGACCTGCACCACCTGCTGGAGGCCCGCGCCCGGAGGCGGCTGGCAGGGGTGTTAGGACACTAAGTCGCAAAAGACCCTAAATCGCAAATTTGTGTGACTTTAGGTCATTTTGTGACTTAGGGTCACCCCAAGACCCTAAATCACAAAAAAATCCTTAAATGGTAAAGACACTAAATCGCAAAATTAATATTGACCCTAAGTCGCAAAATTCTAGTCACAACCCGGTGCATACAACCAAAGAGAGTAGAAGGGACCTGCCACCCTAGTGACATGTGACAATACACTTTTCTTAATTTTGACATGCGACATAGAGCTTAGTGACATGAGAAATTACTCAAAGATTCTGTGTATTATGCATGATGCATGTTTCCCTGGTTTGGCAATTGCTTAGTTTTATTCTTACAGAATTGTTTTATGCGCTGGACGTCAAGGTTACCCTTTTTTCGGGATATTACTGTGTGTGTCATTTGTTATATGATATGTGTATAGGCCTAATGATAATTTTACTGGTGTTTTGTTATTGTCAGTTCTATTATTCATTTGTTATTTTAATTAATTCTCCTATTTCAGGAACCTGATTTTGTGTACTATGCATGGTGCATGTTTGTTTATTATCCCTGCTCCCTATTCTCTAAAATTGTGGATCTAATTTGTATCTACAGGTCTCGCCGAAACTCCCCCCCCCCCCCCACCTCACTCCCTAGCCCCCTCGCCCGCCAGTCTGACCACTCACTCCCCCTTCCCCCTCCCCCTCCCCGACCCCCGCCGGTCCTTTGCCCCAGCGGGTCCTCCCGGGCGGCGCCACACTCCCACGTCGCTTCAGATTCCCGTGTTTAGTACACGGGGAGGAGGGAGAACAAAAGAATTCATCGGTTTCTAAATCCCGTAGAAGACCCCGCTCCCTCTCACTACTTCCCCCCGGTTTTATGGCACCTTCAAAGGGTCATTCCGGGAGGACGGGGAGAGGATGGGGGAGGGTGGGTAGGGAGGGGCTAGGAGGGTGGGGGATAGAGCGGGGGTAGGGCGGGAAGAACACTGGGGGAGAGGACGGGAATGGGGTGGAAGAACTGATATAATGTTAGCAACACATCAAATTTTAAACAAAAGTAATAACCAAATCATAAGAATCAATACAATAATGTAGCTTAGTTAGAAATTCCCAAAATGGGGGAAACCCTGGCCAAAATCGTTAAAACATATGTGTTTTCATCAACATTACACCAGCGAGAATGCAAATAAACATATACTTGGTTATGAAAACAAAATTTAAAATGTATGAATGGGTCATGGGGTATCAACAGTTAATGCAAATGAAAAGAATCTTGACAAGCCAAATAACAGCAAAGCGGAAAACTGGTATAAAGACTGGTGTATACCCTGACCCTGAAAACAAGTATAAAATAAGGAGGAGAACGACTTCAGATATGTAGATAATCAGGAACTGTGCGTCCTGTTAACGAGATACACAATATTCACAATATTGTAAGGGAAATATGGTCCTCGGGTCACACTGAAACTGGAAATAAATATTCAAACAGATGTAATTAATGCCTTGCAATTAACAAAACTCACATCGAAATGGAAAAATTACACTCATGGAATTAGATAATGTGGTGATACATGTATGGTTGAATACAGCCAAAATCAAAAGGATATAGGAATATTGCAGTCGATCTTGTAGCAGGTCCTCTCTCCATGGTGTCTGCAGCTGTATGACCAGTCCAGGAGGACCTGCACCTTATATACCCCTCCGCTCACAGTTTATGACTGTTCTCCCTTAACACAGCCGGTCAGGACCCCTCAGATCTTTGATTGCCCCCATGTACTAAATAAGATAGGGCCCTGGGTGATGTTTCTATAACAATTATCACCCCGAATAATTGTCATAGAAACCCCACCCAGGGCCTTATCCTATACAATGATCACACGGGAATCTGAAGCGAGAAAGGAGTTTGGGGCAGTGCCTTTGAAGGTACCATAAACTGATAAAACCCGGGAGGAGAGAGGCGGGATATACGGGATTTAGTTCCCGGGTAATGCTGACTTCAGATTCGCCGAATTCAAATATCATGATCTAATCGCATGTATGCTATTATTGTGAGCACAGGGTTGATTAGTCAAGTCTGTTGGTTGTTTACACCCCTTCACTAACTTGTTGAGGGTCCCCCCCCCCCCGTCCAGCTCTGGCTGGACACAGGGCCTGTGTGATGTCACTATATGTAGGTTTGGACGTCACATGTGAAGGGCCCGACCCAGCAGGGTCCCTGGTGTAGCCGGTTGTCAGGGTGTGAATTAGATAAATAGCCCGTGATAAGGGCTGAGAGCCCTTCAGAAGATCTCTCTTCCGTCTATACTCCTTGATTATACCAACACTTTTCAATACGGCTCTTTTGAATTTTGGCAATCCGTGTCCGATGAGCGCCCCCAGCGGTGATTACCACTGCAGGAGCGGACAACTTGTGAGGGCCGGTGGTGGGACCCCTCCAGCAGCTGGACATCTGCACGAGGAGGGGGGTGTTGGAGGGGGGGGGGGGGGGGGGGCAAGGGCAAGGTTGGCGGGGAGTCACTCACTGGGGGCAGCTCCCAAGCGTGTGTGTATCACACAGATCGGGAAAACCCAGGTTAAGATTATTTTCACGGGAAGGCGTTGATATCTGGGTTTTCAATTCTATTTTGTTGTAGCTCTGTGTTGGTACAAGTATTGATATGAAATATTTCGAAATATTAGACCCCCCCCCCCGGATCTGCCCCTGCGTCTTGGTCTTATTATGATTGGGAAAAATGACAGAGGCCTTTAAAATAGTTGACTAACATTCATAAATGACTAACATTCATAAATTAATATTGTTAAACTTCTTAGGCACTTATAGTTCATATGGTTTGATCATTTATCATATATTTAAAGCAGTAAATAGCAAGTTCATATTATTTTATTTTTAATTTTGAATACCTACACCTCTCAACTTGATCGAAAACCAGGGTTAAAATGGATTATTTTCACCATCAAGAAAAAACAGAAATATCTCAATATCAAATATAAATCTTGAAAATTTATAAAAACGTCATCACTTGCTATCTTTGTTCTTTTAACCTTCCAAATGAGAAATATTAACGCAGGGTTATAGAATATTCGTTATTTCATAATGACACTAGCGACATGGCCTTTTCCTTAGTGACAGGGGACGTGGTCATTTCTTAAATCCGACATGCGACATGGGTACCCCCCCCCATCTAGGGCCCCGTTCTTCTTATATTAGTATTACGGCATCCAGTGCCGAGTCAGCGTCTCACCAGGGCAGCACACTGTGAACGCACCCCTCAGCAGCTCTAACTATGCATGTGCGGCTAACCAGCATGTATTATTGAATTTTGTTAGTTAGGATCCATTTTGCGATTTAGTGTCCTCTAATGGCCCTAAGTGGTTAAATGTTTTGACACTTAAGGCTTTTGCGAGTTAGTGTCTTGAGGGTGGCACTAAGTCACACAAAATAATATTTTGCGACTTAGGGGCATTGTGCGACTTAGTGTCCTAACACAGGGGCCTTCCTGGAGGAAACCGTGGAGGTAGAGAAAGAAGTGTTCAGCACCAACATGCAGGGCCCGGAGTCCGACCTGTGTTACCAGTCCGTGAACAAGAGGTACGACATGGCCGTGGATGTCCTCAGCGAGAACTGCCGCCTCCAGCGGGCCCTGGGAGGGCACCTCCGGCCGCTGGAACACTTCCTGCTCGACTTCCTGGACGACCTGAACAGTTACGCAGTACTGACAAGCTTTCTCATCCATCTTCTGAAGCGTTTTGAATATTCGGATTACGTGCCTCTGTTCTACAACTACTTAGCTGGTGTTTACCACCGGGTTATGTATAAAGAGAATGATGAAAAGGAAAAGAAGGAACTCCGGAAAAACGCCTACATGAGTTATCGGAGAGCCCTTGAACACCCTAAGTGTACAAGCTGGGTGTACGTAGAATTCGCCCACTTTCTTTGTCAGACAAAACAGTATGGAGAGGCTATAGTCCCTTTACAGAAGGCTCTAGAGAAGGGGGTCTCAAACAGAGAGAACAGACACAACCTTAAATACAAAGAGCACCACTCGAATATCGTCTGTGACGACATACAGTACGTCCTGAAATACAGGCCTGAGTTTGTGGTGACGTCATCAGTTTTGGACTACTTCCTGTTGGTGAAGTGTCATCTGATTGGCGGAGAGGCGGTGCACGTGAAGCACGTCATGTACCGCTTCCGGCTGGAGTGCGGGGCGCTGGAGGGTGACGAGGGGGTGGACCCTGGAGTAAAGGCCAACGCCTACTACCTGATGGCCTGTGCCTGCTACCAGGACAGACGCTGGGCCACGGGCGTCAAGAACGCCGACCACGCCCTGGGCCACGTTGCCGACCACGTGGGTGCCAGATGGATGAAACACTGGTGTACAAGACGGAAAACGGAGGACTCAGAGTGACAGATCAGTTCAGTCACGGAGGGCAGGGCAGGGTGACTTACGGACTAAATTAGAGTCAAGCAGGGAATGGCGGGGTGACTTATAGGACTAAAGAACAGACAAGGTGGGAATTGCGGGTGACTAAAGCCCCATAAACCACTCTCACTCGGATTTCCTTTGTTCTAGCAGTGCATTCTCAGGTGATAATGCACTGCTACTGTGATGATGCACTGGTGGCCTCAGATAATGCACTGGTTCTCTGAAATAATGCACAGTTGCTGATTTGTTGTTCAAATTTTCTGCCAAGAACACCCAATTTTGAATTTATGAAAAGTTTAACATGATGTGCAGAGCCCAGCATTGAACCATAGACATAGAAGTCCAGTCAGTTTTACCTTTTATCCATTGTTGATTCATTTAGTCTGTTCTGACCCAGATTTACCCTTTCATTGAGTTTGGGTGACTAGTGAGGTGGGATGTAATTACAGTCTATGACTGTACACTCAGTAGGCAATCAACACCCCTTCCACCCCTCTCCTCTCCCCCTCCACCCCTCTCCTCCCCCTCTGCTGGCAAGGAGCTTCACTCTGCCACATTGACACCTCAGGTCCTAGAGTGATCACAGGGTATTACTTCTAGTGGGGAGGGTGATTCGCTGCAGAGTGGAGGAGCACCGGTCAGAGCACAGGTGGGGGCTCTTGATGGGGGGATCCAAATGTTGCATGTCAAATTTAAGAAATGCTAATGTCACATGTCATTGTCACTTACCTTTTTCTTATGTTGCGTTGGAATTTAAAAAATACTTATGACCCTTTTGACTTTATTTATAAAGCCTATTTCATTTTTACTAGGGCATGTGTAACTCTGTTGAATTTAAGAAAATGCCCATTGCGTATTTAGTGGTCTAGGGCCATCCACTAGGGTCATACAGTGAACTTTTATATCAATGAACATGAATTAAGTAGTGGATTCAAAAGTTCATAAGGTATCAAAGGACATAAGATACTTTCTCTTGTGGTTTATGTCAGATAATGGACTCGTAGTAGTGCATGGGGTGGAATAATGCACTCGCCCTGCGGGCTCGTGCATTATTCCACCCAATGCACTACTACTCGTCCATTATCCTACACATACCCCCAAGGCAATAGACCTGTCCACTTTAGGATGCATTGCCGGCATGATACAGAGGTCGGACATGATTGCAGTTTTTGCAAAGTCAACAACTGACGCAAATCTGAATGAATGAGTTAGTACTTGTGTTTTCTAAGTCAATAAGGTGTTGATAAATGAGAATGAATTATTATTTTCTCTCAGTTAGGTAATTACCTCCATTTCAGATGAACAAAATAAAGTATGTTTTTGTGATTTTAGGGTTGGACATTGTGGGCAAAGCTGAAAAGCTTTTTTTTTTTTTTTTTTTTTTTATCAATTATTATCACATAATTACATGTGCTTTTCATGACGTATTATAACAACAACGAAACAAATTATATATTAACAACAATGCTAGGCCAATACAGCCTTAATATAAATACAAGTAACTATAATTACACGATATTACCATGATTATTTTCGTGCAATTTGTTGATGCAACAAATACAATTCGTTCAACATATTTGAAGTCAGAGCATTAGTAAATTCCTTCCTATCCTTTTGCCGTTGTATATCATATGGTAATAACTTCCAATATGAATATGCACAGTACTTTGTATTCCGCCTTTCTACCTCCAATATTGGTTTATCCAATTTTACCTCCCTACCTTGCTCACTACGTAAATGTCTTAGATTTTCCACCATTGGTTATTCTATATCACCATGATTCACTATATCAAAAATCATGAGAAGTAAACGTCTTAATCTTCGTATATATAAAAGTTCCACCTTACAAAATTTGTGCACCATATTTTCATCATCACTAGTTATTGGTTTACCCTCAAATACGTAATTACAAACAATTTTCAATCCTCTAAATTGAAGGGCTTGTAAACTGTCTATCAGGTATTTTCCACCTCCATCTATTAGTACATCTAGATAATCAAAAAAAAGGTTGTACCATTAATTTTGTTTATATACCAGTTATGCAGCAAAGGTTAACATGTAACGAATTTTACTAAACATTGTGCCCTATGGGAAAATTGTACTGACGCGGATGGCCAGTCCATGCTGTATTAGCTTAGGGAGGAGTCTATGTATGATGTACCATACTAAAGGGGCGCATAAAGCCTGCGCTCAGTCAGAGTTAAGCTGAACGTTGTTGTGAGTAACCATCCTGGAAAGGTTGTTTCTTAGAAGCTGAGTCCTTGATTTGGAATAGAAGCTGATAGACTGTATAGAAAGGCAGGAGCGTTGACTGAGTGTGTTTGAGGGGATTCCATCCTTGGAGCTGTTCATTGTCAATTGAGATCTTGTCATGGAACTACAATACGCAGGAAATAAATCAAGAACATCTTTTCATGGGAGTGTTACGTCTTACATGATGTGGAACTATGATTATGTATTGGACGACAGCAGTTGAACGAGATGGAGACTGCTATAGGAGCTCCATAAGAAAAAGCAACTAATTAGGCACACCTGACATTAACAGATAATTAACTCTCTATAGTTCAAAATGCCATTTTTGCTTTCCAGTCCTACATCTTTATATTTAACATCATATTGAAAGTAAAAGATTATCAAGTTTAGTTTTGGGTAGTACTTCTAGGAAAATTACTGTGAATCAAGTATGATGAAAATTTTTCTTAAAATGTTGATATCATAGAAATAAGGGATTGGCTAGCTGGCAAAGCGGACAGGTCTATTTTGGCCTTGGCGTTCATTTTTTCCCCTGATTGCCCATAAGTATGGTGTATTGAAATATACATGTTTGATCTGAATCGCTGGGAAAATCCCCCTGATTGCCCATTAGTATGGTGTATTGAAATATACATGTTTGATCTGAATCACTGGGAAAATCACCCAGTGATTCGCCCAGCGATTTTATCAAAACTGTTCATTTCAATGGCAAGGTGATATATATGACTAAATTACAGTTAAGGTGGGAATGGTTGGGTGACATACAGGACTAGAGGACAGTTAAGGTTGGAATGGCGGGTGACTTACAGGACTAGAGAACAAACAAGGTGGGAATGGCAGGTGACATACCGGACTAGAGAACAAATAAGGTGGGAATGGCGGGTGACATACAGGACTAGAGAACAAACAAGGAGAGAATGGCGGGTGACATACAGGACTAGAGAACAAATAAGGTGGGAATGGCGGGTGACATACAGGACTAGAGAACAAACAAGGTTGGGATGGCGGGTGACTTACAGGACTAGAGAACAAACAAGGTGGGAATGGCGGGTGACATACAGGACTAGAGAACAAATAATGTGGGAATGGCGGGTGACATACAGGACTAGAGAACAAACAAGGAGAGAATGGCTGGTGACATACAGGACTAGAGAACAAACAAAGTGGGAATGGCGGGGTGACATACAGGACTACAGGACAGTTAAGGGGGGAATGGCAGGTGACTTACAGGACCAGACTGGCGGAAAGAAAAGGAGACCCTGAGCGTGCATGCATGTGTAGTGGGGGGGGGGGGGGGGGGGGCTTGTCTTTTCTGCACTCAACAATAGACAGGGGGCAGGGGTGTGATTCGCTCTAGAGGTTATAATTTCCAGTTGCTTATAATTTAATTGAAATGGTGACATCGAACTGTTATGGTTTTATATTTTGCATGAATTTGTTTATAACGGTTATAGTTCTTCATTATTCATATCTCATCATGTCCCAGATTGATTCTGGGACAATCACCCATGGGACAACTACCCCTGGGAAAACTACCCTGGGGACAACTACCCCTAGGACAACTACCTCTCATGACTATTACCCTCTAGGACTATTACCCTCATAGGACAACTACCCCTGGGACAGCTACCCCTTAGGACAATTACCCCTTAGGACAATTACCCCTATGGGCAAGACAACTACCCCTATAGGACAACTATCCCTGTAGGACAACTACACCTCTACATAGGACAATTACCCCTATAGGTAGGAAAATTACCCATTTAGGACAATTACCCCTACAGATAGGACAACTACCCCCAATGGTAGGACAACTACCCCTATGATAGGACAACTACCCCCCTTGATAGGACAATTACCCACATTGGTAGGACCTGCCCTGGGTGTGGAGGGCTGGTCAAAGGAGGGGGAAGGCCATGAGGAGCTGCCCTGGGTGTCCAGAGAAAGAGGGTAGTCGTCTTATCATAGGATTAGTTGTCCTACCAATGGGTGTAGTTGTTCTATCAATGGGGGTAGTCGTCCTACTAAAGGGGGTAATTGTCCTATCCAGGGGGGTAGTTGTCCTACTAAAGGGGGTAATTGTCCTATCCAGAGGGGTAGTTATCCTACTAAAGGGGGTAATTGTCCTATCCAGGGTGGTAGTTGTCCTACCAATGGGGGTAATTGTCCTATGTAGAGGGTAGTTGTCCTACAGGGTTAGTTGTCTTATAGGGGTAGTTGTCCTATCCATAGGGGTAGTTGTCCTAAGGGGTAGTTGTCCTAAGGGGTAGTTGTCCTAGGGGGTATTTGTCCCAGGGTAATTGTCCTGTCACTGGGATCCATAATTGTCCTGTCACCGGGATCCACAATGGTGCTTTTTTTTTTATAGGATATTGGTAGATCCAAAAAAGTCTATTACAAACTAGGTCTTCTCTCATGTTATCTTAGGGGTTGGTTCTATCCTCATCTGGTTGTTCAAGTCCAAATGAATGATCACTCACTCACAGAGGTACAAGTATACCTTTATCACAAACAACACGTCATGATGGCAACTGGAGTAATATGTTCTCTTTATGATACTTCATCCTACATTATACATAATCCAATGTTTAGGTATTCACTAGTGTCATCAGTGTCTCCTGATGTTTATGTAACCATGCACTCAACACAAGGTCTTTTACTAGCCCAGACTGTCATATTACCATGACCATGGTCAGCTAATGAGTCATAACTCCTGTTTCCGATTCGTTGTTCTTCCTGTGCAACTCCTGAGTAACGTCAGACTGACAGTACTTATCACTGTCATGTCACTGCTTAATATCTCTAGAACTCTCCTATCCATATCCCTTTTTATGTCTCTCTGCTGAGAGCGGCCCGAGAGTATAGTTCTAGCCATGCCAATCACTCACTCCCTACTTAGAGGTTCAGAAGATGGATGTTTCAGACAGATGGGTTCATAATTGTGTTTGAAACTAAACTGTATCAAAAGTACATTACAAACTACCTCAACTCCTTTGCTAATTGATTTTCTATTCTAAGAAACCTATCTATTTTCTGCTATGGTGGTTTACCCCGGGTGGTTTACCTATTCTTTTTTTGACAGACAGTCTTATGACAGACAGTGACACTAAGCTGATTTTGACTGTTGTTTCATTTATGAAACCATTCCATCTTTCCTCACATCTTTGTTTCCTAACCTATCATTCTTTCTATGTTATTTGATTATCTGGGTCACCCCTCCTTAGTATAGTAATGGCTAAAACATATGACATAAACTTAGCTGATACATATTTTATTGCAAAAACTCGATTTTCATAATTATTTTTCAACTTGAATGTATCAATTGATATCATACATAAAACTACAACATTTGAAATGTGTATTCTTATGTAATATACTGTGACGTTCCTCGGTAGGTCGGGGTTTCCGATTCCTACAGCAGAGGGACGTGGGAATTGTTTCGGGTCTCGGACGGACGGAGAATCCGGGCAAGGAACCGAGATGTGATGTTTTGGAGTCGTGCCCCGCGCACGAGGGGGGTTGAACGAGTCGGTTGGGAATCGGTGCTCGTCGACGGGCGGAGGACTGCGGGGGAGGGAAAATATGGTAGGGGTAGGGGGAAGTCGTAGGTTTATCTCTCTCTCTAATGCCGGTGTTCGCTCTTACGGACGGTCCACCCGGGGTTTCGGTCCACGGGGCTGCTGGGCCGACGGTCGCCTATTGTTTGGTAGCGTGGGGCCGAGCCAGTCGCGCCGTCGTTCCCCTGGATTCCGGGTCTCCGTTCCTGGTTTCGGGCCTTCGTGCCATTCCGGGCCTGCGTTTCCGGGACTCCATCTGGGCCAGTTTCGGGCCTTCGTGCCCTACTTCGGTCCTTCGTTCCTTACTTTCGTTCCTCGGGCCTTCGGGCCCCCGTCCTAAGTTTCCGCCTAATTCTCTCGAACTTCTACTATTTTACCCAAACTTCTAGTTAATTAACTCGTATCGGCTCATCTCAGCAGTTGTTTAAGGGAAGAAGACACGTGTAGACACAAGGAGAACTGTGAAAGAACTCGTTTATTCGGGCCTCACCGCCCCTTTTTATACTCTAGTGGTCAGCCCTGATTGGCTGGTTTTGGTCACGTGGTTACAATTATTGACGTCACTTCCAGTTTACATTATCACTTCCGGTCTACATATCACTTCCGGTTTATATTTCTCGGGACCTTTCGGGTTTCGGGCCTTTACACTTTCGGGCCTTTACACTTTCGGGCCTCTTACATTTTCGGGCCTCTTTCAGGCCTTTCGGGTTTCGGGCTTTTACACTTTCGGGCCTTTACACTTTTGGGCCTCTTACATTTTCGGGCCTCTTTCGGGCCTTTCGGGTTTCGGGTTTCGGGCTTTTACACTTTCGGGCCTTTACACTTTCGGGCCTCTTATAACATATATACTTTACTTTTGTCATATTACCTTACTTCTCTTATTTTGGTCTTTTACCTATCTGATGAATAGACATTCATCACAATACTAAGGGAAGTGTTCCTTAACTTTTTATATAGATTCTATAAAATGTAGAAAAGGGTTTTAAAAATGTATACAAAGTTACCCTTTTTTATCAAATTAACTAGAACCTTTTTTTTTATAGATAAAAACAAACTGAGACATGCTGGCCTCGAATCAATGTGCCAAACTGTGACCCAACACACAGAAAGGATGCTCTGAGGGGGTTATATCTAAAGCTCTATGGCTAATACTACTGGAGATATGGGTAGATTTGTGAAATATTAGAATAAAAATGTCTTAAACCACCTGTTTTGTGTACTATTCAGTATAACAATGGCGACTGAAAACTAGTCACCTACTTTCCAATTTATGTTTCTATCATTTTAAATCTATAGTACAATTGTGACAGGCCATGCTGTACCAAGATCGGCCATCTTGGAAGATCAGGGAACTTTTCCTGAAAGATAAGCTTTGGAATAAAACTTGAAAAAAAAAGAAGAAAATTAATGTTTGGTTACCATGGAAACAACAACATGTTGCAGATTTTGTCAAAAATTATAACCCATTTGGAAAAAATGACTTCAATATATTATCAGTCCAAACTAAAGTAGATAATCTTTTCTAGATCAAAAGTTATATGCACAATAGCTTTTTAAACCTTTTTGCTAATTTGTTGGGAAATTCTATTTTATTACTAAACATTTAGATAAGTATTCAATATCTGGGCTTTTTGAGTGAGTGAGTAATGGACGCTTTCGACAACTAAGGTCATATGGATGCTTTCAACAACTAAGGTCATATTTATGGCGATCTGGGCATTTTGTCATTTTCAGGAAGTGTACTGACGCAGATGGTCAGTCCATGCTCTGTAAGCTTAGCGTAGTGTTTATACCAGCGCACCCCTTAGCTGTAACTCCTTGTCAAATGTCTTGGAGTAAGGAGGAGTCTAGGTTATGATGTGTATAGTATCACCATACATAAGGGCTTTTATTGCTGGTGCTCAGTCAGAGTTAGCTGAACGTTGTTGTGAGTAAACATCCTGGAAAGGTTGGGTTCTAGAAGCTGAGTCCTGGAATTGGAACAGAACCTGATAGTGTTACAAAGTAGCACACAACACTGATAGTTCACAGTTGTAGGTTTATTCCAATCAAGCTAGGTCTGTAAACAGGGGTACAGAGCCTAGCCACCGTAATCCACTGCCCGGAAACAAGTTGGTCTGCCGTCTCTCTCTGCCGTCTCTCTATCTCGCTGACTACCCCGGCCCGTTCTGCCACTGGGGAGACGTGTCAATGGTTTTGTTACGCTATTGTTTGTCTGCTGACGTCAAAGACTGGGATCGGACCATAGTTTCTTAGAACCTGACGTCAGGAGACCAAACCTCACGCCATCCCCAGGGTTGCCGACGATCACACCACCCCTTCTACTAGGGATCATGTGTTCAGCCAGTTTCCGGTCAGTGGTACAAACAGTGGCATAGCTCTCATTAATTACATACTCATAGTAAAAATGACACACTGTGTTACAGTGCCACCCCCCAACAAGATTTTGTCTATCATCCATTAAAGACAAAATCATGCATTAGATGAATTGCGTATATAAGGTATAACCATACAGGGTAGTACATAAACGTTGTCTCCGAAGGTAAGTATCTGGTTCTTAAAAACCATCAATATCATGAGTAATCATCATGCAAAACAGTCAAAATACACGTACATAAAGTTCAATCAATTGTTAGATATTCATCTTATTCATTGACTAGGCTCCCAATGACCTAAAGGCACTTTAGGCCTACAAATAAATCAAGTTTACTTATATGGGCATGCTAAACACAAAACACACAAATGATAGAGTAGCAAATGTAGAGTATATGGAGGAATATGTTCATTAAGACTAGCATGCACATGGAAAGGTAGATATATATATGATTATATAGTTGGATCCAAAATAATGTCTTTCCAGAGAGCGTTTCCCTCTTTCTCTGTAGAGCCATCCTATGGTGGCCAGCAAAGTATTCTGTAATGATACCTGCAACAACAAATCATTATCCATAAAACAATAAGTCTATGTCACTCATTTTCACTATAACATCACTCGTCTTCACGGTGATCTCCATTGTCACTGAAATTTCACATCGAACTGGCCAGTTCTTGTTTAAGTCACATCGCTGTATGCAGTACATTCTTCGAGTACTACCTAAGACTACTTATCTCTCCGAGATAGTGACAGTGTAGTCTTAGGCCGAGACTTTGGTCGAGCTGGAGGTCAGCTATCGCTAGCCCCCAGCTTAAAGATTGGAGCATTAGCAGTTGATAACTCCACACATATACCACTTGACAATGGAGCAGGGGCTTTGAGTTCAAGAGCATGAGCACCTAGGAGTTTCTGAGCACTGGTTTTATTAGTCTGAGCACTAGGGGGAGAGTTTTCAGCAACAATGTTTTCAGGGTCAGAGTCGCTGCTTTGGGTCAAAATAGAGTTCGGGCGACTTCCTTGTTGATCCTGTTGTCTGCGCACAGTTTTATTTGAGACTTTGTTCATTGAGGATGTTGATGGAGGGTCAGCGGAGGGTGTAGACGATCTACCACTAACACCGAGAGCACTAATCACCCGCTTCACTAGAGCATGGATAACGGCATTTCTTTTCACACATAATACTATTAATATCACAATCACTATCAGTACAATACCAGCAATTATGAAATACGGTAATTTGGAATCTGGAATGTGATAGCTCTCACTGTTCTTTGTAGCTTCCAACATGTCAATTAAATCTTCTATTGGTTTTGGTTCCATAGGGGGTAACTTTTTCAAGTCAATGTCAAGATCTAAATTATATTTCTGAATGGGTTGCCAAATAGGGAGAGCTGTTAAATTTCGTAAGATTGGCGTGGTAATGCGGGTTTCACGTACCACCTTGTATTCCGATTTCCCTTCAAAATATATTGGTAGCTCCAGTTTGTCAGCAAGAGCACGGCATCCAGATTCCAGAGTTATCACTTGAAAGGGAGGGGAAACTACAATATGTTCTTCAACTTCTGTTTTTACACAAAGCTTTCTGAGATAAAAGTTTTGATTGGTAGCAACTAACCACTGGCCTTCTGATATGTATTTTGCGAGAGGCAGTTTTAACTTGTTTGTAACACGAACCTTGCACATATCTTTAATTTTTCTTAAATCTCGTTGATACAAGGACAAAGTACAATACTGATGGCGGTTGGTCTCGTATACGGCAGATGACATAGCGCAAAAATTGATACCTGTTCTGCCACAGTTAATTTGATCATCCAGAGTTAATATGATATATTCTCGACCGTCTGTACTAATAGCGAAATTTTTAAACTCTAACTCATATTCGGCAGTGACATCGGACTTTCCGTAAGGCACCGGTAGACTAATAGCCTCTTTAATTTTAAATTTGCGAGCTACATCAAGGAGGGGTATTTCTAGAGTAATAACTAGTTGATCTTCTAGGGCCAGTGTGTCTGTTTGCAAGATTGTATAATAGTACCATGGTTTTTCCCTCGGATCACGAGGTAACATTAAACGATTTGGTATTTCAACCTCAATAGATTTTAATATCTTTACAAGTTCAGGGGCCGGTAGTAGATTGGGTGACAATTTCTGCGAGGATAGCTTAGATAGCTTCGAATGGAGGTCAGCAATTAGAGCGGTTTCAGCAGTAACAAGATCTCTTACTGAGTTTAGATTGGCTTGGTTTTGGGCATGGGATATGACAAATCTTTGAAGTGGTTCCACACGATTTGCAAGAGCGGTAAAGCTTTTGCTCCACGTGCGCACCATTTTACCCATATCATCAATTATCCTATTTATGGTGTGACGATTCTCACTCACCTCCATTCGAGTAACATTAATGAGAGACAGACTTTCTTTCAGAACATGCCTTATTACTTGTTGATTTTCTCTTAACTGGTCAACCTCACCCTTTAATTTTTGGGTTTCAAAATATGCCATACCACTAAAAATTCCTGCGGCCAAATTTAAAAATCTTTTAGGTCTAATATTTTGTCTATTTTCCCTTCTTGAATCTTCTAGTTCACTGTGTCCAACTTGTTTTAGTTCTCTAAAGTCAATCAAATTTTTAGCATGCATCTCAGACAGAGCTTCTAGTTCCCGTGATTGGCTTCTCATTATGTTGTCATAGTGACGAATCTTTGTGGCTTCTTGTGGACTTAAGGAGACCTTAGAGGCTTGAAAAACTTGTGATCTGAATAGGGGTCGCTATGTAACCGAAAGAAATAGGTTTCTGCTTCTTGACTGACATTCCTGGCTTCTGCAATGATTTTTCCTGTATATTCAACATAACTGTCATAGAGCTTGAAGTCGATGACCAGACCCACTAACCAGCGCGATCTGGTCATGTAAATTTCATTTTTGGACCGGAAGAACACATGCTCGATGCCCTCGGTAGGAGTCTGGGATCTCGCGGCGGCAGCAAAAAGTGCCAGACACCTAAAAATTAAAAGAGACAAATTTTGACTCTTCTCTTCCCTATAACATGGATGCCAAAAGATTAAGTAGTTCTTTAACTTTACCTTGCCCATCACCTCCCTGTGATCCCTCTACTTTTGATAATATGCCATTGGCGTCTAATTTCCCTGATGTTTTTCTGTTTGACTCTGGTTTACTTACTTTCTTGTTACTAAGATTATATATTCTAGTTCTTTTTGCTGCAGATGTCTCGGTTGAGCTATCACTGGCCCGGTCTCTTTTATTTAAGGTAAGGCCGGTTGACAACTCAGACTCTGAGTCTGTACTTTCCATTTCTATGTTTTCTGCTCTATTTTGAGGTTGCTCTACCTGATGTTGTGTCTCAGGAATACCTAGCCCTAATTCTATGGTAGGCCCTACTTCACCTGAAACTACTTCGAGTTCTATTGGTTCAGCAGGAGGTGCAGTGTTAGCCCTCAGACGTTCCTGTACTCTAGCGAGAGGAAGATTGTCTTCTGTGTCAAAAGACTCATCTGAAGATAACATAGTGGCTGCACTACTAGCATTTGGCAACGGCGCTGCAAGTTGCGCCTGGCGCGGTGGGCGTTCGCCATCGGGGGAAGCAGGGATCTCCCACTCCAAATTCGCTTTTCTCAAGTGGACTACGTGCACTTTTCTTTGCGTACCGGTAACAACATTTTTCACCAGGAAATTAACTGGTGATAGCTTTTCAACAACCCTGTAATAGGGCTGCCAACGTGGATCTAGTTTGCTAGTTCTTTTATGGTTAAAAAGGTATACAGGGTCACCTACCTTTAGGTCAGCATCCTTAGCCTTTCTGTTATGGTTTCTCTCCATCCGTCTTCTCGCTTTCTGGTGATGATGATGCACTGCTATCATAGCCTGGTGGTGTCTCTGTAGTATGTTCTCGTGATTCTCTTCACCCAAATAACGTCTCCGGGGTCTTAAGAGGGTATCCAAGGGTAGAAGAGGATCACGTCCTGTCATGAGATAGAATGGGGAGTGTTTGGTGGTCTCATGTTCACAGGTTCTGAGTGCCATGAGGGCTGAGGGAACCATAAGGTCCCAGGCTCGTGGGTCACTCAATTGTTTTGAAACAATGTCTCCCCAGACTCGATGTAGTCTTTCTAGCTTCCCGTTTGATTGGGGGTGGTATGGGCTAGTTCTAATTCTATATATCTTCATGACCTCACATATCTTGGTAACAACCTCGTTTATGAATTCAGTCCCGTTGTCAGACAGCAAGATTTGTGGACACCCATGTCGAGGTATTATTTCTTCCAACAGCACTCGGGCAACTGTTTGTGCTGATTTGTCTGGCACTGGATAGAACTCGGGCCAACCTGAGTACATATCGACGAAGGTAATCAGATAGCGGTTACCTTGATGGGACACAGGATAAGGACCACAAGTATCTATAGCCCACTTTTGGAGAGGAACATTGACCTCATCCATATGTTGTAATGGGGCTGTTTGTTGTTTGAGGTTTCGGGTGTTGCATTGAACACAGTTACTTACATGGTGTACCACGTCACGGTATATCCCCTTCCAGTGATACTGGTGACGGACCCGATCGTAGGTCTTATCGACACCCATATGTCCCATCTCGTCATGACAGGCTTTCAAAACTATACTCTTTAGGTGTCGTGGAACAACTAGCTTCAACCCGGCTATGGGTTCTTCAGCGATGTAGTACAGTACATTGTTTATGAGCGTGTAACGAATATCCCCAGTCAATTTTTTTAGGGTGCGATCTTTTCTTTGTTCAACCACCATGTCTAGGGGTTCATGATCAGCAGACAATACAGGTAGACTGTTGTCGTCTGTTTCTTCGTCACCATCAACACCAGTTTCGACCGGGAGTTTCCTAACAGGCACCCTGTCAGTATTGATGACGTTCATTTGTTTACCCTTTTGTCCCGGCATCCGGCTCAGAAAATCGGCTTGTACATTTTTAGGGCCAGTGATATACTCAATTGTGCAATTGTACTCAGACAATTCCATAGCCCACTTCTGTACTTTCACATTTTTAATCTCTGACCGGAATAAAAACTCAAGTGGCTTATGATCAGTTCGGACAATGAATTTCGTTCCATATAAATATGGCCGGAACTTCCTGATGGCAAAGATCATCGCGTAGGCCTCACGTTCAATGATTGGCCACCGGCTTTGAGTTGAATTGAGGGCATGCGACACGTAATGAATTGCGTGTGGACCATCTTCGTCCTCTTGGAGCAAGACAGCTCCAAGGGCAATTTCTGAGGCATCAGTATAAACTACAAAAGGTTTTGTCATATCTGGAAATCCAAGGACAGGGCGTACAGTCAATGCCTCTTTCAGGGTTTCAAAGGCCTTTTGACAATCAGAATTCCAATGGAATTCAACATTTTTCTTTGTCAACCGGCTCAGAGGTCTAGCAATGGCAGAAAACCCTGGAATATACCTTCTGTAAAACGATGTCATCCCAATATACGACCTCACTTCCTTGACAGAAGTAGGTGGTGACATCTTTTGTATTACTGAGATTTTGTCATTGCATGGAGTGATTCCATTTGGTGTCACTACATGACCCAGATATTCAATCTCATCTCTAAAAAAGCCACACTTTTTCCTTTTCAATTTCAAGTTAGCCCACCGTAGTCTGTTGAACACCGCTTGCAGGTGAACCAGGTGTTCTTCTGGAGTTTTAGACCAAATGATTATGTCATCCAAATAGGCAGTAGCAAAAGGTAGTCCCTCCAATACTTTAGACATTAATTCACTAAATATGGCAGGTGCATTTACCAAGCCAAAAGGCATTACGTTATACTCAAAAACACCCTTGTGGCATACAAATGCTGTCTTTGGTCTGTCTTCAGGGGCTACCGGGACCTGGTTATAGCCACTCCGAAGATCCAGGGTACTGAAACACTTAGATCCCCCAAGAAGTGCCAGTATGTCATCTATGTGTGGGAGGGGATAGTTATATTGGGCTGTGTGTGCATTTAACTGCCGATAGTCTACGCAAAGGCGCTGAGTGCCATCTTTTTTTCCTACTACCACAACAGGGGCAGTCCAGGGGCTTCGGCTTTGTTGAATAACACCAGCTTCCAACATTTCCTGCACTTTGTCTTCTATAAACGCTTTACGGTTTAACGGAGCACGATAGGCTTTTAATGAAATAGGTGGGTGATCCCCAACATCTATGGTCATTTCTGTCAGGTGCGTACGGCCTAACTCAAGGTCATTTTCGGCAAATAAGTCTTTGTTCTGGTCCAACAATTCATCCAAGGTCCCTGGTGTCCTTTGTCCATCTGTGACATCAATATTACTTATATGACTTACCTGTTTCTTCTGGTCTGCTTCAGTTACGTGAAGTTTGGCTTCGTCGTCCACCCGTTCTAACTTACCTATTACATTTCCTTTCTTGAATGAATAAGTACGGCCTGTGCTGTTCACTAAGGCTATGCCAAAATTTCTTCCTTTTTCTATGTAGTTTAGGGAATTTGCGAGCATCAGTCCGGGCTCATCCTTTAGGATTCCTGACTCGGCAGGCATGCATACATAATTTCCGTTCTGGTGGTGTGTATATCGTGCTCTCCTTGCCTTTATAAAAGCTGCACTCTGTGGGGCAATACACACATCCTCCACAAGCCTGACCAGAGAGGCCATTTCCTCGTCATTTTGTAGCGGTATTAAACATTCACCTACCTGTACGGTTGATTGTTCACCATTTATTATAAATCCTTCTTCTTTGATGGTGTCCCATCCAATGATCAAAGAGTGACCAATGTCGGGGGAAACTTGGAAAGTTCTAGATAACACGTAAGTCCCGATGTTTAAAGTAAGATCTACCTCACCTACCTGTTCGAGGGGCGTTTGGTCAGCTGTCACGAGTTGAATCTGGCTCTCTCTGATGGTACCTACCTGATCCATCCTTTTGATCTTATGATACAGTGCTAAAGAAATGACAGATACTTCTGCACCTGTATCCATGAGGGCCCGTGCTCGAGTGTTTCCGATCTTAATTTGTATTGATGGTTTACTGACATCAAAATAACTTACGGTTGCTACGGCCTTAATAGAAAGTTTTTGTGGGTCGAAAAGATCTTGTCTCTGTTCTTTGCCTAATTGCGTGTTATTGGATATCTTTTCCCTCTGACATTTGTTTGTGGGTGGATTTTGAAGATGGGCCCGTCCCTCTACCAGCCGGATTGGGGCGGACCCTGTGGCCCATTTCCCTGATTTGGGCTTGAAGGTTTTCGGATCCAGCAGTCCCTCCTGTAATGTCCGGTTCTGCCACAGTTATAGCAGGCCCCTCTCATTGTCGCGACCCGGTTGGGTCTTTTTCGGCATTGCATCGCTTTGTGGCCTACGTTGCCACACTGGTAACATGTCCCTTGGAACTTACCTTGCCCCGAGGGCTGGGGTACATGCGCTGTCTCTCCCGGGGTAGAGATTTCGGCTATCTCCATAGGCTCTTCTTGACGGGAGCGGGGCTGCGTGTTATCGTATCCACGATTGCGTAGGTCAAATTTGCGTGTGAGTCTTGTCTCCTGCACTGCAAGAGCTACTGCTGCAGTAAAAGTAGGAGGCCCCGTCCGCATAATTTTTCTGGCGACATAAGTTTCGCGCAGCCCGTCGACATAGATATCAATAAGTTGTTGCGCAATGAGGGGTTGTTCAAGATCGTTACCTGGAAATGCGTCAGTCGCGACGTCCAAAATGCGTTCAGCGTACCCGGTAACACTTTCGTGTGCCCCTTGTTTCGCACGACGCAGTTGTCTCATCGCATGACTCGCATCAATATGGTCGCTGAAACGCTCAGTAAGTTCGGCTTTTAGGTCTTGCCACGTAGCGTTTGGGTGGTCGGTTCGGTAGCGGAAAATGAAGTCCGCTACCACTCCTGTGGCAGACCTTGCCGCAATATTTAATTTTGAGGCATCGTCACCTCCCACCGCCTGTATGTGTCTCTCGACATCTTTGATCCAAACCTTATATTTCTTTGTCTCGCCATTGAAACGTTCGATCGTGGTCAACACCTGTGTATTAACCATATTGCCCACCAGGCGACGCAACTCTTCAACAACCTGCCCATCTTGAGCAGGTTGGGCAGCAGCAGCAGCATTGTGTGCTGCTTCTAATTGCACAATGCGTTGTTGTGCAGCCAACAATTGTTCTTGGAACTGACCTAATTGTGCAAGTAAATCTTCCATTTTGTTATGTAAGATATCTTCACACTATTCAACTTTCTATTTCCTCTAACTCAATCTATAACTCCTTACCTTTTGACTCTATATCCTATTGTTTCTTATTCACTCACTACCTCACAGTTTACCTACTCACAACATATACTTGAGAAACATTTACTTTTCTTATGTATCTAACTCTCTTCTTTCATTTTATTTAATCCCCAGAACAGCCTTTTCAGTCTCCTTAAGCCTTTACTTTCCTAGACTTAAAGCTCTTTCTATTGTGTGTATACCGATTCTATAGAGAAACCGCTCCTGACTTTTTTTACATTAAAGGTCATTTGTTTTGTCAGCACCCAGATAGGCACCCAGATAGGCACCCTGACTCAGGTTCACATCGGCCCACTGCCCTTTATCTGGCTCTCCCTATCAGTGCACAGACAGCGTTACCATTGGAGGGGAAGGCCCAGTATTAAAGGGGCCCAACATACAAACACACAGACGGTTGGTTCCATGAAACAATAGCAATCAGATTTCACCAGTTAAACTTGGTACTACACTCAAATTTTTGCCTATTTTTGTATTTGTTTCCCCAACAACTTTTAGTTTCATGCACTTCTAATAACAATTTTCATGAGGTAAATCTTAACAGAGTGAACTGACCATTGTACTACAATGTCTGTAATATGTGTATAGCAAGTTCCTAATCACCATTGTTATTTCACAATAACACTTTTTTTTCACAGTTTATATATTTCATGCATGGTTGCAAGACCAATACAGCCTTCTCAAATAGTACCGGGGGTTGTTGCTGTTTAAAGTGGAATAAAGTATCTTTGTAATCAGTTCACAGGATCCATATATGATGGGGGTTGCTTCAATAGTTATTAAAAAGTGCTACCAGTGCTCAGATTAAAATATGAGATTTATGAATGGTCCCAAAATAGTCTTTTTCGTGCTCATATGCTCAAAAGCCCTACTCACATAATGTATCGCAGCATCATCGGCTGGTCACAGGCCTGACGCCTGGATGTCGACGGTCACACGATTGTCAGCCCGGGTTGTCGTTGACAGCAGAGGGGCCGTTGAGGGAGGGCCCGCTCGGTCTGCAGGGTTGGCCGGTAACGTTGCTCCGAGCAAAGGGGATTGTTGGATAAAGTTCACAGATTTGATGGTGAAATCTGTCACCTTCCTGGTCACGGCTCCACGATCTGTGTGCTACTCTGTTACAAAGTAGCACACAACACTGATAGTTCACAGTTGTAGGTTTATTCCAATCAAGCTAGGTCTGTAAACAGGGGTACAGAGCCTAGCCACCGTAATCCACTGCCCGGAAACAAGTTGGTCTGCCGTCTCTCTCTGCCGTCTCTCTATCTCGCTGACTACCCCGGCCCGTTCTGCCACTGGGGAGACGTGTCAATGGTTTTGTTACGCTATTGTTTGTCTGCTGACGTCAAAGACTGGGATCGGACCATAGTTTCTTAGAACCTGACGTCAGGAGACCAAACCTCACGCCATCCCCAGGGTTGCCGACGATCACACCACCCCTTCTACTAGGGATCATGTGTTCAGCCAGTTTCCGGTCAGTGGTACAAACAGTGGCATAGCTCTCATTAATTACATACTCATAGTAAAAATGACACACTGTGTTACAATAGACTGTTACGTTGGTGGGAGCGTTGAGTGAGTGTGTTTGAGTGGATTCCATCCTTGGAGCTGTTCATTGTCAATTGAGATATTGTCATGGAAGTACAATAACACAGGAATAAATAAAGAACATCCTTTCACGCGAGTGTTATGTCTTACATAATACAGAGCTATTATTATGTATTAGACGAACAAGTCAAACAAGGCGGAGACTGCAATAGGAGCTAGCTATTATCCATAACTAAATCAACTGTTAAAGTGAACCTAACATTAAAGGATATATAGATTATCCTACTATAGTTCAGAAGGCCGACAGTCTTGTGTTCAACAGCCTGTAACTTCCTTGAAAATTTTCCAATTTTGATGTGCTTGGTATCATAATATCAGCTTAAAACAACCTCTTTGATGCTTAATTCGCGCATGGAGCATCCTTTCTGGATGTGGAGACATTATAACTCTCTAAGGATCACCCTAATAGTGTGAGGGGGGTGGGGTGGGGTGGGGTAGTGTAGTGGTTACCGTCCTCGCCTTGCTCGTGGGAGACCTGGGTTCGAGTCTGGGCTGTGGCTGTTACACTATCTTGCCTTGCCGTCGTTCTCACCTCCAGATTCGGTCAGCCAATTGGTGCAGTTAAAAACTGGAGTTGATCTCGATATAGCTGAAAAATTGCTGAGTAGAACTTAAACTCCAGCACATTATCACATCATCTAATAGTGTGATTATAAAGTGTCTGCCGGTTTTGCCAAAAGGCCAACTACAAGTTCATTTAAAAGGTATCCTGCAATTAATACGACATTCCGACTTAGATATAGGTGTCTGTACATTATCTCCTTTACTATTTCTTTTACCTGTCATACGTCTAAGAACAAATAATTTTTTTCGAGATACAGACTCTGTCATCAGATTGCGTGTAGATCTAAACTTAAAAAATAGTTTTAGTTTTAGGAGGTATTAAAATTATGTGATATGTATAAGTGCGTCTGTTATCTATATAGACCACCTTTGAGGGCGGGCTCTCTCGGGGATGTCTGTTCATGGTTGCGCCCACGATAAAGAATAATACGACAACACATATCTTTATGTTTTTGAATTTTATTATCCAGGTTAGTGTTAAAGGACATTGTCAAAACATTATATAGTAACACAGAAATGCCCAAGAAGATGTTGGCGATTTGTTGACATATTCGCAGTGTTTATTAATTGCTACGTAACACAAATATCAATTGCAACTGATGTATGCTGATGAGGAGGCTATGCTTTAGGAAGAATATGCACAAACCTCGAGTTATGAAGAATCATTCAGACAATAAGCGTTTGTCATAGAGCCTTTCCCTGATGAACCATCGACTTTTTACTGATTTTGTATAAATATACAAATGCTATTTTTATACTGCTCAGCAGTTTTACCGCATAATAGAGGAATATGTAAATGGTATAGCTGCGTCGTCGATACGTACACATTTAAGTAGCAAAATGTATGACATAAGTTATGTTCTCACGTCAAATTTAGAGAAATATATACAATGTACATCTTGAATGGCAAATCTTTCCTATAATTCTTATTCTTTAGTACAAAAGGTAATCACAGTCTATTGGTAATATAAGAGGACATACTGTACAATTATGTTGGCGGGTGGGCAGAGGATGTTCTGTTTAGCTATGTTGGTAGGTGGGCAGAGGATATTCTGTACAGGTAGTCGAGGGTAGGTAGTGGACGTTCTGTACATGGTTGCTTGCGGACAGAGCATGTTCTCTACAGTACAGTAGATGGGTTCAGCAGTGGCTCAAGGATCCAGGACCCCCGGTAGCTGCTTCGCAATGCTTGCCGTCCGTTGAAAGGTGGCCATCGTCCGCTTGGCTCGTTTGATGCTATCGAATGTCGGAAAATTGTCAGCCGTAGTTTCAGACGTGGGGAAAGGACGCTTTGTCCCCTTCATCTGCAATACAAAACGAGTTCAAACGAAATAAATTGGTAATAAACCTATGTCAATGTATTTGACCGATAAGATATAGAAAGGTTATAATTATATTTTCCCATTCTGTCAAATGGACGGTGATCATCACCTTGTCACCCATGCATGGGTTGCCTTATGTCCCTAGAACTCAGAAAGGTCATATTCGTACAATAAGTTCACGTATAGGCTGATTGGAGGGTTATTTACCTTCAAGAAAAAGGCTCAAAGTAAAAGGCGGAGCGCTCACCTCACCCCGAATTCCTAACTCAAAACTGCAAGTCTGTAACTATAATCTGTAAAAGTTACTGGGGTGGTGCTCTGGGTCTGTATCTTCTCTCTAGTGTTCCCAAATAGTATAGCATAACTTACAAACCAAGAGCACATCTCAAGTAAGTATCTTACAGACTTGTAAGGACTTTCCAATATTGCTTATGTCATTGAAAATCGTGTTCATGGTATAATATAATGGAAATTACATGTTTTTAAACCACAGTACTGCTCATTTACTATTTATGTATACTGTAGTATAGAATGATATAAAGGTGCATGTTAGAAAAGATGTGAAACACTTGGAATAGCAAGTAAACAAAGTTTTCACCTAGAAAATGATTTACAGATTCCTAAATGTAGATCAGTGCCTTTCTGTATCCTGATGCTCCCATTCCTATCCTCTCAGAAATTGATGTAATAATGCTCCTTACAAGTAAACTAAGCCAATAAAAGAGTGATATTGTGTTGACCCTATTTCCCTGAGACACTTTTGACAGTTTTTAGAAAAATTAAATTTTTCACAAAAAAATTCAATAACCTTTATTTTAACTTTTTCTTATAATGTAATATCAATCAAACTGTTTTGAGACTTCTGACACTTTGTAATTGAAGAATAATGCTATTTTTCACAATATTCATATGATCAACAGTCACTTACAATACCCCTAGAGGTACTGCAAAATATTCTCATACCATTTACCAATTTTGAGGGTAATTACAAGTACAAACTGCTTTTAGGAACACCTTCTGAACTTACATACTCTTTCCCTTGTAAGATTAACATTTGTAGCTATTTTCAGATATATGACATCACATTCCTGTTACTATGAAGGAAGCACATTTCCCAAACCTTTTTTCGGAACCAAAATCCAGTTTGCTGACTTGCATCTCCATTTTTTCATGTTTTTGCCATTTACAGACTCGCATTTTGACTCTAGGAACTCAGGGTCAGTGTCCTTGTTGCAAAAGTAAGTTTCCCAAGATAAAACTATATGTATAATTGAAGAGTTATAATTATATAATTTTGAGCAATACCTAAGAGGACATTTATGTATTGTAGTTTCCCATTTAAAATATTATATTATTAATAATTATGATTTTATCTAATTTATATAAATTTATTAAATTTACATAAAATATAACGTTTTTTCTGAATAATGAAATACCATACCCTTTTTTAGGTAGGACAGCATAATGGTAGTTTGAGGGCTAGACCTAGCGAATTTGGATGTAACTTCAGTCTACAGTGTCCCCTCTAAATCCGCCAGGGGGGAGTTCCATAACTTTACCACTAAAATTGTCGTTAGAAACTCTCCGTTATTGAGCCACAGCAAACGAATTGCACAGGGTTGCATATATCGTTATTCTTAATAACAGATTCGTTAAAGAATATCTTAGAACTATCCTGTGATATTAGCGAAATTAACAGCAGAAGCTCCGCTAAAATCCACCAATAGCGGAAATTTATTAACGGATTCTGCAATGCCTTGGTCTCCGTTATTCTCTTTGCAACACTTGGTCTTCGTTACAGATCTGTTATACATCCGTTAAAGTTATGCAACCCCCTCCTGTGGATGTTAACACTGCTTTAACGTAATTTTCATTCCGGAGTTACCATGCAATAAACGGTGAAACTCACGATTCTATTTAACTGGTGATGCAGACTGTTGGCCTTGGATAAAACGCCAGGCAGGACGGGCGTCATGCGGTTGCAGTACTCAGGGTGCTTTATGTAGATCTTGGGGATCAGGCTGGGAGAGAAAACGGGCATATTAAACACAGGGACACGGCTATAGTTACTACCAACTATAATGATACAGGATCTCAGATTTTCTTGACATGGAACAGTTATAAAAATGATGAAAATGTCGCTTCCATCTTCTCTGTAAAATCAAAAGAAACACCACCGCGTTTGTGCACCATCCGTTCATAGGAGCCAAAATAGACCCAAATCAGACATAAAATTGAATTATGATTAGCAGTGATTTATTAAATGAGGGAGAACATGATTGTATGTTGGTATTTCCTATCAGGAAATATAATAGCCATAAGCTATACAATAGCTATAAAATGCCCCCCTCAGAGTGTTTTTGTGTGTGCAGTGCTCTCTTACAGTAGGCAGGGTGCATATACATACAAATATAAATTAGTTTTCCTGATAATCTAGAAAGACATGTGTAATCCGCAGGTGTATTACATTGATGAGTATATAATTATTTCTAAATATTTACTAAGATCTAGATGTCGCAAAATCTGCTCTGACATGAGGTGGGAATGTTTTAGGCCCGAGAGTCCATACTTATCATTATGATTATGATTACATTTATAATACTTTCTCCACACTATATGATATGCACCTGCAATATTCTAAAAACCAGTGGGGTAATCTTGACGGATATAGCCGATAAAAACTACGTAAAAAATGGAATAGATCCCTGAACTTGTGATCGGCCCTCATTGCCTATTGCCGTCTATAAGCTAGTAATCCATGTGCAACATATCACTCTCCTCTATAATTTATATTGATAAGAAAAAATACAAATATCTATTTTTCAGGACACCAATTTCCAAAATTGCCATGGTTCAGAATCGGCTCAAAATGGCATGGTGGGTGACCCCCCAGCCAAGAAGCGACGTAACTACCACGTCGTGCGACTGTCACTTTTTGGTCGGTCTAGACCACCCATTAAAATCACGTTATTACTACGTTATTATATGGTGAGGTTTGTACATAACATTTATGCAACGTAATAATAACGTCATATTTAGGTGCAGTCTTGACTACACCAAACCAGAATGTGACAGCGACGTCCTGTTTAGGTGCAGTCTTGACTACACCAAACCAGAACGTGACAGCGACGTCCTCTTTGGGTGCAGTCTTGACTACACCAAACCTGAACGTGACAGCGACGTCCTGTTTAGGTGCAATCTTGACTACACCAAACCAGAACGTGAAACTGACGTCCTGTTTAGGTGCAGTCTTGACTACACCAAATCAGAATGTGACAGCAACGTCCTGTTTAGGTGCAGCCTTGAGTACACCAAACCAGAACGTGACAGCGACATCCTCTTTAGGTGCAGTCTTGAGTACACCAAACCTGAATGTGACAGCGACGTCCACTTTAGGTGCAGTTTTGACTACACCAAACCAGAACGTGACAGCGACGTCCTCTTTAGGTGCAGTCTTGACTACACCAAACCAGAACGTGACAGCGACGTCCTCTTTAGGTGCAGTTTTGACTACACCAAACCTGAACGTGACAGTGACGTCCTCTTTAGGTGCAGTTTTGACTACACCAAACCAGAATGTGACAGCGACGTCCTGTTTAGGTGCAGTTTTGACTACATCAAACCAGAATGTGACAGCGACGTCCTGTTTAGGTGCATTCTTGATTACACCAAACCTGAACGTGACAGTGACGTCCTCTTTAGGTGCAGTTTTGACTACACCAAACCAGAATGTGACAGCGACGTCCTGTTTAGGTGCAGTCTTGATTACACCAAACCAGAACGTGACAGCGACGTCCTGTACATGGCCCAGGGTGATTTTCAAGTAAAACAATAGAGGGAGCCACTGACATGGGTTAAAATGCTTCTGTGTAAGTTTAAAGTCGTATGCAAGCAGACAGGATTTATCATTTTATATTTTGTTTCATATTGTTTAAACAGACCCCTGCATTAAAATTAAATACAGAAAAATATATGTCTAACTATAGTTAATAAAATTCATGGCGATATAAAGGAAAGTATGATAAGGTGCATGGTGCTGCCCCTTTGTGTTTTCCAATCATGGGGGTTACCTGGCAATTACCACTGTTATTTCATCGCCATACCTGGGCAGTACCTCCACCTTCTCACACACCAATTGACGGATATGTATGTGAATTGTTGTTTAATCAAAATAAATGGCCATCTAAAAAAGAAAAAGAGAATAGGTGGACTTTTTAAGCCAGCTCTAGCCCAACCTTAATTCACTATTTCCATCTTTCATTTCATTATTGGATTTATAATGTTAGCCTATGTGAATTACTTTTTTACACATCTCCGTAATTTTAAATTTCCGAAATTTCAGGATTTTCTGGAAGTTTTCATGAATAAAACACACAATTCGACCTCCAAGTATGCTAACCTCTTCAGAACAACTGCAGCAATCTATCTTAGACTCCAGATTTCATTTTATTTCGTATTTTTTTAATGAAAGAAAGATGTAAACCTAGAACTCAAATATAGCTCGTAGCAGAGGGCCGTTAGGCCCTAGAGCAGTCCGTCAGCGAACAAGACCCTGAGACGAGGCTATCGTCTTTATACACGAGGTAAAATTGACCTCGTGCTAATCTGACACCCGACTTTTACGCGAGGTCGATTTCTATCCTCGTGCATTAGTTTCCAGATGGCGACCTCATTTATATATGGTCAAAGGGTAAGACGGTGAGAGAGGTACTTGGTTGGTCACAGGATGGGAAATAAGGGACATGTCATCAAATATCTTCAGAAAAACGGGACATTTACAAACAAAACGGGACACTTTCCCTGACTGTTAAGCACAGATGGTTGAATGTCTCTCTACTAGAAAATAAATTCGACATGCAACATTGGAACCTTCCATCTAGGGCCCCGGTCTGGTCAGGAGAAGGGGCCAGGATCTATCATTATGCTCACTTAGCCTACACACCTCAAGGTGAAGGTGTGTTTGAAGAGATGGGGGATATGTAAGTATAGGTTTACCTTAGTTCCTTGATTATTCACTATATATTTCTAACAGGTGTATAAAAGATGAGAAGAAGCTTCTTATGTTTAGTTATTGCTATAATTATTATTGTCTGATCTTTGGTGATTTTCTTCATCGTTACAATGTAACAGATATTTAAACGACATCACAATCAGTCTGCCGACCTCACAAGCAGTCTGCCGACCTCACAAGCAGTCTGCCAACCTCAAAAGCAGCCTGCCGACCTCACAAGCAGTCTGCCAACCTCACAAGCAGTCTGCCAACCTCACAAGCAGTCTCCCTATCTCACATTTTCCAGCCACATGTGTATAGGTTTATACACACCCCTGGTTCAGGAACACAGCATAATAAAGAATGTTTTGCTGTGACTCTTGGGAAAATGTAGCAGGGTGTCACTGTGAAAGACACTGCCCAAATTCTTGTGACCTAACAGTATTACATACCTGCAGGGGATGTAAAAAAGTGGTGTAGCAAAGATTAAACAGCAAGTCACATTGAGCCATAGCAAAGTAACATCGCATAAAAAGTACTTAGCTATGACGTCTTCTGTATGTGTGGTCTGGAATTCACCATATTGGGATGTCACAGCAACATCCCATTTAGGTAAGGTTACTACTACACCATATTGGGATGTCACAGTGACATCCCATTTAGGTGAGGTTATGACTATACCATATTGGGATGTCACAGCAACGTCCCATTTAGGTGAGGTTATGACAACACCAAACTGGGATGTCACTGCAACATACCATATAGGTGTAGTCATGACCTCACCAAATTGGGACGTCACTGCGACGTGTACTTTAGTCTACACCAGGTGGGGCATATTTCAATAATGCATAAAACATTGGCAGCTTTACCTTGAAACTACACCTAAAGATAATTTCTTTACAGTTTATTGAAATGACATTATCCTATAAAGATACATATACTTATCTAGAACATAAGATGATTAATATCCCTGCCCTGTCTTAATAATTTCTAGTTACAAAGGTTATTGTCTGACCTAAACACCTTTTTGGTTGCAAATTGGCTTCATATGGATGTGTTGGATTGGTAGTGCCTCATTGTAACATCCTCCAAGGCATGTATTTGCTAATAAACTTAGCTCAGATACATCCCACATACAATATACTTTGGTGTGTGGTAGGAATTAAACCTTACCCCAACATTTTTTTGGGATTTAGTAAGGAAATTAATTCATGTACATGAAATGTCTTGTGAAACCTTCTTAAGACGTCATCGTGACGTCGCAAAATAACATGAAAAAGATGTCATTTTTGGTCACATTGAGACATCATTCTGTAATGTCATTGTCACGTCAATTGGAGTCCTCACTTATCACGTTAATATAACATCGCGATGTGACATCATAATCACGTCATTTTGGGACGTCTCAGAAAAACGTAAAAAGATACGTCATAGTTACTGTGTATATGACGTCGCAAGTGACGTCTTTATGACGTGAAATGGAGTCCTCACTTTTCACGTCATAAAGACGTCACAATGTTACATACCTGGGACGTCTCCAAGTGATGTAAAAAAGTGATGTAGCAAATATGTAACAGTGTGTTGCACCGAGACATAACAATATAACATCTCAAGGACGTAACTGTCAGTAACTTTGTGACGTCACAAATGATGTCACAATGACGTGATTGGGAGTCCTCACTTTCCACGTCGCTGTGACCTAACAATGTTATGTCAGAACAACCAACAGACAACGTGAATGCGACGTTACAGTGACATGAAATTCTTAGCTGGGCCCCTTTGGTGTAGTACCTACCGTCCGTGGTGGCAGACCTGGGACACGTTACACTCGCAGGGATGGACCTGGTGGTAGATCGTCTTCACATCGGCCAAGGCTCCCCCTAGCCGGCTGAACAGCTGGGTCAGTTTGTCCTGGAGAAAAACACGTCAAATTTCACTCCAGTAGTTGAGACGAGAAACCTATTTAATTAAGCTTAATTATACCACCGATTTCCGTGAAGCGGAATTTTGAAGGAAAGTTGAAATAGATAAAACCTCCCAACTGACTTTGAACCGGCAAGGGATCTACAAACTATTTAGCGTGTAAAGCCGGTGATTCACGAGAAAAAGTCAGAGCCCAACCGATTTTAGGACGAACGGCTTTTTGTCGGTTCAGAATCGGTTTAAAAACACCATGCGCCTAAAATCGGTCCAGAATCGGTCCCACACATATGATCCACTATGAAGGTGAAAACAGCGGAGTTTCCATAGGGAGAGGGGGAGCTGTTTCTGGGTGTCTGGAACCCCCCTTGACTTTCGAAAAGTACATAGCATATATATTCCAGTTGTCACTATCAGTAGCGATCTATACTTGGGGCAAACACCATATACGGTCGGTGCACACGTTCGAATTCCCTTTTAACAATAATAAAAACATAATATTATTTTATAAAAATTAAATCCGAAAATGGATAATCTGCACCAGATATACCCATATATAAGGTCGTATAATTTGTTCATGTATTTCTTTTCATTTATGGCTTCCGTAAAATGCTAAAGTTTTGACAGCTTATTTTACAAATTTCATATTTACATACAAAGTAGAATGGACAATATTATAAAAAGAGAAAGGCCCAAGGAAATCAAATAAGTTTAGGGCATCAAGATGTGATCTTATTCTATATTGACTTAGATATGGTCACTTATAGTTCACTGTTATCATGCTACACATTGGGCCAAAGTAAGGTGTCACAGTGATTGTTTCACCTCCATAAAGAGATCGCAGCCTGATAAGCATAACTGAAGTATACCGTAAGGCGGAACCCCTTCAATTTACTTGTAATCCCTCAATCCTACTTAGAACCTCCATTGAGTTCAGGGCTGGCTATGCCCTAGTCTTATTGAGCAGAAACGACTCTGAAAACCGAAAACTGTGTGTCATATACTACTGAAGCCCCATTCGCGCTGGCAAATTCGGTACATACGATCTCTTGCGACATTTATCGTTTGCAACTTTGGTACAAACGATAATGGGAACGATGGATGTGAAACCGATCAGATCCAACATGTTGGATTGAATCGGTTGAAATCCAGACGATTCAGGGCCACAAGCACTTGAAAAAATTATCGTTTGCAATCGTTAGGTGCCTGTGTTCTCAGGGCGAATACAATTTCTTCAAAATCGCTTGCCTGCGATAAGTTTATCGGTGCTGAGATTATCGTTTTCTCCATCCGATAACTTTGTCGGACCTGCAAGCGACGCAATCATCGGCCAGGGCGAATGGGGCTACAGGAGACATACCGTATCGTCGGTTAGGGTGACGTCCGCTCTGTACGATATGTCGTCATACACCTCCGGGTGTGTCTGGTTCTGGAAGCATATGTACAACAGGTGAATCGGTCCACCACAGAAAGAAACAGAAGGCACGCCTAATACGGCAACATTGTGTGATTAAAATCAATCAAACCCCTTGGTCAGACTGATCAGTTACAAAAATACGTGTTGATATTCGGCATGGTAATAGACAAGATTACGATTTCAAATTAAAACAGCCCTTAATTTTCCCCATACAATCGCAAATTTAAAAAAAATACATATCAAAGGAATCCAAACCAATACAGTTGACACCTTTTTGGATACTGAGATAACTATAGAAATATGATCCGGGTTCTATTTCTGGCCAGTGGTAAAGTATGAATTCATGACAACTAGCTTAAACTTCAGTAGAATTCAATTGGTGAGTAGCACAATGTGTTTTTGCAGATCTGAATGAATTGAGTCGAGCAAAGAAAACCTTTTTATAAGGCCCTCCCGTTGTAATGGTTTTACATAGCTATTTGAGTTTAAAATTTTGACAAGAATTGTTTTTCGTTCCCTTTAACGAAATTTGTTCAGTGGAAACTACTATGCGGCTCCTGCTGGTTGTACTCACATAGACGTCCAGGGCCTCTTTGGAAAATCGGGCTAAATTCTCTGCCATAGCCAACGTTCTCCGAATTTGGGTTTCCAACGGTTTACCCATGGAAAGTGTTGCAAATATGAATACTGGAATATAGTTGGGAATACCAATAAATTACCATTGTGACTATGTAAATGAAGATCATGGAATAGAAATACCAAGGCTTAAAATATAGTTATTACCATAACCAATTGATATTAGACTACTATTTTGCCTTCCATGTTATCGTTGAAGGCATTTCTTGTTCTAATTGTGAATTCAATATTCTTGATCTACTGATGGAACTATCCACATTGTCTTTATTGCTATGAAATTCCTCCTTGCTAAAGACAGAGTGTAAATCAATCCCAAGCGGGGGGGGGGGGGGGGCGACTTTATGCTAAGTCTGCCCAGAAATGTGTTTAAAAAGGAAGGACAAGGGTATTTCTCAGCTTAAAGGGAGTGAAATGAGTGACACTACTTCCACTCCCAACGGGTGTCAAATGCGCATGCGCCATTCAGTAGGGGTGCATTGTAAGAAAATACTCGCCTTCTGTATGGGAATCAGATTCAACCATAATGCAAGGTTGACCCATCGACATTTACAAGTGGATAATCAGAAAATGTATGAGCTATTTCTCAGCTGTTTAAGTAGTGTAGCACATTTAGATGCTTGAAAGTCTTTGAATTAAACCAAACTGAGTAGGAACTGGTGCTTGTGGGTCAAATAAGATTTCATTTTTCCTTCATTAAGGGTCTCCTTGGTGTATATATATGATCCCTTCTTCAAGGGTATGTTTTTCCATGGACAAAGTCCTTCTGAAAGGGTCCATTTTTGAAACCTGGACACACACCTGCGGGTATATATGTACATGTATATGTCAAGTCGCCCCCCTGGGAAATCAATGTACATTGTGTGAATTTCATGCAACCTTCAAAGATCTACACCACCACCTTCACTTGCAGTATGCCTTTTTCTGCAATCGTATTTCCAAATAATCATTATCATATTATATGTGTATATACATGTTACTTCAGGTACAGACTGCATGTAGATGTTATATGGAAGCTGTGTACCATGATAATGTTAAAACATGAAAATAATTATTCAATCAAATTAAAACACACTTGGATGGGGGTATACAATAAAGCATTAGAACAAATCTCTATACCTGCAAGTCCCGCAGTCCATGTCATCTTGGCCATTTTCTTCTGTTTCCACGGCTGCAATTGTCCTCTACTGTTTGAGGCTTCTGTTCCATCTCAATATATATGCTGTGGGTTGCTTTTGGGAGATCCCCAGCTTTTTCAGGATGCTCAAGGGGTGAGGCATTTTAATGAGGGATCCAATATTATTGTCAGGCCAAATGGAAATGGAATAATTCTAAATTCCTGGACAGCCATCCATCACTTGTATGACACATGTCATGTTACTGTTACTAGATAGCTGTCCCAAACCTGTCAAGAGCCATGTTGACAACCTCTTGATAGAGGTCTTATCTAGAGATAAGGCCTGCTGCTGAGGACTGGCAAGCACTGTGATATCTGGAAAAAAAACACATGGTCTTGGTACCTTGGCTGGTGTCGATCCGGCTGTTTCCGTGGGGTGGGCGTGTGGCCGGGAGGTGACGGCTGTCAATCACCGGGGCCCGCTGTAATACATCTATGTATCTATATAGTTAAATTCCCCTTCTCACACCGTCTGTGATGCCTGCTTCCGGAGGCTGCCTCTCTGTCCAATCTTGGAGTGATTTTCGTGACTGGAAGATCAACAAAAAACTGGACGTCCGCATAGATCTATATAATTAATTCCATTAATTTGTAGTGGTTTCGCCTTTTATTGGTGCTTTCGTGATGTTTCTGAATGTAAAACGAGTTTCATGTCCAATGAAGAACACATTCCAATCAAAGATAAGGGGTCTCCCATTGATGACGTACGTATCAATAGAATGGGATAGGAACGGGATAGGGAGTAGCGAATCCGGGGAAAATAGATATTATATAAACGATGTTGTGTAAAAGCGGTCAGGGAAGTGATTATTGATGGAGCCCCAATTAGCCCGTTTATCGACCACGACTCCCATCTGAACGGAGAGGGCGGACATGCATTGAAAATAAGGAATCCATTGCAAAGGAAGTAGACCAGCGAGCTACTCTCGATTTAACATTTGTTTCAAAACTAACTACCACTATTCGGAACGTTAAAGCAAAACTCTATGTTGTCTCGTTTTACATAGGCTAACCAAAATTCAAAACGAACGGAAATACCTTTTCATGAAAAAGGATTCAGTGGGGGTCCATGTAGGGGTCCTGCCCCCACTCCGCCCCTTGGTGGGGACTGAACAAAAATAAAAAGAAGCACATCACTTTAGCAGACCCCCCCCCCCCCCTTACACACACGCGCGCTCAAAAATACTGTATCCTCCCGTGCATCAAACTTTTAAATATTCATTCTTGCACCTAAAAGAGGGGATCCCACTTTAGGTGTAGTTGGCAACCTACTATATATGAGGAATGGCTTCATAAAAAGAATCTTTAATGTTCCTTGGTTAAATTCTCTCATAAACTGACACACATGATTATGTAAGCATATTTTATGATGATTTACGTATAACATTTCATTTTCACAAGGGCTTACACAAGAAAATGAATAATAGAAGAGTTATATCTCGCAGAGACCTTATCCAAGAAAACACTATACATGTGTCCAGAGAGTTTATATAGTTATAAACTCTCTGATGAGTCCCGGACAAGGGTAGTGCTGAATCGGCACTCTTCACACCACTGTGTCACAGGGCAATCCATGTTTGTTAATGTGATGGTTTATTGTCCGTCGACGGTACCGCACTTCCTGATCCCTTGTAGTGGCCTCACCCCCCTCAGCCTGGAACCCAGAGACCGCAGCTCTAACATTAAATTTTTATCATTTCAGGGTGTCTTCGTTTGGACGTCCGTTATTCCCCTCATGTTTACTTTAGGACGGTCGACCAGCGGCCCTCCCATAGGAGGGGGCCCTCGAGGGTGAGGTCACATGTTGAATTTAAAAATATACATACTATATAATTATATTAAAAACAGTTCATTCCCCATTACAAACTGTGGAAAATAGTGACTAGGAATAGGGACGAGTTAGCCTTTTAGGTATGAATCCTAAAGAACTATCAGAAGAGAGGGATATATATTTAGTTTTTTCCCCATTACTAATTTTCTCACCCAGTTAATCTCTGATAGCTCAATGTACCATTTTGAGGGGGGACGGCAGCCAATAAGGATGTAGACCTTGTGCAAATGTGATCAAGTGATAATTTTTTGGTGATCACCATGTGGTTATCATGACCGTGTTGATATGAAATAGATTTAAACTTTCTAAGGGATGAGGATAGTTTTTTTCCTTCACGTACATTAAGCGCATGTTCTTCCAGTTGCATATCAATAGACGGGATGTGTTACATAGAGATGAACAGAAGCGAAACATGTAATAACATCATAATTAGAATAACAGAAACATGATATCAAATAATTAAGCTGGGTAATTTAACAAATTTGTTCAACACTATTTGACCTTGATATTTGTGTTTTCAAAGTGATCCACATTATATATACAAATTGATTGAAATAGTAGTCTTTGACAGTCTAATTTCCCTTAGAACAGAAAAGTGCATATACATGTCCGTTGACAAGTGCCTGTTGAGCTAGGGATGGGTTGTATATTCATTGACATGTATAGGTGATCATTTAGGTCTTGATCATTAATTTGAATTTTACTTTGGTTGTTGCTTTTTGAACTTCTTCAGGCAGAATGTCCCACAAACTGACCCCCTATGATAGGGTCTATTCAAGACTTTAGTACGCTTTTTAGATGGTATTCTAGATTTGATTTTATTGTTGTTATGCAAAATACATTTAGGCCTATATTGATCAACATAATTTCCTAGCAGTCGTTGTCTATACATAACAGACAGTAGGTGTTCTTTATGTCTAGCTCTTTATACTTATATATTCGACATAGGTCAGTATAAGACAAGTTCTTATTCTGTCCACAGTCAATCATTCTAATAGCTCGTTTTTGGATAGCTTCGATTCTCTTTATTTTCTCTTGAGTCTTGAGTACACAAGTCAATAAGAAAATCAACATAGTCAAGTTAAGGGAGAATACAGGTTTTTGTTTATTCGACTGGCTGTGCTTGTCGAGACCAGGGGTCTCAATTTCTTTATAGAGTGTACAATTTTCAATTGGCTCGAGGAAAGGTATCATTGAACATTTTCTCCATAATTATCCAGATGGTAGTCAAGATCCACCCCTAGGTACTTGCACTAGGACTTCTTAGTCCTACTTATCATCATAATTATATTTTCATATTTTTATAATTAATGGTGAGTTTATTATCAAATGTAGCACAAATATCAATTCTAAATATTCAAGAATTGAGAATGATATTGATAACGAATTGATCACTAATATGGCGGGCAAGCCATTGTTGATGACGTGATGTCATTTGCACAAAGTCTATACCCTCTAGGTCACATGGTCAAGACGCGGACAACTACCGCTATACAAACTACTGAACATTCTACTGGTAATCTAATTTGGCAAAATACAGTTTGATGATATAAAACAAATGGCCTCTCACCTATACAAATTGGTACATTCTGAGACATTTTAAATACCTATCGTCTGGGGACATCTTTTAAGCTGTAGTATGCCTTTATTACATATCAATGCTGGGATAAGTTATGAATACTAACTGGACACTGCTATTAAGTATTTATGGTATACTAGCACAGTTGGCAGTATATGTGTGTAGGGCCCACCTTGTTCCACGGTGTTAATTTTTTTTTCTTTATTTTGTGAATTTTGAACAGATTCGCATGATCTTTTGATTTCAGGTAAAACAATCTGATTCAATCAATGGATATGTCGGTAGAGCTATATATTTTTTTAAATCAAGAACTTTAGCGTAAAATGCTTGCAACCATCAAAAGTGCACATATGGTCACTTTATTGGGTTGCTCCACTGCTAATTTTATTTCGTTTTTCTTTATTATTCACAAAATATGGTATATAATATAAGGAAAACCATGCTCCGTCAAAGGTATGACCCTGAGTATTCAGTTGGACATCAGAAAAAATATAGCCCTCAGTCTAATGGCCTCAGGCAGTAATTTTTAATGCCCACCTTGTATTCAGCGCATATTTACAACCTCACTGAAAACACAGAGTAGTCAAAGTGATGCCAAAAACGACAACCCAGGTAATCTGTGTCTTTTATACAAAAAAATCTTATTTATGAATAGTTTCATGTTGTAGATATCATAGTCCATAATAATGGCTTCCTATTATTTTATTACTAGTTATTAGGTATGGCCATTAAACATAGGAGGCCTATGAGTTTACACCATTCACTTACAACACTTTGTCATGGACAGAGGCTATGACAACCTTGGGCTGTCGTTTTAGGCACCATTCACTTACAACCCTAGGGTAGTCAGGCAGGACTTTTGACTTCTCATTTTCTTCTGTGACAACCCTATGACAACCCGATATTCATTTTTGCTTCTCTGACGACCTTTTTGGCCTAAAGTAGTCGGGAGAAAATGACAACGTTTGGGTCGTCATCCAGCCTCACAATTCGCAATGACAACCCTCTGACCACCCCTGAATTGTCAAAGGATTGTCACAAGGTTGTCACACAGCAGCAATGGCCTGAAATGAGCCCTGCTCTGCCCCCAAAAGTCACCTTTGACGACTTTGTGTTTTCAGTGCAGACAGTTTTCCCTTACGACTGAGTGGGGAATGGGGGGCACCCTCAGAAATCTTTTGAAAAAAGTACCTCTTATTCATAACATTAGGGGCATTCTAAGACACTTGGTATTATATAACAAATTTGTTTCATCTTTAAATATTTTGCCCAGCTGCCTCCCTTTCCTCTCCGATCCACCAATGTGATAGGTGGCATTGAGAAAGCTGCCTTCCAAAAGGGCTTACCATAGAAGAGTGATTCCAGTCAGGAAAATAGAATAAGACATATGATTTATCATGTATATAAGAAGGGTAACAAAAGCAGTGTTGACGCTCTTGCCGATTCAGGAACTAGTTAATAATAATCAGTCGGCCCTTTTATTAACTAAATAAACAAATAACAAATAAGAAGAAATAAGAAGAAAAAACAAATACAGGTGTGTGGGGAACGTCTGCGCCTAATGGCGACCAAGGAGAGACTAATTGGCGCCAAGATACACATGTGACCAATTAACATAACATGAATATTAATTAAGTAAGGCTCACAGCATTCCCCGATAAAATATATCTATATGATATTAAATAAATTATATCTGACATTAACATGCTTCAGTCAGTTACATCCTTCATCCGAATTAGAATCATCATAAAATTGCCAGCACTGAAAACACAGAGTTGTCAAAAGGTCACGGGCTCAGTCTATGACACCTCTAGGGTTGTAACTGAACGGTGCCAAAAACCACAGCCCTGGGTTGGCAGGATTTACAAGGACAACCCGGGATTGTCAAAAAAGCTTGGTAATTTTCTTGAGAATAAGCAGGGTTTGAACTGGGGACCTCTTGCATTGGAGATGGAGAAGCTATTGGGGCTTCGTTTGTGGTAAAGGCCTTCCATCAGGTACAGATATACATCAGAGGATTTGGGGGTTCTCAGAAATTGTACGTGATTATATATATATATATATATATATATAATATATATATATTTAAACACATACATATATAATTATGTACACACAGCTTTATGTAGACATATATGATATAGTACATTCATATCTGACCACTATTGTCAGGGGCGGATCCAGGAATTTGAAAAAAAAAAAGGGGGGGGGGAGGGGGGGCTCTCCGGGCGCAGGAATTTAAAAAAATAAAATTTTGCCAAAAATAGGGTGGGGGGCGTGCGCCTGGCATGCCCCCCCCCCCCCCCCCCCCTGTAATCCGCGCCTGATTGTTTGCTATCTTGACAACCTTGTGACAACTATATTTATTTTGTCATAAGTCTTTATGTACAACCAATCCATATACCTCTTCATGTAATCTTTAAAAAAAATCATCCTTCATTATGTAACATATGTATCCTAGAGCAACCCTCTAATTACATATTGTCGTAATAGGGACAAGGTTCATTTTTTTTACCAAAATGCTGTTTCCTTCTGTGGAATGGGAGTGTACATGATGCAATGCTACCATTTATCAGAACTCTAGACAAGTTTTAATGGATAACAGCCAGATTACTTTGTAGAAAGGTGAGATATTTGAATGGTTCCATATTTTTTCTACAACAACTTTTTGGCCCAAAGCCGTCATCTGTAACATAAAATTTCTCAATTACCCTATAACTGCTTGCTATGGTTGTCATAGAATTGTCAAATAAATGGAATGTATTGCAAATATAGACAAAGCAACCTGAAGGTTGCTAAATTCATCTATATTACAACCCTTTGACAACCCTTGGAAGGCCCTTTGAAAACATTGTTTTGAATGTACCTAGTCTGACCCTATGACAACTCAAAGTTGTATTTTTGTCTATATGACAACCTTTTGTGAAGACATAAAAACGTTGTGTGTTCACTGCATGTTTTATAATAATTATATTTTATATATGTGACCCGTTTTGGTGAATTGAGTCAGATGTCGCACTGGGTCCATTTTTAGAGACCTATCCCATCAGAAAATACAGATTCTTAGCTTTAAAACGAGGTGTAACAGCCGACATCCGACTCGTTGCGACATCCGACCTGATTCGCCAAAACGGGTCACATATATCTATAAATATCATGTAGAGTAATTGCTACAAAATCAAGTTGTGAGATGTTAGATGGTGACATAGATAGAATCACAACATGTATTTATTTTGATGTCTTTTAGGTTCACTGATGGTCGATCTTGCAATTTTAGGTATCGGCTGCCACTGCGTATCCGTTCCAGGGTGCCAGAATGCATGGGGAACAAGGACAAAGGGGGGGGGGGGGGGGAGGGGGGATTCAAGAGGTTGTGCCTCGCGCACAAGGGTTGGCTGCATTGTATTTTGAGGGAGGGGAATGGAGGGGAATGGAGAACGAGAGGGCAGATCATTTGCTGTATGTGATCACTTCTACTGTGTTACTAGGACACTGACTGGGGAAATGTATTTTGAGTCATCGCCGATCTTGGTAGGGTGGTAGCATGTGGGCCTTCATGTTATAACAACAACACTCGTTCCAAAAGGAGAACATTCATTATTTCATAGAATTACTCCAATAATCACAGACATACAACTATTAACAGTGAACAAACAACTTGAACAAGACTTATGATTCACACCCTAATTAACCCCCCAAAACTCGTGCCAATAGAACTATAAGGCTTCAAAATCTTTTACTACAGATTCATTGCACTATGTTTTAATTGGCCGCCTTACTGCAAGCGTTTTTGTGTCTAAATGTATAGATTAGCTTTAAATGGTTTGTATAATTGCAAAATACAATTTCACGATAAAGTCAAGTAATGCTAATATTGTATTTTGATTAATTCCATACATTTTACCATGACAACTTTTTCAACCTAAAGTTGTCATTGAAGTTAATTGTAATAGGGTGGTCACTTCAGCAAGATGGATGAGTGTATAGAGCGGCAATTGTATTTTCTTTTCATGTAATAGCATTCCCATATATCAAATACCTAAAATATGCACTTTTGCTTTCATTCAATACCATTCATATATATCAAATACCTGTAAATACCCCATTTTTGTATATGTTTTTCTAATAATGTAAATGCAAAATACAAAATATAACATACTTGATATGAAATACTTAATATCATTCATAAAAGTTATCACCATTAAACTACATCCTAAATAGCAAATACAAAATGCTCCCAATTCCTATAACTATATTTACATTAGCATATTGCCGAAACCCAAATACTAAATAACAAATACCGTATACACAAGTCTTCAATTCACATTAGGCAATTCCCTTTATCCATCACTTATATAACAGAAACCTAAAACCTAAATACAAAATGTGATGTCACCTTTGTAATGGTTAAACAATTATTCATTGGAACCATTTACAGTATATATGCCAAACAAAATACTGATTGGTCACACCCAGAGGCATGGCCAATTACCTAGAAAGCCATTATGCTGGTGCCCCTTCTCTATCAGCTAGGGGACTCGGCGTGAGAGAGTGCAAGTACAGGCCGTTTTTGCTAGCCATCTGATTGGTCGAGAGGTGGTCACAGGATGCCGAGTTAGCCAAAATCTGACCTTTATAACCTCTCCCCAAAACACAATACTAAATACCAAATACTAAATAGCAAATACTAAATGGCAAATGGTAAATACTAAATGGCACAAACTAATTACCCAGGAACGCCAAAGGAACACTTGAAATTTTTTTTTTTTTTTTTTTTGGGGGTAATTTTTTATTCGGGTATAGGGGTTCACCATAGGTGATCTTCCTTCCCCTCCCCAGACAATTACATCAGTTTCACATGTACAATGTAGCAGTCTGTTCAAGTTCTCTGGTCTGAATACAGTGGTGAAAACACATTAGGTGAGATCCATTAAATGAGAAGGATGGAAGTGTATGAACAAAATGAAGCAAGATCATTCAAGTAATTGCCTACCTTATTATACTATAATGGTCCATAAGGATTAGCATAAGTATGACGTAATCGGGGTAAGAACCTAGATTTGTCTCTTATATTTCTTACTTCCACAGGCAATGTATTCCAGGTTATACATGCTCTGTACAGGAGACTATACTGGTACTTTGAGTTCATCACCTTAGGAATTGTCAACAAAATACCATCATGAATACGTGTAAAAACAGGCCGCTCATCTATCAAGTCTACATTATCACATAAAGCATGTGCATAAGTGTACAGATGAATTTTGCGCCTATTTTCTAAGAGGAAAATTTTTGCCCTTTCATGTAGTATATTTGTTCGTAGTCTATCTTGATATGGCAATTTATATTGTTCATATATAATTCGCAAACAATCATTCTGTATGGTTTGCAACTGTTTGCTAACGTATTGCACATTTTGATCGTATATAAAATCTGCATAATCGAAATAAGGTAAGATCATAGATTTGTATAATGTGAGGGCTGCTTTCTCATCCACAAAACACCGGATTTTGCGTAGATAATTTACTTTTTCAGACACCTGATGTATTAGTTTTATTCTATGGTGGTAAAAATCCAGATATGGATCTATGATCAGACCTAGGTAATTAAATTTGTACACTCGTTCAATAGGCTTATCATCAATCCTGATATCTTCCAACAGAGTTGTATCATAATTATAATCAAGCCCCGTCCTACTGCGCGTTGGATAAATGATCATCCACTTAGTTTTTAGTTTATTTAGTGTTAGAATATTATTGGAAAACCACTCGTTAGCCAAGTGTAGTAGTCTTTCCAACTCCCTAGAGTCTTTTGCTATGATAACTGCATCATCAACATATAGACATAAATTTTCTGGAATTTTCAAGGCTAAATCATTTATATAGATCGAGAAGAGGACGGGGCCTAACACAGATCCCTGCGGTACCCCATAATCAATACTTAACATCGATGACACATAACCATACATGTTCACACATTGCTTCCTGTTTTCCAAATAAGAGGAAAATATTTTTAAGCCTAAGTCATTAATGCCAAGTAGTTGTAGTTTTAATAGTAACATTTCATGACTTATTGAGTCAAAGGCCTTACTTAGATCCAAAAATGCAAGATATGAGTTATTGTAGTCATTAACATTTTTATAAATTTCATTTAGTGTAGTGGAAATAGCTGTAATAGTTGATCTATGCTTACTTCTATACTTGATCTATGCATTTACTTTACAGGAAAAAGGTTTTGGTATTTAGTATTTGGTATTTGCTATTTGCTATTTGCTATTTGCTATTAAGTATTTGCTATTAGCTATTTTGGTTTTGGGATAAGTTATTAAATGAAATGCAAACATGACAACTTTGGGTTTTTCAATATGATACTTATGTTTTGCCACTTTCAATAAAGGTTTGTGCATTTAGGATATGATATTTAATATATTTCTTTAAGGATACTTAATTATAATGAATTCATAGTGAGAAAAGGTAGATTTAGAGCAATTTAGATCTTCTTAATACTTTATGGTGGCTTTGGAGCAAAGCAAAATACAATTGCCACTCTATAAATGCATCAAGATGGAATCCTGATAGTTTAGACCTATGACAACCCAAAACAGGTCATTTTTGGATGAGAACCATTTGATAACCTTTCAGGGGTCTGTGATGACTTTGTGTTTTCAGTGTGGGTAAATCGACTATTCAGTGTTGATTTACAGTTTCGATAATAGGTGACAGCCATTCATTTCATCTTTTCTCCTCCCCGATCGGTTCTGACTGCTTATTGGGATATGGACGTTTTGTAATGAACGAGGTTACTTAAAAAGTGGATAGTGCAGCAGTTGAAGTGTCGCGCTACCTAAAAGGTCTGCTAACCAAGAAAGGACTGAAAAACTTAAAACTTAAGATATGTTATGCCCTATGATAAAAGCTAATTGCAATGTCATAAAAGGTTTCGGTGAATGTCTAATCTATATCTGATAATTTGCAAACTATTTTACCTGTGACATTCTGTCCTGGTGGTATATTTAAGCACTCATAGTTCTATAATCAGATCCCTTTGATTATTTATAAAATAAAGTCACATGAACAAAATCGGCCCTTTCTTAACCAGCAGACCTTTAGTATTATTTCTTTTCATAACATTGAAAAGTTTGCCCAGGAATCTAGTTAGGATTTTGTCATTTGTTTTGGACAACACATAATATTGTTTACGGCAACATTGCATGCCATTAAAGATATTGAAATATTACTTAGACAAATGGAATATACATTTTTAAATCATTGATTATCATTATCGTTGGTAACCGCGCAACTGTATGCCGGTTCCGGGTTGCAACGTCCCAGGCAGCCTCATATAAGGATCCAGTTGATCTTAACCGATTCAGGAATCGGTTTGGTAAAATATAATTATAAGTATTCTTTATGAAAAATAAAGCGCATTATTTATGAGTCACATTATGAGAATTTCGACCCGAATAAAAAACATATGTGACAATGTATGGCCTGGTTACTGGTTACTATTTGGTCATCGACTGCATTTCCCAATGCATGGCCATTTTCTTGATTCTCATGGGGCTTTTCAAACTCACCCACAGAAGCCAAACTTATACAACTCTATGCGCTAGGTTTAAAAGCTTTGCAAAACGTATCTGTCGGGTGGAACATGACAACCTTTTTAAGCCAATTTTCTTTTTACCTCAGATTGGAAACATGCATGTGTTTGGAAGCACGTCTTACAGGTTTAGTCTAAAACGAGATACATCATATTGTTATCGTTGAATACTAGGTTCCATTTAGCTATAGTTAAGTTATTGCTTATCCGGATGCATGTAATTGGTCTTTTAAAATCTTCATCCTGAGAAAGGCATTAACAAAGCCGTAGAATTAGGCAAAATGTTTCCATGTCGTTGCTCAATTAGACTAGTAGGGTTGCTGATAGTACTTCATTTAGATAGATAAACCCGGCCCATTCTGTATCGAAAATATAGGGGCCTCCCGTGTTGGTGGGCCCCGGTGGGTCCATATATATACATGGGTTAGCGGCAATGTTTCTCTTGGTGTTGCAGTTAATCACCAGACCATGAACACAGATCAGACATAAAGGACACGTAAAGACTATATAGATATCTTTATTATCACTGAAAATACACGAATCAATATGTAATTACGTAATCGTGTCACTGATATAAGACAATTTCTTCGGGTGGTGCCGTTTACTATAGCGGGACTGGAGAACATGTCCGAGGGGATGGGTTCTGTATATTTGTCAGTACCGTTATCGTTACTATATGTACCATTACGTAGCACTGAAGGGACGGCCGAGAGAGGCGGTATGGCCCAGAGCCACCTGAGGACGTGCCCAGAAAGTCTTCTTTAATTTATTACGAAAACATCCTCGAAATAATGATGAAAACGAGGAGCGGCACGTACAGACCAAACTTTATGCACCACTCAACACGCCGCATAGGGGACAGAACACATCAAACAGAAAATAGTCGACCCATATATCCTTGCACTACACGTTTCCTTAGAAAAGAGCCAAACACATTAACTAGCACATAAGAACGAGCAAATTACAACGTGGTAGACTAAGGATGGTTCTTTATAATGCAGGCGGAGTTGAACGAAACAATCCCCAACGAACGATTCATACGACTGGCCTCCCAAAAAAGTTATCCATTCAATAACGCGAAGCAAAATAATTGTTATTTCACCTTAATCTTGGAGCGGTTTAATACGTAGACAATGAAGAACTGTCCTTTACCTATTTTTACTGATTGTTTTTGTTCTATTTTCAAAGAAAGATACATTGGTTTAATCATTTAACATTAGGTAAATCAAAAAACAATTTCTCAAGTCGAGTTTTTTTTCAGGTTTACAGTGAAGGAAGTACTACCAATCGTTTAAAGGCTACCAACAAGATGAACCAAAACAAAATATTTCTATCTGGTGTGTGTTTATTTTTTGTTTTTATTATTTTATTAACTTCTTCATGCGTAACACATGATCTTCCAGAGGTTAGAAGAATAATAATACAATCCCATAAGATGAATTGGATGCATACAAGTGTACATAACGAAGAGGAAACTATAGAAATTATAATACGAGGTATACCAGAAGATGCGACTGGCCACTTCCTGGCTGGTCTTCCCGGGCCGTCCCAGTGGGCGGCTCCACCTCCAGCCGTCGACCAATAGCAGCAGGCCCGGCGGGGACGGCGGGAGGCCCGCTGAGACCCGGGAAACGGCGGGTTTCGAGGAGGACGGTGAGGCTGGTGGTCATCAGGGGTGGGGAATCCTTCCCAGATAGAGCGGGGAAAGAAGGCACTGAGCTGGCGATACAAAGTCACACATAATGATACAGTGTTACTTGATGAGAGTAGAACGGTCTATGTCCCAAAATGAGTAAGCCTCTCATCTTAGATGCTATCTTAGATGCATCAGTATCAAAACTATATAAGAATACAGTAAAACATGACGCTTTTTGATTGGGCTAGCCTATTAGGTATTTCTTTCCCTCCATGTATGCGTTTTATAGTGTCTTTGGTCATTATACTATCACCGCAAATCATTTTTAACCAATCTTATTGGTGGGGCGGCAACTAAATATAGGGTCCTTCTCTGCCTCAAAACAGCAATTATCATAGTTTCAGGGACCTGTTTTGAAAATAATTTAATAATAACAAGTGCGAGTACTCTAAGCATAAGTCACTATAGTCGAGTAGGAAGTCCTTTAGGCTTTTAACACCTCCATAAAACATATATCTATCCTGGTTAAGCATTGGTAACACGGTTTTTCTTTGCCAAGCCCGCCGCAATTTTAAAAAACCCACAATTACCGAGACTTTTAATGAAGTTTTGAACTTCTAAATATCATCACTAACGAAATTGACCTAAGCAAGGTTGGGTTCAAAGATGATATCAAGCATATATATAGGCCTAGGCTGAAGTATAAAGAATGGGGAACGCAATGAACTGGTCTTCATTATTTCATGTTTTAGTTAAAAAACACACCAAAATACTGAAAAAGGGAGTGAATGTATGTAGTAGGAAATAGGCCAGTGGCGGATTTAGAGGGGGCGCAGGTTGCGCGCCCCCTTCCCCCTCTTTTTTTTTTGGCCAATTTAACATTTTTTTAAATGTAAAACTCGGCCAAAAAGTAGTTTTAAAGAAAAAAAATCCAAAAGCGCCCCCCCCCTTTCAAAATCCTGGATCCGCCACTGTATGCAGCTATTGCATATAATATTATATTATGCAAACCTAGAACACAAATTTACACATATGCTTTTCGGGTCGAGATTCTCATAATGTGATACCAACGACTCATAATCTAATAATGCGCTATATATTTCATAAATGATACTTATATACTTTAACAAACCAATGCCCGAATCGGCTAAGATTAACTCGATCCTTATATGAGGCTGCATGGGACGTTGCAATTCAGAACGGGCATACAGTTGCGCGGTTACCAACGTTAATGATAATCAATAATTTGAAAATGTTTTTGGGACACGGATCATCTTAATGGTCAAGTTATCTAGGTTATGTATCTATAAACCCCACATGTATATTCAATTTGTCTAAGCAATAATATTATTTCAATTTCTTTAATGGTATGCAACGTTGCCGTAAACAATATTATATGTTGTCCAAACAAAAGACAAAATCCTAACTAGATTCCTGGGCAAACTTTTCAACATTATGAATAGAACTAAAACTAGGTAGCGCGACATTTCAACTTCTGCACTCCTGACTCTATGATTATATCATCTTTTTGTAAGTAACCTCCTTCATTACAAAACGTCTATATCCCAATAAGCAGTTAGAACAGATCGGGGAGGAGAAAGGATGAAATGAATGGCTGTCACCTATTGTCGAAACAGTGAATCAACACTGAATAGTCGATGTACCCACACTGAAAACACCAAGTCATCACAGACCCCCTGAAAGGTTATCAAATGGTTCTCATCCAAAAATGACCTGTTTTGGGTTGTCATAGGTCTAAACTATCAGGATTCCATCTTGATGCATTTATAGAGTGGCAATTGTATTTTGTCAAATGGTTGTCATCCAAGTCAAAATGACCTTTTGTTGGTTGTTATAGGCCAAACTATCTTGCTGAAGTTAAGTGACCACCCTATTACAACTTCCATGACAACTTTCTGCTGAAAAGGTTGTCATGGAAAAATGGATGGTCTCGGCAGTTAATAGAAATCAAAAATACATGGTAAAATATGTATACTCATTTTGAATACTCAGGTTTTATTCTATGTGCATGAACATTAGAGCAGAAGCGTGAATTACAGGTACTGCAGAATAATGCAACACAAATATGTCTTAGGCTATCCCTAAATGACCATGTTCCAATACCTTTCTTGCACTCAAGACTATGTGTATCAAGTCTAGAACAGAGAAGGTGTGCCCAACTATTACGAATTATGTACAAACATAGTACAAACGCGGTCAATCTTAAAATTCCTAGCAGAAAAACAAGAGCTGGTAACAAGGTTCAATTCACCCTCCCAAGTAAAATTAATACTAGATTTCAGCATGTAGCATAGCCCATTCTATATTGGATCCCAACTCTGGGATACCTTACCTGTTGATGTACAACACAGTGCTGACATGAATGAATTTAGTCATTATGTTAAAAGAAAATATCAGGTAATTGAGAACTTACTTTGATGTGATTCACTAGCAATGTGACGAGGTAAAACTATATTGCTATCAATGTATATCATGCATATGAATTATATGTCATGTAACATAACTGATATGATTCACCAACCATGTGGAAAGGCATATATATTGCTACCAATGTATATTATGTATATCAATTATATGTCATGTAATATAACTGAAAAACAAGGGAAACCTTGATGTTATTTACTAATAAACGTTCTTGAAAAAAAACCCACATATATATTTAGTTTCCTTTGATAGAAGGTGTCTTCAATTTTTAATGCTTGTGAATATTAGTGAATTTGACATAACTACGCCTTCGTTTATTTTTGTGGTTATTGCTTCATTCTTCAACCTTCATACTTTTCCTTCATATGTCTAGGTTTTCACTTTAGCGATTTAACTGGTCTTCGGGTGTTTTTCAAGAATCCGCTCTTCTTAAAGTTCTAACATCTGACAAAAAAATACATGTGACCTCCCATTCAGTTTGATATGGTCTGACGAGTTGATGAATAAATTGTATAAGAAATGATGTTCTATACTCACAGATAAACATGTTAAATCATATATTCTTAAGATCTAGTCTAGTTTGATATCCTCAAAAACAAGCACTGTGCGGTATACATGTAGGACCACCAGTGTTAATGCGTCGAAATTATGGCATTTGCATGAATTATGTATGTAACCAATAGATTGCTTTCATGAAAAATCATATAAGATTTCACACTTCATTCTGACGTGTGGAACATTTTCGTAATAACTAGAAGTACTGTTTTTTTGGCGACTGGACCGTCTATTCTTATCGTGAAGAACTTACTCCAGTGCCTGACGCTCGGCGGTGTTACCGGTAGTCATCCTATTCGTACCTGTCTGTGTACATGCCGCCAAAACGTCGGCCTGCCAGGAAGGACGATTGCTTCTCGGCAATATTCAGGGCATTTCTAGGCAGCTGGGTGACTGTTTCCCGGATTGGTTACAGGGGATTTTGGTATATGTCCATCAGGGTTTCCTTGTCTTCATACTGAAATATTGGTTGTTATCGAGTATGATCTTTATTTGGTTTTTGTCATTCGTGAAATGTTGTGTATAGGCATCACGGATTTCCCAGTTGCATTTTACTCAGAGGCAAACAGAAGGAACTTGTTTACATTATTTTCTTCTAAACCTACTCTTTGCTCTGTATGATACACACCGATACATATAACTGAAAACAAATGCAGGCGCTCCTGAAATGATTAGAAAATGCAGCAAATGCAGGCGAAACAAAAGTCAGTACATGCTCCCAGAACTGGCACCGTTTCACTTCAGATTGTCGTATTTGCATTAAGTCTCATTGGACGAAACCCCATCAGTGATATGATTACGTCTCTCGGTATCTTTTGGCATGCTACACAGTATCTAGCAGCTGTTTAATGGTTTGTGAGAAACATCATAGTCCCGCTGTCAATCCTTCAGCACTGTTTAGTACATGTATATTCTTAGATTGTGTAACATGATACATTCATTGTTTATCGTTTAGGAAGTAACCAACATGAGCGTTTTTGCCAGAGGCGCGTTTGTACCATTCAGAATTACCACCGAACTTTCAGAGAACAGCAAAGCAATGTTAAGAAATAACACAGTTTTGTAGCTCTGAGTTACAAGTATACAAAGTAGATTTAATTTAAATAGGGGGAAAGTGTGGTTCTGCAAACCAAAATCTCTGGGTCATTCATCTTATTGTGAAAGTAGGAAGTTGGAATAAAGTTATATGTATGAAGGTCTAGAAAGTCTGAGTTTGAATGTGCAAATGATGTATTTTTTGTGATCTTAAATTCGTCATTGTTGAACTGAAAAGTGACAAGTGCAGAGAAGAATTTTTTCAACATCTTTATTCTTTATATCTATCAACAAAGACATTTGTAGATAGGCTGTGGTCTTGATTATGATTTGTCTTTTCTCTATAGCCTTTGCTGTCTATTTTTCTTATAGTCTAAAGTTTCTTGTACATCTAGATTTACTAGGATTTTTAAATATCAAACCTGGATCATCAAAACTATCAAAATAATAGTCTTAATCTTACTAAAAGATCACGGCGTAGCCCTTATCCAAATACTGCCATCTAAAAAAAAGAGGACTATGGGTATTCAACTTTATTCTATCTGAGAAAAAAGATGTTATCAGTGTGGTAGGTCTAAACAGTCTGGAAATATAACGACAATTTGAAAAAAAAGGGAAAAAAAGAAAACCTGCAAGCCTGTTTGACACTGACATTGATTTTCCCCCTAACCATTTCACACAGTGAAAATATTCAGATTGTAAAAATGTTGAGGCCTAAAATGGTCAAACCATACGATATATAGGAGTCTGAGAGATATAAGAACATAGATATAAACATGGTTGGATATGGAGTAGGCGATGATAAAGCCGCTTTCTTGTCCATGAGGCAGACAAAGTTTGATAGGCCGTAACTCCCTAATGGCTGTGCCAATTTCACGTGGCTGCCGATTGGTGGCTTGAGTGGGCTTCACCCACATAGAGGTATTTCCAAAAGACCAAAAAGGAGAATCCCATAATAACATCATCCATTCAATCTTCACACACAGTTGGAATCGACCATCTTGTTTTAGTCACCAATGCTAACTCTATGAGGAAAACTACAATCTCCAAGCAGATCGACACTAGTTACAGGAAATAGACTCCAAAGACCAAGAAAGTTCCTGGCAATGAATTACCTATGACTACTGAAAAAGACAAGCTGGTTTGAGAGATTTTGAAGTGATGCCTATAAATCATCTATAAATCCAGGACCTCAAATATGTAAGTAGACAACTTCAAACCATTCAGAATGATAGCTTGCTTATGATCAATATAAACTTCCCTATCATGAACGTGCAAGGAATGTTACGTTACATGAGAGGGCTAAGATATTCACATTGGAGAATAGGAGGAAGTTACATCTACTTACATATATATGCCTTTAAACAACGAACTGTTCCAAATTTAGTGGATAATAGACTGGCCCGTACACGGGCCTATGATGGAGTAATGTTGAAAATTCCAAAAGTTATAAATTTGAAATTGAAATTTAGTTTGCTGTATCGTACTACCACTAAATGGAATGCACTACCAGCAGTGTTACGTAATTTGAATGACAAAAAAATCTTTTTACCACGACTAAGACACACATTCACTCATCCATTTGGAATATAATGCTCGTTGATAACTGTGGAATGTTACCATATCTGTTACTGGTGTACTGTACTTGTGATGCTGTGATGTCCAAACGTCAAGAGGAACACAAATATATATCCACGTAGAGTATTATTGTAAATCTCTTCATTTTTTATTCACATGTTCACCATCATTTCAATAATGGTTTTCATCAATGTGTTTTCATTGTTGTACGTAGGACCTAAAATTATGATGTATTATATACCAAAGAAGAACTAATAATCTTGATGTATTTTGTTTGGGGAGGGGGAGGAAGATCACCTATGGTGAACCCCAAGTACCCGTAATAAAAATTATCAAAAAAAAGAAGAAGAATGCCTTACTCCTTGGAGTAAGACACATTCGAAGGGTTCAATTGGTCGAGCCTGGAGAATAAGTTGACAATAGGCTTAGTAATGGCAATTATATTATCATATTAAGCTAATCATGGTTCTTATCATTTTCACGTGCTTCTTTTTAACATACAGCTAAGCCTTACATCCTATTTATTTCAGAATACATACAAAAGAATATTATGTCTAAATTATTCGGAAAAGATTATAGGGTCGGGTACTGTTAGCCAAGAAATGGGCTAGTGTCACATATGTAGGGAGTGGGGTGGGGTTTGAGTTTAACAATGATGTCTTTGTTATTATAAATTTCAAGTAGAGCGACGATTTTATCTTGCTTTCAAAGAAAGTATCACATCATCGCTCTTATGGGATTACTATAATGGTTCAAACTCATTTTCTAGCTGCTAATACTTGATAAAAGACACAAGTTTAGACGTTTGGAACGTAGTTCTTAGGTTTAAGGTTAGACTACTGTGATGAGGGACCAGTTTACTGGTCACGCAAAAATGTTGAACAATTATTATGCTACTCCTTTTTAAAATATCTATTATATATCATTAGCTACATGTTGGAATTTCCTATCTTATGATATAAATTATATAATTATGGGTAATAGAATAGAAACAAAAATTGATCGGAAATGTGAAAATCTTGTTTTATACTTATCTTTTATCAAATCAAAATATCTCGGTTAATAATGAAGTAAAACCTGTAATATTTCTTATGCATAGAGATGATAGTCAAATGGAGGGAACCGTGTCTCAGATTTCTTATTTAGGCCCTAGTTTAAAATTTATGAAATCTAGAAAATTAAGTCATAAAAAAATACCAAAAAGATACCAAAAGTTTCCCGATTTTTGTCATAAAAACTAGGGCCTAAATAAACAATCTGAGACACAGTTCCCTCCAGATGAATGTTATTGACGATATTACCAAGTTTCAAAACTAACAAAATAATATTAAGCAAGAACTTTTAGTTCAAAAAATAAAAGTGAAAAAATACAGTTTTAATCAACATTTTCTTGAATTTTAATCTATTAATACAGTTCGATATGTCATAAGATCAAGAAAAATAAGAGCTTTTAAATGATATATAACATGTTTGAATAGAATCAGTAATCCCAGAGATATGTCAATTATAGTAAATCTACGTCTCATCACCATAGTCTAACCTTAAAAAACTTTAACACTTTGGATGCTACATTGCTTTTGGCTCCCTTTAGATATTGTACCCAATAAGCCGCCTGTCCCACACCGGGTATATCCTAGGATTAGACGAGGGTTGGACAACTTGACTGTTTAAGCTATCCTTGTTCCCAAAAGTTGGGGTTACTGAAAGCAGCAAGAATTATGCTTTTGTCAAGCAAGAAATGTTTGTCTATATACTCAATTACTGTTTGAACATTATAATTTCTCAAATTCTTATTGGTTCCTATGGGAAGAAGGCCAACATATAAAGCTGCATTTTAAAATTTTTAAGAGCAATCTGTCAACCACACTACTTTGGTTAATTTTGTGTTATACAACTATCTTCAGGGAACAAGCATGGAGGCAATTTTGAAAATATTTCGTAGTAAACCTAAATGTTGGTGTAAACTGGGATAGGCTTATTATCAGATCATACAAACATTTATAAATGATGAAAGAATAAGGAGAATATTTGAAAATCTTGCAAGTTTATCCTTTTTCTAATAGGCCGATTACCAAATCTGATAAAACATATACGGGACATTGATAAAACGAACGAGAGCTGGGTTCATTCAATCCATTCCGATTTATTTTGAATAATCAATAATACTTATATCCATGGCTTCATTCTCTAGTTTTACAGACAGACAACAGCACACAAACATAGTTATGCCTGATAGTGGGCGTGGCTTACAGGCCGCTGTGGGCGTGGTCACGATGATTGGCACCTGAAGGACCAGTAAAAGACATTCACAACATTCTACACACTACCGCACCCCAGGTATGTACATTGCCAAGGTATTATCATACAAGATATAAATCACATTAGTAATTCAAACAGAAATACAACGTGGCCGTATCACACGTTGCCATTGGTTTAATACAGGTTTCGGTCCCCCCTCGGTAACAGGTACCGGAGAAGGTGAGCTCCACGCTCAGACGGCAGGTTGAGATCCTCAGCACTTCGGGGTAACACCCAGGGACCTACACAAAGGGAATGTTTCACTGTCCCCTATTCTTTTTTAGGAAATCAAAATGAAGCTATTTCTAAGGAACCAGAGGCACCCTCGTTATCAGATAGGGACTTGAGAGTCGTTATCATCCGTTATTACGACAAGTTTAGGCTGACCTGGGCTCAAGCCTAACATTTTAAAGAATGGGTTATAACAAAAGTGACTTTAAAAAACAGAAATGCAAAAAACCTTTCCCTATAACTACCTTTACTTCAATGTGAGCATGCTTGTATTTATCAAACTGTAATTTTCATGACACTAAAATACTATGCGAGCCCAAACAGTGATTGCTATGAACTGTTCGGGGGACTTTCATAGTGTTCCTCTGATCTAATTACCTTAAGTTTTAGAGGTAAGTTTTTGATGAGCGACACGTCAATGAACACAAAATATTCTACCCTAACTGGAGTTTTTTCGGTTAAAACATAAGAAATAATCCTTCAGAATATAATACAAAATATGTATTTTTTCTGATGTAACTAACAATATGGTGCACACACTTGTTTCCTTGTTGCCCTGCCCCCCTCCCCTCTGTAGCAGACCCGGTGATGCACACTCATATACCACGCTCGGCGGGCTAGGATGACCTCTGGTGGGCAAAGACGACACTATTTCTAGCGGCAAGTCTTAGCATTACACTAAGGTGGTGGCTGTGACGTCCACGGTACATTAATACAACGTACCTAAACCCCTGCTCCCCTGCACTGGGTGTTACAAAACGGTCCAGTGAGAGTTAATGTTTACATGCCACTGTGTTGCTAAGGCAAAATGGTATTGAAAAAATCTAAAATACTCTATCAGACACTCCTGTATCGGGCTGAGAAAGAACACATTCGTTTCTCATGATATAGCAAATGTAGATAAACCACGACCGCGCACTATGCAGAAAAGTATGAGAAATTCACATTGAAGTGGTGAATCGAGAAGAGTTAGAAACCTGGGCCTACGTATGTAAAATAATGAAAGATTTCCATATAAACCTAGACATACTCATTCCCATTCTAATCAAGGCTTGGCATTAGTATGAAAAGTGACTAGTCTCCGCTTTTGTCTTCCTCTGTATAAAAGTGAAATGTGCTCTCAAGAAAGACACAGGCTTATTCATTTATCATAGATATTAAGAGAAATTAACTGTCAACAGACATAAAATTAGGTAACCCTTCTTTAAGGGATATTCTTTGAGTACTGCATCAGGAAAGTATCACCTACATAAATAAATTTGCTATCTAAAGCAAAAAGTACAATGTTTTACTCATTAGGCCTAGTTTGTCATTAAAGCAACCTGAAGAGGTGCTGCATGAGTCGTTGGCTGTGAAAGAGACGTTAAGTAACTACGGTAAGCTCAGGTCAGTTTCTTAGCTTACAGGACAGACACCTGACAGTCACACTAACACTGCCATGGTCTGTTTACAGTCACATGCACCTCACACATGATACTCACGCTAACACAGTCACCCCCTGACACAACTGTCATACACACCTCACTGACAGTAAGGCTGACACTGTCACCCCCTGACACAAGTCATACATACTTTACTGACAGTCACGCTCATGCTGCCACCCATGACACAACACCCACACGCACCTCAGTGACAGTCACGCTAACACTGCCATGGTCTGTCTTAATGGTCACACACATCTCACTGACAGTTACATTCATGCAGCCATCCCTGACACAACAGTCATATGCACCTCACTGACAGTCAGGCTGACGCTGCCACCCCCTAACACAAGAGCTATACACACCTCACTGACAGTCACACTCACAATGCCACCTCTGACACAGTCATATGCACCTCACTGATAGTCAAGCTTACGCCGCCAACCCATGACACAAAGAGCCATACACATCAACAGTCAGTGCTAAGTTACAGGCAGCAGAAAGCCCTACCTCAATGACAGTCAAACTATCCTGACCACCTCCCGTACATAATGGTCATACTCACTGGTTCCCACAAACCTCACACACACCTGCTCCTTACACACGGCTTGCAATATTTCAAATTGACTTACTTTTATCACAGAGGAAATAAGACGGTTCTAACATTTACAAACAAATTGCAAAGAACATTAATTGGCGCAAATGGGTTAACCGCTAGAATTCACTTGAACTCACACATAAAGTACTGTCTGAGGGCTTGGCACAAACATGAGTACATGTATACGAGCGAACAACTGCGCACACACCATTTGGGAGATGGTTAAAGCTTCTCTTTCAGTTTTTTACATTTTAAATGTCTAGCTATTTATTGACAGCAAGAGTGCAAGTCATCATTTGCTGTGATATCACACTGTGAGACAGCTGGTGGCCGACGCTGCCCGCCTGGTCCGCCACAGGCACTGCCTTCTGACTGTGACATTGTTAGGTGCACATCAAGTAGTACACCTTTCTCATGTTAGCTGAAAAGTCTTTAGTTTAAAAGCCTATGACAATTTTCCATATTGATAACCATAATTTAATCATTTATACATTTTTGGGCTAACTTAACTCACAAAGTCTTGCACATAAATTCATAATTCTCAAAGTTCATCTGAGAAACTATTACTCCAACCCATTTTGCCACCTCAGCATTTCGTTTAACTTATTAGTATTACATGGCTTGGCCTCACATGATAATTGTCCATTTCACACCGAACCCGTATCATGTAATGTACACAAGGTATATCTTCTTGGGCTGATCTATAATACACCCTGTATATACTTGACCGTGATGGAACCTGTCACTGGGAATCAGTTAGGACCATCAGAATACACGTAACCTGACAATTCTTTGTTAGGAGGGGCCTTTCCATGAGAACGACTCTGTCCTTGTTCTGACCACAGCTGCCGTACATATACAGAGGACTGGGCCGGTATGGCGACCAGTGTTTTACCAATGGCCCCTGGGCACCCTGTGACTTGTGTGTTGTACAAAACGATTATTCCCTAAACCATATCAATCCCCATAAATACAAAGTGCAGCCCAGAAACTTGCTGGCTCCATTGACGAGTATGATGACCATAAATAATTCACTGACATACTTCCCTATAAACACACCCTTTAGTCCCTATTAACGTCACAGCACGTTGTCAGTGCACCGACTCACGACAGAGGTTCACTTTGTGAATGTCAGATGACATCATAAATTATGCTGACGTTGCCGTAGACGTGCCCGTCGACTGGCGTGGCGTAGCGTGGCGTTACATGGCGTGGCGTTGTGGCGTTGTGTTGCTCAGTCGCGGCTGATCTTGGCGCCGTGCTGGGCCTCCAGGCGCTGTTTACTGTTCCTCTTGTGGTAGCTCTGGGCCATGGAGTTGACGATGGAGATGACGAAGTAGACGACCATCACCATGACCAGCTTCTCAAAGAGCCACGACAACCAGGAGGCGCTCTGAAAGGGGGAGAAGGGGGGTTAGATGGGCCTACAAAAGGGACATCAAACCAAGGGGCACGGAACAGAACATTATGGCTTATCACTGCCTAACATTCGGCGGGTTTCCACAGAACGACAAACCATGAGCGTCGGCGACTTTTAGCGTTTACTCTTTGAATCATTGGCAACAAATGCTTCCTGGTGCTAATAGTCGTTGTGTTTGGACAGGGTTAATACAGGTGTTTCATGTTTGTCGTCCTGTGGAAACCCACCTTAGGTATAATCTCGCCGACGGTGTCAATAACAGGAGGTTAAACCAGAGAGGTTAAATCTCCTTTAATTATAGCATCAGCAGGTTTCCCTATCTTTTGTGTATACTTGCCAATCGGGTTAGCATTAGCCTGAATGGAAGTTTACTTCCCTAGCTCAGTGTCTTTGTGGATCTTTAGGTACACATTTCCGATGTGAACTCTATATATTAAATCTTCACTAGCCCACCGGACAAGCTGCTGATATTGTGCGATAGCCCGGCAGGATTTGCACTAGTGCCCAAAACTGGAACTACAATGTAAAGTTAAACAAGTCCAAAAGCAGTTAGGGGTCAGTATTGCTTTCTGAGAGTATCAAAAGATACAAAATGAGGCGAGGAATCTTATGCCATTGTTTAGGGTAGGTGTAAACTGATAGAATAGGCCTAGATATGTCTTAGATTTTGAATAAGATATTTTGATGGTAGGTCTGGAAAAATGACACTAGAGTGACAAATTCACAAATAATTTAATCTTTGAATCATTCAAATCTTAAATCTGGGTCCGACACTGACACTGACAGCACCGGAGAACTTATTGACAGTGTGACACCTATGTTTTAACATTGAATGGGAATGATTCAGACACTGACAGTGACTTAGGCCTAGACATATTTAAGTTTAGATTGAATATTTTGGGGGTAGGTCATAAAAAAATGACACTATAGTGACAATTTCACAAATAATTTAATTTTTGAATCATTTTGAACAGCCAGCCTGTAGGGCTAAGACTGCACCATCTGTAAAATATTATTGCAAACGTATCCAGGCCTAAAATAATCAGACCATTTGATATTTAGGACCCTCACATATATGAGAACATAGATATATACATGAAATTCATTTTGATAGGCCTAATAAGGTCTAAATAATTATTTTTCAGATTGCCAGTGTCCGACCAAACGCCCGAGCTGCTTTGACATCCAGCCTCTAGGCCTAAGACTGTAACCATCTGTAAAATATTATTGCAAGCGTTTCCAGGCCTAAAATATCAATCTATTTGATGATATATAGGACCCTGAGATATATGGGAACATAGATATCTACATCACTTTCATTTTGGTAGGGGTAATAAGGCCTAAAATAATTATTTTTCAGATTGCCAGTGTCGAATGCCCGAGAGGCTGAGTCCAGCAGCTTGTCTAGGCCTATCATTTGAACTGCTGGAAAAGATATATCATATGTACCTACCTGTATAACCTGAGTCCTGAATGCTTCCGAATACTTAAATCCTCCACAATTATTGGGTTTAGTCCAATGTCATCCTGGTTTTCTGAGTTCAAAGTATCGATGCAGGCGTGATGGGGAGAGAACCCGGCGAAGGGTTGACGGCGCCATGTTAGGTCTGACAGTGACAGTGCCTCCACGTGTCCGATCGATCCAATGTTTTCCCTTCGATACGAACGCATGGTTCCCGCATGAGTTTTCAATGCGTTGTATGCGTTTAAGGGAGTCCAGTCGTCCAAAATATATATATTGAAAGCATCAGATACCGCGGTAATCCAGGCGGCGAAAGAGGAGCCTCCCGCCGAAACGTCCGACCGGCACACTTGCACCGGCCGGTGTGAGGTCTGAGCCTTGTCACCCGGGGAGGCGAAGGAATTGCAAGAAAATAGCGCGATGCATTTACGCGTTTGGACGCGTTATTTCGCAATAATTTGATCCTAAGACATTGGGATGCTTATCTATGGATCGCAATCTATCTGTGCATACCAATAAGTAAGGTTAGATCGACTGTTTTCATGGTGAAATAGGCATGCAAATTATTCAAATTATTCAGACTTTGACCCAGATCCCTTCTTCACGGATCGAAAGCGAGGCCAAAGTTTAACGCACCTAACATCCCTTTGTCTTCGCAATGGACTCGTCCGGGTATATCTATATAGTGGACAGGTCGGGAAGATTCCATTATAGTAGGGGTGTTCAATCTCTGCCAGAACCCGCTGGCCCAGCCGAGGTCGCTGCGGTAAAACGTAGATGGATACAAACAAATCGTAGACCGATCTCTAAGATAGGGTTAGATGAATGAGCCGAGGGCGGCCTAAAGCCTTAACGAGCGTCAAAGCTAAACTATTTCAAAGTGCCCTCGCCTCATAACCACCTGAGGGTACATACGGGTATTCTGTATACTTCCACCTCTCACTTACCTGTGGGACAGTGGTGCCTGGCTTTATGTGCATCTTGGCTTTTTGCTTCTCGAGGTATTCTTGGAACGGAGCCTGAAGTTTAGGCCCGAAATGGGGTATGTGTCTGCAATAACAATGAAAAAACCATTGTCAATACAATGCAATATGCTGTGATAGTAGTCCAGTTTATTGAGATTATTTTTTTAACTGGCCATGGCCTGGCATGTTTTCTTTGCTTTAATTAGGGAGAGAACGCTAATTTTATGCCCTGTTATTATCAAAATGGATAAGGCTCTATCTATTGTTAGGTTACAATTAACTGCATTATTTTATCATGACATCTTCTGCACTAGTTGACGGTACATCTAATAACTGTCACTGTTTTCTACTAGTTCTCTTTACAAACTTCGAACCCTCTGACTCCGCACCCTACCTGATGAGACTGACGACCTGGTGGACGTGGTGCTCGCTGAAGACGAAGATGACGAACAGTTTCTGGATGTGCATCTTGATGACGGCCTTGCCGATGAGCGTGGCCCCGAAAAATGTCCAGAAGGGGACGAGGAAGTGGCCGCACGTGATGCCGGCCAGGTCAAACAGCGGGTTGGGGATCTGAAAAATGGAGGGGCATACCGCTAGTAACATGGCCTTTTTTGTGTGCACATCTTGCCACGTCCCCCATAAAAATTAACATGTCCTTTCTTGTTTGGAAAATAGGAAATAGTGACTTACCGAGGCGCAGAGGAGAATGCCGATGAAGCCGACGCGCTGCACCAGATCGTGGACCGTCACCTTGGCCCGGTCCAGGAAACTCTGCGTCAACAGGGAAAAGGACAATTATAACTCACGACTATGGCGGGGGAAAGGACCTATAATGGGCCACGAGCAAGAGATGTAGCTTCAACTTTTCTTCATGTCTCTGTCTTACAAGGTTATACAGCCTCCGCTCACGCTTATTCGCACCAACATGAAATATCAAGTTTTATGTCAATAGTTGCACTAACGATCGTTTCACTTCTACAGGAGAAGTATCCCTTTTACAGAAGGAGTTAACCATCTTTCAGGAGGAATAATCTCTTTTACATGTGGAGTTACCCCTTCTACAGGAGATTTGCATGAGGAATCGCCCCTTCCACAGGAAAAGTTACCTCTTCTACGTGAGTTAACAATACAGCTACAAGAAACTAAACTGTCGCTAATTCCTGTGAAATGTTAGTGGAGATCTCTAACAACATGTTCTGGAAACTATACGGCGAAACATCATTAAATGCAGGTATATTAAAAAGGTTTGGGATGGGAAACCAAAAGACTGGTCAGTGTGACTGATATATCCTGCTGATCCCTCTGATAAAGAAAGAAAGCAAAGAATCGTGAAAACTCATTTCCCATAAAAGCCAGAATAGGTTGCCTTGATCCTCCGATTGACTTCTCATAGAACACCAGCCGCAGTGTAGGGTACATCGCGTATAGGGAAAGTGAGAGATAACTGAGGAATATTGTTCAGGGATGTAAATTGGGGACAGTGAAAAAGTCGGAAATGGCAAGAATTAAATACGATAGTTTCCTGAAATGTTGTGAAATATATTCTAACCATCAAATTTTGTTTTTAGTGGTCCTGTAGAGAAAAAGTCGGAAATACGGCAAAAATAGGAAATCTTGCATCCCTGATTGTTTAAGTTACGGAACTTGATTGTTTAGGTTATGTCCCTCTGTACTATGGCGTGTCGTCTGTTGTAGACTCGTTTGATTTCGTAAGATTCTCGTAAGATTTCAAGATGTTCACGTTTTTAAATGACCTGATTACTTTAAAGAATATATTATGGCTGTGTTTTTGAAAGACTAGAAGAAAACAATTGATATGAAAATTATAATAAATAATTACATAAAAAAAAGAAGAAAAAAACGACATGATCATATTGATGAAACCCTCGTAAGTGATGTAGGTAAATACCACTTTGGGTGAGTTAACGTGGTGTCCTTGCTGTGAGCGTGGGGTGATAAGCACACGTCTCATATCGAGGGGGGGGGGGGGACTGCGACCAAACTGGGAGGATGAACCTCAAAGACACAGCACGGGCCTAGTGTACACACGGGGACTGGCAGGTCAGCTGGTCAGGGGGTATCAGTAATTTGAGTTTTGCCCAGAAGTGGCGGCCAAAAGCATGTAACTGGAGGTCGGCCATCAAAGCGGAGGCCCCGGCGGGTGGGGCAGGGGGGGGGGGGGGCACTACCTTGACGGCCTCTAACAACATGGTCGGCGAATCCTGGGGCTGGTAAAAGAGAATGAGGAGAGTGAGGACTCCAACACTCGTGTACGGCCCATATCAGTCCGTAGGCGCTGGTCGTACCCTGCAGCAACTCACCAATACACACATCGACCACCTGTCATGTCACTGGCAATGCGTCTTGCAGAGAATCTACATGTAACTGGTAACCTTCTTGGGCACTATTCGGAAAAGTAAGGGCTTAGGAACAACTACATGTCTTCTTTGTCAAATATTTTTACATCAAGTATTAGGAAATCAGACAGTGACATGCAATGGACACTGTTAGTTTTAGTTACAAACGGTATCGAACTATTTTTTGTTTTCTTCTACACTAAACACGTTGCACTGTCTCATCGAACGGCACACTGTTTTCTGTTACTCAAATATTATTTTCTGTTTTTTACGTTCTTTAGGAAAAGACTAAGAACTGTCAGGGCGGATAGGGAAGGGGTCAAGCATAACACTTTTGTGAAAAATACTTACGGATTGCTAGAATGTACAAATCAAAATATGAGCTTCAAAATAGGTAATTAACAGGACACTCACAGAAAACAAATTGATACTGCAAAATATTCTCAAGAGCCCCTTTTCCTGGGACAAATCATTTTTACATTTGAACTAAAACCCAGAATCTTTTAATTTTGCTAAATCTATTAACTTATTGGATGCATTTATTTGCATTTACCAATCAGACGGCTGTGTCTGAATATACACATTTAGGTGTTTGCGTGCACTGCGGCACTACACCAGTAGAACGGTCCATCCCAGCGGTAGACGTGATTCTCCCTTTACAAAAGGCCCTAACCCTGTAGGTTAATGTACGTATCAAGGTGGAGGGGGGACTGACCAGTTTCTCGTCGGCCTGCCGGCCCTGGATGAGCTCCTCGATCTCGGCCTCGTCCTCGTCCATCTGGCCCGAGAGACGAGCGGCTCGCGCCATGAAGTACGGCGGCAGCTCCCCGATGGCTGTACCTGCCCCCTGGTGGACGGCGGGGGAAACATCATCATCACATGGTTAGCTTACAGTCAGGGGTGTACACAAGGATTGTCAACTCGTACTTATCTGTTTAAATTACCAAGCTAATGTGGAATATATATATCACCTATACGGAATGTCATTTGTATGAATGAGTATGGTTAGACAATGATATTAATAAGAACGAAAGAAAAATTACACCACACATTTGTTTCAAAATTGTTAGCACTACTAATGAGGAACCATAAGTTATTGACTTCATTTACGTTTTGATAATATTTTGAATCTCTATCATGTTCATGTCGTTAATTGAGATTGTGAGCATGAGTGTCTAAGTTTACATCCCTATCAGTACAAAATACGTGTATGGACCGGCCGTATGTCCGCAATACTCACCCACATAAAAGCCTCTAGCCGCACTTTGCTCATGATGGTCCATAACGTCATACTCGTGCCCTCCGTCTCCGGACATATAATACTAAACGAGACAAGAGAGTCATGTCAATGAAGGAAATCTTACACACTAAATACTGAGAGCTTAAATCTACGGGTACCCAAAACGTACCAGAAAAGAACAATGATTCACATTTTGTGTACAGGGAATGTAAATCAAGATTAATGAAACAATCTGAAACCCCAGAAAAAACATTTTGAATTATCTTAAAATGCTATGAAACGTGATGAAAGAAATAATTTTGGAAAATTATTCATGTGAGTTGAAATCTACAATTTCCAAATTATTTTGCTTATAACTTTCCTTTCTGTGAAGTGGGATTACCTAATGTTGGTATATCAAAACGTTGGTTTTATTATCTTTATTCGAAAGCTCGGCTTGTAAGCAGCTTCTAACTTACTCTTCGGGATACGGCGGTGACGGGAAGTCGACAGACATACACTCGAAGGCTGCTAACGTCACAGCTGCTATATGGGGGCCCTGCAACATAACGGACCACGGTGAATTACCCTAATTACACACTGTTCACCAACCCCTATCTACCTTCAGACTTGTAGAGAAGACATCCCACCAACCACTCATACTTTATGCAGGCCCTCTATGCCCGTGTAGATGTTCTCTTTCAGAGCTTTACGGACTAACCGGAATTTCTTTATTTTTCTTTGGGCGCTTAACTTAACCATAGCCTTCTCAAATTCAAACCTTGTTGTGATATCACTGAATGTTTTCATACAAAAAGTGTTTTTTTAATGTTAAATGTTGCTGGCATGCGCCATTCATCACGAAAAGTTACGGTTTTGACAAACAGGTTTTTTTGCATCTAGATAAGTAATTTGCAGTTATAACATGGGCGTTTTACGAATCCAGTGACCCTTTTTTTCATTGAGTTAGGTTTGTTTGAAGTGGTTGGTGAGTAGTAGCTAATGCCCACTAGGGGTAGTAGTACTTACTAGGTATAGTAAAAAGGTGTGTAGGCCTGTGCCGAGGCCGACGGAGGACAGGATGCCGAGTCCCACCCAGTAGGCACACCACAGGAACTCCTTCTGGAACATCGCCACGTACTGAAAAGGCACGCACAGGACACTTAACATGGCTTCATACGATTGTCAATAACAGGGCCTTTGAGTAGGTGTCTTATATATGTAACAGAGGGGCACACATATGCTACAATCCGGGCAAATCTATGAGATACACAATAACAAATTGTAGACATCAGTACTATACATGAGCCTTGTCACTCAAGGTATTAATTTCTCTTAATATAATTCAATGTAACTCATCCTTTCAATAATAAAATCTTCACATACGTTTAACGAGCGATTCCATATTTCAGAATTCAAACTTGTTTGTGTATATGACATGATAGATATCTGTGTGTGTTTGGCTTGATCAGGTAAATCAGAAAAAAAACATCGTTAATATTTGACTTACCTTTTGATGAGGGCCATTTATACGGTACAGAGCGAAGAACACTAGGAATGTGAAAACTACAACCGCTACGATCTTTTTGTTACGCCACAACCTGCAAACAAACAAAATAACGGGAATTCAGGCAAGTGTATAGATATTCAGATTGTACACAAACGGATTATAAGATCGATTCCTGCGGGCCACCACTTGTCAAACCCCTCGAACACACACAGGTCTTCAGTTACCGTAAACAATGGACACATGAGGACCCTGATCTCAACAAACACTCTCTGAGATAATGTGGGTATTGATAACACATCTAATCAATTTACTTGTGAAAGGGGATGCTTCATGATTTAATCGCAACGCCTTGACTACTAGCCGATAGTTAATTTTTCCTATAACCTAATGTATGATCACTTATTCTCTTAATGGGAGAACGCATTCATATGACAGTGTTTAAATAATGGTAAAGTTGTTTTTGAATACCTACTCAATGTTTAAGAATAACGCCTGCCCGTCGGCCAATTGCCAACAATTTTGGACCAGGGTTGTAAATTTGTAAATTGGTCGGGATAGCCGACGCCTTTTTGACCGTCATATATGGTTTTGTGGGGGCCGTCATTTATGCTATTTTTCAGGGTCGACAGAAACCTATCCGCACCGACAAGCTTTTAACACAGCGTACTGCTGCAAAGTTATTGATGGGACAGTGTGAGGCAGTTTTTCTGGCCATCTTACTTTACCTGAAGGTTGGCAGTCCCTATTTAACCTTGAGAGGCGGGCTCTTTTTAATTGTGGCCGCATACTAGATGAACTACTAGTACTCGTGGGGGTAAGGGGAAGGGATGAGGAGGAGGTACGACTCCCGGCCAATACAGCTGGGGTAGGCCCAGAACGGGGTGAGACAGGGGCCAAAAGACTGTTTAAATCTTGGCCTCTGTCCCATAAAGTCTGAACAAACTAAGCAGGTCAAGACCCTGAGTATGCTCTATATACTGTATGAAAATTCCATTGGTTCTCGGCTTGGCGTACTTCTGCCGACTCCTTATTTTTAAGCTATAAGTTAAAAAGTGAAGAAGATAAAGCAAAAACTCCCATTGGGAGGCCTCTGTTTATCCATGACTACTGCCCCCATCTCCGCCACTCAGGGCAGTGTGTGTAGGTATAGCCCCAGGTAAGCTACTCAATGTACCCCGCCCGTTTACAACACCAGCTTGTCATCGGGTAAACATCCTACACTCAGACCTTTTTACTATATGCTTTTTGGCGATGCCCTTTCATTGGTTTTACAAAACCGTTGGCACAGGGCAATATGTCAAACACGGATAGGCTGTTTTATTTTTTTTCTAGATTGTGAAGCGCTCAGCAGGTTAAACACGGAAATAGGTGATAAGTTCAATAACTGGGGGGGGGGGGGGGGGGGGGGGGGGGGGGCTTAAAATAGAGTATAACCTCTGTGCACCTGTACTGAGACCCCAGGGCGTTCCTCCAGGGTCCCGGCGTCCCCCTGACCTCGGGGGGTGGAGGTAACCACGGGCAGCTGACCCTGTTGGCGGGTACTAGGTGCACGGGTACTAAGCATACACAACCACGTCTTGGGAACCTACCAACAACTATCTGGAGTGTCATACTCTGAAGAAAAGATTAACAGTGAAGAACCTATGACACTGCCAAATGTTACTATATGGATCAGATTGAGACCTACATTTGTTGGTTTCATCTCTCGTTTATTAGCTGGAGTAAAGCTACAAGAACAACTGGGGATAGAGGTCATTTTTATAACCCTTCGGCTTCGCTAAAAATAAATAAAAGAAACTAACTAACTACTTATAATCTGTATTTTCACTTTAAATCCAACCACAGAGCTCGCAAGCCATGTTCAAACCCTTTACAGTAATATAATTAATCGGGGCTATTCATATCATACTGTGGCAGTGTGTTCCTTTACAGAAATATGTGTCAGCTCCCTAGTTAACCCACAATTCAGGCCATGCGGGTCGCATCGGGGAGTCAGGTCATTGGAAACGGCTGGGTCTACTGAATCAGATAACAGTAGAATTTCCCAATATTTCCATCTCTGAAACATGGTCAACATATCATGTTCTTGGAACGTTATAAGGTATGATAGCACTTTTATATAATATTCAAAATGAATCACTATGCTATTTTGAAGTAACCAATCTACCCGGTAATTCAAATGCCCATAAGGCAACTACAAAAATGTTTACGGCTTGAAATGGGTCATGGTCGAACTGTGGGTTGCTGTAAACAACAAATGACGATCCACCATTGACATAGAGGCAGCTGTTCGGGGTGTTGTGAAACACACCACTAGGACACAGGAGGCTGAGGGGAGGCTGATGGGGTGTATCTGACTGACGGACGGGTCAGGTCGGGGATTACCGGATTACCGGGAAGCTGCCGGCTGATCCCTGCCCACCTGGCCTCCAGGTGGGACACGCCCACTTCCGAGAACAGAATGTTGTTATCGTATATCTAGTGCGTGCCAAGAGGAGTGAATGACTGTTTATAGGGTTAAGCCGGTAACTTTTTATTGTGCCACTACCTGGCATATGACAACAATTCTGTAGCAGTGCAGCCAGATTATCATACATTTGTTCATCCAGCTCTTATGATAACCGTAAGTGACCTATTATGCACCCTTTAGTGACAAAAACATGCTTTGGTAATTACATGTTTGTATGGCTACAGTAGTAATGAGACCTCCAGGTTTAGTCTACCCTGTGACAGGGGTCAGGCCGCTACTAGGTCATGACCTGCTCCCTAATCGGGTCGGGGGGGGGGGGGGGGGGGCGGGCTGCTCACAGAGGGCAGGGGTGTGCAGGGGGGGCGGGAGGTGTGTGTGGGCGAGTCGCCCGGACCACAACCTACAGGGATTGTGACGTACAGCTCAGGTCAGGGGCTATCTGGGGCAGGGGTAAGCCTGCAGAGTGTACCCATTTCAGCCTCTGAGTCAGGTGTTCACCCCAGGTCTCCTCCCAACAGGAGTCGAACCCATCTATCATTACAATTGATGAATATACCGCATACTGGAGATTCACACTGGGCGCGGCCATGTTGTGGTAGGGGACACTCATCAATGGCAGAAAAATTCGCTTGACCACCCACAACCAATGGCGCAAAACTGGTGACACCCCTCATTGGCTAGGAGATCACGCTTGACCACCCACAGTTAGTGGCACGAAAAGACTCGAATATGGTATAGCAAGAAAGGTACTGAGCCATATAATATATATAGTTTGATATAAAGATGTACCACGGCGTATGTTGAACAACTCAATGGGCAACGGACGTCTAAGAATGAGCAGCTCACAGGCTGGGGGCACTGTACTGACACCTGCTCTGGGGGCAGGCTGTGGTACAGCTCACAGGCTGGGGGCACTGTACTGACACCTGCTCTGGGGGCAGGCTGTGGTACAGAGAGCAGGCTGGGGGCACTGTACTGACACCTGCTCTGGGGGCAGGCTTTGGTACAGCTCACAGGCTGGGGGCACTGTGCTGACACCTGCTCTGGGGGCAGGCTGTGGTACAGTGAACAGGCTGGGGGCACTGTACTGACACCTGCTCTGGGGGCAGGCTGTGGTACAGAGAGCAGGCTGGGGGCACTGTACTGACACCTGCTCTGGGGGCAGGCTGTGGTACAGAGAGCAGGCTGGGGGCACTGTACTGACACCTGCGCTGGGGACAGGCTGTGGTACAGCTCACAGGCTGGGGGCACTGTACTGACACCTGCTCTGGGGGCAGGCTGTGGTACAGCTCACAGGCTGGGGGCACTGTACTGACACCTGCTCTGGGGGCAGGCTGTGGTACAGATCACAGGCTGGGGGCACTGTACTGACACCTGCTCTGGGGGCAGGCTGTGGTACAGCTCACAGGCTGGGGGCACTGTACTGACACCTGCTCTGGGGGCAGGCTGTGGTACAGAGAGCAGGCTGGGGGCACTGTACTGACACCTGCTCTGGGGGCAGGCTGTGGTACAGAGAGCAGGCTGGGGGCACTGTACTGACACCTGCTCTGGGGGAAGGCTGTGGTACAGCTCACAGGCTGGGGGCACTGTACTGACACCTGCTCTGGGGGCAGGCTGTGGTACAGAGAGCAGGCTGGGGGCACTGTACTGACACCTGCGCTGGGGGCAGGCTGTGGTACAGCTCACAGGCTGGGGGCACTGTACTGACACCTGCTCTGGGGGCAGGCTGTGGTACAGAGAGCAGGATGGGGGCACTGTACTGACACCTGCTCTGGGGGCAGGCTGTGGTACAGCTCACAGGCTGGGGGCACTGTACTGACACCTGCTCTGGGGGCAGGCTGTGGTACAGTGAACAGGCTGGGGGCACTGTACTATCGCTGCCTCAGCTTACCTGTTGTAGGCAACCAGAGAAGGGAGCCAGAGGCATGTTTTTGTGACACAGGGATGAGGGGGCGATTTATATACTGAGACACACACACAGTAATGTCTGCCTTTAATACCATCTAGGCCTATATATCTGATGTAAAAAGTGGCTGGTTCTTTCTGCTGATGCACCTTAACAAAAATACGATAAAAAAGGATTTTCCCTAATTACCTTATCCATTAGTCCACCGGGCTTTGCAATAACCCAGACCACAGTTTCACTTGATATGAAATATGAAGTTACTCTTTAGAATTTTTCAGATTTCCAGTTGCTGACAAATGGCCAGACAAGATCTTCACTAGTACCCGGTATGAGTAACTCTATGAGGCCTTCCATTAAGTAAATATGCCTCAAGCAGGGAAGAGGGTCTGATCTTTTTTAAATGTGTTTTTTTTCTAACACAGAGTACTTCATCACTAGATACCTTCGTAGCAGAAAAATAGCTGTTTGAGGGTATCACTGAAGTTTTTCTAGATGCTTGGAATAAGACAAAAAAAGTCCCATACCAGCGATACTCTGCTCACACAGCCTCACCTTTACCAGGGGCCCGGCTCACCTGTTGCAGGAATAGCCCAGTCCCCGGCCTGCCTCCTCCAGGGGCGGGGACAGGTGTTACACCACTTACAGGTAGGACCCGGGCCCTCACACCACCAGCACGGCCCTGCCTGCTGCGGGCCGCTATCTGTGGGACCATCTCACGGCATGGATGATTACACATCTGCCGCTTCTGAGTTGAACAGAGCGTGAACGAACATTGTCTGGGTCATCTCTAGGGATCCGAGTTATCACACTCAGGGTTCTTCCCAGAAAAATATTTCGGGTATCAAAAGCCCCATTTTCTAATAAAAATGTCTGTAATTTCAATGTCTTTTCTTTATGAAGGTCAGTAACCAGCAAAGAATTCTCAATGACTGGCTTACAAAGGCTTTGCCACTCAATAACATATCAGTTCTCTTCAATAAGTTTTCAGTAAGCTTCCTAATCTAACATAACTTTCTAATATAACGATCACGTTGATCACACTGCACGAATATTTTTGATTAGTCAAACCAACTGGTAAATAGTAAACCTTCGAATCGCTGATGCCATGACCTACCATTTAGCAGCTAGTATTTGAATGAATCGGAGGATTGTGTAATTTTTGTCTCTTATTTGTCAGGACAAAATAATCTTTCTGAAAACCAGATACACCAGTGTCCCCTATGATAAGGTTTATAAGAAGTATCCTTGAGTTCATCTGTAGTCAAACTGGTGGTAGGTTCTTACTAATACACCCAAGGTCTTGTGTACATTTGACATCATTCACCTCTGTATACGTGTCGGTGATTTAATGCTTACAGCATTCCCTCCTGCTCACCCAGTCGGCAGAGGATGAGCAAAAAGCCGCACTTTACCAAGCAACAACAAACAAGAAGTGCTATACTATAGCAAATCTTAGGGTATGTTGAAAGGCAAGCTGTTCCCTGATAATACCCCGCGGGGGCCGGCGTGAGGTAACCGGGGGCTGGATGGAGTACCTGCTGAGGGGACGTTTATTTGACTAACCAACTGTACATAATATTTGAACATCTGTGGTGTATCATTATGCTAAACAGTGAGAGATGTAAGAGTATCAGTTATAGAAGAAGGTCTGCCGTCTTGTAAGAGCCGGTGAATACACCTTTTCCATGAGTCTGTGCAATCGGCCCTCCCATAGACGTATTGGACCAAAGACTTTAGGCCTTGTTCAATTGGAATCATTACTCAATGCAGTGGTTCAGACTGATAGCGCTTGCGGGCGCCATCCTAATGAAAAAGGCCTAATGTTTTTTTAAGCTTCAAATAGTCGTTTCCTACAATGTTATACTCATATTGTCTCAACACAAAACCACTGAAGAAGTAGCGATCTTCAATAATACTCCGGTCCATTCACTCAACTGGCAAATGTCTGTGATTATACATGTGAAGTATTTTATTCCTAACAGCCTTTATCCTTAAGTGAAGCCCGCAGACGTCGCTTGCTCACCCTACCCTCTGCCGAGTTTTTATTATATGCATCGTTAAATGTATGTATATTATTCTACAACCTAGGTATTCGGGAAGATCGAACTCACTGAAAATCATTTTTCACTAAAACAAGCTATTTAATATGTCTTTATCGCGCTGGTGGGGGGGGGGGGGGGGGTCGTTTTGGTAATCAAAGGGTTCTAATTTAACACAAGCCTACCATCTAGTTCATTAACCGTGGCTGTAATCGGTTATGATAATCATGCCTACATATTCGGACAGACCCATTTAAAAGTTACACAATGATGTGCATGGGACGTCCCCAAAACGGTTATCTGTTATTTGGATAGCAACTGCGGCAGGTACCTTGTGCTTCCTCATAACGCGGCCCTGCTAGTTTTGCAACGACTACCATTTCTAGTATGTATTATGTCAGTCCCGTCTTCATGGTGCGATATGGTCAACAGTTCTCTCTTTCGGTGATATAGTTGATTGCTCGAGGCCACTGATTGAAAATCAGCCGTTTTTCCATGGGGGAGTGAAAGGTACTGTCATAGGCTCTCATGTGACTCTCACAATCAACAAGTTTTTCCCTTTCTCTGACGTTCCCATCCCGAGAACGAAAACTAGACAATCAGGCAACTCTACTGTATATATTTCAAATTCTAAATATGTCTCTCTGTGTGTCATGTTCTCATTGATAGCACAAGTTAGAGATGCCATTCCCGACTGATGAAAAAGTAGGAAACATTTTTCCTTCTTTTATTCTAGAAGAAACTAGGAGGAAAAACCTTTGGTAATAGACCTGACATTAAATTCACATTTGAATAGCTTGAAAATAACACAAAAATACTCTAAAAAAAAAAAAGGATATTTAAGTGATGTAATGGAAGATAATTGCACAATCCAAAATAACCAAACAGGAGGTAATCCTACAAAAGTAGGGAAAACGGCAACTCTGACACGGTAAAAAACCCAAAAACGTTAAGTTGAAAAAACTTAATATAACTCAAGAAAAAAAACATGTTACCTTTTAAAAATGATCTATGTAAAAAGTAATACAGATCGATAACAATCTGAAATGACGAAAACAACACTAAGTAACTTGTGTTACAGATTGGGCGAACAAACGTCAAAGGGGACTTACTTGTATATGAACTCCTGTGTTAGTATTAGTGTTTCCAGTACGAAATAATACAAGGTGGTGAGTGGTCGGCGCCACAGCACCAGCGAGGTGCGGTCCTTCTGGTCGTCCATCCGCTGCCGGGTCAGCGCCGACGAGTTGGCCGCCCGCCCCGAGTCACCGTTAACGTCCGCATGGCCCGACCGCTTACGTTCGCGGAACTCGGACTCGGGTTGCATCTTTAGCTCAAACTCGTCGAGCCTGGAAATCTGAATGGCATAAACAGAAGGCAATGAAGACAGCGACAATATTTTGCTATAAGAGTGTGACATTATGAATATTACAATGCATTAAGCTTTGTCTAAAGTGACATATTTAAACTTTGATCAACTCAAAATCAACCATACCGGGCGTTTTAATGACTTTGTTTTACGTCACCTTTACAAATTGCATATGATTCGACAAAGTGATCATAATGAGTTTTATAGTTTATAACAACTAACTTATTTTGGATAGGATTCTAATATCATTTTATCTCCAAAGTGAAGTCTAAAAGTAATCACAACTAGATTTTTCAGCTAATAAACACCGGGTTATTAACATTCTGGGAGAATATATCATTTAGTATTCTACACAACAACCCATATAGTCTTTCATTTTTTAACTTGCTCGAGCTCACCTCGAGCTCACCTCTTACTCAAACAAACAACTTAACAGTTGCGGATCCAGCTTTTTGAAAAGGTAGGGGAGTGCCAATTGAAAGGGGGGGGGAGGCGTCCCCCTTTTTCCGAAAATTTTACATTTAAAAAAACTAAATTTCGCCAAAAAAAAAGAGGAGGGACCGCACGCCCCGTGCCCCCTCTAAATCCACCACTGAGTTACTATTTAGCCTTCTAAAAAGTGAAAAACAAAATAATATGCCATAATAATATGTTCTTATACACCCATACTCACTTGCGATTGCTAGAATGTCATGACTATGATTGAATTAAGAAAATAATTCAAATTCGTTTAGCCTTCCCTAGCATATAACAAGATTTAAATTTTCGTTGTCAGGATGTCCGCAAATTCGGTCACCCTGTGTCCCATGAACAAAGATGAAGAGTAAAACGAAAACGTCTTCACCACTGCCGTCTAAGTGCCAGTCTCAGCGCACATCTGTCATCACTGATCAGTGACTACTTTTTGATTTTCGGCACTACGTAATTATCATATATCAGGAATAGTTTTCTAATCAAATGCAATGCTTTATTGAAGGAAAGCAGCATCCAAAAAATGCGCATGATCTAATGAATAAATGAAATATAGTTGCATGAGGCAGAGGTCAGTAAAGCTAGAGTGTAAAGGTATGCATAAGAAATGCTTAATACGACCGAGTGACTTATAAGTAATTAACATGCGCTATATGAAGAAATAGATGAGAAACTATTGTTCTTTTATGTACATAAAGAATTTATTAAAAAGTACGTGAATAGAGGACATACTGAAGGGTGTTATGAGGGGAGTGTATTTACTGAATGAGAAAAACTCGGATCACAACAACATTTGACATAGCTAACAGATTCTAGGGTACTATCTACAGGGCCTTACGAAGTGTGACGTTCTAAGTTCTATTAACTACACAAAACAAGTGTAAAGGGACAATGATGAGCATTTGATAACAGTATTATGTGGTGCAATATTTACAGTACAAAATATTGTCATAGATCATAAATTGTGATCATATAAACCATCAGATCACATATCCAATTTTATCAAAGTCCATTTCAACCTGTTAAAATATATTGTTATTTATCAAGGTTTTTCAGAAACAAAATACCTTTATAAGACCGTTTTTGAAATAAGAAAGAAATGTTTATAATATCTTTTACAAGACAGATCATCAAAGGTCAGATCTCTTTCAGCTTACAGCATTGTGAGAGAAGCTAGTAAAAGGTAACTAGATACGCAATAACATTAGATCTAAACATGCTGACATTTCTTAAATGCAAGATGAGATATTCATGAGGATTTATTCATAAGAACACTTTAAAGTAGATTCACACTACTTTTTATTCATAATGCAAATTCTGAATTAAAAGAATATCAGGTGATCCAAAAATAAAACTTTTACAATACTTAAATACCTGAAATAAAACCTTCAATATCACCTCCTGCATGGGAAAACTAACACTAGATATCAATACCTTTTAATACCTGTGTGGGCACACTGTTTATGATTTTGTGTTTGTCTCAGCCTTGATAACAATAACCCTACTTAACAGCTTTTAGGGTGTCCGCACCCCTGGCGCTCGATTTGGTGGGGCCCGACAACGCGTCTCAAACCCTTTCCTGTTTGTCACTTAATAAGAAGACTTTTTTTTTTAGCTCAATCAAGCGTCCTATTTATATTTGACCAAAGTGTTCTGTCGTCGGGTTACAAAGAAGTACGGTAGAAGTAAGACCAAGACGTACACATGTGCCCACCGAGCAGCCACCCTAAAATCCTTTATGTATAAGTGTCTAAATCTACTTAAAAGATGAAGACTGTGCAAACAGACTAAAACAAAGTAGTATATGTGACAATTCAATATAGTGCAAGTGCCTTGCAGGAAAAATCCAAATACCTATAGAAACAAGGAAATTCATATATGTTGTCTTTTCTATAAAGAAATTGAGTGTGCCTTTGCCTGATAGATATCAAATAAATTCATGATCAGTGTTGGAATTTCACACACAAACCCCCCACCCCCATTACACAGGAAAATATTGATTATTGTAAAACCACATTTATAAGATACATTTTATAAACAAAACTAGGGTAGGGTCTGTAACCTAAAAGTATGGGTACGTCTTACAACTAGGCTTATCTTTGAAAAAATCTCAATTCGATATAAAGGATATTCACTTGTAATATCATGTATTATTAATAGTGATGCTCAATCCTATATCTTGCATCTTATAAATGGCGTTTTCCTGGGACCAACGGGAGGAAAAAGTTAAGCCAAAAGTTAGGGTGCATCTTATAATTTGAGATAGACTAAGTCTTATGAATGGGATTTTATGGTAATCTAAAATTATCATCTGTTCAAATATTTCACAATATTATTGATACAGACTTGGAGAGTGGCAACTCATATATTCTTCTCATTTACAATAAGACTCCTAGTCCTAGTCCTTCCTTAATCTATCACATTCTAATATGGCCCAAAACCCTCAGATGTACATTGCCCAGCCCAAAATCAGCCTGAAATCAATCATGCCAGTGGCCAGATAGAACCCTGGTGAAGCATATCTAGAACCCCCCTTAGCAGACAAAACCTGTCCTTTAGAGATCTAAACATTACTTTTGGTTACCGGGAAGAACTGAATGAGTGTAGATCTATGACTGCAGTCTATCATAAAGATTCTGGAAATAACTAAATATTTTAATCACTCAAGTCAAACTGATTTTCCATTGTTGTGTGGGAACCCTGCTATGATATGAGACATCAACGAGTCTACAAGTGTAGATCTAGCTATACTATAAAGTCTATTTTTGGTGACATTGCAGGGGTGGACATAAGTCTAAAAATCCAGGGGCCAGTCGGGCCCCCAGCTTTCCAAATCTTGGGGCCCGCACAAAAATCTAGGGGCCCTCACATATATATAATCAGATTGTCTTTGAAAACATTATGTTTTATTGTAAAATATATAGAAATCTGTAATTGTTATCCAAGATTTTCTAGGGGCCAGTCGGGCCCCTTGGCCAGAAAATCTAGGGGCCCGACCTGTTTTTAAGGGCCTCGGGCCCCCGGTTCAGTCCACCCCTGCATTGTCAGATAAAGTTCATAAAGTCCAAGTTGGCCTACGCCGCTACGGCTACGGCTACGCCTACGGTCGGGGAGCTAAACTTAATAGGCTAAAGCCTAATTATGGTGGTTTTTGATCTAAAATTTAAAAAACACTTTTCCAAAATGAGTTTTGGGTCAGGCCTGAGCCAGATAAAGAGAGTTCTAGAATGAACAAACATAAGCTTTCCCCACAATCTGGTAAATAGCACCTGAGCGATAATAGAAGAAACGAGTGGACAACCACCTCACGCCGAGTCGACCGTCGAGCGAGGAAGCGATAGGAGAGGAGCACAAACAAAAACCAGCAAGGGTACACGAAACCAACCACAAACTACAAGGAAAACGGGCAACAAGAAATACAAACGTCGGGCCGTAAGGAGGTAAGATACTAATCTAGATTCCAGGTCGTAGATCCCTACCAATGCTGCTTTCTTTCCGTGTGGGGGGAGGCCCCTGCGCCTCAACTCGTCACGGAGTTTGTTGACGGTCAGCGCCGAGAAGTCCTGCGTCCCGCCGGCCCAACCACCACCATTCTGTACCATTTTGCTAGCTAATTTACTGGAGCGGCCCTTTTTAGACATATGGAAGCTGGGGTTCCTACCTTCGGTGTTCTCTCTACTACACCCTACTTCCATTCAGGGCCGATCAAAAGCCGGTTGTGGATAAATTCATGAGAGAGATGGATCGATTCTCCGACACGTCACAGGTCGGGTTCAGATTCACCGGAAGTCCATTGGGGAGTGCCCGTAGTTCTCACATCTCACACCAGGTGTCGCCACCCGAGGTGTGCGCCGAGTTCCCGCCTTGGTTGGTGGGTAGGTGGCGGGGCGGTGAGCTTACTCAGGTGGGCGCCTCAGGTGAGTCAGGATTAGAACCAGAGACGAGGGGGGGAAAAATGTTTTGTCAGAAGTGGGATTCGAACCCACGCCCACAGAAGCGGACTGCGACCTGAACGCAGCGCCTTAGACCGCTCGGCCATCCTGACTAGCTGATGAGGGGCATTTCCCTACCTGTGGAATAGGATCCAGTACTCTAACCTACAGTTAGTCTGATTGAAAATTAGCTCGTGAATGCAAGACCAGTAGATCTACTGGAAACTGACCTTCCCTATCTCCGGCCTCAACAAAAAAATAGCAGCGACAAGGCCTAGGCCTACAAAATTTGCCGTAGACTAACTAGTCCCCCCCCCCCCCTTTTTTTTTTTGGGGGGGGGGGGGTCAAATAAATATTATGATTTTTTTTAAATGTAAAAATTGGCACGGGGACTTTTTCAAAAGGTCTATAGGCCTAGGTGCCCCCTCCCCCCTTCTTGATGAAATCCTGAATCTGCCACTGCATTGGTCCCCCTCACCTGAGAATTAAAATTAGTTAGGTGTCTAGGCCTACGCCCTGTAGCAAAGAGACGCTGCATAAAATGTATCATAAGTTCTTAAAGGCAATGGCGCCATTTTCCAGATATCCTAAAATAATGAAAGTTCTTAAATCTAATTTTCCAGAAATACTGAATGATATGTAGAATTCAGAAATGGAATAGAAAATTGGCGGAAACATAACTTATTTTGAGAAAATTTAGCAAATGTTGAAAAATGGATTTGGCAATAAAAGTTACATTTTCTTTTGTCTCTTTTGATATAGGCCTAGATTGTATAAAGGTATATTAAGCATCCAAATTGTTGTGAGGATATCAGGAATAACATAAAATATTCAAATTACTTTTAAAATAAATATTCAAGTGAATTAATGGAAAAACTAGTAATTGCTCATGTTTAGCCATTTTTAAGTTTTGAAGAAGGTATTCATCTCTTCTGGCCAAATAAGTATGGTGACCCCCTATTAGGGCCTAAAAACCCATACAATTAGATTTTTCAAAATCAACAAACTTTTAAACAACTTTAGCTGAAAAGTTCGCATGGTGACCGTTGATTTTTCTTTGCATTTTTGGTTCCTATATAGGTATAACTGTCACTGTGTTTTGAGATTTAAAGAAATCTCAACGCTGCATCTATGATGGCGCAGTTGTCCTTAAATAAACTTGAGCTTATCTGTTCATGTCCTTCAACGGGTACCATTTCAAATAGCCCTCACCTGTAAATGTACGTCCTTGGCCGAGGGTATCAGAGATACCATCCTCTTCTCAGCAGGTCGTCAGGCCCATGTAGCCGAGGACAAAGTTATCCAAGTATTGGTCGTTACCTATTTTTATAAATCGAATAGGCCCTATATACCCCTATATTTATAAACTCATGCACTTATAATTTTGAGTGAGTCAAACGTGGCTAAAACATTGCATTTAAAGTTATCTCTTCTAAAAGTGATATACAATGTGTAACATTAACACAGGTCTACGTGAGTGGATCTCCCCGCATTGTAGTGCAACAGTGGACAGTTACACATTTTACAAGGTGTAAATATTATCATTCCCCGTGTGTACATTAACCAAGAACTTTGCATTTTGAACCTCATAGTCCCACGTTATCTCATATGGACTTTGCGACATAGAAAGGCCAGAAGTAGAATGCATTGATTTGGGCTACGTTTGTCCAGCTTGTAACAATCCATGCACGCGTAAAGAAGCCCTTAGGTTAGGGGGCGATTTCAATATACTTATTATTATTAAATTTAAACTGTTGATTGTCTTTAAAATATATATAGGCCTATAGTAACACGATACAATGGACAGGCATCGGGTGCAAGCACTATGAACCGACCGTGGATGTTGGCGGATGTTCTTGCAACGTTGTTATCATATGGGCCTAGGCCTATTGTTTTCCGCCATGACATATATAATCTTGATGTATTTAGCCTACATAAGTTCTGTTTCGACTCCATCCCCGTCCCATTCTAGATATATTATATAGTTAAGAAGGGTATACACAATCTCTTCCACACTCATTTCACTATTACAATTCATAGATAACGTATACATAGGCCTGTATATTATGTCAGGGACGGTTAAGGTGGTGGGTTGCATTGGGCGCGTCCCCCACTTTTCTTTTTAGCCAAATTTTATTTCTTTTCAAATGTAAAACTGGTGGCCCCACAGGGGGCGCTTTTTTAATACAGGCGCCCCCCCCCCCAAATCCAAATTTTCTGGATCCGCCCCTTTTATGTTCGTTTATCTTTTCAAAGGCATGGGTCCGCCATCATCTAGGCCTATGTTTAATATGTCAACGTTTACATCATAAGGTCTTACAATTAAATATTTAGTTTTCGATGCGTCAACCCGGGGCGTCAACATCCTACACCCACTGATTCTCGAGCAATCTCTTGCTTCATGCATGATTCGGGCACCATATGGCTCATTACGTGATCTGGAGAGCCGATGTCGTAAGCTGAAACTGACCATCACGTGCTCACTCAGACTGAGTATACCGTGTGGAGGGGACCAAGCTGTGGGTGGAGGTGGAGAACTGAAGGAAGGGACTGGAAAAGTCCTGATCAGCGAAGACCCGAGGTTGAATAAAGGTATATTATGTTTTTACAATTCATGGCCATTCAATGAAACACATAATGAGAGGAGTGAACTGCCTAGAAATATGGTGCAGTAAACAGGAGCAGTAACCAGACAACCTGGCAAAAGCTAGATGGCAGCACCTCCTCTCTCCTATACATAGCTACTTATATCAATACGGAGGCTGTAAAAACCTATCTATATGATGATGATGTGCTGGAGTTTAAGGTCTACTCGGCAATTTTTCAGCTATATCGAGACCAACTCTGGTTTTTGACTATCAATTGGCTGACTGAATCTATGGGGTTGAGAATGACAGCAGGGCAAGGTAGTGTAACAGCCACAGCCCAGACTCGGACCCCAGTCTCTCACGAGCAAGGCAAGGACGTTAACCACTACTACTATCCTGCCCCCCTAAAACCTATCTATATTATGACATAATTATTCATATAATATTATGCCTGACTCCGCGGTGCATGTGAAATAATATTATATAAAAATGTGTTCAAGTTCTTGAAGAGAATAAAGTACAAATCTGACTATGTCCATTCAATTTGACGTCGACCTATGGACAATCAATTACATTGTGGCCTATTCAGTCGCTATCGTATATACTCTGTGTGGCCAAAGGTTACAGTAAGTAGGTCTACAGCGTGTATTCACCTCGTGATCCCCAACTGCTGTGAGGTACTGGTAGCTGGATCATATCGGGAGCCACAATAAGCCCATCCCAGTATACATGAACATCAAATTTTATCATGAAATTACATAGCAATTTCTTTCATATTTAATCCCCAAAGATAGAAGTGTAAAACAAAATTAACCATGGTGGTTTGGTTGACAAATTGTTCCTAAAATTTGTCAAACACAGCTTTATATATTGGCCTTTTCCCCATAGGAACCAATGTTAAAGCCTGTCAGCCCAACCTATAATGTCCAACCCTATTTCCCCTAAAATGCAGCATTTTGATTGGCTGGTAAATCTGCAAATCTGTCAATTATTGGTAAAATTTAAGAAATTATAATGTTTTATCCCTACTTGGGGATATAGAAAAACATAATTCTTAATTATTCTGGTAATCTCAGCTCTAGGAAACAAGAATCGCTTATACTGTAATTTTGTCCAACCCTTGTCCAACCCTGGGATATGCCCAATATGGGATGGGCTTATTGCAAGCTGTTCCCACCTAAAAAAAAAACTGAAAATTTTAAAAAATACGTGGCCCTAATGGCCACTGTTGACATAACCCACTATCCCAAGACAAAGGCACTTGGGTACAGGTATGATAAGGGAGAGAATCCATTGTATGAAGTGATTGCACTAGTTTTTTTTGCTGTAACAATTGGTATTGTTTAAGATGCACCCTAGCCCCTATAAAACACCCACACCTGATTACAGATTAAGCGCTGTACATGATTAGAGATTATTGACTGTCCTGACAAAATCCAATTAGTTTTAACTAAGCCATACCAATATTGTCCGGGAAAATTGAAAAGAACTGCGGGCCATTTTCCGGAAATCTCCTCAATCAGGAAAACTGCTTTTAAGTTAATATTTCCTGGAATTCACATTTTTGCGTACGGTTAGTTTCACTATGGCCTAAAATTGTTTTGTTCAATTACCTTAATAATTTGGCCCTACCCTTACCTAATTTGACAATTTCCCCCCAAAAATTATCAATAATTGATAAATATGACATAAAGGACAGGAAATTGCTCTTATGTCACCAGGGGATATATTTTAGATGCTTAACATTGATTTGGAGGGTGTCTGGAGTCGTTTCTGGATTCTCAGGAATTTCCGAGTCCCTCTGTGTTAAGCCCTTATTATACAATGTGTCGGATCCATGTTCGCGTTTGCTGGTTTTGCCCAATGCGAACGGTTTGCGCAGTAGTATTGGGCAATTAGTTCACATTGGAATTTAGAAATATATACTTATCCTATATTATACTTTGCATTGGGCAGCCAGATTCGCGTTTGCTATTCGCGGTGGCAAAAACGTGTTTGAACAGCCCAAATGGGTTTCAAAAAACGCATAGTATAATACGGCCTTTAGTTTAAAAAGAAATGCCCCCCCCAGACCCTACCTACCTTTTTCGACCCATATTATACCTGAATACTATATTTTTTGTCTAATCTTCTTTCAAGAGCACAAGCTCAGGTCATTCAGAAAATCTATAGTTTTACTTATATTAGCACTTGAATTATATAAAAACTATATGATAATTATTTCCCTAACTATTTGTAGTGCACTCAGATGATGGAAAACCAAGAGACATTTACAATAGAAAAGGACAGGTAAGTAGAGTTTTGAACTATAGAGGTTTAATTATCCATTTAAAGTTAATGCGTATTTGTGGTGTTTCGTTGTATAGATAATAGCTAGCTCCATTCGCAGTCTCCCTCCTCGTCGACTGCGGTCGTCCAATACATAATTATAGTTCCCTTATCATGTAAGACGTGAACACTCATTGTGAAAGGATTTGTTGTTTATTATCCAATGTCTAGTCGTTCCGTGACAAGAACTCGATTGACCATGATCAGTCCCGAGGTTAGAGTTCCCTCAAACACATTCAGTCAACGCTCCGCGCTCTAACACAATTTCTATATGCCTCTCTCCAGAACCTAGACTGCAGATTAAAGGTCCAACCTTCACAGGATGTTTACTCACACAGTGCTTGCAGCTACTCTGGCTAGCTAAGAGCGGAACATATTATTATATGGTGGTACGTTACACCTTAACTCCTCCCTCATTTCACTACTGTCAAAGTGAAACATTGGCTTACACGTGCGCTTCTAAGCTCACGTAATGCTGCCCAAACATGGACTGGCCACCCGCGTCAGTACAATCGACGGCGGCTAAGTTTGAGGATAGATATGGTGGTAATCGATCCTTGATTAGTGTCATAACTTTGAGTTACCTTGTCACTAAATTTTAATAATAATTTTTTAGAATCTTCGTGTACAATGGTATCCAGCATACAGTAAGATGTTTCAGTTTGTTTACAATGGTATCCATCATACATCGAGATATGAAGTTATAATTAACTTAACCAATTTTAAGGTTGAGGATCTTCCCATTTTACAGTACTCAATTAGTCAACCAGCAGTTCGCTCATATGCACCAGCGACATCAATACAATGTACCTTATCTGAGTACTCAATTGTCTACCTCTAAAGACCAGTATTAATAATTCACCAGCGTTACCAATGCAAAAGAATTCACACATCCAGTTGACAGGTCAGCGAAGGCCTAATAAGAGGTGATCCATATGTATTAACATGGAGTTTGTCCTTTCATTTACAACAAAGCTAAGCGTTCAGCTCGTGCAGTTTAGTTGTTTGGACTTGTTTAACAACTTAGTCTCACCACATTTGATAGGTCTCATTTACAATCAAAATAGGTCGACATGAGATAAGTCTTCATGACTCTCATTACTCATAGTTGTTTTTCTTAGTTTTTCGTTCCTTTTTCCCGCACTCGAAACGATTAGGAATGACTAGTATGTAACCTAGTCTAATACATTTGCAATTCGTTGCACCACAACATAGCACACAAATTACATGCACAGTTTTCAAAACCTTGCCAATGAACCGAGAAGGCAGTATTTTTTCCAATTCAACAGGCAAAAGTGAACAGAAGGACTGTATCGTCTCCAAAACGACTGGGAAAGAACTCACAACGCATACAGGCAAGGATTATCATGAAAACACATGATTAACAGGATAACTAGTGGACTGCAAAAGTTACCGTCTCGTATACTCTATAGCGTGCAAAGTTCAAAGATTGATTATTCCATCATTTTCAAGGAATCCCGTCAACAGAATAGTATTCGTCCAAAGGGCGTTACTCTAATCCCTATGGTGAGGGATGGACAAGATGTCCTCACCAAAAGAGAAAAAGAGATAGACCTGTCATTCCATTACAATTGGCTAATGACCATGGGATATGCCATTCAACTGGGCAAGAACACTTCGCTTCGAAACATTGATGAAGATGATCAAGAGGTATGAAAAGACTGAAGTGTTTGGTGAACTCCCATATTTTAGTGGTCGAGTCAAAAGTGGAAAGTGACAGGGGAGGATTTCTGACCCACCTTGTCTCGATTCCGAGCACCAACCCTCTGATGAAGCTCCCCATGATTTAGGACTAAATCATATACAATGCCCAAACCTGGAGTTTTAGGTAAGTAAGTCAGACAACCCTTATCTACCAAGAAGTGGGACCCAGCATGTTTGGAACCAGGTAGTCAACTGACTGTAAGACTTCTTCCCGATAGACAGGTCGCCAGCATCGGAAATGATCTCTTTTTGCATGACAACAACAGCACCTCTGTCATATCCTCAAGGAAATTCCGTCAATGGATCACTTGTTCAGTCAAGAAGCATTGCTCCGACTGCCATTGTGAAGAACCAAACGGCTCAAGCATCAATGGGGACAGACAAGTTTAAGACGAAGTACAGGACGTGTTCCTTTTGGAGACAAGCGACTCAGCTATAGAAATATCACCACATGTCAAGGACATATTCACCAAATGGCGCAGATCATGTCAAGCCACCAATGGAGGGTATCAAGGTAAGAGTCGGTCCATGCGATGCAAGGCCGTCTCAAGGTGCGGCACGGAGTACTAACCACTCACTACCTACCATTGAGAATTCCCCCTTCCCAAATCTCCTAAGACAAGAGTCATTAGAAGTAAGAGTTGGTGATGTAGACGTAGTATTAAGTCTACAGGTGACAGCTTTCGCTTAAGGTTAGACTACGGTGATGAGCAGCAGATTTACTAAAACTGCCACATCTCCTGAACCATTAATGGTATTCAAACATGTTATATATCATTTAAAAGGTCTTATTTTTCTCTATCTTAGGACGTATCAAACAGCAATTTTAGATCTAAATTAGAGAAAATAGAAATTAATATTGATTTTTTTCACTTTTATTTTTTGAACCAAGATTCCTTACTTAGTATAATTTTCATAGTTATGAAACTTTGTAGTGTTGTCAAAAACATTAGTCTGGAGGGAACCGTGTCTCAGATTTCTTATTTAGGTCTTGGTTTTGATTTTGTGACAAAAAACGGGAAACTTGTTGTATTTTTTGCTCATTTTTTTAAACTTAATTTTCTAGATTTCATAAAATTAAAACTAAAGCCTAAATCAAAAATCTGAGACACGGTTCCCTCCATGTGATTATCATTTACATGCATATGAAGTTTTATGACTATCTGTTCATCACTGATTGAGATATTTCAGATCAAAAATTGTTAAGTATAAAACATGATTTTCACCTTTTTGATCAATTTCGATTTCTACACTATTACCTATGATTATACAATTTATATCATAAGAAAGTCGATTTAATGAGGTATCTAATGATATATGATAAATATCAAAATAGATTTCAGCAACATAAGTATTCTACATTTTTGCGAGATCAGCGAAAATGTGCCTCATCACAGCAGTCTAACCTTAAAGTGAATGACAATAGGTGGAAGAGAACACAAGAAGCATGTTTATCAATGCCCTTGAACATCACATGTGTGGGACATAGATGTTACTGCAAACCTTACTTTGCAAGAGAGTGACGGAGTGGACACGAATTCCAAGATGGACCAGTCTAATGAGATGACGACAAACCATTATAGGTTTTCACATAGGTTTTTCGTTATATGTACTGCCCCACACCGGAACAGCACCTACAACATATTACAATATAGCAAGTTTTAACAGTGAGAGAAAACTTCCGCAATTCTACTACACCTTCAGATAGAATTTCTATAGGACACCTTTCCAAAGTCAGGCCCAATGGGACACAAACAGTGACAGTGAGATATTTGGACGCCCCTGCGCGTCACAAACACACGGTTCATGGCATGGACATATTTACACTTTGACTTGGAATACCCCGATCAGCAACTCTGGGTCGCGGGGCTTTGATGCAGCATCTGCTCGCCCAGCAAGGGTTTTAAGGTAAGTTGAGGTGTTCAAAACAACAACACCGATATCAAGAACAGGTACACGCACCATTCCGGATTCAGCCGTCACAAGAAGGTGTATTTATGGTAAGTTTTTGCAAAGAATGATGATGAGTTTTGTACAGAAGCCTTACTGTAACAATATTTTGGCCCCAGGTCCCTAAGAGTCGACCTGTTACCATGGCTTTTTGAGATGATAAGAGTAGAAGAAGACTAGCGCTATACCTTCACCAGCCTATCTTTCTTTTCCCCTATAAGATTCATCATGCAATTACCATTTAGACGGAAGAATCTACACTATTACCACAAGATCACGGTTCACCCACCACCCGGTTGACCAATGGACTCGGTAAGTGTGAATCGAAAACCAAGGATCCACCCCACAAAACAGGTTGGTCAATATAAGAGAGAGGTAAGTACAAACCATGAAATAAAGATCTTTCAGACTTGCTTTTCCAATAACACAATTGTTTTTCAACAACACATGCAACATGAAACATTTGTTCTTAACACAACATGCAACATGAAACATAAGTTTTTAGAGCTATTTCAGCAGCCGACCTCCATCAACAACTGAAATATACCCTTCCCCCCTTTGTTTTGAGGCTCCCGCCCATAGTTTTGAAGAGTACTATTTTACGGCGAGAGACCTCCCCTAGGAAGAATTATAGATGGTGTGGCGCATAACGGACCCCAACTTCCGAGAGCGTCCACCAAAGCTGACTCGCATCGTCGTGCGTTGTCTAGGTGTGGTAGGAAGGTTTCCTTCACTACCACTTAACATCCTACACTGCACAAAAAAACACCTTTACAGACCTTTACTAGTGCATTAAAGGTCATGTAAAGATGCAGATTTTGAAGGGTGACCTTTTCCAAGGCAATTTTGACCTTTACATTCATTAAAGGTAGTACCTATAGCTATATTCAGTAAAGGTCATGGAGAGGCCATGGATAAAAGTGACCTTTTCCAAGGCCTTTACTGAATTTTGGAAATGTCACCTCTCCTTGTACCTATAGACCCATGCTCTAAGAAAGGTTGACTTTTTCATCCTTTTACAGCCATTTATGAAGCATGTAAATCAGACCATACGAAGTTTAGATTCATTCATTTGAGGCCTGAGGATGTACAAGACATTATTGTCTTTCTTTTAAGTGGCTAGAGAACATTATAGTCTAATTTTTAATTATTTGATGTGCAAAAGACCTTTCATATCACAATTTTTTACATTAACAACCGAACCTATAGTAAATCCCCATAGAGAATCTCTGAAATCATCAATTTTTGCACTTTTTGGCCATTTTGAATTTTTAAAGATTTAGCCGTAAAATTATGAATATACATAACAGCCACTAACATTATACACCATTGTAATCTTCAAGTAAAAACAGATCTGCCTAAAAAATCTATTTTCACATATCATGAACATTACATTCTTTCTATAGAGCCTCAAATCAGATTGCATGAGTTAGTAGTAAAAGTTTTTTTCGTTTTTCCGAATTTGGTTCTAAATAGAATGTTTTCATTCCATGATATGTTTTACAAAACAAGTCTGGATGGATTGTCCAATTCATTCTGAATCCTATGAATATGAAGTAATACTGTAGCTCATTTTCCTAGAAAGTTATTGTTGTTTGAAAAAAATGCCTTTTTCCATAACTTTTAAAGTCAACCTTTCTTGGTCCATTGGTCTATAAATGTGTAGTAAATGCCATAGAAAATATGATCTTTCCCAACACCTTTACTGATTTTGGAAAGGTCACTTTCTTTTTCCTTAAATATGTAGTAAATATGATAGAAAAGAAGATCATTCCCAATGCCTTTACTGAATTTTGGAAAGGTCACCTCTCCTTGTACCTAAATGTGTAGTTAATGCCATAGATAATATGATCTTTAAAAACCCCTTTACTGAATTTGGAAAGGTCATCTTTCTGTTTCCTAAAATGTGTAGTAAATGTCATGGATAAGATGACCTTTCCCAACACATTTACTGAATATTGGAAAGGTCACCTTTCCTTGTCCTAAAATGTGTAGTAAAGCCATGGAAAGAGATGTGCTGTGATTGGTCAACAACCTTTTCAGCTTGGCCAATCACAGTCAAAGATTTGGCTCAGATCAACCAATAAGGAGAGGGTGCTTTCTCAGAGGTCAGTTGTTGGGGGTATATAAGTTAGATGGTTTGGAAGACTCCCCCAGTCTCCTTTGAGGTCTTAGACTGACTGGACTGAATGAGTGAAGAAGTAACTACAATTTTGCAGAAGATTTGAGACTGGATATTGTAAAGGTTACCTTTTCAATGCCTTTACTGGGCCTCAGTGGTCAACTTTACAAAAATTGGGAATCATTAAAGGTCACATCTCATGAATCATATGGATTGATTTGTATATAAAATACAATGTGCATTAAAGACAATGTAAAAGTCACCTTTAATAAGATGCAAAGGCCATCTAAATGTCACAATAAGTGACCTTTAGTAATATATAAAAGGTCACCTTTATGACATTTAATCATCTTTACATTAATCAAATATCACCTTTGATGGCATTTAAGATATCTAAGGATTGCTAAAAGGTCACTTGCCTGGCGACATACAAGTTCATGAAAGGTGATAATTAATGACCCTAAAGATGAAGTAAATATCACCTTCACAAACCTTCAGTGAATATAATAGGTGACCTTTAAAGAAATTTAAGTTCAGCAATTATCACCTTCTCAGACATATAATGAACCCTTAAATGTATGATAAAGGTCACCTTCAATGGCCTGCAATATTTTTTGGAAATGGGGCCATTAAGGACAGTAAAGGTGATGTAAAGACCACCTTTACCAAAAATCAAAGGTGACCTGTCATTTTTTGGAAATGTCCTTAAAGATATTGTAAATGTGCCATTTACAATATCTTTCCAAAGAAATTAAAGGTCTGTAAAGGTGTTTTTTCGCGCAGTGCTAATTGTTCACTCACTCAGTTCACAGCCCGCTGATGAGCTTCACATAGATGTTTTTCCAACCCTTGATTATTGTGTTCGGAGCAATCCTGCTCCCGAAATATTTTTCTACCTTCTGCCTTATTTAGCATAATCAGTAGAGCCAACTAATTGAGGTCCTTTGCCCCTTTTAGCAGGTTTTTGCGAAATTATAGATTCCATAATTACATAAATTATGTTTAGTCAGCAAAACCCGATCAGCACCTTGTGAACCGAGTGGCTACTCACTAAATTCTATAATTTCTATTATTTTACCCGGGTCGAATACCCAATGGTAAACTTTCGACACAGAAATAACATCATAATTTCGACTCCAACTCTACTCACGTCAGGGTGTTTTCACAGATGCCTGTGTGAACACATGTAACCACTTTGCATGCGACAAATCAAAAAGCAATCATATCCAGCATCTGCAGGAGTTACTTTCGCTGAGTGTTAAAACAACCCGTAATGTCCCGTCACGAAATGAGGAGATTATTTTGGCAATACCACAACCATTTTATAGCACCGTTTCTCCCATGAGGTATCACAATGGGGACGAAAAGGATGGATGACGCCTACATTCTGAACGAATGTTTTAGTATTATTATGCTAGTTCAGCATAATATGGAGCCTCTTACTTATACTTCCCATGTATGGAACTCGAATTAGCTAAGGTAAAGGTACCATCCCCAGCAAAAGTCACGGATTTGACGCGACAGAATTCTTTGAGAAGATGTGCTCCAAAAAGGGTTTCACTGACCGTACGGGGTGCGGTAACATGACGTATACTTCAGTAGAAGGTATACCGCATACCCTCTAGTTGTATTACTAGAAGGCGGTCTTCCCCCTAAAAGTAGCAGTGTAGGACACATACTTTAGAAGTAGAATTTAGAGTATTACACTAAGCCGAGCACAGTCGTGTAATATGAAACTTACCCTGTGAGGTCTATAGATACGTGTAGACCTGGCCTACTCAAGAGCGCACCGCCCGTTATTTTGCTAACCCCTCAATACGTATTTTGGCAAGTCATTGCCATGGTGTTAGAATAAGGGTTATTAGATAATTATCTTATTATGGCGTCGTCAATCCATCTCAGCAATAAAAGCACTTACCCTGCATCGTGAACAAATGTGTACCAAAAGACATTTCAACAATAGTAGTGTAATCCTGTTGATAATTCATAATTGTCCTTTGCTGATAATCCTGTGGTTTTCTTTTAGTTCAGTTCAAATTCACTTCTCCATGTTTGTTGAGTGTAGTATAGGTATTGTCACATACGGTAAGGTGCTATTTACATCGCGAGGGCAGATTCCATCTCCTCACGTGCGGTAAGTCTTGTTCATAACTCTTGCACTGTCTTAACCGTCATCTAACAAGTACAATACCAAACACATTGCAATGCGGATTTCCCTCTTCAACCTTCTACGTTGCACATAAGGCAATATGCAGAAAGACGATGTATAGGGTTCAAACATAGTTTTCTTCCTGGATGCAGAAGTTAGTCATTTAAACTCACGAAGTTTTCATTTGTTCATTTAGAGGAGTCTGTTGATCCCTCCTGTTTATCAAAGAGTTACCACTTCCTCTTGATTTTGATGAGAAGGATTCTCCACAGTATGTACACTTTATATTTACGGCGTGACCACTTTGTCACGACCTTTTGTTCACACGTTAATTTAACGAACACTAGATACATTACAATTCTCAATGTCGCACAATAATGGTGGCTGTTCAATTATGTGTTTTGTTTACGGGATTAGCGCTTCGTAAACAGCGCCCGTTCCCGCTCGGCTTGATTGGTCGCCAACTATGGCCGGAGCCGGTAGAGGTCTCGAACGAGGTTCCGGGGCCCCCAGGTCCGTCCACCCAGCGTCCACCAACCGTGGAACGTTTGCCGGTATTGGTGTTGCCAGTCCACACGAGTATTTCAAGAGTCTGGTCCTGGTGAGCGATTTAGATGTACCCATCATCAACCTGGCTAGTTTCTTAGATACTACCAGTGTCTCGGGTAAGGGAATGTTAGCTGGATGCATTCCCGGTCGTGTCGCTGCACCTTTGAGTTTGGTACCCCAATACATGGTTAAGGTACACCGCCAACAAAACTGATTAACCACAGCATCATGTACTAATACATGACCTTCAGTAAATGTGTGGTCATATGGTACGGCGAGTTCGCCAATGAAGACTGTTTCAGAGTGCACTGGGGAGGCGAATTGGACGTAAATTCCATCCACCATTTGATGTAAAAGTCCTTTGCGCCTTTTCCATATTACAACAACGATGCCCACAATAAGTATTGCGTGGAGAACAGCCAACACCGCTGTAGATGTCGGATGCGCATCTCCCTCAGGGCAAGGTGGCAGGGTGCCCTCCTTTAGTCTTTCCAGTGGGTAAGCCGACGTCTTTGGCAATAATGATGACAGCGCCAGGCCTGTAGCTCCCCCTTTTAGTCCCCAACATTTCTTGGCGATACATCCTATCACAACTAGGATGATGATGACGAACACTATAGAGGTGATACCGAAGCCTCCTTGGAATCGGCCCTAGCGCCATCTCGTCTTTTCATAGTGGTCGTGCGCTCTTTTGATTCCCTCCTTCCTATTCTTCTCGTTCATCTTTATTCGATGCAGAAGGTCAGATAAAGGGACTCGGGTCGCAAAGCCCTTGGCCGCGTCCTTAAGTTCAGTTCTGATTTTCGGGGGAAGAGGGTCGTCCGCTACTACATAGGACGTACCTTCTTCGTGTTCCCTAGTCAGGTTGGCTAACCATGTTTTTACATTCAGTCGAGCTTCCAGCAGTCCACTGCTTGGAAAAGAGACCGTAAAAGTGTTGGTTCCTTTACTGCATGCTCTGAGACTGTATGGGATCCAGGCTCCTCGTGTCTGGAATGCGCAGTCGCATCCAATATGGATACGCGCATAGTTTTCTATTGTTTTCATAACTGGGGGTTGGCTTCCACAGATAAGTGCTCCCTGTTTTTCAGCGCTGACTATCAGGACGTCTCCTGGGACGTCGGCCAGGTAAATGGCCATCTCGCCAAAGTCCGGATTTAATAAATAGTCCAATTTACAACGCTCGGTCACACCTCTCTTGTCTTTCGGAGGAGTGCGGCAAGACAGGTTTCATCCGTTACTTTCTTCATGTAAGGGATGTCCTTGCACAAAATCACCGAATTTCCATAACACGTTGCCCAATTAAGATGCGTCATGGGGATGTAGTAGTTCTTACTGAGAGAAACAGCCACATACTTCGGTAGATCGATAATCTGCAGAGCGTCTTTACCCGCATTATTGGGTAGGTTTATCGGAACAGGGAACGATAGAATCTCATAGACTCCAAATAAATGTTCCTCTGAAACAACAGGAATCCGGACGAATATCAGTAAACGGTAGTCCTGGCCCTCCTGGTCGACAGCTTGCAGCGAGAATGTTGGTCTCGCGTTATCATAATAGAATGAAGGAGCTTTGAATGCCACGTCAAACCGTGGGTATACCTTCTTAAGGTATACGGTCACCTGTTGTATGGCCTGTTCCAGTGCCGTAGGTGGTACCAGTTCCATGGCTAGTCTGCCTTGTAACAACAACTGTACGCCACGCCTAAATGCGTACGTTTGCGTCATTAAATCCTGGAGGTAGATGGTTGTTCCCAACCTATCTTCCAGTAACAGGGGCAGTAGACTCGAGAATAACTTTACAGCGCCTATTTCAAGGCGTTGTTCTACCATCATATTTCTCGCACGTCCCATGTAATATTCATAGTCACTCATCCATTCGAGCGCCTCATCCATAAACTGTTGCACAAGTTTGTCTTTTTGCTCAGTTCGGTTGAGAATTCCGACTAAGGTTAGTAAGAGCCTTGTCGTTGACTTTTATAAGCTGTCGGCTCAGGTCTACCTCTGCCTTTGAAGCAAAGTCTAGTCCAAGCCAGTGTCCTTCCGCTTCTTTGATTTCATTGCGTTTGCTCCGCGGGTATGGATCTCGTTGGTCCTTCGGTAACGTATCAAGCACTGCCTTCACCAAGTGGGCCTGCCTTTTGCGTAAAACCATAGTGGTCAAGTATAACCACTTTTGAGTTCATTCAATTACATCACATACCTCTATATACGCCCGATTTGATCGTGCATTGTGCTGGGACTGATGTTGTCGGCAATACACTACGACGCTTTCTGTGGGAGTTGCCCGATCTGTCGGTCTTGGGATGGCGATGGTGAAGCCCTGGCGGACATGAGACACGTCGGCCGTTGACATGAGTCTGCCGGGTTTCAGCACAATACCATATTCCTCCAAGCTAATGGTCATCGCGTCGATTGCCCGTGGGGGTGCTGGAACTGACAGCACGACACGGACCATGCACAGAATGCACCATGTTTTTAACCAAAGAGCCGCCATTTTTGCTCGTTTTGCCAGTGTGCGTGGGTATCCCTTTCCAGTCTTAGGAAGTGCTGTTTCCTGTTTCCGGTTCTTCCCGACCAATTATTCCTGTCAGTTTAGATAATACTGTTCAGTTATGTTCCGTATAAACGTACCATGTTTGACCTGTCTATTGGTCAGTCTCTGCTACGTCGCCGTAAGAGAAGGACAAGCAAGACTGTTTTCCTTTCCAATCCGCCCTTCTGCACCGTCTCGATATGGATTCTCCAGGTGACGACTACTTCTCCTTCACCGTGGGGGATAATATTACACTCCACATCGATCCGTGTGCCTTTGAGGCTGGGCAGCATTGTTTGCTGTTACCAGTGGCGCCAGCTCCGTCGCAGGGAGGAGATCTGGGCGCCGCGACGATGCCTATTGTTCATCTTGGGTCCTCGACACCATCCTCTGAGGATCTACGACGCGGGCGCATGGTTGCCCTGCATTCCTCTCTGTCCGCCTCCGTTCCTCCTCCTCGTGAGCCTTCCGTTGAGCCTCCTCACGACTCTTCAGTCGCCGCTCCCACCACCACAGTAGACTACGACCCTCGGGCGCAGCTCTCGCCGATGCTGGGATCTCCGCTTCCAACTCAGCCAGATCCCGTAAGGCCACATCCACGTAGTCTCGGGGCAAGTCCTCCGGCGGGAACGAGCCGGGAGGCCAAGCGAAGACGCGTGGCTCCTGGGGCCGACCCCCAATCACCAACGGAGGGTAGAGGCCGGTCGCGAGCAATTCAGCTCGCGACGAGCAGGGGCCGGGTTCAGATAGATAGAACCGCGGCTTTACCTCTTTCGGCTGGACTCGTTTCAATGGGGAGGATCTCAGTCTCTCCCTCAGGGTTCGTAGGAGGGCCGCGCGTGACGCCCGCCTTTGCGGTGATGTCGCCCGTTGAGGCTCTCCCTTTGAGTCCAGCGAGGTCAACGCCTTCACGCTCCGGTCCCCGGTCGTCGTCGCCCTCGAGCTCGCTTGGCAGTCCTCCAACCACTCCAGGAGGTAGGACTGCTTCTGCTCGGGAGCGATGGACTCTAAGTCCACTGACCGGGACGTCGACGGCTCATCCATCGACTGTTCCACAGAGAGTCATTGTGTGTCGGCCCGGTCCTTTAACCGGTCCCTCAGCCACTCCACCCCTATCAGTTACCGTGAGAACCACACGTCCCACGCGTCTCACGGCCGCCGATTTGCCAGAAGAAGACCGCCGGAGTATGCTCTGGATAATTCGGCAGTTCCAGGCTATCAACAATATCCGTGGGGTGTTGGAAGTCCTCGCTAACACTTTCAGTGAAGACGACCAGGAGTAGCGCCGGCACAGGCAGGTCTGATCACTCGCAATTTCATTTCGTATTAAAAGGTCCCATGTACACTCCCCTGACGGGTCTTTGTTTGCGTATGATCGACCGTTTCGCATTCAAGGGGACAATGACAGTTCCGTCGCGTTGGACCGGCACCATAGGACAAGTCCTCGGTCCCTCATAGGGTTTGATCGACAGACAGTTTCCCATGATGAACGCTTCCAATCACATCCAAGATCCATCTGGTAAGTCCGTCAATCATTTTATGTCCGTTAGGTTAAGTCCGCATGGTGTTTCAATCCTTTCGATGAAGTTTCATGTAGCGAATGGTAGAGTCATCGCCCGTTGACTTTGCGTAGTATGTTTTCGTTTCCACGAATTGATTGAATGCGAACACATCCAATGGTTGAGGTGGCTAATGCATGGTTCGACGCTAAGTGCCAGCCTATGTAGACGCATGAGAGCCCTCATCGCCGCATCATCGGGTCCCATGGTGCGTGGTTTAGAAATTGTAAATTTCTATTTCAGCAGCTTAAGCACGAATCCTGCGTGTCTCTCCGAACCAGCTTCCAACTAAACTCTCCCTCAACTTTCCACAAACATCCCAACAAAATGCAAATGGTTCCATCGCCCTTAATTATTCATGCGCCATCGCTTGCGCTTCCACTCACTCCACCCTCTCCTTATAGGGTGAGGGAGAGCGATGTCCGCCAATTTTGGTCGGATGCTGTCCTCTGACGTCAGCAGCCAGATCCATTAATTTGTTTGCCTTAGAATTACAGAAGTTCACTTTTTCTTACTATCTGCAATAATAATGACATCAACCGAGAGTGGCAGTAAGTACCAGCTTATCAGTACTCGGGCGTGGCTGCCGCTCTTATCATAGATGCGTTGGTGCACCTGTCTTAATGCGCAGTTTCCTACCAGTCATACTGGGGGTCTGCTAGCGTTGCGTAATCGGTTCTTGGTCTTTTTCGCAACGCGTATCTTCCCTTGGGTGGATCATTAGCATCAAGCTGTTCACCACCTGGCGCTGAACTTCCAGCAACATCAGTATCTGCCTTAGGAGAAGTGGCCCTTATGTCTGCCTTATCGTGTGATGCAACGGATCCAGGGGCCGTTCCCTCTATCCCCGTCGTCTCGCGTAACGCAGGTCGACCTTTCTTTTTCTTCTTTGGACGGCCTACCTTTCTTGGTTTCACGAGAGTTTCACTAGGCGGGCCTGGTGACCTTTGCATGTCACCGTCCTGACCATTATTAACTGGTACGGTTGTCTCCGATTCCCGAGCTTTCTGCTCAGTCTTTGGAGCTGTCGAGTCCACCAGGAGAGGTCCGGCGGTTGTCTCTCCCGTTCCATCGTCGTTGGCGACGGCGACTATTCTCTCCTTAGCCGGGTCATCGACGTTGGTGTGGTTCGACTCAGAATGGTCGGACTGGACCTCATGTTCTGAGAGTGCTGGGGCGTTAGTATGGTCAGGTTTTGGTAGGGCGGGACTCCATGCAGGGTATGCTTTCTTTAGCTTAGAGATGTTAACAAAATGGGGCATTGTTTTACCCGTTTTAAGCGACGTTAACCTCACCACATGGTCCCCTTTAGTTTCAATTACCCTATGTGGCCCTGTATACCTGTTTGAGAACTTAGAAGATTTATTGACGGCACACAGCGGATCGTACATGTACACAAGATCTCCCTCCAAAAACCGGTGCGGATTTGCATGTTCATCTATGCGGTCTTTTATGTCTTTTTCATACCCCTTTACCACGTCAGATGCCATATGTTCAAAAAGAGCTATGTTGTCACGAGTCTGAAGATAAAACTCGTTGTCATTTAGGGTCTCTGGAATTGTTCCCTTGTCAGGTAGGCCCATACTGATAGGATCACGCCCATCTAACAATGTATGGGGGCTGAAACCAGTGCGGTTACTTATAGTGGATCGTATTGTCCACAAGGCAACCGGCACCAGATCTGGCCAGGTTTTGTGATCATCAGTTATGTAGTAGGCAACAATGTTTTCGAGGGTTTTATGTAACCTTTCTACTCTCGCGTTGCTGGTGGGCATTCTACCCGTGGTGAATGTTTGTTTGCAAGCCAGTCTGCTGGTAATTTCGCGAAATAAGTCCGATAGGAACGTCGCCCCTCGATCAGAGTGCAGGCGCTCAACCTTTCCATATCGACACACGATACCATACAAGAACTGTTCTGCAGCTGTCTTAGCCGTTGAATCTTTGGTACAGAAAGCCTCTGGCCAGCCGGTTAACAGGTCAATGAAAGTCATTATATATTTAGACCCATCATTTGCTCGCTTAAGCGGTCCGATAAAATCACATTGAACCACCTCCCAGGGTCTGGAGGGTCTGTCCCAAGTTTTAGCCATCGCTTTAAAATGTGGGGCTCACTTTCGTAAAGCACAAACCTCGCATGCTTTGACATAGTTAATTATGTCGGCATACATATTTCTCCAGTAGTACTGTTCGGTGATTTTGGTGTTCAACGCCGCAGCTCCTACATGTCCCCCTGCCAATACATCATTATGTAGCAAGTGAAGGACTTTTCCAACTAGGCGCGGTGGTACCACTATTCGCGGTTTAAGCTTTGTGATTTGCTTGTTTCTCTTGGATCGGCTTCTATTAATTTTATATAGTACGCCGGGGGAGTAGCGCCATTGTTTCAGCGCTATCTATGGTTCTACCAGCGTCCTCTGAGTTCGCCGGGAGCTCACCCCGCTCCAAGTAGGCCATGACCTGACTGCACTCTGTGTCTCTCAGCTGTTCGCTGATAATGGAGGATAATGTTAGTTCCTCTAAATCTATCTCTGCTCTAAATAGCTCGCAGCCTACTTCTGGTTCGTAGTCCTTGTCTAACCTCAGCTCTTGATGCACGCGGGATAAATAATCAGGCAGAAAGTGGGTGGCCCCGGGCTCATGAATGATTTCATAATCAAAGTCCGTTAAAGCCAATCCCCATCTTTTCAGCCTTGCTGAAGGGGCTTTATACGCTTGCTGGAGCAGCGGTACGAGGGGCTTGTGATCAGTTACTATAGTCACTTTAGCACCCTGCAACATGTCCTCATAATTCTTGAGAGCTTTTACTACAGCAAGTGCCTCCTTTTCAGTAACCGTATAGTTTAGTTCAGCGTCACGCATTGCGCATCCCCAAAAAGCTATAGGTCGATAGACATCGTTCAGTCTATGACAAATTGCAGCGCCACAGGCTGCATCAGACGCGTCGGTAAGAACATAGAAATGTCCCCCAATGTCTGGATGGATTAATAGTGGTGGGGACGTAAGCAAAGCCTTCAACTTTATGAATGCCTGCTCACATTCCTCAGTCCACTCAAATCTGATGTCCTTTTTAAGTAGCTTGTTCAGCGGTACTGTTATTTCAGCAAATCCCGGTACAAAGGTTCTGTAATAGTTACACAGTCCTAACAAGGATTTGACCGTCTTGACATTATGCGGTCTGTTGAATGTTTCAATTTTACGAGTAGTTTGCGCCTGGGTTTTTACCCCTTCGGCATTTACCACATGACCTAAGAAATTGATCTCGTTGCGACACCATTCACACTTAGATGGTTTCAATTTGAGCCCTGCGCGGTGAAGCGCTTGTAGGACCAGTTCTACGCTTTGAACATGTCCTTCAAAGTTTGTATCGTAGACTATTACGTCATCCAAGTATGCTAGGCACACCCGTGGTACAAGGCCTCTTAACGCTATGACCATGACTTTGGTGAACTGCCAAGGTGCCCCGACCAATCCGAAAGGTACTCTCTTATAATGGTACACTCCCATGGGTGTCTCGAAGGCGGTATATTCTCTAGACTCTTCTTCGATAACACATTGGTGATAGCCACTTAGGAGATCTAGAGCGGTCCAAATGGTTGGTTTCTTGTACGCCATGTACAAAAAGAGGGACCGTGCGGTCGGCATGGGAAACTTATCTTTGAAAGTAATCATATTTAACATTCGAAAATCGGTACATAACCGTGGTTTCCCATCCTTCTTTTGTACTACAACCAGTGGGCTTCTCCATGCTGACTCACTCGGCTCAATCACCCCTATTTCGATCAATTGTTTTACCTGTTCATCGATAATGTCCATTTTCTGTGGAGAATATCGATATGGTCGTGATGCCACAATGCCGGCGCTTTCTTCTACCCTAATTTTCATAGGTGCAATATTGCATTCTCCCAATTCTGCCATAGAGAAAGCGAGACTTTCGCGATTTCTCAATAGCATTTTTCGAAACTCTTCTTTTTGGTCCTCGGTGAGACATGATTTTGATAGGTCGATCTCATTTATCTTTTCCCTATCTTTTTCTAGTTTCTGATCGTCCTGACTATCATCGGGGCATATAGTGGTTTCTACGCCAGTGACCGCCTCATGTACTATATCTATAGTAACCTGGCAAAGTGCAAGCGGTGTGTCCGATTTAGACAGATAGGCAAAATCAACAAATTCCTCTACCTGTTCTCGAGTTACCGCAGGAGCTTTACAATCTTCCACAAATCCCAACACATCCTTAGGGTCTATGATTTGGGTGGTTTCTAGTGGGTTCATTACCTTCAGCCACCATTCTCCCTCGGTGTTGTTAAGACTGCCTTCCATGCAGACCGGAGCCGTGACCGCCGGAGCGCAGTACACTGCTCGGTCCGCCGTGGAGACTTTATACCAAGGTCGTACCGGTATTATCATTTCTGAATGCGATTCAATTCTTACCTTTTCTATCGCACTTATGGAATTCCCTGAAAACACTTCGACTTGGGGTCCCGGTAGGGATAGATCAGTCTTTAAGACCGTTAATAGGTTTCGCCCGATCACTACCTCGTGGCAAAGACTGTTCACCACATTAAATTATCTAATGTTTATTCATAGTAAGCGCCAAGATGTACGGAAAATACCTGTTAGGCCAACTCGTGGGAATAACAAATTTATTTTTAAAACAGAGAAATATAACTGTGGTAAATATGATGTATGTCCTTTTTATAAAGGTACTTTACTATGGAATAGATTGACAACTGATGTACAAAGTAGTGTGGATGTGTTTGAGTTTAAGTTGCAAATACGACGCCTGTATAAAAAGTTTGATGATGTGTTATTGTAAATGATCAACACTGATATTATGGTTTATATCTATATTACTTCTACCTTTGTGAATGCTTTAATAATGTGAATTGAAGTGTTTTTCTTAAACTTTCACACTTGATCTGGAAGACCAGGGTTTATCCTGAAGATTATTTCAGAAATAAAAAATAAATAAAATAAAAAAAATTCATAATATGCGGTAGATTCAGTGATTTCGGATTTGCTCTAAAAGTTGTTGGGAAGTATTATCCGCTAGACTGATAGTCCCAGTTTTTACATCCCAGGCGTCCTGAATACACTCTGCCGGTAGTTTTTCCCTAAACTTCTGAGAAATGAAACAGTCACTTGCGCCCGTATCCACTAGAGCTTTTACACGAAAATGCCCTATATCAAGACTTAGGAAAATGGCATCGTCCCCCTGTTCCCTTCGTGCTGGCCCGTCCGCCTGAAATAATTCAACGGTCGGGTGGGCGGACCAGCTCTCTAGTTTCCCGCCCCTTGATCTTTTTCTTTGTCGCGAGACCCACTAGAGGTATATGGAGGTTTTTCTTGCAACCTTTTGATGAGCCAAAAGCACGACTCGGTGAGATGCCCATACATCTGGTGGACAATGCAGTATTTCGTATCGTCTCGCATTGGCACCACTTTCTTTCGGGCTCCTTGATTGGCTGATTTCTTACTTTGATCTGAGCTTTGATCATTTTTGTCATTACTCTGCTGACGAGAGTCTTTATAGACTTGTCGACCTCCCTTGCCCCTGTAGCCTCCCTTCCCCCTATTCCCTTGGGGAGGGTTGTTTGGCACACTGGGCGGAGGGGGTTGTGGAGATGAAGCCTGTTGGCTCTTTTGCGCCCACGGATTCGCTTCCATTCGTGTGAGTACTAGATTAAATTTATCTAGCATGTGATCCATAGGTTGCTTCTCTTTAGTTTGAGGTTGATCATTTTCGAGCTGTACCACTGCCGCTGAGACCTTGGTACTAGACTTTTTGTCAAGAGATTCGATTCTCGTGGCCGCAGCAACGGCTTCTTCAAATGACACAGGATTCATAACAGCTACCTGTTTCACTATGATTGCTTTTAGTCCATCCAAAAAGACTGCCAAAATAGTGTTTTCACTCACTTCACATTTTGTCTGTCTCTGTTTTAAAAGACCCGCAAAATCTAATACTGTCTGATCTTTTGTTTGGACTAAGTGGCAGAAATCAACATGCTTCTGCCATTTGGCTCGTCGATCGCCAAATATCTTAAACATAGAGTCCCTTAATCGCTCAAACGTATCCTTCTCCCCGTCTGGTAGCGTATTTGCCCAATCGTCTGCCCTTTCCTTCAGCCCGATTAGCGTCATAGCCAATAGCCGGTCATCATCCCAGCCATAAATAGCTTTATATCACTCCAGCTCGCAGAAATATTTATCAACGCTTTCCGATTCCTTACCATGGAACCACGGTAATCTAAGGTGAGGGACCTTGTCCGCCATTCTTACTGGTTCTTGTACAACAGGTATATGACCAGGATTAGACTCTACGTCTTCATCTAAACTCCCCCGTTCATCCCCGGAGTCTTGATTAACTGAGCCTTCTTCTAATTCATTGGACCCCTCATCTACTATTGAGCCTTCATTTGAATCGATTATATCCTGATCTTTGTTACTATCGTATATACTACTTTCCTTAGACGATTCCCCGCTCCCTATCTTTTCAAAAGAGCTTCCAGAACTATCTGGTGAAGAAACTTTTTCATGTACACTTGGTGTGGTGGTTTCTGTATATGTCTTTGGGAAATTTAATCTCGCCCTGGATAACAAAGTAGATATACTTGGTGAACCTCCCTGATTTGATTCTTCCCCATCCCCTTCTGCGCTTCCTTCCCTACTCTTTCTAGGAGCAAGTACAGTACCCTGGACAATGGGTTGGGACGGTGTATGGGGAATAAAAGGGTTAGTAAGGTTACCGTGCTGTAGTGAGTTGTCTCCCCCAGTAGCGGTTGCCGGCTGATCGAGGTCAATACCCCGCTCTGTGGGAGTGGAGACGAGCCCTGTCCGCTCCGCCGAGGAAGTTGTCGCAGCGGCCGGAAAAGGAGATCCTAGTGTCCTTCCCACTTTGGCTGGAGCAGGTGAAGAAAGTTCACTAGTAAAAGCACCATACTGTGGACCAATCGCCTGGCCAATGGCGTAGGTTACAGCACTGTACTCCTCCTCAGGGTAAGGGCGAGATTGCCCTGGCTCGTTCCGTGTGTGTTCCTCCGGTTGGTCCTTTTCTCTGAGTAGGACTGGAGAAGCATCAGAGGTTATTGGTAGAGGCTTTTGACTGATCAATTGTTTGTCCGATCCTTTGGCGTTTTCTCCGCCGTTCGGATTACGGAGTCTCCCGTCGAAGATAGGTTCATCTCGTGACCCTAGGCTGTAAGGAAGTGGTTCGCCCTTCGAGCATGTCTGATGTTCGTTTCCCCGGCCAGGTTGCCCCCCTGGAGGCGAAGGTAAGGGTCCTGTTGAACCGCGGCTTGACTTCATCAGTCCATCACCCGGCCATCCTTCGTTCCCACGTAGTGCCCCGCAGGCGCTAGAGATGAAGGACTCACCTGTAGTCCTGAACAGAACAAGAGTTCAAGTCATCCCGACTTAACACAGACAATCCATTCGGGTATTTCTCCACCAATTGAACTATAGAGGTTTAATTATCCATTTAAAGTTAATGCCTATTTGTGGTGTTTCGTTGTATAGATAATAGCTAGCTCCATTCGCAGTCTCCCTCCTCGTCGACTGCGGTCGTCCAATACATAATTATAGTTCCCTTATCATGTAAGACGTGAACACTCGTTGTGAAAGGATTTGTTGTTTATTATCCAATGTCTAGTCGTTCCGTGACAAGAACTCGATTGACCATGATCAGTCCCGAGGTTAGAGTTCCCTCAAACACATTCAGTCAACGCTCCGCGCTCTAACACAATTTCTATATGCCTCTCTCCAGAACCTAGACTGCAGATTAAAGGTCCAACCTTCACAGGATGTTTACTCACACAGTGCTTGCAGCTACTCTGGCTAGCTAAGAGCGGAACACATTATTATATGGTGGTACGTCACACTTTAACTCCTCCCTCATTTCACTACTGTCAAAGTGAAATATTGGCTTACACGTGCGCTTCTAAGCTCACGTAATGCTGCCCAAACATGGACTGGCCACCCGCGTCAGTACAGTTTGTTCTCCCGGTTTGTTCTATAAGAGGCTCTTTCCCTGATAGCTTTTCAATCTGTTTTCACAGACCATTGAATATTTGGATATTCCTATTCATCATTTAGGAGACAATAGGACTACCAAGGTTATGTCTCGAGCTATTTGCTTATTAGAAGAACTTAGGTGAATCTTATCCTATTTCACTGATGCTTAAACTAGCTAAGTGTGAATGGACAGACTCATCATCCATCACTTCAATATCATATGTATAATGTAAATTATTATAGTATTATTTTTCTTGATTTAAATGCTATGTATTACTTTATATCATAAAACCTATACGGAATATCAATTTATGTAATTAAGTATAGATAATAAAAAAAGATGTAGTACCTCATATACATATTTGATATGTCATTTTATTATCATCATCATTATTTTGACATAAAGATTGTATAATGAGGGAACTTATTTTATCGAAATATTTTATATAATAGCTTTGGAAAATAGTTTTGCTTGTTAGAGGGAGGATATGCCATGCCTAAACTTAGGAATGCCAAACCTTTTTAAAATGTGCACTCGTTTCTGTATAATTAATCCATTGTATACTTGAGTCCAAAACGAATTGGGTCTGAAATTGTTAGATAATCATAAATGCTTAAAGAGCAGTCTCTTAGTGCAGCCAAATGGGTAAGATTAGGAATGCAATAAATGTAGACATTGACAAATGTTGTCTGTAAATGTCTTATCAGGCCCGTTACCAGGGGAGTGGTGGGGGTGGCGGGTTTCAAGTTCAAATTATTAGAAATATAGGCAAAAGTTCCACTTGTGGAACCTTGCCACCCCCACTGCCGAACCTGGGTACGGGCCTGACTAATATACTGAAGACAGACCCGCAGTACACTAAAGGAGCAGAAGGGAAATTTATAGATTATATGAACAAACAGTGTAATCTCTGCGTGATTATGCGGATTTCCATATTAACAGTGGTCCCCTAGCCAATATAACAAGACTATATAAATTGCAGGATAAAGGACTTAAAATTATTGACAAAAGCGAATCCTTATCAACATACTGATCAGTTTGGTTGGATCTATGGCATTAAGTTATTCGATTAAATGCCCAAAATAATGATAGTACTAAAGGATGACCCTCAATACACTAAAGTATCAGAAAGGAAGTACAGTTTAGAAACCCTATGTGCAAGTATGGGAAATACCTAAAAAGCCCTGTGAGTCATGGTATCTCCCTGTATGATCAATTGTGAAAAGAATGATACTATTGTTTTCATGTTTGAATAGTATTATTCCTAAACTTGGATTTCAGTACAACGTGGGTTTGTAAATTTCTTACAAAGCATCACCATTATCAAATAAATTCTGGTATTTTCAAACAATTTGTTACAGGTTTTCTGGAATCTCCATAGATACTACAAAGATAGACCTAGCTACGGATGAAGAATTTGGTAGAAAATTAAAAGGTAAGCCTGTCGCTCACATAGTACTTGCAAAGACGCCAGTATAAAAGGCCTTATGTGTAAACCAAGGAGTCTCAACTATCTTTAATGGTCTTCCTTTGTAGTTGTATGATTCCGACAAAGAGAGAGGTAAAAAGATCTGTTACTCGTTGAGCTTTATGTTCGAACTAGAATTGATACTCTTGGCTCAGCAAATGATACATGTATGTGCCATGTTTATCTACAGCATCCATACAGAAATGGAGGGAAGAAGGAGTCCGTGGACTTTGGATCAAGGTTGCAAAACAACATTCCTCAGTAATCCCTATTTGTGTGGAGGTAATGAATACAATTCTAATTCATCATTAAAAAGTGCTTCCATGCCCTCAATCATATTAACTGAGTTTATTTTAAAAATGAGATCATTGGGTTTGCCTTAAGTCAGAATAACCCTTTGACTAGTCTGATGTATCATGTGGTTCTCATGAACTAATATAATTCAACCGATTTCCAGGAGGGATTGGAGTTTCACCATGCTCAGCCAGGTTATGTCCTCATGAAAACCTGGCTGCCAACAGTTGAAGAAGATATGCTCCCAGAGTATGCCAACCAATACCTAGGTAAGTAATCCAGGATTTAAGGTTATTAAGGTTAAAGTTAACTTGACAAAAGAGGTCAGGGGACTATGGCAGAGCCAGGAGCGGCTTGGAGAACCACGCACAGGAGGGAAGGTGTGTTACCCCAAAGACAACTTTGTGAATAGGCACTTTGTCCTACTCATAAAAATCTAAGATACTCGTAAGAAAAACTTTTGACATGCTCATATGCAACATAAGCCAAAGTTTCCATTGCGAAACTTTTTGTTGTTGATGTTGTTGAAGATTTTAGGTATGATGACGAAATATCCTCAAACTTCTTCCCATCTGGCTCAGGGATCCCCCAGGGATAAGGGCCTGTAACGTCCTTTCTATAACCATCTCCTGCCTAATAACGGTTATTGAACAGTTAGACCAGGGTCTTGGCATTGATGTATGTTCTTCTGTTGGTCGTCTGCACATTGCAGGTGTTTGGTGATTGTCTTCCTATTCCTGTTATCTCTGCAGGGTGCGCTGGTTTCGTCGTGAACACCGAGAACCAGGTGTTGCTGATCAAGGAGAAGTATCACGCCGGACACCAGAAGTGGAAGCTGCCGGGGGGTCACGCCAACGCCGGTACGAGCACCCCAACCCGGGGATACATCCCACATGTATAGAGCTGGATATACTCAGTACAGAAATATCTTACCTTAGCTGCTTAAATTGGGTTCAGGGTTGTTTTCGCCAACGGCCGTCCGTGTGCAGGACTGTTCATATCTCAAAGATAGTGTATGAGCCCTCACAAATCTCACATAGATCGCATAGAAAAAATCTCGACGACCCCTTTGTTTTCTTATTTTGCAAGGGAAAGTAATACAATACGTATTCGCTCCACATTTTAATAAAGTCTTTAGTCCCTTTTTTTTTAGCCAATACAATAACGACTGCTGGTCATAACATATCCATTTATTGTTATTGGCTTCAGCGTTGGTGGTTTTAATTGACCACAATAAATACATGGGGTGGAGACATATACCAAACTCAACGATATACATGGGGTTTTACATCTTGCGATATGAGCTGTGATGTGACGATGTCGCAGTGAACTCGCACATAGGGCCCATTAGGGATAACAGTCTTTTTATACATGTGGAAAATACTCTAAATTGTCAATTTTAAACAATCTTATTGCTCATGCTTGTGAATTGGTTGTGACATCCCAACATTGCACCAATATCGCAGCTGAAGTCGCATAGGTCTAAAAGGGCCTATAATTATTTGTCATTTTTCTGCTGCAGGCGAGGAAGTGAGGGAGGCGGCGTGTCGGGAGGTTCTGGAGGAGACGGGCGTGCAGGCCGACTTCGAGTGTGTGTTGACCTTCCGCCACCAGCACCACTACCGCTACGGCTGTTCCGACTTCTACTTCGTGTGTCTGCTGAGGGCGCGCACCTCCACCATCACCCCCTGTGGGCGGGAGATCGCCGACAGCTGCTGGATGGACGTGAGCAATTACCACATCTAACTTAACAAATTTACCTTACATTACTTCACCTTACCTTACATAATTTTACACAACTTTACATTAATGGGGAGCTTGATGAGGGGTCCTCATGTCGCATAACGATTTAAGAAATGAAGATGTCGCATGCCATTGTCGCTAGTGAAACCAGATGTCAGATGTAGAATTTAAGAAATTACCATGTCTCTGTGTCGAATTTAGGGGTCTGGGACTATATCACTCCAGCCTACTATACCTCAGCCCGGGACCTCAGCTTAGCTTTTCATTACATATTGCTTTACCTTACTTTAAGTACCCTTACGGTACCTTATACCATATGACCTTACATAACTTTCCTTTAGCTTAGCCTCCATTACACTACATTGCTTTACCTTATTGTAACTTACATTGCAGTAAATTATATTACTATATATAGATCATCACATTCCATAGCTTTACCTTACATAACTTTACCTATCGTACATTATGCTTAGCTTATAGCTTAGATTACTTTACATTACTTAAACTGACATTACTTTAACTGGCTTTAGAATATAATTATACTTCACCAAATAATAGATTGGACACCAGTTGGTCATTTATCCTGGGCTTGTTAGTGAAACCTCTGTCCAGTGGTTTGGATATAAGGAGAAATTCAGAAAAATTGGAGGTCATGTTGTTAGGAAAAGCGTCCAACATAACAGATACTTATGTACATTGCCTTCAGATTGACGAGTACGTGAAGCATCCCGACATTACGGACGCCAATCGGTATTTTGCCGAGCGATACAAGGAGTACACGACAGGGGGAATGGGCTGTATGCGACCTGTCCCAGTGTTGTCATACAACAAGAAGACCAAGCACCTCGTATACAGCGTCCACCCCACAGGGGCGGTAAATAGTGACGGTCAATGAAGATAGGAAGACCAACCACCTTGTCTACAGTGTCCTCCCCACAGGGGCAGAAGGCAAAGCACCTTGTACACAGTGTCCTCCCCACAGGGGTGGCAGATAGTGACTGACAATAAAAAAAATAGGAAGACCAACCACCTTGACTGCAGTGTCCAGCCCACAAGGGCGACAGGTAGTAATAGTCACAGGAAGACCAACCACCTTGTCTACAGTGTCTGATGGCCAATGACCAGAGGAGGACCAAGCACCCTGGCCATGGTATCCCCCTCACCGGGGAGGCAGGCGCTGACAAAAGGTGAACTTAGATATTGACTGAACTTTAATGTAAACTCATTATGCTCTCAGGTTATTAAGATCCCATAATACATGATATAATGTATTTTGCCTAATGCACTCAAGATGATTACCCGTCTCTACCATAAATAGATAAAGGGGCAGGTAGGTTCTATTCAGCAGGTGTTCTTCCTACGTTCCACCGAATGCAACTGTTATGTACACTTTCCTGTGATAGCACCATTAGAAAAACACTTAGAACAAGATTAATGATACTCATTATTTATCAAATTGCAATGATTTGAAAAAAAGAATGATGCCGAACTTCTTTAACTGAAGATGTATGGCATAGACCCTCAATGGTAATAGCCACCTGATGCGATGTGACCGTATCTTCTGAATACTTTTGCTGAAATTCTGAAAAAGATGAAATTCTGAAAAGATTATCTGTTTGCTGACTCCCGCTTTGGGAAATCTGTGACTTGCACATCCAAAGGATAAATAATGACTTAATCAGTATGTATCCTGTAACACAATGACAAATGTTATGAAATACTGAGAAGCCATGGTTGTTTTTACCTATGACTATACATAGCTTGCCTCCATAGTGATTGGTTTTAACGAGTTTAATATTGTCGTGGATCACTTCAGAGAAGTGGATGACGTCATTGTACCGTTAGAATGTATGGCCCTATACATGTATAGGGCCTTTATGTGTCGGATACTTGTTTAATGGTTTCTGTGTTGGCCTACATACTGTTGTGGGTGCAGCCGCCGGCTCGTCTTATATCAATTTTCTTCAGAAAGATCATTCTATTAACTGTTTCGATGAAACCTCTCTCAAAATGTCTTGGCTATACATAATGCAGAAAATACGAGAACACATCAAAGATCGTAATACAGTTTTATTTCCATTAATAAAAAAAGTCCTCATGGCACTATACTAACTTCTTTTGTTTTCTACATAATAGGATAGATGCACTACAAAGTAGCCTACCCTTTTTAAGAAACAAATTATAGTCCTAATCAGATCTAAAAGAACCTCATTTAAAGGTAATACCCTTCTCTACTTGGATCAACGGAAAACACACTAACAAAATACTGTTGACTGGGTAGAGAAAGTATTCAATACATTTTCGGGGCTTGTAGCAGGGAGTACTCAAGGAACCACTTGGTGGCTAAAAATAAAAATTGTGCTCTTGTGCCCTTCTGACCAAGGTCAAGTCCACGCCCACTGTTCATCCAGACAAGAAAACGCATTAAAGCAAGAGTTGAAATGTAGATATTGAAAAACATAACTATTCATGAACAATCCTATACATGTCACCGAATCTCTATAAAGTCTTATCAGTTGCCATAGTAAAATGCCTGCTTTCGTCAACAGTATCTGCCATAAATAAACACCAATTGGTTGACTGCGAGACATATTAGTATACATTTCAGGTGTGTGGATGATATGTATTATGGTTATATATGTATCTATAAGTATATTATATATGAATACATATATAACATATATGTATATATTATATACATAATAATTACATAAATACACACAGCATCGGAAGGATTTATCACGCCTGGCTGGAGAAAAGCAACACTTTATGTAATTCAAAACATGCTTTTAATCCAGTGCCAACGTATACCCTCCTGCAAGTAGAGGAGTCAACCCCCGGGCACTGGCACTCCAGGCGGACGTCCTACTTATTACATCACCACTGGATACGACATGAAATTTTCCTTCGTGCTGGTGTTCTGCGTCTTTTTTTTTCAGTGACATGTATTAGCTGATATACCAGTATTTACCTCACCACCACAAACTGTTTCACAAACTAGTTTGAGAGACAACAAATAGAAAATGCCTTACAGTGATGCTTATACTCCCGGATTTAACCTATAATTGGCAACAATAGAATCTATATATATGGATTATATACAACTCCATAATCTCACAAACGAATAAACAGCAGTATTGTTGGGAGGGGGCATACTTCAAGTAATGCCTAATTATTTTGAGGTAAAAGAACAAAAGTTAGATATTTTCCCCAAAACTACTCACGTTTTTGCATAGGGAATAGGCATAATAATTATTGACGTCACTTCCTGTAATTTAATGCATTGAAATTTGCATGGTAATACTGGATGTACTTCAAGGTACACATTGACGTTGATATGCTAATCTTTATACATGTAGTCTATATTATAGAATAAGCTAGTTCAATGGACACACAAACATACCTATATATGTTCAGCACAAAACACAATGAAAAATATATAGAACGATTTAACCTCAGAGTGATATGTAAATGCTGAGCGTAACTACGGTAAGGTAATGGACCCCTCTCTTTTTCAAGACTACCTCGTACTCTTGTAGGCATTTAAACATAGCATTTCTGTTCATATTGTTTGAATGGTAAAATTATATCAATATATATCTCGAACCACGCATGCTGTTCATGAATGTAATTTGACACCAGAACAAAATAATTGTTCTCTGTGTCACTTGTCTTCTACTTCATAGGTGGCACAAGCTGTCAAGGTGACTGCTAATTTTAATGTTGCTTCCTGTTAGAATACACACGAATCCGTTCTAAATGCACATGAATCATAATCAAGTTATTAGCAAAAAAGGTTTGGACAAAGTATGTGTTCTTCTTCCTCTATGTTATTTTGCAGCGTTCAGTGAAAAGTGAAAAATTGTCTTCTGTATATCATCAATTTCATCAAGTGACATAGATTTACCATGATAGACATATTTTTCATACATATATGTTAATTTCACTGTGCGGCTTTAATTATATGAAACGCCGTGGAAACTGTCCAGCATTGATCTGACCCCATGAAGACTTACAAGGGAATAGTCTTGAGTTCTTGCGCTTTGAGTTCATGTTCTTTGAGTTCCTGTTTGGGTTCCTCTTTGTCCGGGTTCTTGTGGAAGTAGTTTAGGATGTCATGTTTTTCTGTGAAACTGCCCCGCTTGTAGAGCCAGTCAAACAGGTAGGACACGCACACGATGGTGCACAGACTGAACACCATGCTCATCGTCTTAAAGGGGAAGTTCTGGGTGCCATGTGCCTCATCATACATGGGGTACTTGATGGCTGGGGGGAGGCTGATCATGGGCTCACCACCCAGCAGCCGGAACACGAAGGCCACTATGTAGCCAGCGATAGAGCCATAGGTGTTGGCAAAGGGCAGGTAGATGACACAGACCAGCTGGGGGAAGGCCACCACGTAGACGAGGTCAGAACACAGAACAAACAGGTAGTAGATGGATTTAATGACGATAGCCACCAGTGTTGCTAATGCTCCAATGGTCAGAATACTGATTCTCATGGTCCACAAGATCTCCCGTTGAGAAGCCTGCAAAAAACCACATCATATCTTTCATGTGTATTGGTACATAACTTTTTTTCTTAATCAATGTGGAAGGAACATGATGTGTCTGTCCAAGACGGTCATCAACTCCCCCTTGAAAAAGGAACAGAAATTTAATGCTAAGGTTTTATAATATCAACTTCTCTCAATTACAAGAATTTTATTCTATATATTCACATTGGATGCTATTCCTGGTAGAAAAACAACCATGGGATGTTTTGCTAGAAGTAGATACCGAAAGTGCAGTCTTACTGATGACAATGTGGACTTACAGGTTTTCCAGAAATGGCCTCCCTTATAGGCTGGTAGATGTTGTGAGCGAACATGGAGGCAGCTGACATGAGGGAGGAGTCAGCTGAGGACATGACGGCCGCTGACACAGCACCCAGCCCAATGACGGCTACGGGCATGGGCGTCAGGAACTGCAGCACCAGCGGCAGGATCATCTTGTAGTTGGATGGCTCGATGGGCACTGGCCAGTACAAGGCGTAGTCAGTCTGGTTCCAATCTGAATAAGGGATAGGTGTAAAAATGGTCAATAAGAACAGTTGCAGAGGCATATACTCGGGTTTTATTTAGCCTTTCTGTCTTACTTAGCACAAAATTGGCTATAAATCTTATGATTTAATCAAGCCAGTCATGTGTTAGAAAGCACCCTGGATATGTATATGCATGTATAATGCCATACAAATAACACTTCTTGTGAAAAAAAGTCTTTAGATTGGGTAATGATCTTAAGGTCCCACATCTATGAACCAGGACATCAGGCTAATACTGTGTTCAGAGGGCGAGTTCAGTAGTACCTGTAGACTTGGCGACGGCCCCGATGAAGATGGCCGGGGCTACCATGACGATACAGCCGATGGCGGCGCAGAAGGACAGGATCTGGGCAATGCGGGGGGTGCGACAGGCCAGCACTCGCTGGAAGTACGCCTGAACGACAAGGGGTGGGGGGTGGTTAGTTAAACTAATTCATTAAGACAAAGTACATCTATACAAGTAGAATCATATTGGTTTATATGAATATTTCTCATTATCATAGCCCTGTCACGTTTCTCAAATCTTAAATTTTACAACAAAAACTTGTTAACAATCAACAATATTAACTTGATATAATATATATCTAACAACAGGAACACAAGATCATAATTATGGAATACAATAACGAAACTACCAGTCCTAGAGGGCAATAATGCCTCCCTGTCTATGTAAATGCAAATTTGAGTGTGGTCAGTTAACATTTTCAAATGTTCTGTGTAACTGATATAGAATAAATGCCTCACCTGCCATGGGATGCCGCCACAGATACAGAGCAGCAGCTTGTCCACGTAGTACCCCGCCTCCTGGTCCGTCGGGAAGGTGCCGATCCAGCCGTTAGGGCCCCCCGCGTTCTCAAAGATGTTCGACACGGCCGGGTGCGCCATGGAGAAGCCCGCACACAGCCACTACAGAGCAACACGAAACACGCCTTACTACAGGGTCCTCTGCGACATAACCCTATGACATAACCCCACCTCACCCTCCCCAATAAACTAGGTCGTAGCGCATAGCAGACGTATGAGAAAGAAGTCTCATGCAGAAGCCATGGTTTATGGTATAAGGACATGTGATCATGAGATTCGCGGATCCTTGATCGTAGATTTAAATTTAAGCTGCTTAAAATTAAGCTAGTTTGGCTAAAATGATTTTTTTCTTGGTGCACTTGTATACTGTGATCTATTCTAGTAACATTTGGTTTACAAATCAATTTGGCGAAATAGATCCGAACATGTCACATTGGCGCAGCAAAAGCTTTTCAGCGGAGGGATAGGGAACTTATTCTTAAAAAAATATTTAGTATGTTGAAACTTAAATGTAATCGCTGCAAATTGTAATCAAAATAAATGGAGCAGCTCTAGCTGTGGTCTTGTTACTTTGGATCTGGCGCCTCTCATAATAATCAAATCCAAGAGGAGGCCAATGTGAAGTGTAGTACTAGAAAACACAACAGACAGTGGAGCGAGCAGGTCTGTGTCCCCCAAACCCTACATTGCTCTAGCTGCCCCAGCTAAATTATAACTGTCACTTAAATAATAGGATTTCTTTAAATATTTTTGCACCTAAATTTGCCTCTTGAAAAGAGGAATAGCAACGAAGGGCTCAAAAGTGACAGAATCCTGTAAACATCAGCATTACATTCTATGAGCCCAAACCAAGCTTAATTTAGATACATGTAGTAAACTATGAAAAAAACCTTGAACATATGGTAAAGATATTTTTTCTTTTGTGTCTTTCAATTTATATGAACCCAATAAAAGTCAATTTTGCTTTAATACAGAAATGACATTACTCTTATAGAAATCATATGAAAATGCTTTTGAAAATGTGCCAATGATTGAAATTAAACGTAACCTTATAAGATATCATTATATTATTCCCTTTATTGTGAGACCAAAAGAAAAGAAAAAGAAAGAAACATATATGCAGTATATGCTTCAGGTAAATTTGTAGAAAAACATCTATATGTACTATTTTTGTATAATGAATACTAGATACATGAGTGTGAAATTATCAGACATGCAAATATGAATAAAATGATACAAAAAGACATATCGATGACAGAGCAGATGTTTTAGGGTCTACAAGTTTGGAGCTGTCCCTAAGTTCTTTATCTTTCACTTTTTCCCTCTTCCAATTTCAAGATCAAGTCACTGAATTGTAATCAAAACAAATGGAGCTAACTCAATGAATGATCCACTCAATCTGTCAACTCATTCAGTCACTGGCTTTCGGTCACTCACTCTCTATTTTGGTAAACTCACTCGGTCACAGGGCCAGTTGGTCTCTCACTCCTGCAGTTTATCAGTCACTTCACTTACTTCAATTAACTCCCCCATGGGGGTACAGGGGTGGAACTTCTGCTCCTGGGAAGAATATAGACCCCCAGTAGCCCCTGCTTATCTTAAAAGGTGACAACAGGGGGGAACCAGCACTGACCAAGTGGTTCTTTTGGTTCGATTCCTGGTTCGTGTCTGAGTTCACTAAGGGATGAGGTACAGCAAAAATGATTTCCAGGTTTTGATCCCCTGCTGTTTGCCTGCCCTGTCACCCTCATCTCATTGATACAATCACCAAAGACCGACCAAGTCAAAATAGGTGTCTGAAAAGTCAGAATTCATCCTAACTTGTTTTCATCATGAAAATGACCCTGGCTGTCGGTACGGCATAAAACATCCATCACTCACTCACTCACTCACTACTTCAATTTACTCAGTTATTGCATTAACCCATTTAGTCATTTACTCAGTGAACTCACCCAGTCAGCCATTCGTTTAACCTCCGAGCTCACTTTGTCAGTTACTCTGTTAACTTTCACAGTCCCTCACTCTGGACCTCAGTCAACTCAGTTGGTAGCTAACTTAGTCACTTAGGCAACTAAGTTGGCCACTTCTTAGTCATTCCGTCAGTAATACTCTGTTAACTCATTCGATCGCTTTTTACTGTCATTGGTCAACTCATTTGGTCACTCGATCACTTGCTCAGTCAATGTCATGCAAAGCAATCTCCTGCTTAACCCCCCCTCCCCTCCAACCACCCACTATACTTGCATTTTTCCATCCATTCAGCCGTAACAATAAACCCGTATTTGATCAGTCATTCTGTTCATTTTATTAATTCATCCATCTCTTGGTCCTCATTCTTTTTTTTATATATATCTAATCCTTTACCCATCTATTCAGACAGTCTTCACCTAAGCACGGTTCGTTTCCATTCTTTATTTCCCCATTCATTCTCTCTTTCATTCTATATCCTCTTTTGTTTATTTTCTCCCAGACTATCTGACCCTTACTCCTAAGAAGAGACACTATAAATTATTATAAACAATGAGATGGGACTATCTTTTTTAAAGGGGGAGGCGTCCCAACGACAAATTTAAAATTCACTTTCTCTCTTATGTAAATTTCTCTTACCCTTGACCGAGACACCCCAGACTCTTATAACTATGTCAGACATACTTCAGTCGTAAAATATTCAAATCTTAGGAAATAACGTCATCCAAACAAGCACTTTAAGGCAAAATAACAATAAATACAACCACGAAAAGAAATGTCCAAAGTCAATTAAGAATAGTTCAAAAAGAAGAACCCAACGTTTACTTTTTCAATGGCCATTGGAAAAGACTCTTGGACGTTTCTTCCCAAAGATGTATTGATTAACAAGAACCGAACTTCGACTCCATGAAACTAACTACATGTGACATATATTTCGATAGATCTACGTTTCTAGACGTTTACAAACATTAGGGATAATAAATAGAATTATCTCAGGTCAACCATCTTGCCTGTGGAGCCTCGCTGTGACCTATCAGCCACGAGGTGAGCAGATTAACGTCCCTTGTCTAATGACGTCATCTAGTCCTTTAAAAAAAATCAATGGGGGGAAACGTAGGCAGAACATGACTATCATTCTCGGCGGGCTACATCAACATCATAGTGGTTAGTATATATGAAGTACAGTAACTGATGATTATAGATAGCTGATAATCAACTCCTGGAAATTTACATTCATTTATATACTTTACATGCAACGATAACTGTTAAGGTAATAATATTAGATTTGCCTTAAAAGTAACCACTATTGATACGTTGTCTACGAGCGATGGCAATGCGGCATTGCGTACAGATTTATTAACGTTCAATGGCATATTGTTGCCCCTGTTCATATATCAATAATTAGGAGCATTATGGTAAATTTGGAATGTAGTGAATATATACGACAGGTGAGAGAGTATGGCTTAGCGCTGTCCGGAGTGCGGTAGAGGCCTGGGTGGGGCCGTACTTACGAGGCCGACGAAGATACAGAAGAGCTGGAGGATGTCGGTGAAGATGACGGAGTAGAGCCCGCCGATCACCGTGTAGAAGATGGCGATACCCGACGAGATGACCACGGCCGCCGTCTGGTTGATGCCCAGGATCACCCCCAGGGTCGCGCCTGCAGCAGAGGCAACAGGGGAGTGAGGACTTTGGGTGTTATTTACATGGACTTTTCGTAGAGGTCGGGGTTGATGGTCAATAAGTTGGTATTGCACAAAACCTTTCATATATATTTAAGCATGACGGTTTAAGCCCCGGCCACACTGACCAACTCAACTCAACTGTCGTAGCTCCTGGCAGTACCATGCAGGCCCTACGACTGTCTGGTGGTAGCAAAGAAACTCTACCATGCCATAGATTATGACTCAACAGTGGGAGCTGGAGGGCTATATAGTATATATGTACATGTCTAATGAACACCCCCCCCCCCCCAATACCTGGCGATCCAGTCTTACATCTTCGACATCTCAAGATCTACACCCGACGACCCAGTCCTAGAAAAATGCTATGATTCTAGTCTTAACCCATGCCACACTCTACGACTGACCCCAACCAAACTCATCTGGAAGGTCGAGTTGAGTTGAGCCGTGCAGTGTGGCTGGAGCTTAAATTATTGATGAGACCAGATATTGGCTTAATGCATTGTCAAAGGCTTAATGCCTTATCAAAGGTACCAAAGCAATGCCAAATCTATGCAAGGCACCCTTCGAATATCAAGGCAAAAGATACCACAGTGTTGAACAAGGGTACTTGTATTTAACATCATTGTGTGCCAGAACAAAGCGCTGGCCATGAAAACGAGAAATATATTTATGTATAGTTATATATACAACCATATCACTCAGGAGGTAGAGGGAACAAAGGCAAGGATGTCATGATCGATGCCGGATATTAGTTCTGTGATATGTCCACTCTATGGACTGGATTTACAAAAATATAATCAAGAAGACGATGGACATCGTCTACAAAACACTGTAAAGGAAAACGTAGTGGAGATCAGCAGGACATTATGTATGAATGTTGATGATGGAATGTATATCCCCCTATTGCAGAACGTTGTACATCGGTACATGGGGCCTACAGTATCTAAGAGGCATCTCTCCTACCGTCTAATTGATGGACTCCACCCACGTCAAGCCACAGCTGTTCACATTACTTCATACATTGACCGCGCTTTTATCAATAATTGAAGGAATGGTAACAGATTAAATATGCTATGCGTGATGATCTAATCAGGTTGCTATTGATACTAAAAAATCCGTATCTGGTAATCTAATCAGAATGTTGAAATCATAGTTATAACTTTGCACTTGCCTGATGAACTCCACAAAATGGAAACAAAATGGCGGCGAGCTAGGTGAACCGGTGCGGACTGACCACTACTAAATTTGGCTATTTTCACGTGTGCAAAAATCTCAGATCGAAGGAATCCATCCTATTTCAACTCTATGAATGGTAGGAGCATGGCACCAACACTAGATAAAGACCCTAAAAACAAGAACTCAGGGAAAAAAGAAGAGAGAAAAACTGCAGACCACGTGCAGACTGGATCGTTGGGAGCCTCCCGGGACGAAGATGAAGGAACGGCTGAACCGACTATTTCTGACGTAATCGCCATAATTAGAACAAATGCAGAAACATCTGCGGCCAACTTCAAGGAGTTAGGAAATAGAATCTCGGGCATAAATGTTAACTACGCAGAAGTCAAATTGAAAATCATCAAACTAAACAGAGCTGACGCTGAGTTGCAGGGCAGTCTGGAAAAGCAAAGTTCAAGGATGGATCGAATGGAATGGCGCATGGAGCGGCAGGAAAGGGAGCTTAAAAGGCAGCATCTAGTCATTGAAGGCGTAAAGGAGGATCCCAACCGTAAACCAGGAGATATTGTAGCGGATTTATTTCACGACTTGGATGTGCCCTTTGGGATTGAAGTTTGCTCAAGCATTTACAGGCGTGGAAAGGAACCAAATCTTAGGCCGCCCGAAGGCGGCGCGGGGCCGGGAGCAAGTCAAGCTAGGCCGCGCCCAATTGTCCTTACTTTCATGCGGGCAGGATGCAAAACGGAGATTTTCAAGCGTATCAAGAGCTTAAGTGGGTTCCCAAGATGGAACAGGGTTTTTATCAACGATGATTTAACATCCTTTCAAAGAATGCAAATGGGAGATCTCAGAGCCTTGGCGGGGCTAGCGCGAAAACTAGGTCATCAAGCAACGGTCAAAGGTAACGTCATCGTCGTAAATGGGCGTCGTTATGCGAACGGTGACGTAGATGGACTTCCGGATGGCGTTACGCTAGAACGTGCGAAAACGGTGGAAGTAGACGGCGGCAAGGCAATAGCTTTTCAAGGTAAACACTCGGCCCTCTCGAATATGTCAGACTGCGTAATTCGTTACGGAGAAGTTGAATTCAATTCTGCAGAGGCGGCGTACCAGTACGCGAGGGCTCAGCATTGTGGAACGAAGACAGATGTGTTAAACCAACTTGGGGAAACTGACCCATACAAGGCCAAATCGTTGGCACGTGGCATCAAGGATACCATTGAGTGGAACGGGCGGAAAGAGAAAGTTATGCGGGACATCCTCGAATACAAGTTCAGAAATAACGAGACCCACCGAGCCAAACTCTTAGCGACAAGAGATAAAGTTCTATACGAAGCTTGTCCTGACCGAGTGTGGGGCTGTGGCTATACACTTGCAGAAAGCGACCAAATCAAGGAGGGCAAGATCCGTGGAGCCAATAAATTGGGCAAAATTCTGTGTGACATCAGGAAGGAGCTACGGCGAGAACAGGCTGAGCCTAAAAGTGAGTAGTCTGACTTAAGCCTATCTGAACCGAAGCATGGCGTTGTACCAGGGACGGAAGCAACACAGTGTAATTCTAACCGATAGTCGAGGGAGAGGCCTCCAATACCAAATTGATAAGAACAACTACTCTGATAGACCTACGGAAGTATGGTACTACCCGGGGGCCAAATTTCACGCCCTAACGCAAGTAGCCTCCACTTACTTATTTTGGTACCCGTTTGATATCATATACGTGTGCGCTGGAGCCAACGATATAACCTCCAAGGACTATAAGACAGGGAAGATTAGTTTCGATTGGGACTGTTACCCGGACCTTGAGAACTACTTCTTAACCTCCCTCAGAGAAGCGGACGACTACTTCAAGAAGTGGTTCCCAGGCAGCAAGGTAATTTTTTGCCCCCTAGTTGGAGTCGACCTGAGCAAGGCTGTCTCTGGTGCTACTTTTGAACAACAAGGCATGGTGGATTTACTGGTCTGGAGGTACAACATTGAGATTATAAGGATCATGGGTGTGAAGGACCTCTATCTTCCACACCTGGCTGCTCCAGTACACAGACAACAACATGGTAAGAGAAGGAACTATTATCATCACCTCTCTGATGATGGCATCCACATTAGGCCGTTCGTAATTGACAAGTGGGCCGAACAATTCATCAAGGCGCTTTCAAGGAATTAGCCTGCTACTCAGCATGATACGTGTGATGTACAGCTACACCAACGGTTCTACCCTTCCACCTTTTTCTAAATTCTTAAAGGTTATCACTGCCTAATACAGCCTTATTATGCTGTACCCTTTATCTTAAATTCAATCCCCCAACATCCAACTTATTAACATATAAGACCTAATTTCCTTGGTCTGCTCATTGCCCCTTCCTTCTTCTTTGCTTGCCTCTCCGGGTCCACGACAAGGACGGGCAACTGAGTAAAAGGATTCTCAGTAAATTACTGTGCAGGCATTTGAGGTTATTTCCCAAATTTTGGCATCGATGGACACTTAAATTGTGAGTGCCTGTACACATTTTTCCGCATAACTAGTGAACTCTCTTCGACTTGAAATAATTGTTTTCTGAATGTGTACGTCTAGATGCTCTCAGTCACTTTAGTTGATCCCCTCATAAGAGGATACACGATACTATGGACATGTCACCGCTGTGGATTGATGGTGTCCACTCAACGCTACCGACGTAAGAACTCTTTAATTAGGACCATGAGCAGTCACAGAAAAGACCCTAAGGATTTAATTTAATTTGGATTTATATCTTGAGGCTAGTGCGGTTAATACGTTACAGTCTATCTGCCTGATTAATACCTGGCGTATATGTGCATTAAGATTTAGTGCTAGTCCTTAGCTTATAATGTCTTAAAAGGACAGCTGATCATAAATAGCACACGATGCTTAAACCGTTATCAGGCCATTTGCACAAACCAAGACTTTTCTAGCCTACTAAGGTGAACTTATTTACTTGTCGTTCAATGTTGAATTTGCACTACTAGTTTAGCTTTGGATGGTCAGCCTCACTGATCCCTAATCGCATATATTGTGATGAACATTACTGAATTGGATGGCCTCAGCTGCCGATATCCAATCATTCAGTTATGTTTTGTATCTTTAAGCATGTATTTTGTCATGTTTTTATCAAATACACCTGTTTGGCTACGCCTACCTTTCCCCATGTTCTTGAGTTTTACTATACTTCTTCCCCCACCTACTTTGAGTCAGAATGGACAAAGGGGTTTGTTGTTCGAGAATGAATATGGATAATATTGATCTCAGGCTAGCTAAAGGATTACACTTCTCCCACCTAAATGTGAGAAGCCTATTTAAACCAGGTAAATTTGAGGTGGTTCGACAACAAATAATGGACAGTGGCATACATGTTTTTACGATGTCTGAGACTTGGCTTTCATCTAAAATTCCTGATAGTTTTATCTCAATCCCAGGCTATACCTTAACCAGGCTTGACAGGAATTGGAAGGATGTTGACTGTGCAAACATTAAAAGTGGTGGGGGCCTCATCTCATATGTTAAAGATAGCTTGTCCTTCTCTGACTCAACCCACTCAAATTTAAACTGTAGTGAACGGGATATTGAAATACAATGTTTATCTATGCACAGACCGAATGAAAGAAAAATTGTACTTTTCAATATATACAGACCGCCTCAGGGTTGCTACAAAACATTTTGCAGTAAAATCCGGGAAATAGTTGAAGAAGCTGATTTTAAAGATAATGTAGACCTCTTCCTTCTAGGGGATATGAACATCGATATCCTTGACAAAAAATCACCTGCAACTAAAGAAATATTATTGCTTGCTAACACTCTGGGACTAAAACAGCTCACCGACCAAGTAACTAGATATGGGAAAGATAAAAACTCTTGCCTTGACCTAATACTTACAAATTCGGGAATAATCCATGGCAAAGGAATCTTAGACATAAACCTAAGTGATCATCAGGCAGTTTATGTTACCAGGAAAAAATGTTTGCCAAGGAGATCTAAAACTAAATTTAAAGGGAGGTCTTATCGAAACTATGATAAAGAAGGTTTCTAAGAATCTTTAATACGTTGTGAATGGGAAGACTTCTATGACTGTCAGGACCCTGACCAATGTTGGGAAATAATGTTAGCCAAAATTACTAACCAAATTGATACAATGTGCCCACTTAAAAATATGAGTACCTACGATCAACAGGACCCTTGGATATCCCCTGAAATTTTGGAATTCATAGCAGACAAAGATAGGCTAATGGCTAAAGCAAAAAGGTCAGGAAAGCAGGAAGACTGGGACGCAGCCAAATTAGCTAGAAACCAGGTCGGTAGGCAGGTTAAAAACCTTAAAGCAGACTTTATTGAAGACAAATATTTCAATAAAATTCATGACCATAAAAAATTTTGGAGAGGGATTAAAGAGGTATTGCCGGATGGGAAGAAATCTAAGTCCCCGATTGAGCTCAGGGATACGCTAACAGGTGAAACTATTACTCATGATAACACAGCTGATTATATAAACTCTTTTTTCGCCAATATTGGTCCAAACCTGGCTAAGGGATTCAATGAACCCTGGTCCTATGCTGGTGATGTAAGTGATAATGACCTACCACCTTTTCGAACTGACTTTGAAGAAATCCAAAAAATCTGCAGTTCTATTATAATTACAAAATCATCTGGTATTGAGGGACTGTCTTCAATGATATTGAAAGATGCTTTCCTGGTTCTGATTCCGCAGGTGGTCTACCTTGTGAACTTGTCTTTTGAAAAACATTGTATGCCTGCATCCTGGAAATCAGCTACTATTGTACCGATTCATAAAGGTGGTAAAAAATCTGAGGTAGGTAATTATAGGCCCATATCACTTCTTCCACTGCCTAGCAAGATAATCGAAAGGGTGGTCCACACCCATATTATGAAATTTTGGGAGGATTCTGACCTTCTCACACCGCTTCAAGGAGGGTTTCGCCACAATAGATCTACTATTGATTCGGTTGTTAGTATCTGTGATTACTTATTCGAAGCAATCAATAAAAATGAATACTCAGTGGCTATTTATTTGGATGTCAAGAAAGCTTTCGACACTGTTAACCATAAAATCCTTCTCAAAAAACTTCAGCATCTAGGGGTAAGAGAAGGTAACCTTTCATGGGTAGAAGATTACTTGTCTAACAGAACACAGCGTACGAAAATCTCAAATAGAGTCTCAGATTCGAATAACATTGTATGTGGAGTCCCTCAAGGCTCAATCCTTGGCCCGCTGTTCTTCTTGGCATATGTTTATGATATTCCAAACATATTGACCGATGTAGAGGTGAGGCTATTTGCAGATGACACAGTAATCTTTTCAAAGGGAAATGACTTAGATGAGCTAATGGTACAAATGCAGCGTGCTATTGTTAAAATTGAACAGTGGTGTAAGTCTAATGTACTCTCCTTAAATGCCAGTAAGACCAAAATGGTGCTATATGGCACTAAACAAAAAGTTAAGAAGGCTGGGAAACCTGAACTCATACTAAATGACAAAATAATCCAAATTGTACCCTCTTACAAATACTTAGGGGTAATTTTGGACTCAGCTTTAACTTTCAAACCTCATATATCTTCTGTGATCAAAACTGTTTCCCATAAACTATACTTGTTAAGTAAGGTCCGCTGCTATCTAACTGAAAAAATGGCCATCCAGGTATACAAAAGCATGATACTACCCTTGTTTGACTATGCTGATGTTATCTACGGTTCCTCAGAAAATGTCATGACCACTAAACTTCAAAAACTGCAAAATTATGGTTTACGTATCTGCACCAGAAACTTTGCCAGGGATCAAAGTGTTGCACTGCATAAAAGTGCTAAAATAGCTACCTTAAAGAACAGAAGGCTAGTCCACTTACGCAACTGTATGTTCAAAATGAAGGAGGTTAACCCTAACTTACTAAAAACTGGAAAGGTGCTGACTAGACTTCATGACGGCCCAGTCTTTAAAACCTGCATTCCGCGAATTGAAGCCTACAAACGTAATACTGTATATGCAGGTGCATTAGAATGGAACAACCTTCAGCCTAACTTGAGAAATCTTCCAGATATCAGATCCTTTAAGCTAGCCCAGAAAAAATGGCTTAAAAACTCAATCAATCTCTTGGAAATTATAAACTGAATGATAAATTGTGACATGTGCATCTGACTCCACTATCCCTTACCCCTTCCTTCTCCCCCCTTCCTAACTTTCATTTCCCCTACCTTGTCTGTTGCTGATAAAAATTCTCCCATATCAGCTATCATTAAAATAATCAATGACTGATCAAACAACGTGTAATTGTCACTTCCTGACTTTCATCTATCAAATCAACAGCTAGTCAACGACTGGCCAAGGTAATCCTCAAATATTTTATTTAACAGTTTGTTTTCTATCTTTCTCACTACGTACTCATAATTGAACACTGTTTAAAACGCCTATGATTGTATTTCAAACCATGAGACTTCGTCTCATATAGTGTTAAGGCAGGTTAAAAGTTACTGTTATAAAATGATGCATGTAGCACGGCTCTGGTGATTCAACGAAAACCGGCGTGCGCCGATGTTGAACCAGTTGAAATAAAGTACTAAAAAAAAAAAAACCAATCAGGAAATGTAGATATCGTAGTGAATTCTCTATTTTCAAATCTGTGTACGACTAAAGGACCAACATGAACAATGAACTCATAATTTAGTTCCACGCAGGAATTTGACATGACTATAAAAGGCACAGAATTTCTGCATGACTTACACAACTGATAATCTAATCAGTATGTATTGAGCTATTCGAATAACTTCGGTTAAAAGAAAGGGAATGTTAGTCGTATATATTCCTCATAATCTAAGCGGGGATGTTGTATTATGATAATGGAATTCATATGAATTACTGCTACGAAAAATTAATAACCAATAGGACTGAATTTCGGATACATACTTAATCAATATTTCGTATAAATATAATGAACCTGAGTTGGAGATGCAGATCCACACTCACACAAATACTCTCTTGACATAATGTTCCATTGTTAACATTTATTCATTAAATTACATTAATCAAATTAATTATGGGATATATCTATGCGTTAGATTGACTGTGGGTGTGGTAACGTACCCAGTGCAGACAGGATGGCGGCGCTCCAGAAGGTCTCTCCGAGGAGGGGTGGGATGTAGAGCAGGCCGCCCATCACCCGGCCGTAGCGCTCCACGAACGGGTCCAGCATGGTCACGTACCCCCGGCGCCGCATCCGACCCGCGAAGAAGATACCGCCTGGTCAACGGGATACCAACTTTATTAGCAATTGAAATCAACCGAGAGAACCCAATGGTTTTGAAATAAAGGTTATGTTTTTTTTCTTAAGCAGAGACACCACTCCCCACTGCTGAAAAAGTAGCAAAAGTAAGAAACGTGTTTTCTACCTTTTTATTCAAGAAGCAAATAAGAGCAACTATTACCTTCATGAATAGATTGTATATATATTTGACTTTGTATTTTAATAGCTTGAAACTACCACAAAAAAGCAGATATCAAAGTGCTGTAGGAAAACAGTTGTGCAATCCAAAATCACCAAATAGTAGTAAATCCTACAAGAGTAGGAAAAATGGCATCTCTGCATAAGTTCAGATTTAAGACCATCATTGAGAAATTCAATTCACGGAAAAAACTTCAATTTCAGACTAAAACCACACATGGATGAACGAGATGAAGATAGTAACAATCTTAAACGAAAACTGTACTAAAGATTGTATCAATGATTGCATGGATTTAAAAGAGATAATAATTTATTCTATGCACAGCGGGCTTCGTGTGTATACGCAATTAATTACGTTCAATCCATCTTTTCAATGAAGAGACTGTCAGATAAATCTAGATTTTAAGATATAAATAATGCATGCTTGTCTGACGTCGGACAATGGATAATCTCTGACATGATATTATTACAAAATGTTGCATAATCATGATAAATGGGCTAAAGCTGGTGTACTGTTCCTCTTGACTTACCCATGAGGAGCGACATGCTGTAGCCGATGGGGGCGAGGCACCAGACCATGCCGCGGTGAGGGGTGAACACGTACTCCGCCGTGCCGTTGATGAAGCCGCCGCCCACCCAGGTAGCTGCCACATAAAGGAAGAGGGTTATGTACTGTACCTTAACGTCAATGTTAATTAAATGGAATAAGGGAGTAGCTTTTGTGACACATGTCAGTATGATCGAGCAAATATTTCTGAAAAAAACAGACACTTAGTTAACGATCTAATTATGTATTACGGAACTACAATTGCACCCCAATTTGAAGATTATAATTCATGATAAGGATGTCTTTGTCAGTAAACATGGGTTCACCTCTGGAGTCCCAACACAAGCAGCAACCCAAAATGCCTCACATTCCAACTGGAAAGGCCATATAGAGACAGCAGACCCCCACCCCTCACCCCTCTACAGTAAAGGCCCTTACGGCAGTCCCCATAGAGACAGCAGACCCACACCCCTCTACAGTAAACACCCTAAGAGCATTCCCCATAGAGACAGCAGACCCACACCCCACACCCCTCTACAGTAAAGGCCCTTACAGCAGTCCCCATAGAGACAGCAGACCCACACCCCACACCCCTCTACAGTAAAGGCCCTTACAGCAGTCCCCATAGAGACAACAGACCCACACCCCACACCCCTCTACAGTAAAGGCCCTTACAGCAGTCCCCATAGAGACAACAGACCCACACCCCTCTACAGTAAAGGCCCTTACAGCAGTCCTCATAGAGACAGCAGACCCACACCCCACACCCCTCTACAGTAAAGGCCCTTACAGCAGTCCCCATAGAGACAACAGACCCACACCCCTCTACAGTAAAGGCCCTAAGAGCATTCCCCATAGAGACAGCAGACCCACACCCCACACCCCTCTACAGTAAAGGCCCTTACAGCAGTCCCCATAGAGACAGCAGACCCACACCCCTCACCCCTCTCTACAGTAAAGGCCCTTACAGCAGTCCCCATAGAGACAACATACCTACACCCCACACCCCTCCACAGTAAAGGCCCTTACGGCAGTCCCCATAGAGACAGCAGACCCACACCCCTCTACAGTAAAGGCCCTTACAGCAGTCCCCATAGAGACAACAGACCCACCCCCCACACCTCTCTACAGTAAAGGCCCTTACAGCAGTCCCCATAGAGACAGCAGACCCACACCCCTCTACAGTAAACACCCTAAGAGCATTCCCCATAGAGACAGCAGACCCACACCCCACACCCCTCTACAGTAAAGGCCCTTACAGCAGTCCCCATAGAGACAGCAGACCCACACCCCTCTACAGTAAAGGCCCTTACAGCAGTCCCCATAGAGACAACAGACCCACACCCCTCTACAGTAAAGGCCCTAAGAGCATTCCCCATAGAGACAGCAGACCCACACCCCACACCCCTCTACAGTAAAGGCCCTTACAGCAGTCCCCATAGAGACAGCAGACCCACACCCCTCACCCCTCTCTACAGTAAAGGCCCTTACAGCAGTCCCCATAGAGACAACATACCTACACCCCACACCCCTCTACAGTAAAGGCCCTTACAGCAGTCCCCATAAAACAGCAGACCCACACCCCTCTACAGTAAAGGCCCTTATAGTAGTCCCCATAGAGACAACAGACCCACACCCCTCTACAGTAAAGGCCCTTACAGCAGTCCCCATAGAGACAGCAGACCCACACCCCTCTACAGTAAAGGCCCTTACAGCAGTCCCCATAGAGACAGCAGACCCACACCCCACACCTCTTTACAGTAAAGGCCCTTACAGCAGTCCCCATAGAGACAGTAGACCCACACCCCTCTACAGTAAACGCCCTAAGAGCATTCCCCATAGAGACAGCAGACCCACACCCCACACCCCTCTACAGTAAAGGCCCTTACAGTGTTCCCCATAGAGACAACAGACCCACCCCTCACACCTCTCTACAGTAAAGGCCCTTACAGCAGTCCCCATAGAGACAACAGACCCACACCCCACACCCCTCTACAGTAAAGGCCCTTACAGCAGTCCCCATAGACACAGCAGACCCACACCCCTTTACAGTAAAGGCCCTTACAGCAGTCCCCATAGACACAGCAGACCCACACCCCTCACCCCTCTAGTAAAGGGCCCTACAGAACTCCCAACAGATCCCCCCCCCCCTCCCATGAGGATGAGCTCACCTGTCATGGTGAAGACGCCCACCAGCAGCCCCAGGTCGCGCCCGGCCAGCATGATGTCCTCCGAGTCCTCGCCCTTGTAGGTCTTCTTCCTCCAGGAGACGTAGAGCCCGATGAAGAGGATGACGAGGTAGAAGGCGATCACCCCGATCAGGCCGGGCACGTTGACGCCCAGGTCGGCGTACGAGGCAGGGGGGCCGGCACTGCAGGACAACCAGAGGTTTTTTTCTTCTTTTATTTCATAAATACAACTTCAGGTTTCCCTAATCTTCCAGGTGTATAGTAGTGGAATAATACATTAGTTAATATTGGTGATGATTTCAATTATTAAGCAGAAGCTATAAAATTATGAAATTGTATATAGCAGTTAACACAGGAGTGTATCATATACCTAGGGTAACCATTAAACCAAACAGAAGTGATCTTTCAGTAATTATTGAATTGTGTGTTTTTGTTTTAATTATATTACGCCATGTTCTCAAACATGGGCAGTGTGCGCTCATTTAGGGATGAATTGCTTCATGATGTTACCACACGTTGTAAACGAAAAAATAAATCCCTTTGATACATTTGAAGAGAATATCTCTCAAACATATTATAATGAACATAACCCTACCTTTGTACTGTTTGACCCCTATATATATTTCTTCCCTATTATATATGTCCCATGATCAGCTAATTGACTAATGACCGAACAAGGCTTTTGCGCATTTCCTTGTACTCATTTCCAGTTGTTCTGATCTCCACCATCGTCGGGGAGAATCGACTCATGTAGCATAATTATTCAACAAGGGACAGTGATCGAGTTCATCGAAGTGTCCGGTGGCTGGTGGCTGGTGGCGCTGTTACATTTAGACAAAATACCAATCTGGATGAAACTACTCATATGTGTAAAAAGAATATGTGTGGGGAAAATGGGGAATCACTGATATGCATACATTAATTTTAGTTAAATACTTGGAAACAAATGCAAGTTTTAACTTGACGTCATTTTCACCAAAATTAATAGCACAAACAGTTTAGTACCAACAAAGGTAGGACATTGGTTAGCCAGGCCGACAGGCTGCTCTATCGAAATGCTCTTAATGTTATGCATAACCTAAAGAGATATCATGAATCTGGACGGGCTTATCGAGTTTAATTACAACATAGGGCAGTTCGAGGGACCAGCGCCACCCCACTTAATAGCAATGGAATGGAGCTTTGTATTGCGTTTGAGCTAACTATAAATAGAGTAATTCACTCTAAACTCCATTGAGAGTTTCGCACTGACTGAAGAAAACGTCCACAACATCCGTTCTTTTATGTAACACAGGAAGTTCCTGAATATAAAATGTGTTTAGGAATAAATCAAGTTTGACACTGCTTATTGCCATGTAAATAGTCTGGGACAAACTCTAATTGCTTTCAGCTATTGTACATGTGTTGGAAGGTTGGGAAGTGAGACATGAAGGAAATGGATCGCACTGCGCAGTTCTTCTTTTTCCCCGGATTCCACGTATACTCAGCGAGTTGTTGAGTTGTGCGCCGACGGCTGGAGTGGGAGGCTGCAGGAGGGGGCGGTGGGCCTGGGTCCCCGGGGGACGGGCCAACTGGCACCTCTTAGAGGCAGAGCTAGTCTAAATACTCTCAACACCCGAACCCCCCGAAGTGCTACTCCCTGTGCGCATTATTGCAAGACTTGAAATTGACGCTGGGGAGCCAATAAATGTATTATGAGATTATTAAAACCAGACAAAAGGATTTCCGTAAACAGGTTTACAAGCAAGCAAATGGTTTGAATTTCACCTATGTTTCCGTAGCTACGGTTTTGCACAACATTAGTGGTTTTGGGTTTTTTAATGAGACTATGGAACAATCAGATGGGTTATAAACAGTCATTCTTTCTGGTAAAGAAAGGACATGGATATATATGTGACCCAAAGAGGGGAAAGGATGCTCCGAGGTTATCATATTTCCTATCCTAAGTCTAATATTTAAGGAGATATGAGTAGATTTGTGAAAAATAGTGAAAACATTTCAATAGGCCAACTTTTTGTGTAGAATTCAGGTATCCTACTCAAAACATTCCATTTTAATGCAATATTGCCTTATTTAGAATGTCAATAGAATTAACGTTTTGAATTTGAAAATTCATAATATTCCTTCCATTTGGTTTCCATGGAAACTAGATCTTAGAAAGTCTAAATAAAATAGGGCCACATATTAGAAGCTATTCCTTTAGGTACTTCACATTGAAAGCAGAATGAAAATATCAGTTATAGATCAAAATTAATCAATATAATTGTATTTTTGACTATTTGTTTCATAATGATCATAATGCATCATTGCTAATATAATCTATCAATAAGCAAGGGATATTAGGGATTTTCACCATTTTTCTGTAGCATGACCATCACATGTTTGAGGCAACCTAACTTACTTAATAATCATCACATTTGGAATGTTTACTATTATTTGAAAGCTAATAACCTGCTCTACAGGAATGGAATAGGGTAAATCCCGCACGGAGCATCCTTTTCCCTCGTCTGGTCACATATGTAGAACGATAGGCGCAATATGATGTCTAGTACCCCCTTCCCCTCCATGCATCAAGTAATCAGAGTGGTGAATGACTTGTACCACGAAGGAGGCGGTAAGAATAGCGTAAGGCCAAGAGTCATTTAACTTCTGCCGTGGGAGGTTCATTTTTTAGAAGAATGCTCCCCTTCAAATGAAAAATCAACGGGTGCTGACAGCTTGTTAAGCCTACTAGCTCAAATAAAGGAAAATCCAGTGATAAATATGCGTTTTTCTGACACTATACAGAGAAAGACCTAGTTACTGGAAAGCCTATTCATCATTAGACAGGGATACTCGCCGCCCAGAGTCATGTTTGCAAGCAATGATATACAGAGATAGAAGTACTGGCAGGTCGGTGGGGTGGGGTCGGGGGGGGGGGGGGAGGGGTGGAGGTGGTGGGGAGCTGATGGGAAATGCTGCAAGTCGCTCAAAGTCCTGGGGTTCCCGAGAACCGCAAGTAAGAGATACTTTGGGTTTAGTCCAGGCGCTGGGTTTAGTCCAAACACATGTTGACTTGGCTTGCCGACAGCTCCTGGATCAGGGACGGGGGGCATGGTTTTGAAGGAGGGGGGCGATGGTGTTCAACCTGAATTCCCGATCCACACAGCAACCGTGTATATACACGAGGTGGAATCGACCTCGTGCATCATTTTACACTCAACTTTTGCACGAGGTCGATATCTAACCTCGTGTATACTTGTTTCCAGATAATGACCTCGTGTATCAAGGTCTAGAGATATGTCAGCGGATTTATATACACGAGGTCACCCTCCCCCTGTCTCATATGGCCTCCCCCTGTCTCATACCGCCTACCCCTGTCTAATACCACCTCCCCCTGTCTCATACCACCTCCCCCTGCATCATACCGCATCCCCCTGTCTCATACCGCTTCCCCCTGTCTCATACTGCCTTCCCCTGTCTCATACAGCCTCCCCCTGTCTCATACCGCCTCCCCCTGTCTCATACCGCCTCCCCCTGCCTCACACCGCCTCCCCCTGCATCATATCACCTTCCCCTGTCTCATACCACCTCCCCCTCCCTTATACCGCCCTCCCCCTGCATCATACCGCCTCCCCGTGTCTCATACCGCTTCCCCCCTGTCTCATACTGCCTTCCCCTGTCTCATACAGCCTCCCCCTGTCTCATACCGCCTCCCCCTGTCTCATACCGCCTCCCCCTGCCTCACACCGCTTCCCCCTGCATCATATCACCTTCCCTGTCTCATACCACCTCCCCCTCCCTTATACCGCCCTCCCCCTGCATCATACCACCTCCCCCTGCATCATACCACCTCCCCCTGTCTCATACCACCTCCATCTACATCATACCACCCTCCCCCTGCATCATAACACCTCCTCCTGCATCTTACCGCCCTCCCACTACATCATACCACATCCCCCTGCATCATACCACCTCCCCCTGCATCATACCACATCCCCCTGTCTCATACCACCTCCCCCTACATCATACCGCCCTCCCGCTGCATCATACCACCTCCCCCTACATCTTACCGCCCTCCCCCTGCATCATACCACCTCCCCCTGCATCATACCACCTCCCCCTGCATCATACAGCCTCCCCCTGCATCATACCACCTCCCCCTGCATCATACCGCCCTCCCCCTGCATCATACCACCCTCCCCCTGCATCATGCCACCTACCCCTGCATCATACCACCCTCCCCCTGCATCATACCACCTCCCCCTGTCTCATATCACCTCCCCCTGCATCATACCACCTCCCCCTGCATCATACCACCTCCCCCTGCATCATACCACCCTCCCCCTGCATCATACCACCTCCCCCTGCATCAAACCACCTCCCCCTGTATCATACCGCCCTCCCCCTGCATCATACCACCTCCCCCTTCATCATACCGCCCTTCCCCTGCATTATACCACATCCCCCTGCATCATACCACCTCCCCCTGCATCATACCGCCCTCCCCCTGCATCATATCACCTCCCCCTGTCTCATACCACATCCCCCTACATCATACCGCCCTCCCCCTGCATCATACCACCTCCCCCTGTGTCATACCACCTCCCCCTGCATCATATCACCTCCCCCTGCATCATATCACCTCCCCCTGTCTCATAACACCTCCCCCTGTCTCATACCACCTCCCCCTGCATAATATCGCCCTCCCCCTGCGTCATACCACCTCCCCCTGCATCATACCGCCCTCCCCCTGCATTATACCATTGTCCCATCTCCCTGCCCCCTCCTGTCCCATCTCCTGGCCCTCTCCTGTCCCATCTCTCCTGTCACATCTCCCTGCCCTCTCCTGTCCCATCTCCCTGCCCTCTCCTGTCCCATCTCCCTGTTCCCTCCTGTCCCATCTCCCTGTCTCTTCTTGTCCCATCTCCCTGCCCTCTCCTGTCCCATCTCCCTGTCCCCTCCTGTCCCATCTCCGTGTCTCCTCCTGTCCCATCTCCTGTCCCTCTCCTGGCCCATCTCCTGGCCCTCTCCTGTCCCATCTCTCCTGTCCCATCTCCCTGCTCTCTCCTGTCTCATCTCCCTGCAGCTAGGGCAGGTAGTGAGAGGTGAGGATCAATATTGGCGGGGGAGGGCAGGTTGGGACAGGTGAGGGGCAGTAGGGAGGAGGAGTGGTTGGTCACAGCATCTGATATTGAGGTAGTTACATGGTTGGTCACAGGGTTCGATAGTGAGGGAGGTACATGGTTGGTCTCAGGGTGCGACTCTGAGGGTAGGTCAGTGAGGGAGGTACATAGATGGTCAGAGGGTGGGACAGTGGGGTGGGTACATGGTTGGTCACAGGGTGGGACAGTGAGGTAGATACATAGTTAGTCACAGGGTGGGACAGTGAGGTAGTTACATGGTTGGTCACAGGGTGGGAAAGTGGGAAGTAGGGAGTTGCACAAATAGTCACAGGGTGGGACAGTGAGGGAGGTACATGGTTGGTCACAGGATGGGACAGTGAGGTAGATACATGGTTAGTCATAGGGTGGGATAAGTAGGCAGGTACATGGTTGGTCACAGGGCCGGACAGTGAGGCAGGTATGTAGTTGGTCACAGGATGGGACAGTGAGGTAGGTACATGGTTGGTGACTGGGTGGAAAAAAGAGGGAGGTACATGGTTGGTCACAAAGTGGGAAAAGTAAGGAGGTACATGGTGGGTCATAGGGTTGGAGAAGAAAGAAGGTACATGGTTGTTCACACGGTGGGAGAAGTAAGTAGGTCCATGGTTGGTCACAGGGTGGGACAATGAAGGAGGTACATGCATGGTTGGTCACAGGGTGAGACACTGAGGGAGGTATGAGGTTGGTCACCGCCCTGGTTCGGATAATGAGAGAGGTACATGGTTGGTCATAAGGTGGGACAATGAGGGAGTTACATGGTTGGTCACAGGGCAGGAGAAGTAAGGGGGTTACATGGTGGGTCATAGGGTGGGAGAAGAAAGGAGGTACATGGTTGGCCACAGGATGGGAGAAGTAAGGCGGTACATGGTTAGTCACAGGGCTGGGGAAGTAAGGAGGTACATGGTTGGTCACAGGGTGGGAGAGGTAAGGGGGTACATGGTTGGTCACAGGGTGGGAGAAGTAAGGAGGTACATGGTTGGTCACAGGGTGGGAGAAGTGAGGAGGCACATGGTTGGTCACACAGTGGGACAAGTAAGGAGGTACATGGTGGATCATAGGGTGGGAGAAGAAAGAAGGTACATGGTCGGTCACAGGGAGGGAGAAGTAAGGGGGTACATGGTTGGTCACAGGACTGTGGAAGTAAGGAGGTACATGGTGGGTCATAGGGTGGGAGAAGAAAGGAGGTACATGGTTGGCCACAGGGTGGGAGAAGTAAGGCGGTACATGGTTGGTCACAGGGCTGTGGAAGTAAGGAGGTACATGGTTGGTCACAGGGTGGGAGAAGTAAGGGGGTACATGGTTGGTCACAGGGTGGGAGAAGTAAGGAGGTACATGGTTGGTCGCAGGGTGGGAGAAGTAAGGAGGCACATGGTTGGTCACACGGTGGGAGAAGTAAGCAGGTCCATGGTTGGTCACAGGGTGGGACCAACCATGTGCCTCCTTACTTCTCCCACCCTGCGACCAACCATGTACCTCCTTACTTCTCCCACCCTGTGACCAACCATGTACCCCCTTACTTCTCCCACCCTGTGACCAACCATGTACCTCCTTACTTCCACAGCCCTGTGACCAACCATGTACCGCCTTACTTCTCCCACCCTGTGGCCAACCATGTACCTCCTTTCTTCTCCCACCCTATGACCCACCATGTACCTCCTTACTTCCACAGCCCTGTGACCAACCATGTACCCCCTTACTTCTCCCTCCCTGTGACCGACCATGTACCTTCTTTCTTCTCCCACCCTATGATCCACCATGTACCTCCTTACTTGTCCCACTGTGTGACCAACCATGTGCCTCCTCACTTCTCCCACCCTGTGACCAACCATGTACCTCCTTACTTCTCCCACCCTGTGACCAACCATGTACCCCCTTACCTCTCCCACCCTGTGACCAACCATGTACCTCCTTACTTCCCCAGCCCTGTGACTAACCATGTACCGCCTTACTTCTCCCTCCCTGTGACCGACCATGTACCTTCTTTCTTCTCCCACCCTATGATCCACCATGTACCTCCTTACTTGTCCCACTGTGTGACCAACCATGTGCCTCCTTACTTCTCCCACCCTGTGACCAACCATGTACCCCCTTACCTCTCCCACCCTGTGACCAACCATGTACCTCCTTACTTCTCCCACCCTGTGACCAACCATGTACCTCCTTACTTCTCCCACCCTGTGACCAACCATGTACCTCCTTACTTCCACAGCCCTGTGACCAACCATGTACCGCCTTACTTCTCCCACCCTGTGGCCAACCATGTACCTCCTTTCTTCTCCCACCCTATGACCCACCATGTACCTCCTTACTTCCACAGCCCTGTGACCAACCATGTACCCCCTTACTTCTCCCTCCCTGTGACCGACCATGTACCTTCTTTCTTCTCCCACCCTATGATCCACCATGTACCTCCTTACTTGTCCCACTGTGTGACCAACCATGTGCCTCCTCACTTCTCCCACCCTGTGACCAACCATGTACCTCCTTACTTCTCCCACCCTGTGACCAACCATGTACCCCCTTACCTCTCCCACCCTGTGACCAACCATGTACCTCCTTACTTCCCCAGCCCTGTGACTAACCATGTACCGCCTTACTTCTCCCTCCCTGTGACCGACCATGTACCTTCTTTCTTCTCCCACCCTATGATCCACCATGTACCTCCTTACTTGTTCCATTGTGTGACCAACCATGTGCCTCCTTACTTCTCCCACCCTGTGACCAACCATGTACCTCCTTACTTCTCCCACCCTGTGACCAACCATGTACCCCCTTACCTCTCCCACCCTGTGACCAACCATGTACCTCCTTACTTCTCCCATCCTGTGACCATCCATGTACCTCCTTACTTCTCCCACCCTGTGACCAACCATGTACCTCCTTACTTCCACAGCCCTGTGACCAACCATGTACCGCCTTACTTCTCCCACCCTGTGGCCAACCATGTACCTCCTTTCTTCTCCCACCCTATGACCCACCATGTACCTCCTTACTTCCACAGCCCTGTGACCAACCATGTACCCCCTTACTTCTCCCTCCCTGTGACCGACCATGTACCTTCTTTCTTCTCCCACCCTATGATCCACCATGTACCTCCTTACTTGTCCCACTGTGTGACCAACCATGTGCCTCCTTAATTCTCCCACCCTGTGACCAACCATGTACTCCCTTACCTCTCCCACCCTGTGACCAACCATGTACATCCTTACTTCCCCAGCCCTGTGACTAACCATGTACCGCCTTACTTCTCCCACCCTGTGGCCAACCATGTACCTCCTTTCTTCTCCCACCCTATGACCCACCATGTACCTCCTTACTTCCACAGCCCTGTGACCAACCATGTACCCCCTTACTTCTCCCTCCCTGTGACCGACCATGTACCTTCTTTCTTCTCCCACCCTATGATCCACCATGTACCTCCTTACTTGTCCCACTGTGTGACCAACCATGTGCCTCCTTACTTCTCCCACCCTGTGACCAACCATGTACCCCCTTACCTCTCCCACCCTGTGACCAACCATGTACCTCCTTACTTCTCCCACCCTGTGACCAACCATGTACCTCCTTACTTCTCCCACCCTGTGACCAACCATGTACCTCCTTACTTCCACAGCCCTGTGACCAACCATGTACCGCCTTACTTCTCCCACCCTGTGGCCAACCATGTACCTCCTTTCTTCTCCCACCCTATGACCCACCATGTACCTCCTTACTTCCACAGCCCTGTGACCAACAATGTACCCCCTTACTTCTCCCTCCCTGTGACCGACCATGTACCTTCTTTCTTCTCCCACCCTATGATCCACCATGTACCTCCTTACTTGTCCCACTGTGTGACCAACCATGTGCCTCCTCACTTCTCCCACCCTGTGACCAACCATGTACCTCCTTACTTCTCCCACCCTGTGACCAACCATGTACCCCCTTACCTCTCCCACCCTGTGACCAACCATGTACCTCCTTACTTCCCCAGCCCTGTGACTAACCATGTACCGCCTTACTTCTCCCACCCTGTGGCCAACCATGTACCTCCTTACTTCTCCCACCCTATGATCCACCATGTACCTCCTTACTTCTCCCACCCTGTGGCCAACCATGTACCTCCTTTCTTCTCCCACCCTATGACCCACCATGTACCCCCTTACTTCTCCTGCCCTGTGACCAACCATGTTACTCCCTCATTGTCCCACCTTATGACCAACCATGTACCTCTCTCATTATCCGAACCAGGGCGGTGACCAACCTCATACCTCCCTCAGTGTCTCACCCTGTGACCAACCATGCATGTACCTCCTTCATTGTCCCACCCTGTGACCAACCATGGACCTACTTACTTCTCCCACCGTGTGAACAACCATGTACCTTCTTTCTTCTCCAACCCTATGACCCACCATGTACCTCCTTACTTTTCCCACTTTGTGACCAACCATGTACCTCCCTCTTTTTTCCACCCAGTCACCAACCATGTACCTACCTCACTGTCCCATCCTGTGACCAACTACATACCTGCCTCACTGTCCGGCCCTGTGACCAACCATGTACCTGCCTACTTATCCCACCCTATGACTAACCATGTATCTACCTCACTGTCCCATCCTGTGACCAACCATGTACCTCCCTCACTGTCCCACCCTGTGACTATTTGTGCAACTCCCTACTTCCCACTTTCCCACCCTGTGACCAACCATGTAACTACCTCACTGTCCCACCCCGTGACTAACTATGTATCTACCTCACTGTCCCACCCTGTGACCAACCATGTACCCACCCCACTGTCCCACCCTCTGACCATCTATGTACCTCCCTCACTGACCTACCCTCATAGTCGCACCCTGAGACCAACCATGTACCTCCCTCACTATCGAACCCTGTGACCAACCATGTAACTACCTCAATATCAGATGCTGTGACCAACCACTCCTCCTCCCTACTGCCCCTCACCTGTCCCAACCTGCCCTCCCCCGCCAATATTGATCCTCACCTCTCACTACCTGCCCTAGCTGCAGGGAGATGAGACAGGAGAGGGCAGGGAGATGGGACAGGAGAGATGGGACAGGAGAGGGCCAGGAGAGGGACAGGAGATGGGACAGGAGGAGACATGGAGATGGGACAGGAGGGGACAGGGAGATGGGACAGGAGAGGGCAGGGAGATGGGACAAGAAGAAACAGGGAGATGGGACAGGAGGGAACAGGGAGATGGGACAGGAGAGGGCAGGGAGATGGGACAGGAGAGGGCAGGGAGATGGGACAGGAGAGATGGGACAGGAGAGGGCCAGGAGATGGGCCAGGAGAGGGACAGGAGATGTGACAGGAGGAGACACGGAGATGGGACAGGAGGGGACAGGGAGATGGGACAGGAGAGGGCAGGGAGATGGGACAGGAGAGGGCAGGGAGATGAGACAGGAGAGGGCAGGGAGATAGGACAGGAGAGGGCAGGGAGATGGGACAGGAGGGGACAGGGAGATGGAACAGGAAAGGGTCGGGAGAGGGGGCAGGAGAGGGCAGGGAGATGGGACAGGAGGGGACAGGGAGATGGGACAGGAAAGGGTCGGGAGAGGGGGCAGGAAAGGGCAGGGAGATGGGACAGGAGGGGACAGGGAGATGGGACAGGAGAGGGCCGGGAGATGGGACAGGAGAGGACAGGGAGATGGGACAGGAGAGGGCAGGGAGATGGGGCAGGAGAGGGCCGGGAGACCGGGCAGGAGAGGGCCGGGAGATGGGACAGGAGAGGGCCAGGAGATGAGGCAGGAGAGGGCCAGGAGATGGGACAGGAGAGGGCCGGGAGATGGAACAGGAGAGGGCCGGGAGATGGAACAGGAGAGGGCCGGGAGATGGGGCAGGAGAGGGCTGGGAGATGGGACACTAGAGGGCCGGGAAATGGAACAGGAGAGGGGCAGGAGAGGGCCGGGAGAGGGCCGGGAGATGGGACACTAGAGGGCCGGGAAATGGAACAGGAGAGGGCCGGGAGATGGAACAGGAGAGGGCCTGGAGATGGGGCAGGAGAGGGCCGGGAGATGGGACACTAGAGGCCCGGGAAATGGAACCGGAGAGGGCCGGGAGATGGGGCAGGAGAGGACAGAGAAATAAATCTAAAGAGGAAAGCGAGAGAGGGCTTGGAAATAGAGCCAGAGAGGGCCGGCAAATAGAGCTAGAGAGGGCTGGCAAGTAGAGCTGGAGATGGCCGGGAAATAGAGCTGGAGAGGGCCGGGAAATAGAGCTAGAGAGGGCCGGGAAATAGAGCTAGAGAGGGCCGGGAAATAGAGCTAGAGAGGGCGGAAAATAGAGCTAGAGAGGGCCGGAATATAGAGCTAGAGAGGGCCGGAAAATTAAGCTAGAGAGGGCCGGGAAATAGAGCTAGAGAGGGCCGGGAAATAGAGCTAGAGAGGGCCGGGAAATGGAGCTAGAGAGGGCCGGGAAATAGAGCTAGAGAGGGCCGGGAAATAGAGCTAGAGAGGGCCGGGAAATAGAGCTAGAGAGGGCCGGGAAATAGACGTGTATGGAAAACCCTTTTGAAACCAACCTCGTGCATATACAAATGGAATAGGACATTGTCATTTCATACACGAGGTTGGTTCCACCTCGTGTATGCTACTAGAGAAAAAAGACAACCTCGTGTAGTTTTAGAGTATGTTATAATACACGAGGTCGATTTCTGTCCTCGTGTATCGTGCATATCCTCGTGTACATAAAGCCTTCCATTTACACATGGATTTGTGGTATCTAAGAGTGAGAAATATATGGAGCATTATGCATAACGATTCCTTATTACAGAACAGAGTGTTCACTTGTTTAGAAACCTAAATGGCATGACAGATAGTTCGCATGAATACCATCTGGTTAGGAAAAAACTTTGTTTTATACATTTTTGTATAAAATTCTCTGCCAGTGAACTGTCTACATCGGCCAGGGGCGGATCCAGAGGTAGGGGGTGTTCAAGACCCCTAAAGTACAAAAAGAGGGGAAATGCAATGTGCGTACTCAAGATTGCACACCATTTTGGGTCTTAGCCTTTATGCTGACCTCCCCCCTCCTCCCGCCCCCTCCTATCCAAAATCCTGTACTCGCCCCTGCAGGGCCCTGCAGCCGGTCATACTACCCTTAATTAATGGACCATTGTAGGATAAGTGGGTGTCTCCTAACGCTGGACTCTGCCCACACCTGTGGTGTATCCCTAATGAGCCTACAGGATGCCGCCTCACGGAGGGGTCGGGTGATAACACACCCCTAACAGGTCGGGTGTCAGCCCCGGACCGTCACAACATGATCATGATGTACATGTGTAGGCCTATAGGGAATACCCCGGTATCCTGAGAGTCATTACGAAACAAGGATAGGTTACCTGATTCCCATGTTTATTCTCATCCCATTAATCATTTTTGGTGACAATAATGATGGTAGTTTAAGACAGCTTACAGACGCTCAGGCCTGGTCACCTTTAGTACGTTGCAGAACAACCGATCGTCGTCACAACAATTACTTTCACACCATTTTAGCCCCATATGTGTTACCATGATACTTACAATGATGCCACTGTTTTCCAAATAGAAATAGTGCTGGCTCAGCTGTTCTACTGCATGGTAATTCGAATTGTTGCATCATGAGTTGCATCGTGACAGTAGACTTGGTAACAGGACATCAGATAATATCTTTTAAGATGCAAGACTTGACCTTTTCTCATACAATATATAGGGTAAATTGTTGGTAATTAAAACTATGCTAGAAACAGCCACCCACGTACTTAAGAATAGAGGTCAGTTAGTTATCTACCACAATTACTTGACTGTACAATTCTGAATTATAGATAAGGGACAAACTGCTCCAAATCGTGACGTAATTGTTCAAAGGAAAGATCGGTTCTACAGGTAGAAAATTGATCTATGCAAACCAAAGTTTCTTCTCAAATTAGTTTACTGTCTACTTTCTGAGAATCCTGCTGGGAGCGATGTTGGCATGCACCCTCGTACTTTGGTTTCAACCAGGGGTTTAGGTTGCAGACAAAATAGACAGCCCCAGCTCCCAGCCAGCCACTGTCACATCTATTATGTAATTTCAACAGAGGGTCATGTCTGGGTCAAGAAGTCAGAATGTCAACTGCAAGGTGGTTAGTGCTTCTACATAATTTCTTTGAGGGTGTCTCTAATTAGTAAAGACTGAAGTCTACACTTGTTGGTTTCTCTAACCAAGGTATGAAGTGTACATGTCATATAGCCTACATGTAATCATGATGAATGCAACAGACAATCATATCGAGTAATCTACTTACTTGAAAAGTTCCAACAATTTGGATACGAGGAATACAAAAAGTTAAGAAAAGCAGTGATTGGCGTAGTAGCCATAATTCATGAGTGGTAGGTGGTGGGTGATGCCCAATATATGATACTATTCTGACCATCATGTGAGGTATACTATAATTGTACACCTCCTGCTGTGCAGCGATGGACTTAAAAACATTTGAACTTTTCATAATAGTATATTATTCTGAGAAGTCCAAAGTCCGTACCAACAAAATGTCCTGCACATCCTCTATGTCCTCTATAGATGATTAACACATCAGTATGGTTTGATCCTTACTGTCTAATTATCTTTAAGGGCCTTATATAAGTAGACTTGAAAAGAATTGAGAAAACCGTACATTTCAAAAGAAGATTCCAAACATTAAAAAGGATAGAAACAATGTCATGTTGAGGAGCGTTTGGGAATTGAGTGTGATAAAGTCGTTATATCGTTTTGAATAACGTTATTAGTAACTATTCTATATCACCAGCTTCAAAATTGTAACAAGGTTATCAAAATAGAGCAACTCTTGTACAAATCAATGAAAATGTCTAAAAATGAAGCATTGGAATAATTTAGTGAATTCTCTGAAACGATCACAGGTCAGATGAACAACTATTTGATTCTCAAACACATTGCATGTAACATTGTCTGACGTTGATCACTAGCTGGGTTTTGGGATTTCTGATAGAATCAATCTTGTCTGTAACTTGTAAGTGGTGGCTACTGGTCGGGACTGGTGAGGAAAGCGGCCCCTTCTGGGGAGGGGGGGGGGGCTCTCCTTCTCCGGAAAGCTACAGCAGTGAGTCAAGGTTAAGCACCCTGATGGAGGTCAAGGTCATGTTTCCAGTCAGCCCCCCCCCCCCCCCCACCCGCCCCCGCCCCATTATTTCTTCAAATTTTTTTTTTTTTTTTATTGCGTTTATTCATAGCAAAACTTTCAGGTAAATAACCTGATCTTCCAAGCGTGCCAGTCTTGGTACAACTGAGGCACTACATTTATAGATATAAAAATAAACAATTACAGAGAATACAAGCTATATATAATAGTATACCGTGAACTACCATAACTAGTTGTCAGTTAGGTAAAAACACACGGTTAGACACTATTTATGAAAATAAACAATTATACAGAATACAAGTTATATATCACAGTACACCTTGGATTACCATAACTAGTCGTCAGTCAGGTAAAACACAGGGTTAGACACTATTTATGAAAATAACAATTACATAGTATACAAGTTATATATTATAGTATACCCTGCATTACCATGACTAGTTGTCAGTCAGGTAAAAACACAGGGTTTGACACTATTTATAACCTTCAATATATGTACAAAAGTCCTTAGAGATACGGCTCTGAAAATCGAACTTAGAATCAGTATGTTGACACTCGCGTGATAACTTATTCCACAAGGATATTCCACGAACATACGGAGAACTTATATACTTCTTACTTATCATTCGCTCCGTTTTAAATACTATTTTCTGCGCACTCCTATTTTGTCTAACGGGGACTCTTAATTTATCAACAATTCTACTATTTCTATACATTAACATTAACAATTGCTTATCACACCTCTGCAGTACGCTTGCAAGCTTCGATTCTTGATGTAGCTCAATACGAGTCATACGATATCCATGTGGATGGCCGAAGCTGGTTCGTAATCCACGATTTTGTAACTTTTGCAGGTTGAGATACTCTCGTTGATTACTCGATTTATAAAGGTAACAACAGTAATCCAAAATCGGCAAAATAGTTTGTTTATACAGTTGTATGGAAGCCTTTTTGGTCAAGTACCGTCTGATTTTACTAAATTGAAAAAGTTTTCTATTTACACGATCATAAACATTATTGAGGTGAGTACAAAGGGACATTTCTGAATCCAGAGTTACACCCAGATAATTATAAGTAATTACATGATCTAGCTTTTTAGCCGATATACTAACACCCAAAAAATTAGTTTTCTCCAATTTTTGACGTGTAGACACCAGCATACTTTTTGTTTTTGAAACATTTATTTTTAAACGGTTTTCACTACACCATAAGGCAAATAAGTTCAAGTCATCCTGTAAGTCAGTGGTCACTTTGTTGACATCCTTATCAGAGGTATATATTACACAATCATCTGCATACAATAACACATTACATCTTTCAAAAACATTAAATACATCATTTATGTAAAGAATAAACAGTAAAGGACCTAAGACAGATCCTTGTGGTACTCCCGCAGTTACAGTTAAATTTTCAGACAACATGTTATTGAAAAACGTTTTTTGAGTTCGAGTTAAGTAACTTCGAAGCCACATTAGACTTTTCATATGAAGACCCATCATTGAAAGCTTATTTATTAATCTACCATGGTGTATACTGTCAAAAGCCTTTGAGACGTCCACATATACCAAGCCCGTTAGCTCACCCTTGTTCAAGTTATTATAAATATCATCAGTTAAATCATAAGTGGCTAGAAGTGTCGAACTACCAGGGACAAAACCATATTGGCGTTCATCTAATAAAACATTGTCAGTAATATAATTATACAATCTCTTATGGATCAATTTCTCAAACACCTTGCCGGGGAGCGGAACAATAGTTATAGGACGCCAATTTGTAGTCCTTGTCAAGTCACCTCCTTTCGGAATAGGCGTTATGCTCCCTGTGGCCCATGCTCTAGGGAAGCAGCCAGATGTAATTGAGCAATTGTAAATATCAGTTAACATATTCCTTAGGACTATCAACGCAACTTTAATTACAGTTGAACTTATATGCTCAAGACCACTTGACTTGGAGACTTCAATTTGTTCCAACTCATGAAGAACTTCCTCTATTGTTATTTCATCAAACATTTCACCATCCACATTGTTAAGGAATTCAGTACCATCATCCCAATTCCCCACATGGGATAACTCATTACTTATCGATTGGCCAACATTTGCATAGAATTCATTAATGAAGTTACTCTCCTGACCAGTACGAACGAGTTCACCATCGTCACGCTTCAGAGTATAATGTATTACACTATCACTTGGGTTATGTAATAACGACTTTATCTCGCGCCAAAAACGTTTTGGGTCTTTTTTGTTATTGTCCAATTTTGATTTAATATAATGTCCTTTAGCCTTACAGATTTCACGATTGCATTTATTTCTAAGGTATCTCGCCATACTAAGATAAAATTCATTATTTGTACACTTTGCACGTCTAGCATAGTAGTTTCTATCCTTCATTAATTCTATCAATTCAGCAGATAACCATGGTGGATGATTCCTACTCGCACGAACCTTCCGAAGTGGACACATAACTGACATAATATCAGTTATCCTATTGTACAAAATTGCCCATTTTTCATCAACATCAGAAGAAACATTAAAACAAGTCCAGTCAGTTGAATTTAACAAGTGTATAAACCGATCCTCATCAAATTTTTTATAATTTCGACAATATCTAGTTTCAAATACTTTACGGTTACGATCCTTCTTACGTATGGCAAAAACTGGGAAATGATCAGATAGGTAGTCATCCAGTACACCCGAATCGTGAACAAAACTTGAGTTAGTTACAATATAATCTATACAGGTACCACTATAACGTGAGCTTCGGGTGAAGCCCTTTATAAGTTGATGCAGATTATGATCTTTAAACTGGTCCTTCAAAATCTTTAATTGAGCGTGATTGCGTCTATTCCAGTCCAAATTGAAATCACCTAATATCCAGATTTCGCGACCAGTCTGCATTAGTGTACTAACTAGATCTGATATTTCAAGCACAGAGGAGGCAGGATTAGATTTAGGTGGACGATAGAGGGATGTAATTGACATTCTCTTAAATCCAGGCTTGTCTAGAAAGATAGTAATTAACTCCAAATTCTCTGTAATTTTGCTTAAGGTAGGTTGTTGTGATACAAATGGTGCCCATTTAGTCCCTACATATATTGCAACTCCACCTCCCCGCACACTGGGTTGACAACCTGATATCATATTCATATTGTTATGATCTTTACTACATCTATCCAAACGATAACACATTTTATTATCAAGACATATCATTGAATCTGAATATCGGTCATCTAGCCAGGTTTCGCTGCAGCATAAAATATCAAAGTCTTTAAACACTATGTTTATCTCAGGTAGCTTCCTATAGATACTACGACAATTTATGTGTGAGAGCTTAAACCCACTTAAATTAGCAATATCAATTGCACTGCGAGAAGTGTTATCCATAATATGCTAATAAAAATTCGTCTATTAATAGCTGTATAGTCAGAACATTTATTACATCAAATATCAAAAACACCAAGGTGAATAGACAATACAGGTTATAAAGGCTCAGTGTAAACTGTTGACAGGGACGGGATTTGATCCAGTTCATGTCATACGGCATAGGCCAGTATAGTGCCATCAGAGGCAAAAGGACCATGTCGTTATTATAATTGTAATTGATAAGGAGACAATTAGAGACTAATGAATAATGATTGAATATGATGGTGGTGGTCGACATGCGACATGAGGCTTAGTGACATGAGGAAAACAATAACCGACATAACATGGTCTATTTTTCAAATTTGACATGGAACATGAGGGTCTCTCAAAGGCGACATGGGACATGGAGAGTTAAGTAACAGGTGACATGGCATTTTTTTATTCTCAACACGAGACATTGGAGGCCCCCCCCCCCCCATCAGGGGCCCCAAACCAGTGCTCCAGCCACTGCCGTTATCAGGAGGTAGAGCGGCGACATGGGCCTTGACTTGAGAAGATGGCCAGGAGCCCGGCCAGGAATATACGAGCAGTTATGGCGAGCCGTGAGGCCCAATGGATCAGGAACAGTTACTTTCACAGTGTTCATTGATTACCATTTACTATATCTAACTTCTTCCAAAATACTAACGAATTAAAGACAGCTGCTAAGTATGTGACTCCATGATTACAGCAGATATCATTTTCAAAGATTTAAAAAAAAGAAAGAAAAAACAGTAAATTTTTCCAGCTTTTGCGTTCAGAGTTAGAACATGGCCAAACCATAATTTCCCTATTATGCTTTGCCTTTCATAGATAGACATGTGTGTCAGAGGAATCCCTTAACTGTGCTTATCAATCAGCATATACATTCGTCAACTGTTTTTCAATTTAACACCATTGCTAATATTTACCATTGTTTTACAATCATCATGAAAGACATGATCGTCAGGCTTCAGCATACTCCTCTGACGGCAGTCTTCCAATTGAATACCCTATAGCTTGCCAGACCTACCCCAGACTGTGAACAATGCACATTTGGGGCTAGTCTACTAGGGTACAGTCCATCCAGCCTGCCATAGGGAAGGTGTGTTCTCCTGCTGGGTTGCCACTTCCTCCCCCAGCCCAGTGGCAGGGAGCGGCTAAATCAGGGTCGGGTCACACAGGTAGGTGAGGGTCGGGGTGTCGGCAGATAGGTAGGTCTACCCCCCCCCCCCCCCCCCCCCCACCCACCCCGGGCACGCCCACGGGCCGCGGGGCTCCCCCTAATCACTCCCACGTGGTGAACCCCAGCCTGCCGCCAAACCCACATCTGCTACAGACCCACGGGGTAGGCAACACTATTCAAAAAGCGTGCACAAGAGAGACGCAGCAGCCGTGGATTCAGTTTTACTCCTGATTTTTTAAGCGTTAAAGATAATAGAAATTTAACGAGGTACTAACTATAAATGAGTACCGCGACCTTATCAATATCATTATAATTACAGTTTAAGACAGTGTGATATTTAGTGGCAACCCACGAAGAGAACAGACGTTAACGTTGTAGGTGGGGACGCATATATCATACCACCTACGGTCCCCTCGCCCTACTTAGAGGTCCACAATACAGTATGATAATGTTATGCGCCGATGTGGCCTTGATAGATAAGACCCGCCAGGAAGCTCGGGGGGGGGGGGGGGGGGTTAACAGACTGATGTATGTATTGTATTATAAAAAAGAAACTCTTGTTTTTATATTCAGACTTCTTTCCCGTGGTTTCCCTTCTTTTTCCCGAGTTTTCCTATTACCGATAGGTAACATCACTGTAAACAGTAAGTGCATCAACCTAGATACTATGGCCAAGAACAGACGTCTAATTAGACAAAGTATTCGTCCCTGAATATTCCCATTCCAGGGACGATCAGATCGACCCCTAGTAAAAAGGTGTACTTCCATTTTCGTTGCAACAGGTTTGAGAGAAGGGAGCTGTTATTATTTTGAAAGGTTGTGGAAATCTCCGGTCAAGGAGATCTGTTAAAAGGCAATGTGAACTAGAAACTAACTGCTCCCTGATGGAGGAAGGAGACAGGCGCCATGTTTGAAAGGAGATCGATTCAAAGTTTAACATGCTGGGGCAGAATTAGTAGGCCTGTCTCTATTTACCTTTTCACTGAGCAGTGTGACCTCGCACTCAAATAACTATCACGATGAAGCTCATTGGATAGTCTCCTCAAGAAATGTTTTTTGAAATAATGTGTTAGAACCTAAGCATTTATTAATACAAATAAAGGCCATGATCCACGATGCAACAAAACGCCAACCGATTTACTTCTCCTGCATTTTTCGCATACTTGGAATGATTTTTCCCTGTGAAAATACATTTTTTATAAAATATATATTCTTATATTTTATAAGAAAAACTATTATTTAACAAACCAATTTTCAAAATCGATTCAAAATCGACCCAAAATCGCATTGTGGATCATGGCCTTTAAGGATCCAAAACAAAAACGTCATCTTTTGCTATTATAGAATTAACTTCACGAGAAAGGGCAAGAACTAACTGGGACATATTTAAGCTCAATGTGTGTGGAGAGTATTAGGTTCTTACGTATGTTTGTGTTGGTTAGTGTTCCTAAAGTGTAAATGGTAAATATTGTATAATTCTTAGTTTGCATTATATAACGTTTTACCTTCATTGTCATCTTTATATAGACCTAAGGTTGGTGATTTTGAATTTCTAAACTACCAAAACGGAATTTAGGTATTCAGACGTATCTTACAAAGTTATATGGAAGCATATGGTAAGGGAATAACATAATATTATACACTTGGTTTAAGCTGCATGTCAAAGATTGAATCTTCCCTGTCGCAAAGAGATTGTTTGGAGGAAACATTTTAATTGTCTTCAGTTACCCAAAACAGTTTGTACGTAGCACTTACGAGTAAAAGTTTTTAAAATAGTTTGGGGGATATAAAGGATGTACATGAATTTAAGATAGTCGGATCCTCAATCAATGAACATTTCTCACCACTGCAGCACACATGTATGGAGGGGCATTGTTCGAACATTGATTTTGTCCATATGGATGGTCACTCAGGTTGGTATAGTACGCTTATGTCCATCCCCTGAGAGTACCAGCTTATGGATAGCTTCATTGGTCAAGTATCGGCTATATATGTCCGTACTACTGAGTACGTCATCCCGACAAGGACAAACCAAGATCAGCTATGTTATGATGTATACCCAATGAACTACAGTTCAGACCACGGGCTATGGATCCAGCCTAAGCAAAACAATGGTTGGCATCTGAACAAAACGACCTTAGTGCTATAGAACCACTGGTCATGAGCAAACCCCTTCATGAGTATCCAAAACTTCTAAGGGTGATTAGAGCCGGATGCAGATCCCCAAAATCTGTACACACGGCATGAATATATCCTGTGTTTTTCTTCTATAAGGCATTTGATGCATGGAAAAATCCCTTTAAAAAATGCACCCAACAATGAAATCATGTATCCAGGGTGCGGGGAAATCGCTCCATTATAGTTCTGATATTTCCTTCGAATATTAGAAGATTTAACCTAAATGAAAAGATTGATCACAATTGCAGAATAAGAAGGGGGTAACTTCGGAAACCTAAAACCGGATGCTTTTTTTTTACCAAAAAGCATCACAAAATACACTAAATTGATCAAATTTCACGATTTTAATGAATCGAGACTGAAGGCCTATATAGTTATTGTTTAGTAAAATATATCAAGTATAATTTTCAATTCAAGCGAATATAAACCAACATCTGAATGCTGTGTTCCAGCTGTGTTTTCTTTAGAAGTGATATCAAGAATATGACCTTAAGCATTTTAAGCAGATTTTACGACTCTCCATACTTATAATTCTATAACATTGAAACAGTACACAACTACTAATCTATCACTGACAGAGCAGTAGTAAATCAGTCATACTGATTAGCTACTGCTCCAGACCAGATGCTCCCATACTAAAGGAATACTGATTTGACACTGCAACAGCAGTGGTATAGCAGTATACACTGACCTAGCTCATTGAAATATTTCAGATATACTGTTTCAACACTGACTCTGCACTGTTTTCCCCCTGGTCTAGCACTGTTTCCCTACTTTATACTTCTCTTTTGATTCCTATTTAAGTACAGGTTGAAAACAGTACAGTGTATATCCACACTGGATGCAGACTGTATCTACACTGAAATGACACTGCTAAGCCATACTTATTCTGTACTGATTATGGACTCTTTCCACTGCATTTTGGTCCGGGATATATCTCACTTCAAACTTCAGAACGTTACATCAATTACATTGGATCATGTGAATCAATTAACCTCAATACATTCCTATATCGTGTTTTTCAAAAAGAAAATCGAGCTATAACGACTCTGTCTTTTATTCAATCAAACATTTATTACTGTTCTTATTATCTTACATATCAGGCTAAGTAATTTATTTGATGCATGTTCTCTTCAATATTATAGATTATATTCTCTTCAATATTATAGATGGGGCAGAATACAAGCTGGTAGTAAGAAAATGTGCTGCACGAGCACGAAGGGTGAGTGCAGCACATTTTTTTACTACCAGTGAAAAATATTGTTTGGGAAAGCAAGAAGGTTATTTAGTTGAGCAATAATATTATCATTTTAAAACAATAGATAGAGTTTTGTAATTTACCTGAACACCATATAACACTTAATAGGTTACATCACACTGTTCACCTTTCCTTAATTCAAAATAATGATTGTATACAGACAGACATGCGGTGAATAAGCTCCCAGTTTTTGTTGCTTATTCAAACCAACGAGTATAGACTGAAGTCTATACTCGTTGTTCAAACTAATGGCATTGATAAAGTAATTGTAAACGGCAGAAAGGATAGAATATCAAATTATACAACGACACAATGTTTCACGGAAGAACTGAACTCAGCCCATATCTACAAGTTATATACCAATCAGCATCTATTCTTAATTTCTTAATGAGTAATTGTTGGAAATAACACAACAAAAGCAAGAGATTCAAGACACAAAAAGGGGCGGGGGTGGGAGTTCAAAGACACCGTTGGGAATCTGCGTGGGGGCACCGCTGACCGGGTAGACGCCTTGGGGATTGATCAACACGTCTTAGAAGCAAACAGCCCCCCCCCCCCCCCCGGGTCCGTAGAGTAATGGACTTAATATAATCTTATATAATGATTGTGTGCTTCCTCTGCCTTCACTCAACTCGTCTCCTCCCCACCACCCAAACCACACACACTACCCCTGTCGGGAGTGTGTGTGTGTGTGTGTCGGGGGGGGGGGGGCATCCTATAGTCTTATATAAGAAGGTAGGCCTCCTCTTTTCCATATTTTAATTGGCTATTTAACCCCTTCCACCTCATAAGGCCATATTTGGCCACCACATGGATGTTACCCATAAAATGGCACCTCTTTTAGGGTTTTATTCTGATCATAAAATGGGTATTTCACCTACACTCATAAGGTAAACATCAAAATATTCCTAAAGTTCCAAGGGACCTTACACTTTTTGTATTATTATTCTATGATTCTTAGATATTTTAGAACATGTGTTCCCGTAAAGGCCGTTATGGTCAATATAGGGCAAATCTGCCTATTCTGGGAAATCAGCCTCTTGAAAGCATTAATTAAGGAATTATTGGTGAAAAAACATTTTTCCATGTAATTTTGTGGAAAAGTTTGACTTAAATAGAAATTTCATGAGAATTCAATGATTTCCATAAAAATATCAAATCTTTTGCAAATGATGCATTATGGGAAATTTGCAATGGAATGCTTTTTTCACAGAAATCCTTCACATAATAAGGTTGTTAGGTTGCCATGGTAACAGAAAAAAGAACGTTCCGAGTCAATGGAACAATTTTCATGGGTAATGTGGGAAATATCTTTTTCTGTCATATATTTCAAACAGTTAGATAAAAGACCAAGTCAATCAAAAGCTATTGTATTTTAAACATTTTTCTGAATAAGAAATGCTTTTTATTCTAAATATACAAGGTCAAATTAAAGTTACCATAACATGGAAACAAAGATGACTATCAGAACTTGGGGGTTTCTATTGTACAATAAGTATGAAAGTTTAAACGACCATATCTAAGCTTCTAAAAGGAATATTTTCAAACGGTTTGCAGCCTTAGAAAGCATTTCTTCTGTAGTCCACAATTAATTTTATATACTATCTTCAGGAATAGAGGGTTGAAGGGGTTAAGTTTCGTTTTTTTTGTATTTTATGAGAGTGGTACTTACAAAGGAAATATACAAAATTAAAGGCCGATGGAATGGTAATATACACACAATGTTTACGAAATATATGACCTAAGTTTTTCTTTTGTCCTGAATTCTGATATTCGACATCATCAGTTTTTCGTAAAGTCACTGAAAGATAGATAAATATATAATGTTAAGGTACATATAAGTACTATAAGTAGTAGAATTTAGCTTAATTCTTCTCCCTCTGGCAGAGATTAATGTTAATGTGCTGTAGGGGAAGAATATGTAAGGGTCCTAACGATCCCAAAGTAACTAAGTAACTGGGCTAATGGGGGCGGGCAAGAAGGGGCGAAGACGAGTTATTATGGCTTATAGTAGTACGACACACCCACCAAATCCTGCCTTCCGATTGGCTAATCCAAAATACCTTTTTCTAAGGGAAGAATCTGTTAGGGTACTAACGAATCCCTCCTGCTGGGGGTGCTATGACCCTTATGAGGTAATCTTGGGGTCAAGGGTGTCATCTGGTGGACACTGACCACCTGACATAACAGCCTGAACAAGAGAGGGTGTAAGACCAGATGGGGAACAGCCACAACTCTCCAATTTAACTGACATAAATTCAAAAGAAATTCCTGGGGTTAGTCAAAGGAGGACTTTTTCTTCATTTCTACAGTAATGATGCTTGATATGATCATAAGCAAGGCTGACTACAAATCAGACTAATAGAGAAATTTCCCAGCCAGCTTGCAACGTAACAGAAATGTTCTACAACCATACTGTTTTAGTCAGTTTGTTGCTTACTAAGATGGCATGTAACAATAACATTATTGAAACCTCACCAAATCACAATGTTATTATAACATTATATTTTGGTGAGGTTAGGATGAAACCGAAACCAAACGTTATAAGAACATTCTGTTTGGGTTGAAGAACGTAACCAGAATATTGTAATAATATCACAGTGCAACGTCACAGCAGTACATTTCAGGAACGTAATTGGGAGTCATCAAAATAACAAAACAAGAACCAAATACAAAACAAACCAGAACGTTGCTGCAACGTTATAATAACGTTGTATCCTTGGCTGGGTTATTACTAAGATATTTCAAATAAACCTAAAGCTTCTATAGGAGCCCTTTGAATGTTGGAATGATGACCCGCACTGAGAGTATGGCTCTTCTGCCCTTTTTATATACACCCCCTTTCGCTTTAGCCCACTCTACAGACACAGGCATCGTCCATGGTAGTTACTTACCGTTAGTTGGGTTCAACACAATTAGGGTTTAGTCTAACTCAGGCATCGGTAAAAGCAACTATTTTCTTGATTTGTCACAGCTGAAATTAAATACCGATGGCTATAGATGTTTGTTTCCTGGTTCTGTCGTCCAACACAGCCTTTCCAAGTATTTCTGGTTATATTTCTAGGTTTACACGAGATATAATTGCTATAAGCCCGGCCGGGCGGTACTCACGTGGTGTTGAGGTCCGTCATCCTGTCGGTCCGTGAGCTCAGTGAGAGGAGTACGAGCTGAGTTAGGTCCGTGCGTACTCAGACAACGTTCACCGCTTACTGCCGCGCTGCACCCGCTGCACCAAGGGCTGCACCCGCTGCATCCGCCGCCCTGCCGCCCCACCCCCTCCCACCCTGCCGCCCCACCCCCAACCCTGCTGCCCTACCCCCTCCCACCTATACTGCCCCATCCCTACCCACTAAAACTGCCCCACCCCCTCCCATCCATGCTGCCCCACCCTCTCCCAACTCCTGCCGCCCCACCCCACCCCACTCTTACCGCCCAACCCGCTCCCCTTACAGCCCCACCTCCGCCTCAGCCTCCCCAACCCCCAGCCCAGCAGCCTCACCCAACTCCAACCCTTACCGTTCAACCCCTGGTTCAACCCCAACCCCTACGCGCCATCCCTCCAACTTTTAGGGGTGTAGATGGGGGCCCCTGTGTCGCGTCTCGAATTTAAGAAGTGATTCAGTCGCATATCCCTATATTTGTATTTTCCATGTCGATTTTAAGAACCCCCCATGTCGCATGTCGAATTTAAGAAATGACCATGTCGCCCTGTCAATTTTAGGGGTCTTTACCCATACTTTTTCAGCTCCACTCCCACCCTACCGACCCCTGCTACCGACCCATCCTCTCCCACCTTAACGGCCCACCCCACCCCTGCCCCTACCACCTTCTTCGCACCCCTACCCCTGCCACCTCACCTACCTCCCACCGCCCGTCCCCCGGGCTCTTACCGTACTCACCCAAATCAACGGCTCCAAGCATCCGCCATCTTAAAGAGACGCAGAATACTCCGTATTTTACCTCGAAACCTACAAATTGTCATTCACAGTTGTTTAAAAATAGACCAAATGAATAGAGAATGAAATGCCTCGTGCATTTTCTCTTAAACCCTATAAAATTGAATAACTTCTATAAAAAAAAATCTCTTTTTTTTTTTAATGTTTTAAGCCTCAGAAGTAATTCAATATGATTATGAATATTTTCAAACCACAAAACAACACCCTCAAGCATTGAATATGCAACATACGCACATCATTCCCCCTCCCCCAAATGAAATGAACATTCTCAGGGGAAGATGTACGAGATCAATAACAAACAAATCTAATGAATCCTGGCGTATTTGTCTGAACAGCTAGGCGTCATAGGCGATATGACTATAGATGACGAAACAACTTCTAGGTTACGAGGTGCATGCACACAGTACCGACCAACGAGGAGATTGTTGTTAGATTCTGACTCTGAAAGTCTTTTTATAGGGTATATCCTGTCCTTTAAAGCCACCTATAAGTGAGATATTGAAAATACCAAGTTAATGATACACATGTTCTTCAAGAATTGTACCTGGATAGCATTTTCCACTAGTAACAATTATAAGGCCTTTGACTCTATTCACCTTGACCTACTGTTAGAAAGATTAAACCAAATCAAGTTGTTTAAAAGTTACTTGGACCAAACACAGTGGGCTGAACGTGGGACTGCTCAACAAAAAGGAAAGGTACTTTGAGGTTACACTTGGGGTAGTATTCTTAGGCTAATTCTCTTTATTGTTTTGCCAGTTTCGTTAGTGATATAATGGTTCGTAGGTCAAAAAAGGGAATTGCAACTTCTCTAAAATGATGCATCACATATTATGTCTGACGTTGTATGGAGCCGATCATTTTTCTGTAGATGAATTACACAGTAGGATGAAACTCGTTAGTAAGAAGGGAGAAGGACTTATCCCAATAAAGAGGACACGTGTATTACCTAATTCAACATGTGGTACTGATCTAGTGTTAAATCCAGTGAATTGTCTTAGAAGAGCTTCACCCTTTGATACGAGCTTTAAAGATGTGTAAAATCAGGAAAACACATGTATATCCAATTGACTTTAAATTTACCAGAGTTATATCTTAGTAATGACTGTTTATACTACTTTATTATCCTGAGAAAAACATTAGTTTTCACCAGCTTTACACATGTCAAATTCAGCTTGTGGTTGGATAGATTTGAAGACATAATTAGCTTCATATACTATCTAAGATAATAGATTAAATCACAATCCATCATCCAAATAAACAATATCTAGATTTCCACTCAATATCAGTACTAAGAACTATGCATTTCAAATACAGCTGCCACAACACCCAAAGCCTCAATAGCTCAGTGGCAGAATGGGCAGAATGGCGGCATTTAGTGTGAGGGGTCCCCAGTTGAAGACCCACTATTTCATCTAGATACAAACACACGAGTTTTACATAAGGGGCCTTGCATTTAGTACGTACGCAGGTTTTCAAAGATTTCAGACCTTCCCCCACCCCCTTGTGCTAAAGTATGCATTGGATGTGAACAGAAATGTACGCACATTTTCAAAAATACCAGACCCTCCCCCCCCCCCTTATGGTATAAAACTGCTAGAAATTTAGGAAAAAAGAAACATTTGTATTTAGTTTTCTTCTATATCCATGTTTAAATTGAAGACCGAAGTGCCTGTAGAACTCTTATTGTACATCAAACTCAATTATCTTTACTTTTTCTGAACGCTAGGGATAGATACTAAATTTTCACAAATTTGACCTTGATGACCTTGTAGGTGACATTGAAGGTCAAATTATAAGGTGTATCCACCAAAGCGATAAATGTGGTAGTTTTTTCAAAATAAATTGGCATTAACCGTTCCTTTGTAGATCACTTTTTGGGATATGGCTGGTTGACTATGTACTGTATAGGCCTACTTTAGTTGTTGTGAGTTGTAATCTTAAAAATGTTTTGCTTTTCACATAAGAATGGCCTTGACCTTTTAGAGGTTATTACATTAATAGATAATCTGCCTATATGAGGTTACAGCAACATTTTAAAATGTGAAGAATTTTCTGATAATTTTCTCAATTTTTTCTCTTTTTCTTGAAGGGACAACGAATAGAAAATTCTTCATCTTTAATTATATTATGGGCAGTTTCCTTAGTTAGCAACTACAATAATTATGATTTATCCTGACTTGAAACTCGGAGCTGCCCAAGTTCAGAAAAATAATAAAACTAACAGATCTAATGGAGTGCCCCATATCGGACATTACCACATCAGCGGTTGCCATACGCACTATGGATTGGAAACTCATTCATCTTGTACATACTAACATTAGCGAAATTTAATCGAACTTCATAACCATCTGATCTCATACGCTAATACATGGGCATACACTACTCCCCTATATACCCCAGGTGGAAACTATGTTAAAGTATGGAAGGTGATCCAATGGATGATAAGGGACCAAGGAAACATAAAAGTCTCTTTATATCACATTTAAACATTTGAAGTTTTCTCTTGCTCTTGCTGTCTATTTCAATAGAAAGATGGAACGTCACAAACATCCATACTGATACTAGATCATATAAGATATGCTCCAGAGAAATTGTTGGCCATAGAATCTTTGATGACCAACGATGGTGAGAATTCTGGATAAAGCAGGGGGATTCTGACCGGGATCCTGACCAATTATGGTAAGTACTGAAATTCAATTATCATTGATAGCATTGATAAAATATGTCCTGGACGTTCAGTCAAGGTAAGGCTAGATCAATTTCCTTGGGGTGATGCGGAACTTAGAACCGTGCTTAGAAACAAAGATTGTGCCCATAGGAAAGTAATTAAAACCAAAGTTGAATCAGACTGGACTCTATTCAGGGACAAGAAATAGTGGGGTCTGTTAACAATATTTTCGTTACGCGGTGGATAAAAGCACCAAATTTTGCATGTGGCACCTCTGAGGCATAACTATTGAATCTAGAAGGGGAGCCATCTTGAAATACCAAAATGAAATTTTGGCAAATTTTGTATGTTTTAACATTTGAAATTTAAGGTATTTAACCAAAACTTTTGGCTAGCTTCGATTAGACCTATTGTATAGATTGGAAAGGTAAATAATTGAATTCCCTGACCTATAATCTACCAATTTGGACAATAGCAATGTGTTTCTAGGCATTTCAGAAGCTGAGATATAAGATTATTTCAATAAAAGTAGGCCATATTGGATTTTTGGCCCCTGTCCGGGTTATATTGATATTTCAAGGTGGCTCCCCTTTTAAATTCAATGAAGGGGTCCCAGGGGATCATCATACCAAATGAAATCAAGAAATCTTGTGACAAAAGAGTAAAGTCTATATCCTTTCTTTTGAATTATTTTGGAATCCAGCAGTCATTATCAAAGGTATCATGCTAATGAATTCAGCCATTTTGAAATTTATGGTATGGTATTGGATGAATATCATATTTATTGAGCCCTCTAGGCTATTAACAACTGATATTGGAACCATTTCCCCTGGCCTTATGCCTTAGTAGCTAAAAATCTTAATATTTCTCAAAACTGGTCAGCCATCTTGGATTTTGGATTTCCGGATTGACTTGAAACATAAATAATTGAATTCCCTGACCCATAATCCCTCAATTTTGACACCAACCATGTCTCTTTAGTCTTTTTAGAAGCTGAGATATAAGAATTGTTATAGTAAAAGTCGGCCATATTGGTTTTTTGGCCCCCACATCTGTCCTATTGATATTTCAAGGTGGCTCCCCTTCCAGATTTGATAGTTATGCCTCAGAGGTGCCTCATACCAAATTTGGTGCTTTTATCCGCCGCGTAACGATTTCTAAAAAAAATGACATTAACAAACCCCACTAAAAGGGAAGTTCGGAAATTATCGTTATCAAAGAAAAGGAATTATATAGCGGGAAAATTAAATCATAATAGAGATAAACCAAAGGGTTTTTGGAGAGAAATGAATGACAGACTTTTAAAATTAGGAAACATCGAGACGCTTCAATCCAAGACTAATTAAGAGATGAAAGAAATTGTTTTGTTTCTTGAAGAGAGGCAGGAGACACATTCAACCGTTACTACAGTATGAAAATATTGAAGGAAATCTTCTTAATGTTGTCAATGTGCTTAATGTGCTTTGATAAATGTAGAATGCCTGAAGAATGGAAAGTCGTCACTGTGACTCCCATCCCTAAAGGTACACCCTCCCTGGACCTCTCTGACTACAGGCCAGTATCAGTACTACCTGCCCCAAGTAAGATAATAAGAATGCTAGTGTATAATCAGATTATCTATTATCTGAATAGTATAGGAATCCTTGGCTACGGTAGTCTTCGAGGTAGTTCATGGTATATACAGTTTCTGGGATTTCCAGCCTTATGGAAATGCCTATTCATGGCTCTAGAGCCTTTATTTAGCTTAGAAATCATAAAAAATCATAAAAATAAGCTAAATGCATTATATAAATGAAATTTTTCATAGTTTTCATTTCTGGTGAAAAATTTGGGATTTTTTGGATTTTGTTACCATGGTAACCGGAATGTTGATAGAACATCCAAACCCACCGATACAACAGCTATGCAAATGTTGGTTTCCATGGAAACCATCGAACAAAATTAAGTTTTCAAAATTTGAAATTCTGAATCTAGGGACTGCTTGGCTATATTCAGCAAAAAACCCACAAGGATCTATATTGCGTACTCTTTTCTTTATCGTATGTGTTAATGACCTACTGCCATTGTTTGTTGAAGGAGACGTACGCATAACCCTGTATGCAGAATATACAGTACCAGATTCTCTTTTCTTTATCGTATGTGTTAATGACCTACTGCCATTGTTTGTTGAAGGAGACGTACGCATAAGTAGAGAGACGGAAAGAACAAATGTGTAATATTGAATGTTACATACTAACAGGTGATCTGAATTGGAAACGATTTTACTCTGCCAGTTGCCTGTCGCCAGTTGCCGGTAAAATCGCCTCGTGGGTGTGGGGCTTAAGGCATCGATCGCATAAAGATTTATTGGCAGCAATATCCTGCGTACATATATTTGTCATTTACTTCAAGAATATTAGAAATACTATCATGAATTGTTATTACCCATGTTTATAACTTTAGTTTGCACTATGTGATATATCTGTATGGCCTACCTGCTGATATGATGTTGATATAATCAGATAATAATTGGTAGAATAATGTTGTACACCGATTCGTTGTATCTATGATTGTATTTCATTGAGACTTAAGTTTGTTCTTCGATAACATATTGTATGTACATATCATCCTATGACAAGGTAATGTAATAACACTGAGAAACAAGGGCAACCTTCAAAATCATTACTAATAAAATGATAACCACAGAAATATTCCAGCTATCTATGGCAATTGCGTCATGGGTAATTTTGCCATTTGTCTTATTCATTAAGGATGTCAGAATAAGCAATATTTGCTATTGATAAGCAAATAGGATTTCAAAACCGCAGGACCTAAATTCACCCCCTTGGATCATAATTTCCTACAGTTGGTCACTGATTCTGTTCGGGGGGAGGTCGGGCTCCGGGAGAGTCCTTCACCACCATGAACAAGCCACCCAGTGGCGGGAGGAGGTACCACAATCTAGGTATTCTCTGCCTACTCTTTGTAGTCTGTGATACTAACCCACACCACTAGACGGACATTTGTGGTCAGTTAAATCCAATGACTGCCAGTTACCATTTTAATACAGACATTCCCGTTTGCTTCCCACGGGGGTGGGGGGTGCTACAGCGAAACTTTTGCCCTTTCTTCTGGGCGCAGGGATTTTCCATTTAAAATCTAAGATTTGGGCCAAAGTTTGAGGAGGAGGCCGCTCACGCCCCACTCTAAATCCGCGCCTGTAGACAGATATTTAATGCTTATTTAAGCCTGTCTTCAACATGCTGATTTTGCTGCTGATTTAAAAAATCGGCAGTGGGAATAATGCTTAAATATAAAAACCTAATCATTAGGAAGGTCTTACAATTCTCTTTCAAATAATATAGCAATATTAGCAGCGACCAATGACTGGCAACCATCAGGATCGCCTGTGAAATTATTGGATGACTGGCATATCAAGCAAGTTTGATATTTTGTTGGCCGATTTTACCGGTGGTTTTATTGGTGATTTCATTGCCCGTTGCCCATTGCCCAGAGTCTGCACAGTACCAATGGTGAGTCGACCGGCGATTCCATTGATAATATAAGTCACCCAACTACTTTGCTGTCCATTCTTTAAATGCCTGCCAGTTGCCTGACACCAATCATAGGTAAAATCACCTAGTGGGTATGGGCCTAAAGAATCAGCTTAAAGGTTGATTGTATTACTCCCCAGCTTGATATATTAGGCCAAGGCAATGTCCCCAAACTGGGTTTCAGATGATAAGCCCATCTTAGGAATTATATGTATAAAAGAAAGGAAGATGATTTTTATAGGGATGCTAGGGGTAGTAGAACAAGATTAGATGATGCTACTGAAATAAAAACAATTCATGCAGATAACACTTTTCAGTAAGATTGCTTTTGCTGGAGGTTCTTTAGAATGGAACCGTCTTCTAGTACAAGTCAAGAACTTTGAAACCACCAGTCAATTCAAGTATGGTTAATTATATAAAAAACGTGACCCTGTCAAAAGTTCTTAAAGAACTTATGTAACGTAAGTTTAGATTTTTTGAATAAAAAAAAGAAATAATAAAAAATTGGAAAACTGATGACCATATCAAAACCAGACACTTATTTAGATTATTATATCGTATTACATGCTTCCAATCTAGATTCCATTTTAACTGTGAGGTCTAGACTATCAAAATATGAAACTCATAACAGAGATGAAGTTGTTGATATTCTGACATTGAAGATTTATTTGAAATGCATCGATTTATGAGGGGGATACATGCTTTTTCCTGCATTTAGCTCTGCCTATTTAAGAATGACAAGCTGTTACCAAACTCTGGTGCCGATTACTTGGTAAACACACAAACATTCATACAGTGTTGTGGAACATTACCTTTTAACAACTTTCACAACAATTTACATTTTCACATTATTTTCACAATATTGTAACAACGTTGTATAACAAGATAAAATCAACATACTATTGGAACTCTGTTAAAAGATCCCAAATTTAAAAAAGTGTCCAAGCCATTCATGACAAGAATTTGTTATTTGTTTCATATATGTAGAATATGGATCAGGCTTTTAAATATGTAAACAGCTCTTAAATTTTCTGATTAGAAGCTGAGCTGTGAGCTTCTGGACACAGCATGGTCAGACACCTTAAATCCATTAATTGTGATATATATGGTATCGACAGAATAACAAACAGTTAAACATAGAGTAAAACATGAAGTGCATTAATTATGATGCAAATAAAATACTCTCAATTTTTTTCTAATGAAGATAGTTACAAACTGTTTTTTTAAAATGTAGCTTGAAAGTTCTACTATTAGGTTCTACTATTTCTGGAATAAAGATCACATGACCTGGTTTCCATGGAAACCAAATGCTTCATCAAAGCAGTAATTCTACGTTTTGACGTTTGCTGAACATTCCGGTTACCATGGCATTCCAGATTTCAAATCTGAATGTAAAATTTTAGAAAGTTTTAACGTTTCATATTCAACTATCCAGAATTTGAATTTTAGTCAAATTTTGGATATTTTATCATTTTTGGTGATTTTCTGTTTAAATATTGAACCTAGACCTATCAAAGTATATGTTATTAGGCCCCAAATTCGCAGAGCTGATCACATATTTAAAATGGTGTCACCTGTGTGCAACATCAGCATAACAGCATCATACTTGCTCCACCAGAGGCTGCAACTCAGGGAATTATAGATTTATTAGATTTCACTGTAAATTCACTTCCCAACTTTCTGATTTGATCACAAATCTGAGTTTGATCTAAAAATTATCTGAGCTCTTCATGCGTAGTTTAAACAAGTTCAAAGATATCTATCAACTGTTTGTTTCTGGTATTCATCATCATTATGATAGTTGCAACTTTAGAACTTTTTGATTAATGTTAACTGCAATTTTGTTGACTTAACCCTTTAGACCCGGCATTTTGGGATCATGAATTGCTGTATTACCTCAGGATTTCCCTCAGGAATTGCTTAGATTTCTTGTAACTGAGGAATTTCGAAGCTGACCCCATTCTGAAGAATAGAATAATAGAAATCTTATTTGAAGCATTGATTAGGGAATTTAATCAGCTTTCAAATGATATACACCGTAGTTGCTTTTCTTTTGTATTTTGAGGACTTATCAAAGTGTTCTCCTTGGAAAAGTGTGGACAAATTATGGAAAGACGACCGTCTTTCCAGGCAACTGTGGCCAGATCAATACACCCTTGGGCGGCTATGGCTGGATTGGGGTCTAAAGGGTTAACAGCCATATCTGAAAGTCGGAATTCTGTGGAAAATCAGAAAACTTACATCCTTGATTTAAAGGCCATTCTCAAATGGGGAATATTGTAAATATTTTTACTGTTTAGAAATTTTGATATTAGAAGGCAAATAAAAACAAAGGTTTGAGGTCTTTGCATTTTTGTAGCTTAACAACACTACAGCCTTTTCAGTGTTGCAAGTCTTAAGTTGTTAATGGATCAGCAAACTCACATGGCATGGTCCAACCTAGATGGTCCTACACAGCATTGGATTCTGGTTGTCAGTGCACCGAAATTTGCAATTTGGTTGGCCTCTTGAGTGTAATTGCACTGAGAGATATATGGGATAATAAATGAGGAGCATTTTATCTTTTTCAAACTAGAGTGCTTGAAATTTCAAAAAGAAAATCAATGTTGGCATACGGGACTACAGCAGTGATAATTGAAATGAAATATCAATCTCATGACACATGAAGTTGCCGGTAGTCTGACACTGATAATAATGTTGAAATGCATTGATTTATAAATGAGATGCATCAAGTTCTGCCTTTTGGAAAACCACAAGCTGCTGCTGAGCACTGGAAGTGATAAGGCCACAGAGCTGTGTTTCGTAACTCACCACGCCAAAGGGAACTCTTTTTTTGGTAGATTCTGAATTTACCAATGTGAGGAATTTGGTAGCCATGGCCAAGTAGGGTAAAGCAGATAAGCAGAAAAAAAGAAATTTGTTCTTTTATCAATCTAGATTCCAAAAGAAAGTTGTTTCTGAGGTGTTACCCTGAAACATGTCCAGAATATCAGTGTTACAAAGCCCTGAAATCGTGTTTTATATTTGAATAAAAAAATTCATATTATCATGTGGTTGGTCTGAAAAGGCACAGAAACTGAGGTTTTTTTTCCAAATATTATTATATCAAGCACACATTGGTGCACGTTTTACACCTCAGATATACATTTAATAGTCTGATAAAGTATCTGTCTCATATTTCTTGCCTTTTCACTGTACTAAAAAATTATTTGGTTGAGTGAGACCTATATCAAAGAAAATAGATTGGATATGGTTTGTCCAAATATAAATAGATGGCAGCATTGTTCTATGTACCTGCTGAATGAATATGGGAATATAGAAAATGCATTTAAGATTGGAATTCATGTGGAAAATCGTTATCTTTCCTGATACACTTGTTTCACATAAAGGCCTTATTCCACATACCGAAAGTACGGGCCGCTGATGCCGTGCCGATATTGAGCATCTCCATGGTAACGTTCCATATCGGGACCATCAACTTTCAGCAGCCGAAAGTGCGTAATTGGCGGCTGAAAGTGCGTCACCAGCGGCCAAAAGTGCATCATCGGTGGTCGAAAGTGCGTCATCAGCGGTCGAAAGTGTGATATCGGCAACGTGTTGAAAATCAGCAGGAAAAATTTACCAACATATTCGTAAATTTTATCTGCAGCGCTGCTGATTATTGCCGAAATTGTATCGGCGGCAAATCGGCAATGCACTTTCGGTATGTGGAATACGGCCTTAATGATGATTGTATTTTCTATCCTGAATCTATTCTGTTTATTTGTAATTTTATTATTGCTTAGATATGTGTATTCATTATGAGCTTTGTATTTCCCTCCACTGTGGGACAATACCCCATCTAGTGTATACTGCATGAATTAAATAAGCTGGCAATCCACATTTGATATGAGACATTAAATTCTCCCTTACCTGGTGTGAAAAAGCAATGTCTTGACTACTTACGACAGAAAACAAAGAAATGGATGACACTTTTTCATCTTCAATATTATCATGGTTGGATATGATATGGACAAAAAATAGTTATTGAATAACAATCTACATTTTCTAATGTTTTATCAAGAATTGATAAATATTTGATATTCCATTGTATTCATAGATAATATATGCTTTATTTCTATAATCTTAAAAGTTATGATAGCCCATGAGCAACATTACTTAAGATCATAAATTGACATCTTATCTTAAAATGACCACCAAAAAGGCAAGGTCTGAAAAGGTTTTAAACTGCTGAAAGAGGCCTAACTCACTATGTTTTCAGAAAATATGTTGGTTAGAAACCAAACCATGATAAATGTGTATTTAAGATCTTAACTTTATTTAAGATTACGATTTTGGCAGTGTAAAACTCCCCCAAAATGCTGGTATCTCAACTCATACATATCACTCAGAAATAAAGGGGAAAACACCAGCACCCAGCTAAATTACCTCCCCTACCCATACTGAGGACCCCTCCTAAGGGTCATACCAGTGGTGGGGTAGGGGTAGAATGCCTGCCTGGAGTGTTAGGGGCCCCGGGTTCACCTCCCAGTCCAGCCGACTTGTACTAAAGTAAAATGGATGTTGCAGTGGTGCACGTGAATAAAATAAAGGCCTAAATACGATGAAAATCATTTCTAATAAACATTTTCACCACTTTCCAGGAAACTTAAGAATCCAATGAACCTTACTGATCCTTTAGACCCATGTATTTGTAATAAAAACTAAATTACCTCAGAGTTTCCATAAATATTAGAAAATGTGGTATAATTGAAATGTCTCCTGATTTGTACGAGTAGGCCCTATGTCAAAAAGAAATCATTTCAGATGAATGATACAGAGAATAACATCTAGAACGCCCTTGTGGGTTATTTATAGAAAATCCGGTTCTCATTGAATCATATAAATGTGAAAAATTATGGAAAATTGTGTTCGTTGTTCAAGGCGGCTGCGTTGGATTGGGGAAACTTTTCATGGGCAGCTAGCCGGATTGGGATCAATTAGGTTAATCAATCCCGAAAACAACTTATGAACTGACATCTGTTTGAAAAATAACTACCGTTTTTATTGTTTTTAATCGTAATAATTATAAAAAATAACCGTGTTCTAGTTACAACAATCTGTATGATTAACTACGACCTCATGCTTACATTGCATTGAAGGGTTTCGCATTTGGTTGTAGCGAGCATACAAACAGCTGTACACGATCTTCTCTCATAATTGTGTTTCTTATATCATTAGATTGGGAATAGAAATTCCAGTAAATGATAAAAAGTTGTTTTACTAGTCACGTGCTTGACATTAATATACCAGAGTTCCTCGACAGACACCTATATTGCTATAAGTAGACCAATCAAGGCCGCCAACAATGTAAGGAGTTGGAAGGCACATCAATTCTACCTACCACTGATAGCTGAAATTAAGTATTCTAACGACCTGCAGGCTAATTCTGGCTAATTTTGTCGACGAAAACCATAGAAAAACTATAGAAAATAAACAAATTATTGCTATTTACCCATCTATACTGATTGAATTTTCAAACAACTCAGTAAATAATGACTGTACGTGGATACTAATCCAAAAATAATGATGGCTAGTTTTAATCAATATTAATCCACAAATAATGGTACAATTCATGAAAACGTCTATGCAAAATCCTTGAGTTTTGTCAACATCTTACCCAGCATCCACCCTGTTCTAGGCTAACCTGCAGGTTAATCTTGCTTCATCACAAGAGGGGAGTCACGGACATTTCTGGTTAGCTGCAACGGCATGACAGTTAACATGGACACAACAATAACTTGTTATTTTGCTGGTACCTGCAGGTATATAACCCTCACCAGTAGTCGGTATTTAGCAACTCACCAAACCCCTTCGCATGCAAATTCATTTAACCTCAAACAAAGGGAAAACTGTTCTGGTATAAGCTTCATTCGTTAAGTTCATCTTTTTTCTTAAACTGCTGTGCGACATCAGTCACACTGCAAAAGGGTACATACCCAGCCAAGCTGCGATGTAACAGTACTATTCTGAGACCATACTCTCTTTTGTTTGGTCTGTTACTTAATAAAATGGCATTTAACAGTTTCTTTATTTGATAGTGAGGTTGAGACAAAATAGAATGTTATTATAACGTTATTTTTGGGTGCTATTAGGACCTAACTAGAACAGAATATTATCATAACTTTATGTGTAGTGAAGTCTCACCCTAACGACCCAACACAGCATTTTTATGGCTTCTTTTTGGGTGAGGTTGACCATAGTAGTTTATTGGGAGACCTTGCCAAAAACAGAATGTTCTTGTAATATTCCACTTTGGTGAAGGATTAACTTAACCAAAACAGAACAGTATTACAATGATACCTCCCACCAAAAATAATTTTATTATCATGTAAGATAAATATCGGAATAGAACTATATAAGTAGCTAAAACATTCTGTTCAAGTGCTGAATAGGTGACATTTGCAGAACAGTACTGTGACATCCTATAATGTAAAAATTTTGAATAACAAAACAGAACTTCTTCGTAACATGCTGGATAGGTAAGATTAAAGTCTGCATTTTACCAGCTAATGCAACCTCCCATAACCACCATATATATAAACAATATTTTGATGTCAGACAGAATTACATAATATAGATATGTACAAATATATAATATATATGTCAAAATATATGTATTATGTTTGTACATATAGTAGTAGTAGCTAATAGTAGTATCAGAAGATCTCAAATGAATCCTCATGCTCGACCATACAGTTGAACATTCCCTGCTTTCTGTGGGAGAGGTGTGTGGTTCTTTCCCTAGAGGGATATGGATTTCTTTTTCCATATACATGTTTTTATGATATTAAAAAGAAGATAATAAAATGTATGATCTAATTAATGATCTAAGCCTAAAGCCCCATACCCACTAGGCGACTTTAACATTAGCGGGCGGCGGGCGACTGGGAGAATAGCATGTGAAGTTGCCAGGTGACTGGGTTATCAATGGATTGCCAGGCGACTCCCTGTGGGTATGGATCACCGATAAAAGCGCTGGTAAAATATGAAACTTGCTTATCATTACAGTCGCCTGAAGACTTTACCAGCGATTCTCCCAGTCGCCCGTCGATGGTGAAGTCGCTTAGCGGGTATGGGGCTAAATATGTAATATCAATCATATTGCCGGACGCACCACAATAAAACTTAACCGAGGAATGTAACAGGAACGTTATATGACGCAACAATAACATAATAGTGTAGTGTCGCAATGTCAGTTTGCAGCAATGTTTGCAGCCATCAAAATGAAGTTGCTGGAATGTACTAATGTAAAGTAACAAGACTGTACAGATTCAATTGCCTTCGATGGACTGGAATCATATAGTCAGATAGGGCACGTAAACATTTATGCAAATGTTTTTGGTAGAAAACGCTTTAAAGTTGTGAAAAAAAATGTACAATATTTGACATATTTCTGTTAATGTTGGCCTGCTGGTTACCATGGTGACCAAATTTCAAAATCATTTTTACAGGATTGAACAAATATCTTTAATATGTTCAACTAATAAATAAGAAAACAAAATCTTTTTTTGGTTCTGGTAAGAAAAAGATGATTGAACAATTCGATCATTTGGATAAAAAGATATTCGGAAGTGAACGGGATAATAAAGTCGCGTTCTTGGCTAGGTGTCTTCATATTCAACACCTTACAACTAATATGATAAAAGGAAGGAGTATATATGACAGCCCATAGCAATACCAGCATTTCAGAGATCCTGGTTGAAGTTTGTGTGATGTGTCTTACTTCAATTACATCTTGTATATTACATGAATTCCTTTTGTCATTTTTTGAAAATATTACTTTTACAACTAAAAACAGACAATGGTCTATTTTTCTTATAAAAATTAAAATTGTATTCCATAAGAGTGAGTACTATTAGTTTCAGATGTTAGACAATCCTGTTTTTTTCATAGTAATAACGTTAATGAAGTGCATAAGGAAAACTATTTCCCATAGATTCTAGAACAATACAAAGTACTATAAAAACTTGATAATAAGTCGTCTTTCATTTATATTCCTGTAATTAACATACCTAAGCTCATTATTTAAAGTTTTTTTATGCAGATTTCAATCTGATGTTCTTTCGGAACCTTTCAGAGTACAATAAAGAAAGTTTATCTAAATATCCAGCATCAAATGAATAATAATTTGGAATTCTATTTTTTAAAAGAGCTCGAGGGTCTACATGGATTATAAAGGTCTGTACAGCCCCTGGGCAGGGTCTACAAGGGCCCAAGATGTTTTTTCTTTATACATAGTATCTTCAACTTATAATCGTCGCTGTTCTTCTAGAGTAGTCTGGCACCAAATAATTATGTACTTTTTGCTCAACATGGGCTTTTTAAGGAGTGTAACTCCTGCTGGGGCCCTGAGCAGGTTCTATAGAGGCTGTAGGTGGTTATAGCCCCCTGCTGGCCCCTGGGCAGGTTCTATAGGGACTGTAGGTGGTTATAACCGCCTGCTGGGCCCCTAAGCAGGTTCTATAGGGGCTGTAGGTGGTTATAGCCCATTGCTGGCCCCTGGGCAGGTTCTATAGGGGCTGTAGGTGGTTATAACCCCCTGCTGGGCCCCTGGGCAGGTTCTATAGGGCCGCCATGTGGTTAACCCCCATGGCAGCCTTCTGCTGCACCGTGTCGGTCGGCCCGGACAGGTTGCAGCAGTCGGGCACGATGCGGTGGCGGTAACAGAGGTGGGTGAGGGCGGAGACGGCGACGATGATGGTGAAGGAGACCACCATGAGCATGGTTTTGTAGGGGAAGTTCTGGTCGCCGTTGTCGTAGAGCGGGTACCTGATGACGGCCGGCAGCCCGATGTCCGTGTCCCCGGACAGGAACACCATCACCGTGCCGAACAGGTACCCCAGGAACGACCCGATACCTGCAGCAGGAGGGAAACAGCCAATACTTTAATTTTATGTGAAGATAGAAACCTAAGCTAACAAAACAATGTTCTCTTACAGTTGGGATAATGTTTCAATTTGGCACATGAGGGAGATTTGCATCTTTGTTTTTATGACATACAGAAATGTAGCCTTTCCCATCCCTCAGGTAACAGACACTTTGTGTTAAATTGGCCAACCCGCCCCACCTAGCTGCTGATACTTTATATAGCCTCCCCATCCCTCAGGTAACAGACACTACCCTGTGGGTTAGAGCGGCCACCCCCAGCACACCTGGGTGCTGCTATGTAATGTAGCCTGTACCATCCTTCAGGTAAACAGACACTACTACCCTGTGGGTTAGAGCGGTCACCACCCACGGTCTGGTGATACGTACCGTTGGAGAAGGAGAAGAAGATGACGGCGAGGAGCTGCGGGAAGACCATGACGTAGACGAGGGTGACGGTGAAGCCCCAGAAGTCGTAGATCTGGGGCACGAAGAGGGCGAGCAGCAGGGCGATCAGGGTGATCATCCCCATGGAGATCCGCGTGATGATCAGCATCTCCCGCGACTCGGGCACCTGCAGGGGGAACACGTGGTAGTCAGGGCATTTACGAAACAGTCATTATTGGAACTTTCAATTTTTCTTTCGGTTTTTTCTTCATTTTATCACAATACCTCAGACCCACCAGATGTCACCCCATCACGTTAGTCAATCTCAGACCCACCAGGTGTCACTCTGGCATAGTACAGGTCTCATGGAATTAACCATTTTCCTGTAGAGTTAACTATAACGGATCTTGAGAAAAATGAAATATTCAAAGACTTGCTTTGATAGTGACTCAGAAAACTACGACCTCTTTGATACACAAAATATCAAGAGATCAGGGTAGGTTGAACCTGAAAATATTGAGCAAGGGCCCAAGATATTGACCTATCCTCGTTTTTGCAGTTTGTGCTTCGAAAAATTCATTTAGGGGACATGTACGATTTTTCAGCGGACCTCTGGAGCCGAGAATTTTACATTAAAAAATCAAAATTTGGCCCTGCGCTCCCCCCCCTCTAAATCCGCCGCTGGTTACACTGTTGAGTCTGTTCAATCTAGTTATCATTGCCAAACTATACTCTTTCAAAACGATATGTAGATATTGGAGTAAAACATAAAGGGTATTATGGCATTTTTCAGAAACGTACGGTTTTGAAACAGAGGCCTCGGAGGGAGGCGAACACGTTGTTGGTGAAGAGGACCCCTGAGGAGACGATGGCGGCGTCCACGGAGGCGATGCTGGCGGCGGCCATGAGGGTGAGGGTGAAGATGCCCACCCCGTAGGGGGGCAGGTAGCGCAGCACCAGCGGCAGCACGAACCGGAAGTCCGTGTCCGTGTCGGGTATGGGGCCGTTGTAGTCCGTCTTGGTCCAGTCTGCGGGGGACACACATAGGGGGTATAGTTACACGTTATCACACACACACACACACACACACACACACACACACGCACACGCACGCACGCACGCACGCACGCACGCACGCACACGCACACGCACACACAATGTGTTTGTATAGGAACTGGCCTAATGAGCGGTTATTATTTTGAAAGGAAAAGACTCTAAAAAAAACCTACACCGAGCCAGTATTTCTGGTTCTTTAGCGTAGTTTGCTGAAATATTGATATGGCTCTTTACTAATATTTTCCCGGGCAGTTGTCCCATTAAACATGGTAATTGTACGCCCCTATTATGACTATTAGCCTGTTCTATCACTCAATCATGTAAGAAGGACATGTTTTGTCGTGATAAGCCCAATTATATATATATGACACCATGAATTATGTACGTTCCTATATATAAAGGACTTGATGTGAGACTTGAGCTGCGATATTGACGTGCTATGAGGATATCACAGAAAATTCACACACATTTCTAAGAATTCTATGAAATTGGCTATTTTGAGTATGTCATACATGTATACACACAGGTATAACCAAGATCCCTATCTCTAATATGTGCGACTTCACTACGACATCGATATATCGCAGCTCGTATCGATTAGTGTAAAATTGGGCCTCCAGGCCACGGGGCCGCGCCTACCTGTGGACCGGGCCACCGCTCCTATCAGAATGCCCGGCAGGACGAGGAACAGCGTCAGCAGCGCCCCCAGCACCGACATGAACTTGGGCACCTTGGAGTCCTTAGAGCACAACACGCGCTGAATGTAGATCTGAAACAGAATGCACACTTTGGATGTCACCAATCATATTTCCTTTTATATATTGTTCATATTCATATATAGATTCCGCTCGTCTTGGTTTTGCTTTACAATAATTTTGGGTTTGTAAAAAACTAAGTGGGGTTTTCCGGATGTGCTGGACTATTAAATTTTCACCTATAATTATCAAAATACAAAAACAGATCTTTCTTGCCTAGTGGCCCGACCACACTCCGACACACAAGTTGTCCTTGTATTTCATATTTTGCCCTTTTTTAACTTGTCTACCGGGACCACAGGAAAACTATCTCATATTGATCACAAAATGGGGAATCGATACGGAATCCACGCCGAGGTCTTTCTAATGCTTAAGTACTCACCTGGAAGGTGATGCCGGCGAAGAGGTACCTGAGGGCCGAGTCGAAGTAGCGGGACAGGGTGGCGTCCCTCGGCACGTTCTTGACGCCCAGCCAGGCCGGACCCTGGTCGGCCGTCTGCGCCAACGACGTCACCGCAGGGTTGTTGTTGGCGAACCCGAACCCGACCCACTGCCATGGGACAACAGAGGAAGGTCAATATCGTTATGGAAGATATATTTCGGGCTAAACAGTTATGTGTGAATAGATAAAGCAAAAAGAATGTTGTTTAGGCAACCCGATCGAAATGTTTTGCCCTAACCTAACTTGTTTCTATTGCCATGCTTAAATTAAGCTTGTTCGCCTGAATAAGAATATTTATGTATTTATCTACATATTTTGCAATAACGTGCACATTTCGGACACATGGTAGCCACTAAATATGGATACGATGCAATTGGCTATACCGACACAACGTATTTGTTGCTCCGTCGTTTCTTATTAGGCATATGCGATAGAGTTATACATTACATTTAGTAATCTCATCTTCCATTACTCACGAGTCCAACAAAGATGAAGATGAGTTGTAGGATGTCTGTGATGATGACGGCATACAGCCCTCCCACTGACGTGTACACGTAGACGAGGAAGGCCGACACGAAGATGGAGGCCACATTCTCTACCCCAAGTGTCACCGCCAGCGTCACCGCTAAATAAAAACACAGCCAGGGGGTATGTAGCATCATGGGATACGGGTTAAGTTAAAGATGTTCTTTATACCCAGCGTTACTACCTCTGTGATATCACAGCAGGACGAGAGGGGTTTAACTTGGACATGACCAACACCCATGACTGTCTCATCAAGGGAGGGCCGTCAGCCTAATTGAGGCAAGATACAACTTCAATTTAATTGAGCAATTATGAAATGAGTGTCCTGAATAATAAATATTTGCTTATGTGGTCATAGGCAGATACAAGGCAGATCGAAGAACTATTCAAGGTTGTTTGGGGCTTTTACATTCCCAGCCAAGTTGCGACGTTTCGATAACATTAATAATCTACATTATGTTCTGTAACGTGATTAGAATGTTTTGGGGTGTCATATCCTTGGGTGGTTGGCTGGTGTAAGTAGTATATAAAAACCTCTTGATTAAGTCAGATAACCAAACCCCGACAGCTACACACAAGACCTCATAACTTACATAGGGAGGGGAAGGTGGTGGTGACCCACCTGACAAAAGGTACCACCTAGTGAGCGATTTGATTCGGATTCTGGTCAAATTAGAGATTTCTAGTGACTAATATCTTACATTTGTAGATATTTTACAAAGGACTGACAACATTTTGATATAATTATTTCTGTTAATATCACTCAATAGGGTCACCTTTTCAGGTTGTTTCAACCAGAACTAAGTGACAAAAACTGATCGAAACTAATTTTGGTTCAATCGCTCAATTGGTTCACACCTTTATATAGGGAGGAGAGGTGGTGACAGTCTGCATGACTTACATAGGGAGGAGAAGGTGGTGGCCCACATGACTTTTATAGGAAAGAGAAAATAGTGGTATTCTACATGACTTACATAAGGAAGAGAATGTGGTGGCGGCCCACATGATCTGACTGGCCAACATGGGCAGGGCGATGAGGATGGCCATGAAGCGTCCCATGCGCCGCTCGATGGGGTCCAACACTGTCACACAACCCAGCTCATGACGGATTTTCTGTGCGAAGAACAGCCCACCTGCAGGCAGGAAATGATAATTATTTAGACAATCAGTAGCATAGTCAGTGCTCGTAAAACGAGCTTCCCCAAAATGTAAAAAATGGCAAAATTACGGAATATGATACTCAAAATACTATAGTGGCTGATTAGAGTGCATTTAGGAATTTACATTCAAGTATTTGAGAGGTTTGGTTAAATAACACAACAAAAAACCTTGATAACAATACTTTATAATACGGACCAAAATACATTTTCACAATTTGTCACAAGAGTATCACCTTCTTCCGCAAAAATATTTAACATAATTCGAAGTTTCTTATTGATCATATAATAGAATACATTCAAGTTGAGAGTATAGTTGAGCCTGTTTGTGAAGGTGGGTGTATCTTTGGTGGACCTACCGATGAGGAGACTGAAGGCGAAGGCGATGGGGGCGTGCACCCAGAGCAGGCCGTCCTCTGACGCCCACACCCTGCCCGCCGTCACATGGATGATGGACCCTCCGATCCAGGTCGCTGCAAACACAAGGGGCAAGTCTTAACCCTCCAAGGACGCCTGATGCATAGATACTTCACCGCACGCTGGACGCCAGATGCATAAGCGCATCACCACAGTACAGATGCCAGATGCATTTATGCGCCAAATGAAAAAATCTTCAAGATCACCCTACATAACTAAATAATCTGCAAATCACAGATATATTGTTTAAGGGGTGAAGGGTGTGCTTATTTGGAATTGCCTTATGATCTTCATCAATAATTTGCAATGATTTCTTTTGTATCAGGTAAAATGATCTGTTATGTACTGGATCTATATAACCAGCGTCATATAGGGCAACCTTGGGCACAAATCTGGCAACAAATGGTAAAATTAATCAATTTACATGGCGTCAGGAAAGGGTTAATAAGGCCGCAAGTACCTAGAGGGACTTATCAAACATTACATATGTATACCACGAGGTGTAATGGTTTACCTTGACCAAATAAATGTGATTCCAAAGGCCTAACGACCTCCAAAAATTTAAGGTAATAGAAAAGTTAAATGTTTTGTAGAAAGACAATTTCATAATCTCTCTTAACAAGTACATTGCCATCAAAGTGTTATTCCAAAAAGCTTGTCTAAATGGATGTCATTGAAAAACAGGAAGTTTAAACAGGCTATCCCACATTACGCAGCAATTATCCCAATTAAGTTTACCATTCGAATCACGGTTTATCTAGGTCTATATCCATAACTAATGACCATGAACTGCACGATACGCAGTCACCGTGGTTTGTAAAATTCACTCTTTTGCAGTGGTTTGTACACAATTAGAAACAAAGGCATTACGTAACAATATTTGATATAATGTTCTAAGAAAAACACATTCAATAAAGAGGAGGATTCCCTTATCAGACAGAGTCTGATGTTCTTTGCTAATACATAATGTATATTCCCGTGTGTCATCATATAATAAGAGATTTACACTGAGAAAATATATCATAAGAAAAATATAAATATCCCATACCCCAGCCTACCTGTTATTGTGAAGGCACCTATCCCGTACCCCAGACCTACCTGTAATGGTGAAGACCCCCGGCCTATCTATGATGGTGAAGGCACCTATACTCTACACAAGACCTACCTGTTATTGTGAAGGCACCTATCCCATACCCCAGACCTACCCGTGATGGTGAAGGTACCTATCCCATACCCCAGACCTACCCGTGATGGCAAAGGCACCTATCCCATACCCCAGACCTACCTGTTATGGTGAAGGCACCTATCCTATACCCCAGACCTACCTGTTATGGTGAAGGCACCTATCCCGTACCCCAGACCTACCTGTTATTGTGAAGGCACCTATCCCGTACCCCAGACCTACACTGAAAACACAAAGTCGTCAGAGAGCCACTTTAAAGTTGTCAGAGGGTTGTCATAGGTGACTTTTGGGTTGTCATAGGTGACTTCTGGGTTGTCATAGGTGACTTGTGGGGGCAGAGCAGGGCTCATTTCAGGCCATTGATGCTGTGTGACAACCTTGTGACAATCCTTTGACAATTTGGGGGTGGTCAGAGGGTTGTCATTGTGAGTTTTGAGGCTGGATGACAACCCAAAGATTGTCATTTTCTCCCGACTACTTTGGCCAAAAAGGTTGTCAGAGAAGCAAAAACTGAGAATCGGGTTGTCATAGGGTTGTTACAAAACAAAATGAGAGTCAAAAGTGCTGCCTGACGACCCTAGGGTTGTAAGTGAATGGTGCCTAAAATGACAGCCCAAGGTTGTCATGGCCTCTGTCTATGATAAAGTATTGTAAGTGAATGGTGTCAAAAACCATACAACTCATAGGCCTCCTATGTGTAATGGCCATACCTAATAAATTGTAATAAGATAATCGGAAGCCATTATTATGGACTATGATATCTGCAACATGAAACTATTCATAAATAAGATTTTTTGTATAAAAGACACAGACAACATTGGGTTGTCGTTTTTGGCACCATTTTGACAACTCTGTGTTTTCAGTGTACCTGTGATGGTGAAGGCACCTATCCCATAGCCCAGGCCTACCTGTGATGGTGAAGGCACCTACCCAATACCCCAGGCCTACCTGTGATGCTGAAGGCACCTATCCCGTACCGTAGACCTACCTGTTATAGTGAAGGCACCTATCCCGTACCCCAGGCTTCGCCCGGCCAGGAACAGGTCTGTGTGTGAACATTTCCAGCAGCGGAACTTAACGGCGATGGTAATGGCGACAACGAAGATGACACCGTAGCCCACAATGATTCCTGCCAGGCCATTGTAGTCAAAGGTTCTGGTAAACCAAGAAACAGGCCAAGTTAGTCAAAATGAAATCAAAATGGGTCATGCATAGTACCCTGTAAAATCTTATACAATGCACTTCAAATATGACTCAGTTGCTCGCAATGATAGGAGCTCTAGAAATTTGCACGCTAAATAGAGCTGTAGTGCTGAAAACGGCGTCATAGTGCAGAATGTACCGGAAGGGACATGGTGGGTTGTAATTACCTTTGATTACTGTTCTTATTTGAATATATGAGTTCAGCAATTTCAAATAAAACTATATGCAAATGCTTGGTTTAGTTAAAACTTGATTGAATATAGGTAGTCTTCATGGTTAACGTTGAACAACCTTTTGTACTACTGTTAATCTCTAGCTGGTGTAAACTTCCTCATCTTTTGAACAACTGTCCTGAACGTGATTAACTACCGATTCTTTCTTATGTGTACATTAGTTAAGAGGTTGTCAATTACAATTAGGCATAAAAATTAATGCAACCATTAACACTCATGCAGATACAGCCCGTTTCTAAACCGTACCTATACCGTACCCATCTTTACATTTATATGATATTAAATAAAATTATGTGAATAATTTTAACTTTTCGCCATCGAGTAAACATACTAATGTTGAACAGATAATGAATCACCATTTGTCATCAATACTGAACCAACGTTTCAGATGGGCTAAAATTGGAATTTTTCTTTTAACTATGAATTACTGATTCTGATTCAGCATCAACTTTCAATATTGATATGATGGAAACAACATTCACCATAATTATGGTTTGTATATTTAGAAGTTGGATTGTACTTGCAGGTATATCCATCTTTATTCTCTTTAACTGGTATTCCCCCTGAAAATACCCAGATCGATATGGAGAAGCAGCAATGGTATCAGGTGACATAACTGATAATTGGGATGAGATGCATAGGAGCTGTCATACTTCAAACCTGTAATATCATTGCATTTCCCCGAAAAAGATAATAAGACATGTCATGCTTCATATACCCAGAAAATTACAGGTCAGATCACTTAGTCTTCTTAAACAATTATTATATTTGAGATAATTGAATAATAATGATGTACTCTAAATTAAAGAACTCAAAATTTTGCTTAGTTGTGTCCCCTGCAAGTTGGTAAGTTGTGCCCCCAGTTGTGGATTAAAGTTGTAATGCTCATATTATTTTAACATTGATGTTTCAAGTGTGAATCATTGAAAACAGTATATATTTTCAATAGAATAATGATGAAATATCTATAGCATAAAAGTTGGACCAGCATCGAATCCATAATGGGAAATTGCATACCAAAAGATTCTCAGATCATCTCGCAAAGATTACTTGGATTACCTGACAATACATCTACTCATACTTTCATGGGGCGGACTGTCAATAACTTGTCATTATTTGTGACTACACTCATATTGGAACATAACCTATTGTGACACAATAATTGTGTAACCAGGATTCTCTTTTTAATATCTAAGAATTTCAACCTTGGTTACACTCAGACTTTGAATTGATAGTCGAGTGCAAGCGTTACACACAGAAAGATCCGTGCCACAGTTTCGATAAATTACTTTAAGACCCTGTGTGGCCCCTATGTTAGGCCTGTGTGAACCCACCCCACACCTTTGGTACATTTAGTATACACCCTGTTGGCCCCGTCACCATGGTACACCTAGAGAACCACGCCTGTACCTTCAGGATGTGTGATCACTTCGTCCCAGATGCCCACCGACCGGAGCACCTTCTACATAACCTGACATTGTATGACGTCTTCAGGTAGGGAACATGAATACACCTGAGACGGAGCCATAATACATTCACAGCCTGATACCCTTAGAGGGCACGCCTGTATCTAATAAACTGTGAAAAAGCAAATAGATATGTGAAGTTAACTCAATAGACGTGTGCTATGTAGTCAAGGCATCAAGTCTAGCAAGTTTAACTACATGGTTGAGTCGTATAGTTACTCATACAGTCACAGCACTGTTATTCATAATGTAATAAGGTACACAGTTGTTTGTATGTTTATAGTGATGTGTATGTACATATTATCACAGATCTAGTGAATAAGCATAGGAGTGATCACGCCTCGCTGCCCTGGGGTACTGAAAAAGCTAAGTCTGAATTTATTCTCTTATGTTTGTACATGGAGAGAAAAGGTTCATATTTTCACCTACAGTGTTTGAATGATAGTCTTTAAAACGGCATGCCCTTTCACCTTTAAATAAAACCACATCATTGTTCAATATTTCATATTTTGCAATACTCTTACGTTACATATATCTTTTATATTACCTTCATAAAACATACTTTCAAGGGTACCCTAAGTGCATAAATTCAGATATCTGTCATGAAGCATTGAATCAACATTAAAAAGATGAGTGGCCGTTTGAAACATCATTCAGTAACTTAAATTACCATACATTATCTTCATCCTTTTTATTTATTATCATGATGCAGCTTCTATGTAAAAGAGGGCACGTTACCTGATTAGATTTGCAGCCGCTACATTATAAAATCTGTCCAGATGCTCTAAAGTGGGTCCCAAGTATGGCCCCTAAAAGACCGGCATTCATTTAGCTAAAGCAATGACTAAAACAAACTTAAATGCACAGACCTAGAATAGACTAACATAAAAGACATGGATGTCAGGATTTCTTTATGTCCGCGTGTATTTTACTAACATAAACATAGCTATTCAATGTAGTTAGAACCTGTCTACTAAATTGACTTTTTGTAACCACATGTCCTGTTTCAAATACATTTTCAGTGTGTAAAACCAGAGTCTCTTTTCAATACGTTATGAGAGTGTACATTTTTTATAAATGTAACATTTTTATAAATGGACGGGTTGGAGGGGATGGATCCAAAAGCAGTGTACTATAACACCGCTGGGCTTGAACCTTATGGATTAAATTAAATACAGTGTTAATCTGCTTTTGCATCCATCCCCTCCAACCCCTCTGTTTATAGATATTTCTCCCAGCACTGGAGGGAATGTACCATGTTGGGAATTATGTGTTGCTTAGTACACGCGGACATAGTCCTACCACTCTGTAACCAATGCCATATTATGGTTGTGAAATCTTTATGTATACATTCCATATACCATGGCATTGATTCCTACCAAGGTGTGGCGTAAAGATCACGTTATGCAACCATACTTTTTTGGTTTGTCTGTTACTTACTAAAATGTCATAACGTTCTGGTGAGGTAGATCAACATCAAATTGAAATAAAATGTCATTGTGACATTCTGATTAGGCGAGGACTAGACCTGAGTTAAACAGAATGTTTTTGTGACCTCCTGACCAGGGGAGGTCCAAACTTTACCTAAACATAACATTATTGCAATGTTCTGATTATGTCAGGTCTTAACCTTACCTAAACAGAATGTTACACTGACCATCTTATTAGGTTAGGTGTTACCCTAACCTAAACAGAATGTTATTGTGACATCCTCATTAAATGAGGTCTCAACAACACCTAAACAGAATGTTATTGTGACATTCTTATTAAGTCTCAGCCTCATAAATAACGTTCCAAGAACGTTATCAGAACATCACAATGTAATGTCGCAACAGTTGGTTGCAGCGACGTAATTGGGAGCCATCAAAAGAATGTTGCTGTAACCTAACAGTATGATGTAACAAGACTCAATCCAGAATGTTGCTGCAACGTTATTAGAACGTCACATCATTGGCTGGGTACAGTTTGATCCACACTCCTAAGACATTCACTTGTACAAAATGGAAATTTCACGTCCACATACCTGTATCTGGGATCTCTCAAACTGCAGCACCACTAAATATTATCGTTGATACATGTTTGCACTTCTTTTCTTTGCACCCACTGTTCTAATAAGATGTTACAACTGATTCAATGCTCTAACATTCATGTTGTGTCTAATGTTTTTCGTCACTTTTTTTATGATTTGAAATCATCTGTCGATCAATACATGAAACTAAAATAGATTTAGCATGTGCGTTGGAGATTGGCTTGATTTCTAACTCATCCTTATACTTCCTCTGATATTATATTTCATAAAAATTTATATTATAAATTTTCATGAAACATAATATCATAAACATGAAACATCAATATTAGTTTTTTTTAGCATCAGTCTGTCAACATAATTATATTCGTTTGTATTAACCAAAAGACCATTCCTTTGCATAATCTCAATATCTAAAGACAATTGGGAGTGTACTTGGGAAAACTGAATTTATTGTAGAAATGCTGAGGATAAAGTCCTTTTTTTACATTATGACAGCCACCTTACAATATCTAATGCTACTTGAATAGGCGAACTTGGACTCTGTAGATTAACACAGCATTAAGGTCTCACTACTTGGGATCTTATTCATACAGATAACCACAGATACTAAAATCATTCCCATTCTTTTACATACTTTATGTATTCAAGTAGGTGGTAATATTAGAAATATGTCAGCCATCTTGGATTTTGGCTTCTGCCACAGACTCAAAACATTGAGATTTAGATCCCAGACCCTGAATCTCCTGATATAGACACCAATCATGTCTTTCTATCCATTCTAGAAGATAAAATACAAGCCAATTTCGAACAAGATGTCATTCTTATAACAAGATAAATAATTAAGCAACTGTGGTGCTTTAATATGGTCTAAAACCATCATTTTGTCGATATATACCAATGTTGTTATTTTCATGAAATTAGCACTTACCGGCGGATTACATCAATTTAGACCCAATTTATTAAATATAGTTCACATTTTTTGCCAAATTCACTTAGATTAGGATGCTATTGAATATGCCAAAGAAGACTTAGACTGGAAACCTGCATTTTGTGCTCACCATAGGTAACAGAAAACAAGATTTAACCATTTTTTGACTATTTTACACCAAAGCCTCCACATGTTACCAATTCTTAAACTTTGCTCATTCCTATGTTCACTAGGTCTTACCCTTCAATTTGATTGCATATGTAATTTTCCAATATTGTTTTAAAGGTAGCTGGAGAGGAAATACTGGGATTATCTTTTTGCTCAGAAAAGGCTATTTTTTATCAGAAAACGTCATTTTTCACCCAAAACCCAGAAGCTTTGGCAACTAAGAAATGATTTTTTGAATTCTATGGAAAATATGGGATAGGAAACCATCTTCAAACCTTTGAGCCTCAGTCATATAAATAAAAGTGCCGCATCTCTTGTACTAAAAGAGATAATTCATAATAATATGTTAAGTTACCAATAGGTCCCCTTTCCCAAAAATGCTCCCAATCGAGACAAACTTTAATTACCATATAACTTGATGTACCTTGTTTTCTTTACTTTTTTTTCAACATTATATCTGTCATGTTTGATGTCATATTTACTTATGACCTAGATACAGCTCTCTATTATAGATATGTCTACCAAGAGCTTATATTATAAAAGCTAGAGATGGAAATTTTCATTATACTTGCCATGTGTAAAAGGAGGTCCTGAAAATTTTATAGATGTGCGTTTCTGTATATATCTAATGTGCACATCAGCCGAAGGAGGATCGGGGCCTATTTCTTAAATGAGCGTACATACTTAATGGAAGGCCCCTTTAAATAACGCAGGCAACGTTTCAGTTCATATCCCATAAATAAGTGACCTTAGAGCCAGGTCAACAGGTTTGTCACGCGTCAGTGCACTTTGGAGCTGAAGGTGTACCCCTGCCCCAAATCAGATACTGTTGTTGGGTCACCCCCTATGCCTATGTATGAACATTCCTGTGGTTACGTATGTCTGTGCATGTTTATAATTCTACTTCTATTTCAATCAATGGTGATATAAGGTGATTTTGAAGGTATCTCTTGAAGCAAGAAGTGATTCTATATAACTATGAAAAAACACATAGATAACAATAACTTGACTTATAACAAGTGAAGCATGACGTGGTTTTAAGTAGGGACTATTCGACGCCTGGACTCAATAAGCCTAGCCCCCACAGTAAAGGACGTTATGTTCATGGTTAAACTGAGCTAATTAACCACTGTGGTCCCCCACTGGGCACTGTGCTACACCCAGTGGCATTATAGAAATACACGTGTATCTTTATGGTGGCATGTATGCACTCATTTTTTATTGGCCACAAACTTAAATTTAGTCTTCACATACAAACATGTTCTTCCAGCCATGGTGATTTAATGGTAATAATACTTAATAATAATTTAGTGGTTTGTCCCAGCTAGCTTGGGACGTAACAGAAACGTTCTGCGACCATACTTTTTTGTCAGTTTGCTACTTACTAGAATGACATGTAACAATTACGTTATTGAAACCTCACGAAATTAGAATGTTATCATGACATTATTTTTTGGTGAGGTTAGGACGAAACCAAAACAGAATGTAATAAGAACAGAATAGGTTGAATAACAGAATGTTGTGATAATGTCACAGTGCAGTGTCCCAGCATGCAGTAGGTCGCAGCAACATAATTGGGAGTCATTAAAAATAATGTAACAAGAACCAACCCAGAATGTTGCTGTAATGTTATTATGGGGTCACGCCTCTGGCTGGGGTGATAGGTGAAGTATGATGCAATTATGAATGAAAATGCAGTGAGTGAGAGGGTACGAGACGGTTCATGCGCACCATTGAAATCTGGTTCTTTACGAGAAATATCCCATCAGTACTACAAACCAGCCACTAATAATATCTTTATTTTACCTTTGTAGACTCTTTGTTAGGTCCTATTTCAAATAAACAGCACCTTCTTAGAGCTGGTTCAAAATTGGTTCATCACCGTTGTGATAACTCTTGGCTGTGTTTTTCATGCCCACAAGTCGAACGGTATGATCCATGATCCATAGGCCAATTGATCCATGGGCCATTTTGAAAATATATTCCCCGCTATCGGATGATTTTATGGCATTCCGTGGATCACTGACTTTTATACTAAAAACACCCAAAACACTGAACTAGTGAAAGAGGCTTTTCGTTGGATCACAAAGAAAGGCGTCGTATATTTTTGATTTATTAACTTCCCCTTTTTGCAATGGCATGGAAGCGTTACTTTTGGACTATGTTTTTGGTTTCTATACTAATGTTTAGTTTACGGTGAATTATTTTTGTGTTTTTGATCAAAGGACTTGAATAATCATGTCGGTATTTTGCTGTTGGCTCTGTTGTAGGCAAAACCATCTGTCAGTATGGGTATATAAGACGTGTCTAGGCGACGCCCTGATTATCAGAGGATATGTGTGGCCCATCTAGACTCAGATTAATGGCCAAAGGTGACATGAACATGAGGTTGTTCCTACCATCTGCAAAACATTCAAATCCATCCTGAAGCTTTAAAATAGCTCACTCTTTTCCATCCAGTACAAATGGTTTTGTTCCAGACAGAAAAACGTGCCCTAACCGTGCTTATGTCAATAACAAACATTAAACCACCCCCTCCCAGTGGTGTAGGACTGAGGGCCGTGTGGAGGCCTCACTCACCCGATCTCCAGGCCGCTCTTCACCACCATCTTGGTACTCCTGTCTCCGCCCTACACGGCCACAGGGATCCCAAACCACGTTAACCACGTATTGTCTTCACGCGCGCCTCGTACGATCCATTATGGTCAGCCAGTATTGAAAAGGAAGCAGGTAGGTCAGGTAAAGGGTCCGTCGCACCTTAAGGCGTGTACTCCACTAGTGGCTGACTGGGTGGGTCCCTTCAGGGGCGAGGCCGTCCCGGGGGAACTCAGGCTTGAAGACTTCACGAGGTAGGCCAAGACAAAGAGCTGTGGGAGATAGCAAATGACACTGAGCTTTTGTTTCAATCAACAAACACATTCCCCCAATTCCCTGTTGTACATTTTATGTTAATTTTTTACAACAATTATAAGACATTGTAATATAATTGTTGTAAAAAGTTATAAATGTTGACACACATGGTTAAATAGATTATACTACAAATCGCCTACCCACAATTTCTAAACCAATTATATGGTTCAATGCGCCGAACGTCAGAAAATCACAAAGGTTACGGTTCGAAATGTTAAACTTTCATGGATCGGTGGTTCAATTTTACATCAGAGTAAGAGAAAATAAGTAAGACTTCAATTTCGGCCTATTACCCTAAGATATAACTTACCCCTCACCCTGAATAGAGATATTCTTGAACTATACATTTTACTAACCAGAAGGAAATAGGAAAATGTGAGTTGCTGATAAGACCAGCTTTACGCATATATATGTGTGATTAATTACAACGTTCGTTAAACAAGTCATGACCACTCGTAGAAAGGTTAGACGGACCATTTCTATTTAGAACTTCCACATGTTTTCGACTATTCCATATTTCGCCTAGGGCTAGAGCACGCTGACTCTCTAACATCAATTTTGCCTGGCCTCAGTTCTGACCTACATTAGAGATACCTCATGCATGGAAATGGAATCAGAGTAAACTTACCCCAAAACCCGCCGACCCCGCTGGAGGTAGGCCTATACCCGCCACCCTGAGCCCACACAGCTGACGGAGAACGGACAACGAGACGGCGGATCTGACACCTATACTTATTCATTTGTATAATATACCTTCACAAGAAGGAGTAACATTCTAGCTTGTCATTTAAAAAAAAAAAAGAAGCATTTCTTCATCCTTTCCACTCTGCTTTATAGGTCAGAAGTGAAAGATGACATTTATCTCCAGTATTTGCGACAGACAGAAAAACTCCATGTGTCACTTTGACTTGTAGTCGGTTGCTCTCGTCGGCTCTCTGCAATACTGGATGTACCTTCAACTTGGTTGTTAAACTGTTTATGCGCTGCGTGTGTTTCCCTTAGTTAGAGTTTGGCCCCCAGGGCTATAATTTGGCCTGAGGATACCAAAAGATGACACGTAGTTTGCCTGCAGACGAAAGACAACATGTAGGAAGGAGAACATTGCAGTGTAGAGAACCATTTCCCATGCATCAATGGGGGTAAAGGGAATCTAGGATGGCAATGCAGCAACATATATCTATTGCTTTTTAAGGAGTTGGTTTGGAAATAAAATCATGGAAAACCGTTAGGGGAAAACACAAGGAAGTCCGTCAGTGAGAACAGTGAAAACAGTTCAAATATATGGGGTTGTGGTGTCCATTACATATGGGTGACCTGTCAATGGGAAAGTATGCTCGGAGATTCTAAATCACTGTACCTATCTTAAGATTAATATTATGTCTAAGTATAATTGTGAAAAAAATGCGAGAATTTCTTGGTGGAATAGAATATCCCTTTATTTGGAAGGTTTGGAGATTCCCTTACAACTTATCCAGCTTTAGGTAGGCGTCACTCAATCATCGAAATGGGTTTTACCTGGTATAATTTGAATTAGCCTTTACAAAATCAAAACCTATGGAAATCCCGTCTGGAGCATCCTTTTGCCCTGTCGGGTCACAACGGTCCCTTAAGCCCCAGTTCTGAGAGAAGAAGACGCTAAGAAGAGAGTATGGAGTGCAGGCTGACAGTATTATTTCCCTAACTTGTAGTACATGCATATAAAAGGTATGCGCACAAATGATTATCGTATCATTGTAGTCACCCGAATCTACCATTTGTTACGGATTGCATGTTAACTTGATATTCATTTGAATAAGGTATGCATAATCTTTATGAGAACTCAATGTGCTTCTGTTGTTACATAATTACACCAGATTACACGTGTCTATCATATATATTATATATATTTTTTACATGTAATCAATGTTTCATGTTGTAATAATCTGAAAAAAAAAGGAAAAAAGTCTAATACGTGATAAACACACTTTAAAAATAAGGTATTCAATGTGTATACCAACTTATTTGCTGTACTCCTGTGTTGTTTTACATTTTAAAAGGAACAACATATATTTCAATGGCAATACGCATACTAATTCTAAAGCCCCCTGACCTGTCGACATTGACGTCAATGGACACCCTGTCAACAGCATGGACATGTCCCTAAATGAGTGAATACACAATAAAGAATAACCAGACACCTATGGAATATCCGTTATGTTCTTTGCAAATACCGTAATATTTTGGCACCAAGAATAAAATAGCAGTACCAAGCACGACCTACCAACCAGCGACACGTTTGGCCGAGACGGTCGTGACGTCTCGCCATGCATGACTGCCCTGGCCTTGGCCAGGTCTCCATGTTTGATAACTCATTTAAAACATGTAGCAGCAATAAGTTTTCTGCTACAACTGATAAGAGCTATCATATTTCTATGAGGATGAACATTGATTATAACAGTGCTGTTTTTTCCAGACAAGTACGTGCATGCACACATCTACATACATACATACATACATACATACCTTAAGGTCTGCAGGGCAAGAAAGGACTGAAAAACTTGAAATATCTGGTTCTTCTACCTGTTAAAAATGTAGCGCTGTTAATAATGTTATGATAAAAAAAAAGTAATATAGTTAGATTCAGTATATCTTTTTCTATCATTCGATACCAAAATTGTTTGTCAGGCGCAAGTATTTTAATAAAGAAATGGGAGTAGAATCTGACAAAGACGGCACAAGTTTTCAAAATATGAGCATCCTCCCATGTGATATTGCTAATGAATATATTAATTAATGGGAACAAAGGGGGGAAAATATAGAATACGTTCAGATGATAAATGGCCACAAATGACACGCAAAATATGTTTAGAAAATTCAAAAAGTCATCAATCATGTACTCCCCCAAGAGTAAACTTATGTGATTGATATGAAAAAACTTAATACAAATCTTTGGAAAGTAGAACTCAAAATAGAACTGAAAAACAAAACCAGCCCTTTCTTGCCCTGCAGACCTATAGCATATGTTGACAATGATTAAACTAAAGCATTGTGAGCTGAAACTATTGACAATGCTTAAACTAAAGCACTGTGAGCTGAATTAGGGAATGTGACTCACGCCAGGCACATATGGCTTATTGGAGCTGTTGTTTATGTTCTCCTTATTGAATTCATATAAACAAATTTACTAAACTGACAGAAAACTCATATTCGATGTTGCCAGTATATCATTATTACTAATTTTAATTATTTCCTTCTTTTTCTTTACTTAATCCATCAGTATTCAAAAAAGGGTGTATTATACAATGTTTAATTTATACGTATACAATCATTATTATCACTTTTATTGTCAGGAAGATCCGACAGCTCTGGAGACAATCAATAAAACTAATTTAAAAATATACATACATGCATACATACATAATTGTCCCCTATAATTTTACCCTCTATATATGTGTCTTTCATCCATGCATCATTTGACATAGCTGTATTAATCTTGAGATGATTTATTTCACAATAAATCAGGGACGTCAGTCATTCATTCTAGAAGACGGAAGTATACAAATAAAAAAAGACAAATAGTTGGCATGTGTCGGTAAATAAGTACTGTACTTGTGGCAGTGACAGAGAGAATGGGGGAGGTGTGGACGTGACCTCCCCCAGCAGGGTATAGTGCATCCCTCGGTAAGACTCGGTCTGCTAAAAACATGGGATGTTATTGAAGAATAGACATTTCAGTCACTAGATATATCCATTATTGTTTAAGGATAATGAAAGTCCTTAATGAATAGGTAGGTTCTAGGTCCTTTGCCCCCCGGGCCTGTGCCCCCGGACCTTTGCCCCCCCCCCCCCCCTCCTTATATGAAATAGTGTAAGATTGCGTTACCTACAAGAACAGACAGGTAAGACAAAATATAGATTTGCCGGCCTTTCTTCTTGGTGGCAAAATCGGGTATCTAACCGGTGTCTTGCGTTCCATGAATTTCACAAAACGCATTGCCACTAATACTAAACCATTTAATCAAGAGGTGTTTAATGTATGATTAATATGATGTAATCTAATATTTTCTGGTTATTCGTCTTAATTTATTTCAATCTACTTCAATATATCCTTTATCGTGAAGATATACTTATTTCCGTAAAGAAATACTTCTTTGCATACCGAGTTTGCCTACTAAAGGGACAAAATAGCAAACCCGTTGTAATTTTGCCGTCCATGCATCTTTATCTGTTTTCAAACTTTGCATAGGCAGATACTCACCAAAAGCGAATCTAATCTGAATGCTTTTCTTGTCAACCATTTCCATTAAGGCTGAATGGCAATATCTATTAGTCAAAGCGACGGAGAACTCATAACGTGTGTTGGTTTTGCCTGCGGGTTGAACAAGCCATTTTCAATTGCATTAATATTGTTCGGCATAGGAGAGAGTCGGTTTACACCTTTTTGAATGAAACAGGTATGTTGAAATGGTTGATAAATATCTATTTGCTTAAAGCAACATATGACCACATGCATGGAAACTTTTTGGACTCTTTCACTATTAAACAGTGATGCGTGATTCTATATTTACACATCGCTATCTATCTATAATGAAGAAAACACAGTTGTATAGATTATATACACCTTCCTGTGTAAGGGTGGCGCCTCCTCTTAGCAGAAATAAGACCCCTGGTGAGGGGAGTGCAGTCTAATAGTCTTTATACTACTCCCGGCCTGTGCTACTATTGTTCACCCAGTAGGTTTCTGGTCGTAACCTACTGTCCATGACCACATTTGGCCACATATACCTCCTCAGGAGGGTTATCTGGTAAACCTCCGGAGGAGGTTATCCAGATAACCTCCGGAGGAGATTATTTGAGAAATAGCCAGAGAAACAGTCAGAGATTTTATTTTTCTTAGTTTGATTTTTTGAAAAGTTTCATTTCCATTTTAGAAGAGCGTAGGATTGAACTACAGACCTTACAAATGAGAGTCCCAAAGGCTAACCACTACCCTACTGAGGCAGCTGTTCGGACATACTGTCACATAGCAAAGGCTCTCCTCATACACCTATATTATTACACAGCGCTCTTGGTTAGGAAAGGTTAGAGCATATAAAAAAATGTTGCTATTCAATCATGAAATATATGAAGGGCATAGAACTTAAAGAAAACTTATGAGTATATTTCTAAAGACCATTGATGTAAAACATGATTTTAAAATGCTTGGCTTCCTTGGGGATCGAACCCTGGATCTTCTGTGTGTGAGCCAAATGCCTTGACCACTAGGCTATAGAGGCCGTTGGTCAGGACAGCATTCTCCTCTGGTTTCCATTAACATGTGTGTAGGCCCTATAGGCCCGATATCAGATATATATTAGGATATATAGCTATATAGTATACATACAGATAATTATCAACCTACATAGGTCTGATTCTCCTCAAAGTATGTGTCTTTGGGTTATGGGACGTAGTATAAGCTTGTAAACCGCCTTGGAGGTGGTGTTTATGCTATATAACCTCCTCGGCTGACGCCTCGGAGGTTATATAGCATAAACGCCACCTCCGCGGCGGTTTACTATCACGTAACACTTATCAATGGACTGGGAGCAGAGCCCAGCGAGAACAGGTGCCCAGTGATGGACAAGGATGTGTACATTTTAGTAGTATGTGGAATTTGTGTGGGAGAAGGGCTAGTTATGTTTGTTCATGCCAGTTCATTACTATACTAGAAAAAAAATCTGAAATGTATCCTCCTTCTGAGGCTCCCCATTGCCTGGTAAGTGAACTACATAATCATCGGCAAGCACATCAATTCCAACAGGTTAGGATGCAGATTCACATTATGCATGATGGGAAAAAGAATGGGGCTTAACTTATATCTTTCAAACACACAATTAATGGAACTTACAATACCAGTAAGTAAATAAAGCCAATAAAACACACCAGTCAGCTCCTTATGTAAATGCAGTACCTTGGTGTGTTTATAATCGAGAACATTGTTCTCCCGAGATACTGAATATAAAAAGAAACTTCTGGGGGTATCCATGTAACGTTTTGAATATAGATATAGGCCCTACATGTATGTAAATTTTCCATCCGTATATGCTTTTATAGACCTGCAGTTCTCCCTCCCTAGTCCAGCGCGGCTCGCATGTTAATGACGCCCAGAGTTCACAATTACTCCCGTCCTCCACCAACTTATTTCCGCCTGACTGCAGTCTCTGCGCGCCACCTAACGGCATCGATCACGCATGCGCGCGCGGCCGTTTCCGGTTGGCCGGCAGAACACCAGGCGGACGCCGCATGCTCGGGACATGCGCACTGATGACACACCTGATATCCGACTATCTGCCAGAGATCAGGTGAAAAACCATTGTTTACAAATGGGGAAAATGTCTCTTTTGTACGGAGGGCGGCGTGAATAGAGGGTGTGAGGAGTACTTATCAGAGCGTCCTCCACGTGGTGCCTGGAGGAGCGGTGACAGGGTGAGGTGAGCGGACGGCTCCATGGTAGCGGCTGGAGGCAGCAGGCCGGGCGGACAGGTGAGGCCCCGCCCTGAGTCACTGACTCACCGGGTCAGGGATTAATGTTTAATCAGCAGCCTCAATGGGGCGCCGCTTTCTGGGCCCAAGTCAGTTCAACCTTTAGAAGTGAACGTGTTGTCGTCCCACGCGTTACTGTGTTTAAGCCGACTGATGTGAAAAACGATTGATAAATTTTGTATGTTATGTGTATCTATGAATCCTGATGAGGCGCCAGGTCCGGGGATAGGACGACTACAGCAGTGTAGTATTTTTATTATCAATTGAAAGATCTACAGGATCAACATGATACACCGGCTCCCGAATCATTATTATTTCTGTAACATAGTTTAGGTAAACTTTTGAACACTACATTTAAATACTATTCATGTTTAAAGTCGTCTTTTGTTATTAAGTTCCCGCCATTTGAATCATTCATAAATGAAAAAGTATGCAAAGGTATTTTTTGTTACCTTGACAAGAATGGGAAAGGGAAAACAGCACATTTGGATAAATATCTACTTTTTTCTTATTTTCTTCCAAACAAAGATACATCAATACCAAATAAAAATACTTTGAACAATAAAATCAACAGGCTTGATTCCGATCAGATTAGGGGCACCAGCACGACGCATCCCTCTAGTATTCTTGTTATAATTGTGTCCTGTTTTTTTTATAATACATAGATGTAATTTACACGGAATTTCATTTTCTAAATTTATAGACTCCGATGGTTTGAGCATGAATATAGCCTCAATAATAAGAATATCACTACTACACCTTCTACCATGCACTTTGCAGATTTTTCCTAGCTATAGCCTTCCAGACTAACAGCGACAAACATCGACAAACATCAACGAGTTCTGGTATACCTAGTGACAGACCTATTTTCTTATAATTACTTTTGGTAAAAACAATCTACTTATGAAAATATTAATCAACTAACAAATAATTGCACTGGAGCAAATGTTTCAACGCATCAGATAAAAATAATTACAGTAAATTTGATAATTGGTATGTCTGGGCTCTTAACATGCGATTGGTCTAAAACACGCAGGTACCATAAAACGTAACTGGGCCACATATCAACATCCACAGTACGTGATATTGCATCTGAGGCTATTGAAATGTTGATGCCATGTTGACATAGAGATGGATTCTGGTTCAATGTTTCCTCTAAGGCCCCTATCAAACCTCAGTGAAGAGGAAAATCAAATCCAAAATTTAACAACAGTCCATTTTTCCCGGAGTCAAAATCTTTTCTGTTCTTGTTATGTCACATTTTGAAGTTCTTTGGACTTATATTTGATGGCTCCGAAATATGGTTCAGGTATGAACGAGATATGGTTCAGACCAAACCTGGTAAGGTATAATTAAGACCTAACCTAATTGAGATATCACAAAGACATCATAATGCTGATCACAGTGATGTTTCTGGAAGCCATCAAATAAACATCGCTGCAAGCTTGAAATCTCATGTAACAGGAATATCTCTTTCGGTTTGGTTACAACTGCACTTAGTCAGTATGTTTCAGTTATGTTATTTTTTAAGTATGTCTCTTTATCACCTAATCAGCAAGTCCTATAGCTACATTGTTGTTAGGATTGGTCATGACAATTAATTTGTATCAGTTACATTCTGTTTACATTATGTCTCAACCATACCTGATAAGCACATCACTGTGATGTTACATTGCAAGGTGAGTCTAACCTGATGTTCATAGAATGTCATAACTACATTCTTTTTATGGGATGTCGTAGCATCCCCCTAAACTCATGTAACTGCACTTTCATGAGTGGTAAAGACTGGTCAAAATGGCACAGTCACATGATGGTTCTGTTTCTTTGCTTCTTGCTTTGGAGTACACTCTAAAGCCAGTATTCTGAACACCGATTCTGATTTTCAGAAAATAGTGCACAATAGTGCATGAGATATAACATTTGAAAGAGAATTATGAAACCTTTCTGATAATAGAATAATAATAGGGGGGGAATGGCTAGGGGCAAAAGTCCAAGGGGCAAAGGTCCGGGGGCAAAAAACCTAGGAACAGAATTATAATGTCTCACACTTTGGTGCTTTCACCAATCTATCCGGACTGTGTAAGACGGACTTTGGGTCGATGCATTGGTCTTAATACCCAAAAATACTTTTCACCGGCCTGTCGGTCAGCCCGCTCAGGGGGACCCCAGCCCTTATTTTGTACCGCGTAGGACAGTAAGGGGACAGCAAAACCTCATTCTCCAGGTGCCACAAGTACCGTGTAGGACTCGCACCTCAAGATTGACATGGTGAAAATACCTCCATACACTCACTCGTCAATACCCCCAAACACACTCTGAGTCCACCCCCAATCGTAAAACCACCACGGATGAAATAATCCACGTTCATGCAGAGTGGCCCTTGCCGCCGCTGAACCACTCATAACTTTTCAACTCCAATAACAGTGTGTCCCTTGACACCTGCTCCAACCCCTCCAAATAAATCAAGGACAGTGTGGCCCTTGCCACCTCCTTGCCTCCCAACCGCCCCTATAAAATACACCGCCCAGGCAAGTATGCAACAAATCCCTTTCATAACCCCTTTTTCAATAAATCACCACTTCGCCTGACGGATACCACTTCGGACACCCCACACAACTCAGAGCCCCACTCATGAATATTGATGAGTCCCCATGACCAATCAGGTGTGCCAGACTAGGCAGAGCGCTGTGTTGGAAAGTGGACTACCCCCCACTTCACGGTTGCCGTTTGGAGGATGTAGAAGCCTTTCGTTCTCAACACCAATCTATTAGTGGTAATTTGTGCCATAAAACGTTCCCAAAATCATCCTGAACATTATCACCATCTGGTATCGTTTCAGACCTTAAATATTTTGTATTGTTGTGGCCTATGTGTAAAAGAACAATAATGTTTCTATGCATCTTAATTACAACCTAAAAAAAGCTTCTTCTAAGTATATTACATCTACATGTCAGAACATTCTAGATGGCATACTCCTAAACACATGAATAGTGAATTTCAAAAAGGTATTATTGTCAAAAAATGTTACTGTGCTGTTCAAAGGGGACATCTGTCTTATATTTCTCCCGACAGTTAATGCAGCCAAGATGACACCAACGACATTTCCACGAGTCATCTTAGTTCTATCGGCGTTGTACGTCACCGCGCATGCCCAGAGCTGTGATACTGAGTTGGAAGCGCGCACGCGCGGTGACGTCATCCTGGGCGGCTTCTTCAACATCCACACCACGTCCCGGGACGGGCGGCAGTGCGGCGCCCACGTCGACCTGCACGCCATCCAGCGGCTGGAGGCCGCACTCTTCGCCATGGACCTCATCAACACCGTGTCCTTCATCCCAGGGGTCATGTTCGGTAGGTCCAATGCTGTAGGCGGCATGCTGACCAATAAACCAACCCCAGTTTATAAATTACCTCCATGCCTAGGCCTATTCCCTGAAGACAGGGTGTGGGGGGACGTGACGTGTTGTTCCCTTGACAGAAATTTTTTTTTTCTAAAATATCATTCATGATATGGAGAAAGAAAGTTTGATCAATTCTATTCCCTGAAGACAGTTACATGATACAAAATAATCAACAGAAATGGTGTTGAAAGATTGCCTCTAAAATTGGTAAAATACATCTTTATAATCATATTGGCTTTTACCCAATAGAAACAATGTTAAAGCCTGAAATACTGCATTTTGATTGCCTGGCAAACCTGTCAATTGATAAAGTTTATGCAATCATCATGTTTAAGCAGTACTTGGGGGTGTAGAACAATACAATTCTTGCTTATTTTTAGTAACCCTAACTCTAGGAAACACACAATCATGTCCCACCCTGGGACCTACCCAATGTGGGATTGTCTTATTGCCTGAAGGTTGAATTGGAATCTCCCACCCATGTCTGATAAATATTTTGCACAGTTTTTAGAATCTCTACGTTGACCTCGACAGCTCATATGAGTATCATGACCTTTTGAAGGCATATATAGTGACTATGGATTTAAACCCCGCCCCTGACCCCTGTCCGCCTCACTCTCCAGGTATGATTGCCTACGACACGTGCGGCCTGCGTCACGTGGCCACCAACAAGGCCCTGCGCTGGTTGGCCGAGAAGAACTACATCTCGGCGCGGGAGACGTGTCAGATCACCCCCATCCACCTGGGTAAGGCCTCCACGGTCACACGCATTGAGTATTAAAGGCATATATCAAATATGTTAAGTATGTTCTTTTGGTTGCTTTTTGCTATTATGCATATTACATTGTATTATCAGAAAGACCAGGGCTTGCACTGATGATGATTATTTAATTAAAAGACATGACAATAGCTGAGGGGTTTTCCCCTGTCAACATACACGAATGCATATGCCTGCATGTTAATGACCATAATCATTATGACTGTTGGAAAAATATGGTATAGCCAGCTGCAGGTGCTACATCAGTGAAGAGGTCATTGTTAGCAGCAAAGAAATCTGTTAACACTTGACCCGTACTGCAATGGTCAAAGACAATCTCGTTGCCACACAATGCTTAATGGATGAACAGTATCAATATGTACTGCCATGTCAGTTATCTGATTCTTAGTGAGGGCGGAGTTGTTCATTGGAAGCTATGTAAAATGATGGATTATTGTAACTTACCTTGACCACTCACTGACCCTGTGCCTGCCGCCCCAGGGGTGATCGGGCCGATGTACACGGGTCCGGCTCAGGACATCGCCTCCCTGCTCACGTCGGCCGCCATGACGCAGATCTCGTACAACGCGGGCGGCTCGAGCGTCGACGACCGCCGCGCCTACCCCTACCTACTGAGGACAGGGCCTAACGGGAAGGTCGCCTCCAAGGTCAGGGACCTGTAGCATGTATAATGTAGGGTGAAAACGGGGAGGGGGCGCTTTGAGAAAAGCACATTCAGAATATGAGACTCCAATGGGGATTGAAATATTGAAAAATAGAACATGAGAAATTCCTATAATGTTAAGAGAAGAGAAGATCCGTCATCTTTGAATGATGACGTTGAGACTTTCGACAGTTTAGTCAAAGTAAATGTAAATGGCGTTACTTTTAGGGCCGTCCTCTAAAAAGAGTCACTTGTTTTTATATTTAGAACATATATACATTATTGAAAGGTATAATAGTCATTCGCCTATTATCGATCGGATGTGCTCACCATACCCAATCAGACCCTGCATCTTCTAACTCCTGTGCAACAGTTCACTGCAAGTCATGCCTCTACAGAATGGTCAACACTCAGACCCAGAGTATGTCTTACCTATACTGCAGGTGATCCTGGACATCCTGGAGGAGTACGGCTGGTCCGACATCGTCGTCATCACCGGGCACGGCGTCGACGAGCAGGACCGGAAGCGCGACCTCTACCAGATGGCCGGCTCCAACGGCAAGTGTGTGATGCTGGAGATCACGGTGGACCCCGAGATCTCCCACTTTGACCGCATCGTCGGCCAGCTCGAGGCCGCCGTGGGGAAAGGTCAGTGTTTTGGACATCTCTCGTGAGCTGGGATAAAACAAAACGTCTCATGTTTCACTGAATATATATACTGAAATTAAACCAGTGAACATCTTGTAAATTCAGAAATAAGACTCCAAGGATATGCTCTTCCAGTCTAGGCAGTATGGTGAAGGCTGTGGTTGGCCGTAGGAAAACAAATTGTCGATAAATGAATAGGTATCGATAATAGTGTTAGCTATAAGCTTGGAGAGTAAAATCTTATTTTATTTTCCATGATATAGGCCTAAGTAAACATGTACGAAATAGACTAGAAAGTTCCATGATTGTATAGAAATTTAAAGGTTCTACCAGTTGACTTTGAGAACATGGTTGATAAGATAGCCTCCACGGTATTCTATGTATTAAGCACTCCCTCCGTCTTCCACAGGTGTGACCGGGGTGGTGGTGCTGACCCTGCCCAAGCCCACCGAGGTGTTCTTCACCAAGGTGCAGGGGTCGCTGCTGGCCCACGAGGCCCTGGGCCGCCTCCAGTGGGTCATGGGGCTGCCCTTCACCGACAGCGTCACCTACCACAGCCTCAAGGACACCATCAAGGGCATGATCCTCTTCAACATCCACCCGCAGCCCGTGCGGGGCTTCCAGGAGTACTTCACCAGCCTGCTGCCCACGGCCAACCGCCGCAACCCCTGGTTCCGCACCGCCTGGGAGCACACCTTTAACTGCACCGTCAACGGGTCATGTGACTCGGGTCACGTGGCCACCTACCGCTCCACCTACCGCCAGGCGGCCGGCGTGGCGCGTACTGTGGCCGCCGTGTACGCGTACGCGCAGGGCTTTAAGGTAGGTATATTACATTCCACCAGTTTTTCCACCAAAAAGTGTCCCCTCTCTTTGAGGTAAAACTAAAAAGCTGTGACCGAGTTTTTCACTTATAAAATGAAGATAATTTATAAGCTTAGATAATATTTGATGAACCTGCAAGAATATTTATCTATGTAATGATAATGATATACCCTTAAAAATGACATATAGTTTTACTTTGTAATTTGCCCTTGAGCTGCACAGTGAGCCTTCTAAACACACATGCCATTTTGACAGGGCAAAACCAGAGCAATATGTATAACTGGCTGTTACTCTTGGACCAATGCAGATAGAGATAAAATTCAAAACACATATTAAACTAGACACTGAATCTGGCTGATGATACGTTCCTCAATATGTTTTGAGCATTTTTATGTAATATATACCTATCAGGACGCGCACCGCGACGTGTGCGGGGAGAACTACACGGGGGTGTGCCCGGACCTGGCCAGCATCTCCACCGACCGCCTCATCACCTACCTCTACAAGTCCACCTTCGTCAACCTGGACGGGCAGATCGTGTCGTTCGACAAGAACGGGGACCTGGCCGCACCCACCTTCTCCATCTACAATGTGCAGCTCGACGGGGTCTCCTACAGCCTCAGAAAGGTCACCCGAATACACCTTTATTCGATATCATTTTAAAATACCTTTACTGCATAGAAGTACTTTTTTCATTTAATTTCTCAAATAAAAGTAATACACATATGGCCTACATAATAATTATTATCTTTTATATGAGGAATGTAATAGACTGTATAGGATAGCTATACATCACCAACTATCATATAAAGAACACTGAAACATAATGCATTTTATTAACGATAAAGATGAAGAAAAAATGACTTGCTACAATTCTCCGTGCATAAAGCCCCGGCCACACTGCACGACTCAACTCAACTCGACTGTCTAGTTGAGTTGAGTTGGGCTCAGTTTTAGAGTGTGGCATGGGTCTACGACTGGAGTCTTAGTGTTTTCCAAGACAGTTGAGTTGAGTCTTATATCTTGAGATGTCAAAGATGTAAGACTGGATAGTCGGGTCTTAGGGGGGTGTGCAGTAGATAAGCATGTTTACCACATAGCCTTCAAGCTATGACAGATGAGTCGTATCCTATGGCATGGTCAAGCATTTTGCTTAAGACTGAACCATCGGGGTAAGCTGGCACCCTAAAGTCTACGACTATCTAGTTGAGTTGAGTTGGGCAGTGTGGCCGGGCCTTAAAACATTGTGGTTTGGAGAACCCGGGTATCGTTTCCCGGTACCTCTCACATGCTAAGCGAGCGCTCTACCACTTGAGCTAGCTCCCCATTCCTGACATGTACCAGATAACATCTTTGTTTTATGTTCAGATATATCGGATAGTAATAAATATGTAACTCTATTCATTACACGTGTGTAGATTTATTGCTTATGAACTGAAAAGAGTATGGATTGGAGAACCCGGGTATCGATCCCGGTACCTCTCACATGCTAAGCGAGCGCTCTACCACTTGAGCTAGCTCCCCGTTCCTGGTACGACAAAGATCACATGTCAGATTATTTTTTGATGATTTAGAATGATTTCCAAATTGAACTTTGTGTAAATATGTTATTTCCAACAATTGATAATAATACTGCTTTATCAGATCGGGACGTGGACGGAGGCGCAGGGCCTGCGGCTGACGACGAGGATCAAGGTGTACGACGGGAGAGGTCGGAGCAGTCAGCTCTACCCGGCCTCCAGGTGTGGGCACAGGTGTCTCTGTAGGAACCAGCTCGACGACGACAGGTGAGGGGCTTCTGTATGCTTTTACCGCTGCGCTTCTACTAATCTACATGTCACATGCATATATATCTTATTATATATTTATTTATGAACCTTTGCTGTGTGATACTGTTATTGTAATCACAGGGGAAACACTGACCAGACCTGTGGCAGAGGGGCCTTAAGACGGTTGCATGTGGCCCGGTCTATTTCGATCGAATATTGGTTTTGTCTGCATGAAATATTGTTATAATCTTTTTCAATATTGGGATATGGAATATGTTCTCAATCTACCAAACAAAAATGGAATGCTCTAATCCCGGTCCCCATCCTCCTCCCCCAGGTACGGCATCATGGCGGGCGGCGAGCTGGTCCTCCAGGGCGTGTTCGACGTGCACGGCGGGAACGCGCTGCGTCAGGCCGACCCTGGAGGCGACCACCCGCTGGTGTCGGAGTGCGGCGGGCGGCCGTCAGGGGGCGCGCTGCAGGCCCTGGAGGCCCTCTACTACGCCCTGGACCTGGTCAACGAGGACCCCGACGTACTGCCCGGCCTGCCGCTAGGGGCCGCCACCTTCGACTCGTGCCGCAGCCCGCAGAGGGCGCTGCGGCACACGGAGAACCTGCTCAGCGGCAGGGTACAGGTAGGCCACAACTACCTCCAGGATTGGAAGAATAGTTATTTACTTTATATAAGGCTGCTTAGCAGCGGGGGTACAGGTAGGCGACCAACGACTACCCGAGTAAAATAGTTATAAATTATTTACTTTATAGGCCGATGGCCCTGCTCAGCGGCAGGGTACAGGTAGGCCACAGACAACTACCCGAGTAAAATAGTTATATTTACTTTATATGGCCCTGCTCAGCGGCAGGGTACAGGTAGGGCAGAAATGTGCTACCTGTAGGATGGGTAAAATAGTTATATTTACTTTATATGAACCTGATATGCAACAGAGTGCAGGTAAGCCACCAACTACTTGCAAGAAAGTTAAATCATGATATTTATTTTGTATGAACCTGCTCCTATCTCATAATTATCATGTCTTCCCTCTGTAGCTTCCCAACTTTGGCCGGGAAGGAGTGCGCCCCATCGCCACGATAGGTGGCGCTACGAGTGACGTGACTACGGCCATGGCGCGTCTGCTGGCACCCCTCCGGGTGCCCCAGATCAGCTACTCGGCGTCGGCCACCCCGCTCGACGACAAGACCGCCTACCCCTACTTCCTACGCACCGTGGGCGCCGGCTCCAACCAGGTACAGGCCGTCATCGACATCCTGAGGGCCTTCAACTGGACCTACGTCAAGATAGTCTACTCCAACAACGACGACGGCAACTCGGCCATGGCCGACTTCCTGGACCTGGTGGAGGAGACGGACATCTGCGTGGCCACCCAGGTGCGGCTGGACGACTACCTGACCCACGACCAGCCCGCCATGAGGAACATCGTCCAGTACTACTTCCTGGAGGCCTACGTGCAGGCCAGGGTCGTCGTCATGTTCGTCACCGACAAGCACGCGCAGAAGGTCCTCCAGTCCCTGAGGGCTCTGGTGGGGCCCCACGGGTCACATGACCTCATCTGGTTAGCCACTGACCAATGGGGGACGAGGGAATCGGTCACCAAAGGCTACGAGGATCTGGTCAATGGAGCAATCACCTTAGACTTCTCCACACAGCTTATACCAGATTTCCTCACGTACTTTCAAAGTAAGAAACCCTGGACGAATGATAGGAACCCCTGGTTTGCCGAGTACTGGCAGCACTACTTCGGCTGTTACCTGACGGGGGACTTCGCCCGGCTGTACAACACGTCGTGCAGCCCGGCGCACACCCTGGAGAACGAGCACCTGGCCATGGCGAGCAGGGTGCCGCTGGTGGTGGACGCCGTGTACGCCACGGCCCTGGGCCTGCACAACCTGATCACGGACCACTGCGGGGTGAACCACACAGGGCTGTGCCGCCACGCCCGTAACAACCTGCACCAGCTCCACACCTACGTCAGCCAGATGCACTTCTACAACGGGATCACCAAGACCGCCGTGTCCTTTGACAAACTGGGCAGTGCGCCGCCCAAATATGTGATAAACAACTACAGGCAGGTGGCACAGGGGGTGTATCAATACGTCAAGGTAAGTAGACGCCTTTCTAATTCGATTTAGGGCAAATCTCTTCAGTTTTTATGATATAAGGTTTCGAATTTTGAAGAAAAAGTATGCCCTACAATTTAGAAGAATGAAATTGCTATATGAAGTTTAATTCATTACTGCTTAGAAAGTAAATTTCATAGATAGTATATTAACGAGCTAGTCCAGTATGTACCCTGTCGTCTTTCTCTGGTACCTACTGGGATGTCCCTATCCACTTACTTTACTCGCACAAATGCACTAAAAAGCCAATGACCAGCTCTTTGGAACACTGAATTCTCTTCTCTTTCACCAAATGTACAAAGGGGGCCTGGCCAGTTACACTATGTCTTCACTTTTTGTACATATCGAAAATAGTCCATCCATACTGTAAACACAAAAAGGCCTTGAACAAAACCTTTATGAATTTGAATGTCCCCATCGTCCTCCTTTTTGGACGGAAAGGTCCCAATCCATTTCCTGTACACTGAAAGGTCTTCATCCACATTGTATGTGCAATGAAAGGTCTTCATCCACTTCCTATGTGCAATTAAAGGTCTTCATCCACTTCCTATGTGCAATGAAAGGTCTTCATCCACTTCCTATGTGCAATGAAAGGTCTTCACCCACCTCCTATGTGCAATGAAAGGTCTCCAACTATAATTATAGTTGTATTGTACTGAAGGGTCCCCATTCATTTCCTTTATGCATTAAAGGTCCCTATTCACTTCCTATGTACACTGAAAGGTTTCTATCCATTTCCTATAAGCAATAAAAAGCCCCTGTATACACTAAAAAGCTCCAAACACTTTCAGTGTTTTAGAGTTTATATCAACAAAAGATGCTTTTGAGAATGTCGAATCAAGTATTTTGTAACATCCTGTACACATGGAAACCCCTAAACACCCATTCTATGTATTGGAAGGTCCCTATTCTCTGTCATCCATTCACTTCCTGCACACATTCAATCTACTTCTTGTCAACACTGAAATAACCTGTCCTTTTCATGTAATACGCAAATCCCCAATGTACTTCCTACACAAAGTGTTCTTCTACTTTCTGTGTGTACTGAAAAAACCGTGTTCTTGAGAAGAAAGGCCCCCACTAGTTCATGCATGCGCTGGAAGACCCCTGTCTTCTTCCCATACTGGTAAAGGCCCCGTCCACTTCCAGGTGGGCAGCTGGCAGCGAGGGGGTCTCAGCCTCAGGACCAAGGACGTGCTGGCCGCCTCCCCGTTTAACGTGACGGTACGGGCCTCCTCCATACGGTCAGAGTGCACACCCACCGAGAACCAGCCGTGTATCTGCTCCTCCAGGGCCGTCACCGACCTCAAGTACGAACTCAGGTGAGGCTAATCTACAGGGTGCTAGAGGTAGATGAAATGTACACCTTGAATCAACCTGAAACTGCCACATTAAAATCTGTTTCTTTGATATACACCTTTCCCAAGAACCTGCGCAGTCATCCATCCTGCCAACTTTTGGGACTTTTGATAACTGGGTCACTTCATTCCATATAGCTAAACTATATGAAAACTCCTAAAATGTTCTTTCAAATCTGAACCAGCAGAGCGGCGACACCTTATTTGAAAGGATGTATAGCCTGCCTATACTGAACCTCTGAGATAAAGTAGTGTTTGAGCCGAACTTATCCTGCATAGAATGCCTGCTTTCCATACCTGACGCAGGGAGGTGAAGTCAAAGAACATTTGTACTTCAAAGGTTGCCTGTTTGTAGTAGATATAGCACGAGTCAGTGGGTATACGTGATATATAGTCGAGGCACCAGCCGAGACTATGTATCAAGTATACCCACTGACGAGGGCTATATCTGACATATACCACGGGCCTGAGGGTTCTTTAATTGCTGTTTGTCTGACTACAGGTCAGCTGATGTGTCAATTTCACATATTAGCCCTATATAAGGGCTTGTTCCACAGTGGTTCCATTCCATTATACACTGGGTAATTGGCCTGAGCAGATCGTCAGGTAAAGGAGATATTTTGTTTGATTTATATTTGTTATACATTTTCTAGTATTACATTCTCCATATAGGCTAAGTACTAAAATGTTGCACATTTGAGAACACTCATAATTATCTTCTTTTGTTTTCTTTTTTGATTTTTGCTTTGCCAAGTATAAGGGGGCGTTTCACACCCGTTGTAACTTTAAGATCATATTTTAAGTAAGATGATTTGATTGTTTAATGTGATGCTATACACTTAGGATCTTATATTCCTGTTGCTAGCTTTATATCATTTGAAGGTAAGATTATTACCTTAAAAACATCTTCACATTGAAGACGTGAGGAACGTATTGATGATTCTGCTATAATGTGTAACGGGCCCTTAGAAAGTTATCCTTTTGAGAGGAGGAGGCCGGACCCCCTGGACCCTTCTTCCCCTGCTGGATATGCCCCTGCCGCCGAGCCTTCAACTACTACTGTGAACTTATTTATTTTTGCTCTGTATATATTTTCGTGCATTTCACGAATTGCCATCAACGTGTGAAAATGTAACTTGAGTGAAAAATTATATTCTTATGAATCAAGTAGAAATAATCACAAAATGCGTGAACTTATGATTGTGTGAAAATGTGTATTGTTGTCAAATGCGCGAAATATACCTGTAGACTTCATGGCACCACAGTGGCGCCGTGAGGTTATATTAAGGCGTTCCGCTTCACTGGGGCCAATACGCGATATATTCACGGCCTACTTCTATTGTTCTCCCCGTCAACCGTGGTATATATGAATAAATCCCACTGATATGTAAGTTTCTTAGTACATATGAGCACACTTGTATCTCGATTAATTAATAGATAATCCCTTATTACCCCCCAGGTACGACCGTCTGACGCTGCTGGGGTACTTCCCGGTGCACGGGCCGGGGGCCGACGGCACGCCCTGCTCCGCCCTCAGGTCGCGGCAGGGCTTCGAGGCCCTCATGGCCTTCAAGTACGCCGTGGAGCGGGTCAACATGGACCCGCAGCTGCTGGGTAACGTGACGCTTGGCTACATGGTGTTCGACACCTGCTCCGACCCCGACACGGCCGCCGTGGCCTTCAACGCCTTTGACCGCAGTCTGCGCTTCTTCAGCCAGGAGCCTCAGTTACCGGTCATCACCTACGTGCACGCCTTTGTGGGCGGGGTGGACGACCGGGTGAGCCGGCGCCTGCACCAGGCCAGCATGAGGGGGCAGCACCTCGTACAGGTTTGACAGGCTTCTCCTCTCGATATACAATCTTGGCAAAAATATGTGTCACATGTGTACAATTTGTTTAAAGTAAACAGGGTAATGGTATACGGTAGGTCTGTCGTCTCTGGTAAAGGCATGGCTATTCTGAATCGAGAGTTTGTATGCATCGAATGTAAATGTGATTTTGCAAGTAACAATAGCGAATTGTACGAATACCACAAAAGGGGTAAACGTAGTATGCGTCAAGAGCAATTTTATATATTTGACATTTCATAAAGGCTTTACCGAATACCTGGCAAAAATATGCAATGTCCTATACTACTTGCATGGTTCTTCTCGCAGAAGTGCACGTACGCAATACATGAAAGATAAAGATACAAGTAAACACACTGGGAAGTCATGTTCAGCTTGTTCACTATGCATTCTACAATATTTCACAATTATGGAAGTCAGTATCAATTTTGTCAATATGATCATACGACCAATTGTGACAACTAGGAGTTTGGAAGGTGAAGGCGGGGTTACTTGTCCCGAATAAGCAGGGCACCACAGAGATAACACGTAAACTTTTAATTTGTTATGTGTATCGATATTTGTAGGGACATAGGGCCTATAGAAGTGTATATATGGTACAAAATATCCAAGTTGACTGTATCTGCATGTAGTGAAACAATAGAATGTCAATTGTTACCTGGTACAAATATGCAATTTCGTATACTACTCACGTGAATATGTTCGAGGGTTCGGGTAGTTTACAAGCTGCAAAAAGAGTTCATCACTGGAAAGTCACCGTGTGGCTTCTAGATTAAGGACCTTATTAAAAAACCCTTGATTATTTCTCCTTTGTATAGTATATATACACACTCACTAACATTGTATATTCTGCCCACAGATCAGCCCGGGCGCGTCGTCCGAGTCGCTGGCTGACCGGGAGGAGTACAGCCGCTTCCTGCGGACAGTGGCCCCTGACACGGAGTTGGCGCGGGCCGTGGTGGGGCTGGTCAAGGCCCTGCAGTGGTCCTACGTGGGGCTCGTCTACGAGGATGCGCCCTCCGCCCGGCCCAGCCTCCCCGACCTGCTCGAGCGACACATGTACGACAACGGGCTCTGCATCGCGTCCAAGCTGCGGCTGGGGGCGCCGGGCGACAGGGCGGCCTACGACGACACGGTGCGGGAGTTGCGGCGGGCGAAGGGCGCGGTGGGCGTGGTGGTGGTGGCGGGGCCCGGCAGGACGCGGGCCCTGCTGGCCGCCGTCAGGAGGGCCCAGGCCCTGGGCCGCTGGGTCCTCCTGGGTACCGACCTCTGGGGGCCCGACCACGCCCTCTTCGCTGGTTACGACGACGTCTCGCGTGGCGCGCTCACCGTGCTGCCGGCCACCAGCGGCGACGTCTACTTCGACCTGTACATGCGGCGTCTGACCCTGGAGCAGGCCCGCGCCAACCCCTGGGTGGGCGAGTTCTGGACGCACCACTTCAGGTGCGACCTGCAGTACGGCGGGCGGTACGGCCGGGCCTGCACGGGGCTGGAGACCCTGGAGAACGCCACCTTCTCCTCCAACCCGTACGCCATCAACACCATCAACGCTGTGTACTCGTACGCCTACGGCATCTCGCGGCTGTTCTCGGAGCGGTGCGGCGGGGTGGTCATCCCGCCCTGCGACCTGCTGCTCGGCGGGCAGCGGACCAGCGCCCTCGTCTACGACTATATCCGCAACGTGCGCTTCACGGGAGCCGACGGCAGCCCCTTCAGCTTCACCCACTCCGGGGACGGGCCGGCCAGGTACAAGGTACTCAACTACCAGATGGAGAGGTTGGTCACCGAGACCAAGGGCTACGAACAGGTACGTGCATATATGGTACATGTACACTGTTTGTGGTCATCTAGAGAGCGTTGCGAAGGACATTGTGCGGAAGCCATAGAAATACTTTTTGGCACATTACTGAATACGGCGGCGCTAAATAAGGGAAGTGTAACGGCAGGTTGGCAAATATTTTTTATTATATTTGTAAAATTGAAATATAATAGTAATGATAAATAAAAAGATATTTGTGAAGTTGGTAAAATATAAATTGATAATGATAAAATTGTATATATAAGTGGAATAATAAAATAAAATAAATAATAAATATAAGATAAGGTGAGGGTGGGTGGGTTTTGAAGTTGTGGGTTGGTTGGTGAAGGGAGAATGAGAAAGATATAATGGAGTTGAATGTTTATATATGTAGAGGAAGAGGAAATAAGAATGGGAGGAAGTGGAGGTGAGGGTTGATGGGTAATAAGTTGATTTGGGGGGATTGTGGGAAGGTGAATGTGGATAGATATATGTTTATAATAGTTTAGTGTCCTAGACACTAGGTGGGGGTAGTGTAGTAAGTATTGAATAGTTATATATATAGTCACCAGCCGTCAGTAATGAGCAGAAATTGCCTAAGCAACTTTCAAACCCATTACTGAATACGGCGGCGCTAAATAAGGGAAGTGTAACGGCAGGTTGGCAAATATTTTTTATTATATTTGTAAAATTGAAATATAATAGTAATGATAAATAAAAAGATATTTGTGAAGTTGGTAAAATATAAATTGATAATGATAAAATTGTATATATAAGTGCCAAACCTGCCATAGAATTATGTATGATAGAGAAATGGGGTTTTAATATTTTGTGGAAGTGGGAGGGTGGGATGAAATTGTGTGATAATAAAATAAGGAAAATAATAAGATTGAGATGTAGATAAAAAATCACCTAGTAAGGTGATGTATAAGAGCGGCATTGACCCGCGAATTGTCAGTTTGTATGTAAGTCCTGTATGCCGATGACCGCCAGCCTCCGAAGCGCTGGACGTCAAGTTCACTACACCCTGCACGGAAGGCGGTCGTTGCTGCCGCTTTTCTCAACCCATGCAGGGTATATGCCTGGGGCGACAGGCCAACCTCCACCAGTGCTTGCTTCCATGCCGCCCTTATATATGTCACTGGAATCGGGCGGTCCGTATGTGGGAATACCAAGAGCGGGGCCGCTGGCAGGAGGTGTGGCGTGGCCTGCATGACGTCTTTTATGGCTCCGACTGGACACAGCCATTCTGGGGTCACCGACTCGATCTTGACCTCTCTGAACTGGTTGAAGTACTGCAAGTTTTTGGCCGCCTTGATCTGCAGTGAGGCGCCAGTGTCCGTGAAAGTTATGTCCGCTCTGGTGAGGTGTCTCAGCGGATTGAATGCCCGCACTGTTGTTGGCGCTACCTCGCCCTGCCTGAGACCGGCGAAGAACATTATCAGTATAGCCGCGCGTATATTTTGTCCCAAGAGGTCGCACGGTAGTGCAGCCACTATCGCGCGCAGGTAGTGTAATGGTACCGCCGGGCGTTCTTTTGGCTTGAACGACTTGTCCCTGGATAACGCCTCTATTGCCATACGCACACGGAAGTGATCGACCCCCTGTCTGTCGCCGCCCGTCAGGGTAAGATGCGTCCTGACATGTGCGAGCTTGTTCTTGATAGTGGCCAGTGACAGTCGTTGGTCCGCGAGATGCTCCAGGTAGACGCAGACGTCGGTCGGTGTCGGTGCCCTCGCCTGGATGTGATGGTCGTAACAGAAGGTCAGGAAATCCCTCATGGTCGCCCTGTGGTTGGCCCACGTGCCTGGTGCCCTGGCCCACTGCTGCCGTGCGACTGCTCTCCGCGACATCTCCTGTATGTATGGGTCTGGAAAGACAATCAAGGTTGAGGACCTTCGGCTTGACATACTTGGCCAGGATATGTGAGAAAACATGTAGGCAGGGGTCCACCACCGTGAGGGAGTGGGACTGGATCAGTTCACTGGCCCTACGGGCGTGTGTATGTGACAAGTGTGCCCTGGACAGCGCATCTGCTACATCATTGCGGGAGCCTGGAATATGAGTAAAAGTTAGTTTGACATGAAAGAGGGCCTGCACCATCCATAATGCCCTGGCGCATTCTTGCAGCACTGCATTTTTGGCCCTGCCGTACATTACTGCTTGCACGGCTGCCATATTGTCACACTGCACCAACACATTCCTTCCCACATCTTCCCTACGGATGAAGGTGTGTACCGCTGCGACTATGTTTGCGGCCTCGAGTTCTGTGATATTGGCATCGGGGAGGTCGGCCGGAACGGTGACAGCGTATGCTCTTGTGCCATCAGTGGCGCCGACGCCCGACATACAGGCATCCACCTGTATGGCACGGTATGGGGGAATGTCTGGAATAATAGAAACACCGTTCCATGCATTACAAAACTCGATAAACCAGGCCAAGTCCGCCCTCATAGAGGCGGTGACCCTCAGATACCATCCTTTTGCCCCTCGGAGCGCTTCCAGTAGCCGGCCTACGAACGCCCTCGCTGGCCGCACGCACTTAGCGACGTGCAGTAGTCTCCCGAGCAGCGACTGGAGCTGTCTGACTGTGATGGACCGCCTCGCGTGGCACGCTGCTACGGCCTCAAGGGTATCCCCCAGCTTGTCTTCTGGAATGCTAAGAGACATGTCATTAGAGTTTATGATGATGCCTAGCCATTTGACCACCTTATTTGGGGGCTGGGCCTTATCTTGTGCCTCTGGGAGGCCTAGTTCTGCAAGTAGTGAACGGACCCTAATATTATACTGGCGATTAGCTGTTGGGAGGTCGGGTGCCACGACAATGAGATCATCCAAGTACATAGTAGCCCGAATACCTTCATGACGCAGGATATACACTACTGCCTGGGCCACACTTTGCATATGTGCGGATGACGCCCTGGCTCCGAAGGGTATGGATACCTCCGTGTAGTAGTTACCTTCCCATTCCATCGCCAATAGTGGCCAGTCCAGGGGGTCCGTGCGAAAGTTTTTATACGCACGGCTAATATCCACGGTGAACATGAAGGACCCCCGTCCTACTTCTTGTAACTCGGGGACAAAACGCTCCACAGTGGGTAGGGAATGTTCCCGAAGTAGGCCCATGGCAGTGTTTTTAAAAATATAATCATTAACCGATTTGTCCCTGGGGAAGGTTAGATCGGTAATGACGCGCCTCTCCCCCGGGTTGGACTTTGGTCTAGACATGATAGGCGCTGTATGTATCCATGGTTGGAATGGGGGATCCGGAAAAGGGCCAATGACCGCACCCCGACTGATCTCCTCATGTATGAAAGCAGAGACCTGGTCGGGGAAGTCGTGTGCACTGGGGTGGTTGGGTGTACCATTATTATCTGAAGTGGGGCCCATGTAGCCCATAGGAAAACCAAATTGAAGGTAGTCAAGCAATTGGTCAAACTGTCGGTCATGGGCCAGGTAACCTCTCCACCCGTGGAGATTCAACTCAGAGGGAATAGGGACCCGGGCCCCCAAACAATTGGGAATGCCCGTTGCCCTGACCACATCATAAATGTGAGCGTATTCACTAAACTGGTTATGGGTGAACTGCCATTCCTCATCACAAGTGGGCCAGAACTCTCTACGATGTGCTGCAAATGCGTGTGGTGACATGTCCACCTCGGGGTCCACCTTATCGACCCTACACATTTCTTTTATTTTATCAAAGTTAATGAGAGTAACTGGACCCACCTGTGGGATGTCTGGATCTGCTTGTAGGTCGGCACCCGCAACGGCCTCCAGGCCGTCCGGGCTCACATGCCGTTTTTTGGAGCCGTCGTCTGTGGGTATGGCTGACGGTGTGGAGGAACGTATACGTGCTGGTGTTGGTCTTGTTGTACTGGCTGCACGTATGGTGCCCCCGTGTTACCTCGTGGTTGCTGCTTGGGCAGCTGCTGCTGTTGCTGAACTCCCCCCTGGTGTCGCTCCAGTCTTCTACACCCGTTTGGACCTGTGAGGGGATGCGGACATGGGCGACCTGTACAAGAGAGGCAGTATGAACATACATGTGAAAGTTTATTTCCAGCCACCATGTGAGCGGCACCCGGCCGGGCCAGGGAGCAGCCCCCGGCATTGTTGAATTCCCTACAAACCATTATATTGTCACTGGCGTGGTATTGGGCCTGGGGATTGTTGTTGCCCTTCTGGACCGCCATGACCGCAAAACGCATTCGTTCCATCTGTATGTGGTACGCGTCATCCCAAGTATACTGACCGGTCTCAACGGCGTCGAAGACTGAGTGAGTCCATCTCCTGACAGCCGGCCATTCTCTGACTGCCGCATCCTCGGAGACCTCCTGCAGGTGCTGTAATTGTGCCTCGTGGTGTACGTTATGGCCAGCCCGTGGGTCCCGGAGCATGCAAAGAAAACAAGCCACATATTCAATAGCAGTCACAGACTCTCTAAGGTCCAGTTTTTGTTTGATGGTATTTACCCCTTGTCGCTTGATATACATGTATGGTTTAGCAATTGGGTTGGCAACAAACATGTCAGGAAGGAGCAGCTTACCCTCGGACCTGGGGACATTAAATTCTTCCCGAGCCATTTGCTGTGCTACAAAGGCCGCCGCTGTATTATGCCTACGTGGGGGAGAAGGCGGAGCCCTATAGGGCCAATCCTCCGGCGTCCTAACAGGGGAGGTTCGGGCGGGGCGACCACCGGTCACCCGTCCCACCCGTGGGGTTTCTTCATCAAAACGGTCGATGAACTTGCCCAGCTTCGTGGATATATCGGCCAACCCCCTCTCTACTGCCACCAGGCGTTGTTCACTGACTGTGGCCTCAGCCATGCGTTCAAGAAAGTCAAAATTTGTACCGACCTGGTGGCGCGGGTCACTGTTGAAGGTAATTTCGTCGTCAGAACTCATTGTGTCCGCGTGAGTGGCGTGGTGGCCCTGTGTCGTTTGTTGAGTAGGCTGTGGTCGCAGCAGTTCCCTCATGCGCCTAGTCAAGACCATTGTGTGTGAGCGTACACGTGCTGGCCCGGCAGACGGCTTCCCTACCACCCGTTTTGAAGTTGTGGGTTGGTTGGTGAAGGGAGAATGAGAAAGATATAATGGAGTTGAATGTTTATATATGTAGAGGAAGAGGAAATAAGAATGGGAGGAAGTGGAGGTGAGGGTTGATGGGTAATAAGTTGATTTGGGGGGATTGTGGGAAGGTGAATGTGGATAGATATATGTTTATAATAGTTTAGTGTCCTAGACACTAGGTGGGGGTAGTGTAGTAAGTATTGGATAGTTATATATATAGTCACCAGCCGTCAGTAATGAGCAGAAATTGCCTAAGCAACTTTCAAACCAATTGGGTTATCTCTCTCTGAATTTTACACTCAATAGAGACATCTGCGTAAACTATATGATACCATTGTACGCATTTGTTAAATCTGCATAATAATATAGTATGCTACTCATTCAATATTTCTTATCTACCATTGACTCATGGTAACGCAAAATTAACTTTTCTTAATGTCCTGCTATTGGTATAATAAATTAAGATTGCACCATATTGTTTTTTCTTTGTCGCTATGATATAGAACAATCACTTCCGTTTATTGCTAAGCTTGCGAATATGCAATGCATTTACTTCTTAAATCCCCTTTATCATGATACAAAATAAGTTATTGCATTAACTTCAGATCGGTACCTGGGAGTCTGGCACGCTGCAGCTGAACCTGTCGTTAGTCCAGATGTACAACGCTGACGGGGAGGTGGTGACCGTTAAGTCGGAGTGTCCGGGCACGTGTAACTGTTCGCGGACGGCCGTGCTGCAGGGCGGGTCGGGCGGGTCGCTGGGCTTCACGGCCCACCGCCGGGTCTGGGGTGTCCTCGTCATCACTTTCACCCTCATGGGGGTCGTCTTCGCCATCGTCATCATCATCTTCTTCATCCTGCAGTTCCGCCACCCGGTGGTAGAGGGCGCCAGCTGCAGCAGCAGCGTCCTCCTGCTGCTGACCCTGCTCCTCCTCTACCTGCTCAACTTCGCCTTCATGTTCTCGGAGACGGCCGTCATCTGCGGCATCCGGCGCTTCGCCTTCGGCCTGCTCTACGTCACCAAGGTCAACGTGCTGCTCGTCAGGGCGGTGCGGCTGTACCGACTGAGGAGCAGCTCGGGGGGCGAGGCCCATCCCGACCCCCCGCCCCAGCCTTGGACCCCCCTGTCGGGCCCGGCCCAGTGCCTCCTGGTGCTCGTCCTGTCCGGCATCCAGCTGGTGCTGGGGGCCCAGTGGCTCATCATCGACCCCCCGCGGACCGAGTCCTACCTGCGGGACGTGAGCGCCGAGGGCCACTACCCGGTGTACGTGGAGAGGTGGCGCTGTGCCCACACCCCCCAGGGCCTGGTCGCCTCCGCCTCATACGTCTTCCTGCTGCTGGTCATCGCCCTGGGCGTGGCCCTCAGGACGGTCAAGGTGCGGCTCTTCCAGCACGAGTCGCTCTACCTGCTGACCAGCGTGTCGGTGACGGGGGTGGGTCTGTTCACCTGGGCCCTGGTGTACACGCTGGGCGGGGAGGACTATGGTAACCCGGCCACCTGTGTCACCATCACCCTGTGCGCCTCGGCCACCCTCAGCCTGGTGTTTGGCCGTAAGATGCTGGCCCTGACGGCTTCCCCCGACAGGCGGCCGTCCTACCCCGACCCCTACGACGAGCAGTACGCCGTGCCCCGCCACCGGGACAAGACCTCCTCTATAGGTGGGTGATCTGGAGGTCTATGACCAGCTTGGACCTCTAATACATGGTTTATATGATGAAAATGGTGACCCTATTGTATAAGTAGCAATGGTGTCTTGGCTCACAACCAAAATCTAATCAGGGAAAACTATACCCCTTTGCCAGTACTAATTTGTTTAGTGAGATAACCTCTGGCGGTAAGGTATTAATGATCCAACCAATAACATAGTTTGCATACTAATATTACAAAATGGACATCCTGAAGGTATGGAGCTTAAGGTATATTTGCATGGGTATAAGCTTTCTTAGATATGATATTCTTCTAAATGCAAAAGTATGCTAATAATAGTACATCGTGATTATAACCGAAGCTTATTAACTACTTACTGTCTTAGTTTCCCGGAGACATCGTAGCCAAAAACAGATCCCAGTCGAGGTGGTTGCAGGGGCATGTGAGTTGCTATATATCTAACCCTATCGTATGTCATTCTAATATTATTCAATATCTCTGACCATTAGTTGGTTTTAAATTATCATTATAGGGGCATTTATCAATATAAACAAATTCGAAATGTAATACATGCAGTAATTATCAAAGTATTCATGATGAATGTATAGCATAGATGGAGATTTAACTTAGAACAAATGTGCATGTCAATAAGAATACTTGCTCATCCGTCATAGAACAGTAATACCAAGATGCATGGGTGCCCTGTCGGATAGTTGGACGTTAACATGACCTTTAGAATCCTCACTGTCTGTGATCCTTGCTGTTCATTCTACCCTACCCATACCTGCTCTGGACTCCTCCCGTCCCGTCCCCCCAGGGAGGTCGTCACCAGGTCGGGGCATAGAGAACGAGCTGAGTGAGCACTCCGTCTACAGTCCCCACGCCGGCCGCCAGATGGCCTCCTTCTAACCCTCAGCCAACCGGTCACACAGGAACAGGTGGTTTTAGTACTAGTGAGATGTGTTCAATTTATCATTCTTCGTTATTTTGAATATAAGTAATTTTACCGGTTACAATACTGACATAACAATTACAAATAAATCATTATCAGACGTATACTTTTAGAGATCGAAATTATACCATAATAGTCCAGGAGCCAAACCTGAAAATCTTGATTTACCCTCCGCGGTGAGCCCCCTGGATTTTCTTGATTTTTTTCAACTTATAGCATCCTAGGGACCATGAATCAAGATGGTTCCGAAGAATTTAGGTATGCGAACACTCTGTAATTACGCGATTTGTGGTTAATTAGCAAAAATTGAAAAACGCGTTATTTCTTAATTTCTCTAGAACTATGTAAGATATGATAACATGCTATATGTCATCTGAAAGGTGATTTTTTTCCTGATTTTTTTGTATATTGTTTGCTATTGTCATTAATCATGGCAATGAGTAATTAATGAAAAACTGTTGTTTTAGTCAAAATCATTAGAACTTAAGGATCCAAGGTTGAAATTTGGAATTGATAAACCAAGTCCTAGGTATACTTAGAGGGGATCTTTAGGCAGTTTTTAAAGAAGGTTGCATCTGATTTCATTAGAAATATAATGTAGAAATCATTTTTTGCTGATTAAATTCTAACCGACTACTGGTTCATTTTGCACTTATATTCTAAAAGGAGAGATGATATTATGAAAACAATACAATATATCCTAAAGAGATGGGAAAAGAATAATCATTGTCTCCCAAAGCTGGTATTTCAGTGCTTTCTGAGCTATTTGGTCCACTGTAGACAACATTGGAGCTGTAAAATAAGTTTACATTAGCAAGAAATATTTGTCCATGTAATTTGCAGCCAAGCTCATTTTTGTTGCCTGATCAAATTAGGATAGTCATTGATTTATTTACTCAAAAGGGTATGGATGGCTCCTTATATTGCCAAAGATTCACAAATTGACATACCAATGTACTGCAAACTTCTATTTACATATCCCTGTACCCACTCATCATTAAACCCTATTCCTATAGGGAGGGTGGGAGTTGTAGGCAATAATACTTTTAAATCCCCCATTGCTGGTCCAAGTGTCCAATGTTTACCTCATACCTGGGAACAGATAAGGCCTGGAAAGACAGAGGAATGATAAAGATGGCAGACTAGGGTTCTTATTTCCCTGTTGTGTGAGTTAACCCATTGATAAGACACTTGTGTGCACAACCTAATAAAGGATCCCTCAGAGGGTGGGGCAGGCTTAAATTTTGGCTACTTATTACCGTCTTATTATTCCATTTTATCACATAATTCCAAAAGGAGCATGGGATTCATCACTGCAACTGGTGAAGTAAAATGATAACTTTAACTGTTTAGACAATGCTGCCTTACAGCAGTGAAATGAAGGTAGTGGATCTTTAGAAGCTTATCAGTGGTGGAGAGGTCTAGCCTTTCCCCAGAGTGACCTGAACTGGGGGATAAGGGCAGCCCCCATGGTACAACACACTACAGACCTATATAGTGTACTGTAAATTGTGGGATTGCTGACCACTTGCTGTACTTTTGTTAACATCCTCCCACCAATCTACCTAATTAAACTTTGTCATCTTTTTGCTTCTACTTGAGAGCAGATCCAGGCTGTATAGGTTCAGTGCTCAGTTAGCTTTATACCCTTTTGTATCAAAGACTAAGTATTCAGTGTTCGATTATTAGAACTGATCATAGATTAGAAGATTATTTATGTATTTGAGTAATCACTCCCTTAGTTCTTGGTCTCTGAGTATTTACTATGATTGACCTTTCCCTTAGTACTTATAAACTATGTCTTGCTGTAGGTTAAGGAAATTGGATCCTTGTTCATAGCAGTTTAGAAATGAAAATGGTTATATTTTGATAAGGGAATAATGTTGTTTCTGGGGCTTAAAGAACTAAAAGTTTGAGGCTACAACCAGAATCACAGCAATTTGTTGCTCTTGTATAATCTCCTAATACCATAGTGCCGTGGTTATGGTGTCAAATCAAGGGTGCTGTGCACATGCTGCTCAATGTAGTAATGCTACTAGATAATATCGGGAAACCAGTAATGGCCATACCAAGAACTTGTAATTTTGAAATAGAAAGCTATATCAGGTACTTCTGTATTGTTTCAGGGCTTGATATTTGTTTGAGGACTTGCCAATGATATTGATATGTATATACACACACAGAGGTCTCAGTCCCCCTGGTACACCTCCTGATAAAATTAGATATATGGCAACATCATATTAGTTGGTAGGATGAATCTGAGTGAAGCATGATCATAGGCTGGTTATAATTTGATATAAAATTACTAATACCAGTAACCCTTAAAAAATAAGATATCCATTTCGTGTAGGGTCAAGCCAAGCTACTCATTTATATAAGCACATGGGTCTAGAATCCTAGAGTTTAAAGAACAATCTAGTAATTTGTTAAAACCAACAATTTAAAAGAGGTAGCACACCTATCAAGTTTAACAAATAGCATTCCTGGTCTTTTTGCAATTGGCATATTGATACAAGGACTGTTTTCAGATAACACCAAATCCCAATTCAGAACCCTTGATATATGACAACAGTCTTTTTGGGGCTCATCTCTTCTTTAAAGTAATACTTGGAGGCTCCCCATGTATATACCCTGAGAAACATGGCTTGGGGTCAGGTAATGGGTGAGTCTACTATGGGCTATTCTTTTCTTTTCGTCAGCATGAAATAGAGAGAACTATATGGGGCCTTCCATTTAGTAAGTACACACATTTTCAAAAATCTCTGACCCCCTCCCTCTTTGGGCAAAAGTATGCATTTGATTTGTACTATAAAGTATGCACATTTTCAAAAGTTTCATACCTCCTTCCCCCCCTTGATGCATACATACTTAATGCAAGGCCCCTAAGATGGTTTGTAATAAAACTGAGACATAATCATGGTATTTTGTATGTATTTTTTCTGTAAAAGATTAACTTATTTAGAAATTTTTTTTGGTATTTTACTGAGGAAAGAAATCTTACTTAAACCATAGTTTTATTGTGACACATCTCTCACTGTGAGCCAAAGTGCTCTCCAAACAGCCACTATATTTCTTGCATGTGCCCAAATGGCTGAGAAAGCACTGAAATACCAGCTTAAGGAGATAGTGATTATCATTTCCACCTCACTTTAGGATATATTGTGTTGTTTTCATGATATCATCTCTCCTTTTAGAATATAAGTGCAAAATGAACCAGTAGTCAGTTAGAATTTAATCAGCAAAAAATGATTTCTACATTATATTTCTAATGAAATCAGATGCAACCTTCTTTAAAAACTGCCTAAAGATCCCCTCTAAGTATACCTAGGACTTGGTTTATCAATTCCAAATTTTAACCTTGGATCCTTAAGTTCTAATGATTTTGAATAAAACAACAGTTTTTCTTTAATTACTCATTGCCATAATCAATGACAATAGCAAACAATATACCAAAAAATCAGGAAAAAAATTACCTTTCAGATGACATATAGCATGTTATCATATCTTACATAGTTCTAGAGAAATTAAGAAATAACGCGTTTTTCAATTTTTGCTAATTAACCACAAATCGCGTAATTACAGAGTGTTCGCATACCTAAATTCTTTGGAACCGTCTTGATTCATGGTCCCTAGGATGCTATAAGTTGAAAAAAATCAAGAAAATCCAGGGGGCTCATCGCAGAGGGTAAATCCTTATTTTGACAGATTTCAGGATTTGGCTCCTGGACTATAACCGTGATAAAATTGTATCCATGTATATAATCAGGATAATTTGATAGACAATATAATATACATGTACATAGTAGGGATAATTGCATAAAATTTGATACGGTATTTACTAGTTTATAATTTGTGGTCCCAACTGCCATTCTTTTAACCAATGAGTGACGAAATACCAATGCTGTTGTTGTATGTGTTTAATTCTCAGGTCGAGGACCCAGCCGTACAGAGTTTCAAATGTCCGACGAGTTTATGTAGAGGTCGGGGAGCAGACCTGTGCCGCCCTCTATCTCCACGTCCCTGTAGGACCAAGGCCTTGTCATAAACACGGACGTCTACGTATACATCCATTTTTATCGCTCTTGTCCTGCGTTTTTTTCCATGATCTTATGAACCTGCTACATCCGGGACCTGATTATGGAGTGGGTAACACAAACTCAGAGTTTTGTTACATGCACTATATGTATAAACGATAGAAAATTGACACATTTCACTTTTCATATAATTGTACATACAGCATTCATGATACATACTACTTGATGAGACTTATGTAAATCTGGAAAAGACATGAAAACTCTTCCGTTATTGTACATAGGTTTGTTTACTTGGTATTTGCCATCGTTTTTTTATGTCCCATCGTAGGGGAACTATTGGTGATAATTCGTATAATTAATGACGTTATTGTTCTGAGTAAATAAAACCATACATGTGTATTATCTCTGATCGTTGCCACAAATGAATTGTACATAGTTTGTGTTACAGGCTTATTTGCTTTATGCAGTTTATACCTGTTGATTTGAAAAACAAAGTCTCACATGATTGTAAATGTGCCAAGAAGGTTTGTCTTGGTATGTAGCAGTCAAGGGATATCCCTAAAAACCGAATGTACAGACAATACCACTGCCTTTTTATAACACACGAGTAATAAATGTTCTGTATATTGATATGGAATGGTTTGTTCTATGCGTGTTTTTATCAACCCCGTGAAAGTCTTAATTAGACAGTCTCAAGGACTGGAGCTATATTGCTATATGGTTTGTTGAACCGCTCTGAAGCTTTGATTATTACTAAAAAGTAAAGTAATGAAAAACTGTTTATGTTAAGGTATAACTGGCGTTGTCATTTAAAATATTACTCATATCTATACAGAAAGCGTGGACCATACGTTATAACAGTAACAGAAAAATGAGATGGCCGAAATCATTTGTCCGGAATACAATAAGGAACTGACATAAGGCAATCACGATGTCAACATTTTATTTGACCAGTTACCTGAACGAAGTCAATTGATAATGCATGTATTATGTAGATATATACATAACACACATCAGCCTCTCTAACGGAGCAATATGCACCACTGCGGTGCTTAGTATGTACATTTGCAGTGGGTTGGCGGGCAGTTGCCAAGAGGACAGTTGCCCTGGCACCATTTGGTCATGGGTATCTGTCCCTTCCAGGCGCCGGCCGCCTCACAGTTCTCGCCCAGCTCGCCCCTCTCCGTGTCCAGGGGTGACACCCTCTTAGGTTCGGGCCGTCGGCGGCCCCCCGCGCCCCCTGGTGTACCGTCCACGAACTGGGCCTGTTTGATGAGGTGGTCGTCGACCCTCAGTTTGTCCGGCCCGCCGAACCCGTACCCGAAGGAGGGCTTGGGCCGGGAGTAGGGGTCAACACCGGGGAAGTAGGGCCGCTGCTTGGTGGACGGGTAACTGGAGAAGCCCGACTTGGGCTGGGGCTTCCAGGCCGAGAAGGGCCTGGCGCTCTTCCTGCTGCCGTGGGCGTTGAGCCCGAAGCCGTCGGCCTTGTAGAGCGGCCTGTCCAGGTTGAACTGGGCCCAGGACATGGAGTCCATGGGCAGGTGGGGCGCTCCGAACGTCTTGTAGCCGTCGAAGAGGCCCGGCCGCAGCTTCTTACGGTCCTTGCCCATGACGGTCCTGTAGGCCGCCTCCGCCTGGTCCTTGAGGCTGTGGAAGGCGTTCTGACTGTACTCCAGGATGTCGTCCACGCCCTCCCCGCGACGCAGGGGTTTAGAGCGGGGCGGGGGCCGGTACCCTGTCCGGGCAGCCGCTCCTGGGTCCGTCCAGGGGCTGAACGGTTTGTCCTGAGGCCCTTGGTTATTTCCCCAGTTGTTGGGTTTGTCTTTAGGCCCATTGTTGTAGCCCCAGTTGTTAGGTTTATTCTGAGGTCCATAGTTGTTGCGCCAGTTATCCTGGGGCCAATGGCTGTTGCCCCAGTTGTTGGGCTTGTCTTGGGGCCCATTGCTGCTGCCCCAGTTGTTTGGTTTGTCCTGAGGTCCTCCCCCTATCCCCCAGTAGTTGGGCTTGTTTTGTCGGTCTCCCCAATAAGGCCCTTTCTGCGGGCCCTTCTTGGTGCCCCTGGCACCCTGCCCGTAGGCGGGCCTGTCCTTGGACCTTGAGCGCAGGAAGGTGCGCTGGCTGAGTGGGGTGTAGGCCTGGCGGGTAGAACCGGCCTTGGGGTCGGGCACCCAGGGCAGGGACTGCTGGGTGACGATGCGGTAGGGCAATGCCCTTTTGTCAGTCTTGGCACTGTCTGCTCCTTTATCACCCGAAGCACTGCCCGTCTTGCCGAGCGGCGACCAGCGCTGGACAGGGGTCACCTTGGGCAGGGGTTCGGGCTGGTAGCTCCCCCCTGTCCGACTGCTGGTCCCTGCTGACCCCATCCCCTTGCCCCCTCCCCCGCCGCCCTTCCCCTCCCCACAGGCGCAGTGCGTCTCCGGGCAGTGGCCGCGGTCACAGTTCACCTCGCACCAGTCGTCCATGGAGGCCTGCCCGGCCCAGGCCCCCGTGGCGTGGCACTTGCCGACGAGCACGGCCTTCATGTCCCTGAGGGCCGCCATCGACTTGGGCTCGGGCGGGGTGAGCTGCTCGTCCTGGGGGCCGTACCAGGGGGCGCTGGCCACGTCCCACTGCGGCCCGGGCCAGTCGTCCTGCTGCACGGAGGGCTCCTCATCCTCCACACTGTACTCAGACTGCTGCACACTGACGGTCTTTAACACTCGGTTCACCGCCGAGTCACTCCTCGACTTGCTCACTGACTTCCCCTCCGTCCTCTTGGAGCTGCTCTCGGCGCCCCGTGGAGGGTGGATGGTGACGTCAGCACAGCCGAAGAACTCCTCCTGGGGCCCACAGCCGATACAGCTCCGCCCGGAGGGGGCCGACCCCCAGCTGTTGGCTGGAAGAGAGAGTACAATTGCAAGCTTAAGCATTAGAGATCACATGGTATTTGACTATACTTTTTAGAAACAATGACATGCAACACATTACTTCCATTCTGTAGTTGGCTCATCACAAGTGTAACTGTCTGCATCAGTTGGCGATCATATTCAATGATCTTTGAACTGATCACCACCGCATAATTCCATGTAGCAGTACTTAGGCGTAATTACGTTTTTATTTGAATCAATAATATATCACTTTGCAGCGTTCTTCCTACAGCAGTTGGATGTTGAATATGATATGATATAATTTGTTATGGAAATAATTATTCATTAATAGTCATTAATATTTTAAGAATAAAGATTGTCATAACTTGTCGTTAATGGAAAAGAAGGTTCAAGAGCGATTAAAGGAGCATGGCTCTGCCTTGCAATTGACAATCAATTCCACTTAATTTATCTGAACTTTATTCAGTGCACACCTCCCAAAGGATACACATTGTACGTTGTACATGAGGTGTAGAGGATTAAGTACCAGTACGTGGGGCGACTGGTGAGGAGGGCCTACCTGCGTGGTACTTCCACTGGAAGATGCACTGGTCACAAGTGAGGTGCGGGGGGAGGCGCACCTGTAACTGGACCATGGTGATGGACGAGTCGTCCGGCAGCTTCTGTAGAACCATAAGTAGACGGGATGAAGTGTAGTCCACATTTTGGCAAAATGACCAAGATAGATCCGCTATCCCAGAAGTCCCTCAGATCAATCATCAATACTTTCTGGTCCTAACTGGCTATGACGTTTTACTTGATTGGCATTTGATAGTTTTTTATGTGAAAATTATGCAGAGGATATGTATTAGATCGATACTCACTTTTACACACACAAAAATATAATAAGTTACATGTACATGCTATCGCTTCTTCACTCGTACATGCAGGTACAAGAAATATACCCATAAGAACATAGCCATCTTAATATCCCATGGACCTTTATCATCATACGTTTTTTTTGCGTGGGGGCGGGGGAAGGCTGTCTTTGCCCAAATCCTAATCATTTGGTGCAGGGTATTTAAATCTAGGTCAACACTTGTTCTATGACCTTTGCCCCTGATAGCGTACTTACGTATCTTGTTGCTATCTCCGAGTTGGATGGAGTGACAACTTTAAGCTGATGCCGGTCAAAGCAATCTTGTCCAACAGTTTGGTTCCGATAGTCAAGTTGGCACAAACGGAATTCAAAGTACCCATAGTGAAAGGCTGTTAGCTGTACGTGTACGTCAATGACCTAGTGAAAAGGAGAAAAAGAGATTAAAAACGTGATCCGCGCTACATTTCCCATATGACAAAATTACAGAATCGATTATATATATATACTTTGCATTGCATAAATGATAAATGACAAAATTTAAATGATAGACCTCACTCCCTACAAAAGTAAACGGATTGACTCCTACTTTTGAAACGCGAAAGGTCACACTATATACATGGAATGATTCTTTATCATCATACCAAACCCTGAAACGTGTCAGAACCTACACCGTGAATAATGTAAAAGACGATGTCAACTTTTGTAAAAAGCAGGCTTTATCAGTGAACCCTACCTCTCCTGCGGTGTAGGTGCGGGTGATAATGCCGGTGTAGTACTTGCCGCCCGGCTCGTGGTCACGGGGCCCGTTGTAGGGGTCGCCACACACCCCGCACCGCCCCGCCTGGTCCTCCCACTGGTGCTGGAGGGAATGGAACATACATACATGTAGTGAGGAAGGGTTTGTTTGATCATGTATCATAGATGAAATCAATATCTCCACACACCCCACACCCCACACCGCCGTCCACTGGTGCTGGAGGGAATGGTACATACATACATAAAACATGTAGTGGGGAATGGTTTGTTTGCTTATGTATCAACAGTGGAATCAATAACTCCACACACCCAACACAGCCCTGCCTGGTCCTCCTTCTGGTGCTGAAGGGGACACAAAGGGAATGGTACATGTATGTAGTGGGGAAGGGTTTGTTGGGTAATGATTACATCAATAGTGGTATCATAACTCCACACACGTCTAACTGTCTGGTCCTCCCACTGGCGTTGTATGGCCATGAAAGAAATGGTATAATTATATTTGTATGTAGTGGGGAAGGGTTTATTTGATTGTGTATCAATAGTGGTATCAAAATCTCCAATTACCCCACACCACCCTGCCTGGTCTCCCCACTGGCGCTGGTGGGGGCACAACGGAAATGGTACATGCATAAGTGTTGTCGGGATATTATAGTATTTGTTAGGCCATATGAACTCCAACAAAGCACATGATCTAAGACGAGACAAACACTGAATAAGTTTCTTTCCATAGGCCGACATCTTTTAGTAGAATTAGGATGCTGTCCAGATTTCAATACAATAGTTACAACTTCTACACTTTACATAATAATAATATTTCATAACAATAATCCATTTTTCTCAACCCATGAAGAGAATCACCTTAGAATTTTATCCTTTCAAGATAACCAGTATGAACCATAGAGGTTAAATATCCTGTTGAGATTATGGGTGCTATTAGATATCATATTGTTGTGCCCATGGATATTAGCTGGCTCCATATATAATTATGCAGTCTGTCACTGACCAGACTGTGAGTCCAATCCATAATGTATAGTTCTGCATTATGAAGGACATGACACTTGCATGAAAGGATTAAGTTTATTAATATCCAATGTATGTATGCTAGTGACGAGATCTCCCATTGACAATAAACAATCCAAAGTGTAACATCCACTCCACCACACCCAGCTAATGCTCCAGCTCAACTACCAGTCTATCAGCTTAAATTCCAATTCCAGAACCTAGCTTTACAGTACAGTTCTGTCCCAGATGTTATATCAATGACAGTCAGTAGCGCTCTGCTGACTAGTGCGTAGATTGCACCTTACATATGTTTGTTTATCTTTGCTTGTCTAACACTACCCTTGTACACTCTTCTCTAACATCGAGTGTTACACTCTTAGCCCTGAATCTTGGTTCCACACAGGAATAGCTAAGTTAAAGTCTGGACTGACCATCTGCGTCAGTACAATTACATTTTGTTGCCTTATGATTAGCAGAATTCGATCCCTTCAGATTAGACCTGTCCACTTTGCCAGCTAGCCTACCCCTTATTTCTATGATAGCAACATTTGTAGAAAAATCTTCATCATACTTGATTCACAGTAATTTTCCTAGTAGTATTACCCAAAACTAGACTTTATAAGCTTTTACTTTCAATATGATGTTAAAGGTGAAATGCAAAGGAGAAAATAAAAATCCCAAATATTCTACAAAACTCTTAATTGATGTATATTTTAAGCAGAATTAGGCTCAAATTAGCATACAAGGATACTATAGTAAGACAAAATAAGCCTTTGTTAGGAATGTGAATCCACTCTCACAGATTATCTTGCAGGGCTGTGACATCATCTAGGCTATAGTCACAGGGGTCTGTGTGTGCAGTCAACCATAACAATAGCCTTATCAGCTTGCCCTACAAGTGTAAAAGAGCCTAGATGACGTCACAAGCACTCACTAGAAGCCACTGTGCAAGTTAATTTTTGAATATCAATACCTCCTGTATTAATTGTGTGTTAGTAGTGATTTTGAGGATATATCTTAAGAAATACATACACAATACAATATAAAGATTAAAACTGCCTTTGCAGTTCTCCTTTAAATATGTAGCTGTAGGACTGGAAAGCAAAAATGGCGTTTTCCCATAGGGAAAAGTGTTAAAGCCCTTCAGCTTTGCTCACTATGTCCAACCCTAAAATTACAAAAACATACCTTATTTTGGTTCACCTGAAATGGAGATAATTACCTAATTGAGAGGAAATAATATTTCATCTTCATTTATCAATACATTATTGACTCAGAAAACACAAGTACTAACTCATTCATTCAGATTTGTGTCAGTGGCTGACTTTGCAAAAACTGCAATTATGTCCAACCTCTGTATCATACCAGCAATACATCCTAAAGTGGACAGGTCTATAAGTAGTCTTTTACTTGAAAAATCTATTTCACTTAGCTAATATGTCAGCTTATCAAATCACGAAGCCATGAGCTCGAGGTTACCTTGAAGCCGCCACAGAAGAGCTGGTTGTCGGCGTAGTTGACCGGGCTGGCGTACCCCTGACGCCACATACTGCTACGGGAAGGTGGCTCCATCAGGCGGCCGTGACTGGTAACTACGGGCAACAGTGGCGCCACCACCGTCAGGAGGGCGAACCAGCACCGTAAGGGGTCCATCATGGAAGTACCTGAAGTCCCACCTGAAATTTATAAGCAAGTTATGAAAATTACTGATTCTACAGATACTGATAGTGGCATAGGAACTTAAGTACGGATAGATATAGGTTAAAACAGGTTAATTCACTTCGGAATAAGAGATGGGTTAATATTCACTCTGAACCAATTACATTTGAAATCTCCAAGTTTCTCAGGCTTTATAGTATATAAACCATCTTTGCAGTAATATCAAATACATACTTGAATTTGTTTGAAATAGTTCTGATGAAAGTAATAATTGCATTTGAATTGGTCAGTAGAGTTTTGGTTCCTACACCAAAACTTTCAAACTTTCAAACTAAACCTCCAGGTGGCTCCAGTCCGGGCCATGCCTAGGGAATCCCAAAATAGTTTCATAAGTACTGGTCCTATTGACAGCTGTCAACAACTAGATTAGTGTAATAATATTACACTCATCTAGTTTAAGAACATATTAGGTAAGGAACTGTAAACTGTCATTCATCATATATGTCATAATGAATGACAGTTTGTAGTCCATTACCTAATATGTGCTTAATTATATAAGCTGCAGAATATGCAAACTTGGTTAGGATTGAATAGATTAAAAGTTTGAAGTCCTTTGCATGAGACTGACTGGGCCAACTGTTTTGTTTAGTTACCATGGCCCCTGAAAGTGAAACTGGGAACCCCCCAAACAGTATGATACAGTTATAATTTGTAATTTGTTATTCCATTTTTGTTTTTCCATTTGAATACAGTACACTGTGTACGCCCGACAGTGCTTCTACCATTTGATGTTCACTTTCATCACTATCCATTCCTGAATCCTTTGTCCACTTCCCTAACAGTCTATGTCTATTTGGATTAGCATTTGGTCAGTCCCCTTGGTGTAAACCGTGTTCCAAACCTTGGAACCAAATTTCATATCATACTTCAAATTATTGCATGGCAATCGTTTTAACAATGGTTGGTGACAACAGCCCATAGTAGCAATTCTCATTTCATAGTTGGGTTTCAAAAATGCTTTCCATTAGAGGAGTGTCCAGAGTAGCAGGTTTCCATATTTAGTCAGTTTTTTAGAACATTAAATTTAACATAAAGAAAGGAAAATTCCATTATTTGTCAAACTGTCCACAATCCGAAAATGTCAAAATTAGATGTCCACTAATTGGGATTACAGTGACTGAACCTCTGGCAAGGTTACCTTCAGGCCACGCTGTACAATAAAAACAGAGTCACCTTTTGAAAAAAGTGAACCACACTTTCATTCATTTTGATGAAACCCTCCAAATATTATAAGTTTAATCTTGCTATATTACATCCTATAATCGCTATACTGATTTGGACCTGATGGGGAGAGATGAAGGCTAAGAGCTAGATGACGAACATATGGAATACTTCAAACAATCTGCTTGAGAAATAAGCACAGATTTCTTATAACTGACAGGTGTTTTCAGACAAGTCCAAGCATATATAAGTAACTCCCAGAGGCGAAAACATGCGAAATGAGGTTAATTAGACCTTTGTCTTACACAACGAAAGGACCTATGGCCATGCATTATTAATGAAATAGAAGAATGACATGCTTACAGAATCTCCCACGCTCAGCACAGGCCTATGAATACTTATATCTTTGCCAGGAGCAAGTCTTCCACTTTCAAATAAAATGTCATCATGTGACCTACTTGCACGGAATGCAGTTTACTTGTAACATATTTAGAAACGGAATTCCTCTGTTTTTCCCATGGTGCACACATGGGCCTAGAATAAATCTCCATGGTAACAGATACACCGCAGGAAAAAGGGTGTACCACGTTGTGAGTGTTTGCAAAGATGTTGCAGCTGCAGATGTTCATAGCATTATATGTAGTCTCAAAAACACCGTCTATATGGATCAAAAAAATGAGACATTCCTACAGTAACAATGGGAAATATACCTTTCTGGTGTTGATGGTATATCGCGATCATAATGATGCTTCCATTTTACCCTTCTTATAATCAATACGTATTGCCAAGTATTTCAGATAGCAACATATGGATTTAGTCTAAAGGATGTGTGGCATAACAGCATTTGCATATAGGCCTAGGGTCTTCTATACATACCTATGATATAGGTGTTAATTTGTTTGATATGCAGTGGAGGGATCTGTTGCACATATACATTTGTACTGTTCCTAACTGTTCGCGCCTCTCGATAGAGACAGCGTGGTCCTCTTAACAACATTTTGATGTATTACGGGGAACATATTTAGACGTGCAAACATGGTGAGTGTGTGTTGTTACAAACCACTTATACTAGATGATTACTCAGACAGTAGATCAATTACTTACCTTGGTCTCCATATGGCCTTAATACTGGTGGGACTTCAGCATGTTGGCTGGAACGTTAACGAGGACCCGTCACTCAATGAGTTAATCCTAATGTATGGCACCTCTTATGGACGCACTTGTATACCAACACAGCAGGTATGACTCCTAGTGAAAACAGACCTTGTTTGTGTCCTCGTCCATTACTAAACAGTCCTCTTGTAAAACTCTCAAATCATAAGAATTAGTAACACAACTTCATGTCCGTAGTTATGTCCAGCATCTTCTACCTATCTGTCCTCTCCTGAGTTAAGCCGGCAGTGCCGACCAAGCCCCTCACTCTGCCTCTGGGTAGGTGGGACCTGTGAAGGCCCGAGGCCCTTAGGCCGAGTGTCGGACCTGTCCACAGCTTCCCTGCGGCCCTGGGGGTCGATTTACGACCACCGCCCAGCGCGGCCAGCCCGTCGGAGGAAGGGCCGACTTGTGACGGACAGGCCGAGGGGGGCTGGTGCTAAAAATTAGAATTTCTATTTTACTTTTTGATGTGGCGGGTCTCCCCCGGAGAGTGGAGTTGTAAAAATTGAGTTCCCACCGGGGCGGGCCGCGTGTCGGCGGGGGGAGGGGCGGGGGGACCTGATGGATGGCCTACGTGGAAACTCGTACTCACACTGCTGTTCACATTTTTTATTCCATGAGAGAGGAGTGGCAGCTGGTCTCCACGCACACATGAGGACTGTGGAGATTATAACGATCAGAGAAAAAATATTGATAATCCTAAAAAAAAACGTGCTTGGCCTACACATGGTGCCATGGTCATCTCATAACGCGTAGAGGACACCACTGGTTTTTTTTACGTTGAGGGAATGGTTGGTAGTACCGGTGATTTTGAATATGATTTTTAGATCTTGTGTATATATTGGTTATAATTGCAGTTTATCAGCCTGTTTATGTGAGCACGTTGTCGTTGCATGCAAACCATTTCCGGGAAATCCCGCTGTGCCCAGGCCTTTAGTGCATGAAAAACGATCCAAGTCTCACGATCCGAGTTATACACATTTAAAGTGATAAACCTAATAAAACCACATATCTTTCTTTTCACCTCTGTAGGAACATAACATAATAAAACACATTATGAACGTATAAAATTTTAGTTCTCACGGTAAATATATTAGACGGGTAAATTCCTAATGCGTAGCTTACAAACTAAAAGGTTTCTTTTCTACAAGGCATCAAATTAACTGGTCTTTCCATAACGGCATTAAACAACTTCTACAACTGTTATAGGTCTTTACAGCCAATCCCAAAGTGATTGAAGTCTCTATAAATGACAAAGACACGTTGAAGGCTCTTTTAGATATCCATAAATGTCGCTCGTGAAGTCCGTAACTGACCGACCAGTCCATTCATTAGGACCAACGAGAGTAGAGTCCTTTCTACTCTCGTTGTTAGGACGGAGGACAGAGACAAATGTAGGTTTATTGACAAACATTCAGTCGTTAATCGACACGTCAGGCGGAGCGGAGAGATCGTCATGGATAAATCCCAATTAAAGCTATATGGAGACTCATGACTGATCTTACTTGATATTTTCATGAACATGTCCGTTATATATATAGTCGTATTGTGACCATTAGATCGTAGCTGGAGTACACTGGGAAGAAAAAATAATCAGATTGATCAATATAATTATTTTGAATATAACGTCTTTCTAGTGACATTTTATCATGAAATGTAATACAGATAATGGCATTAAAAGCATGAAATAAGTGATAAGATGTATCTGGAATTTCTACATAATTATGCAGTTCCATAGCCGCTTGCCGGTTCATCTTAATCAACTTGACTGTTATTTGCATTCAACCTGGGTATTATTGAGAAAGCATTGTTTTCGAATTAGTTATGAACTTCCTAATATATATATTTGTAGGCCTATTTTTAGTGTATTAGTCTTCCTTTTGGTATTTATTTCAAGTTCATCTATGTATCTTATAATCACGTTATGATCATTGTTCAGTAGATTATCCATGACGTTTAGTAATATATATTGGTGGCACTCTTCGGGGCGGGGACCTTAGTGGACACAGAATTTCTGAAAAGGGGGAAGGGTAAGCATATTATAATTTGAATACTAAAACGGTACACATGCGTGCGGAATTTTCCCCCCCTTTTTAAAGTTTAGGGAGCAACCAAAAGAAGGATGTCCCCTTAACCCTTACCCCCCCCCCCCCCCGATCCGCACCTGAATATCAATTGTATCCGACAAACGTACAACAAACACACATATACACCTACTGGATGTGCACTCATGAAATTATACGGCCTATCCCATCACCCTGAGACGACCGGAAATCAGTCCATGTTATATTGTTTATGGCCATACGTCGACGTCCTGGCTAGAGCAGTTGGAAGTAAGATGGTGCGCTATATTCAATATTTAGAGTATTATGAGCTTCAACATATATGAGATACATCCTGATATACATTATTATTTTAACCAAGCATGGTTTTAGGATAACACAGTTATTGCTAGTTACAACGATATTAAATTGTGTAGCGATACCTAAGCAATTTATTTATTTCGGAGTGAGCGTGACGTCATCGCCCTCCGTTTCCATCGCTACGGAGATTGTTGTACCTCGACTATATAAATCGCCCGAGCTTGACCGTTGGTCATTCTCGTTCTAACCACCAGAGATTCACCATCGCTGCAGAATTTTAAACTGTTTTGTGGACGATTATTTGAATTATTTCATCGATCTTAAGGGGTTTAGGTCGATTAATCTTCGTAAATATTTAACGGAGACTTACCCAAGATGTCCAAGAAGAAGAATTTTTGCAGAAAGTGTCAGACTCGACACATCGCCCCGACGGGGAAGAAATGCAATCGCCTGAAGACGAGCGATGATTCTGCACCGGGCGGGTCGGATGACCTGTTCGGCGATGGTGGTGGTGGAATTGAGATGGGGAATAGCCTTTTGGGCAATTTCCCGGCGGCGATCCAATCGCCTCCGAAGGCTGCGGAGACTGGAGTCCTCAACAGTAGGATGGGAGTGATGGAGAAAAACATCTCTAAACTCGTAGGCGCTGTCAACCGGTTGGCGGAGAAGCAAGAGGCGGCGATGGCTCCTCCCAGAGACGATTCTGATGATGACAGCGATGGATGGGTAGAAGTATCTCCAAGAAAGTCCAGGCCAAAGGCGAAGAAGAGGGGGAAGATGCAATCATCGCCCAAACCCGTCAGCCCCGCCGCCGAGTCGTCGAGCGATGAGTCGAGCCGCTCCAGCGATAGGTCCACTTCACCTACAAAAGACAAAGGTAAAACAAAGAAATACGCCCAGAAATTGTATTGCAAAAGCGGCGATAAGCCTAAGAATGTAGAGGAAGTGTTGCTTGTTGGTTTAAAGACAATCGAGAGATTAATTATGGAAAAAAAGGATCCACTCCCCGCTGTCAAGCATGTAAAACTATTGACAGAGAAAGCCTCTAAGCGATTGTACACGTTTGACACGTTTAATCAATATGATATCTCAGTAAGGGAACGAGCTGGGAGGCTGGGACACGATGAATTTGGCAATTTCGATCAGGAGGAGATAATGTCATCTTTTTCATTCGACAACACGTTCAAGGCAGGTGTCAGTACCAAATCTGGAGGGGGTTACAAAGGTAAACAAAGCCAGGGGAGTGGGAGGTCTTACTCCGATAAGATTTGTTTCCGCTTCAACTCTGACGGCGGATGCTTTGGCAAATGTAACCTGAATCATGCTTGTATAATCTGCGATAAGAAAGGACATTGCAAGAAGGACTGTGGCCGGGCGGGTAGCGATAAAAAATAGGATATCGTTCAAAAATCTGAGAAGATTCCAGGCGTTAAACACTTATCTGACAGTGACGTCACGGATGAAGGGGTTTCTTCTCAGTCGTGTCCGAGCTCGCCAGCTCAAAATGTTAAATTATACAGTAAATCCAGAAGTGCTGGTCATAAGGGTGGTTTCCTCCGTGTCTTAGAGGTTGAAGGTATTAATCCAGTCGAATTAGACGACGATTCGTGTTGTATTTCAAATATAATCTCCAGTATTGGTACGATCGGTACACGCCGGTGCTTTGCATCGCCGGGGTCAAGCCCGGGTCAAAGCACCGATACCGCTGACGTCACGGGTTTCCGTGTCGAAAGTACACAAGCGGTGTCGGAGCAGGAGGACAAAAATGTCAATCGACAAGGTAACTTTGTTCAAAATATAGAATTTCTAGCCGATACTTCTTATCTAACGGTCGATAGGGAGGGAGATAAGGTCCTTGCCGATGGCTGTTCCAAATTTGAGGAAAATCTATCGGGTAGATCCAGAGATATTAAATATTTTGAAAATAATCTTCTGGTCTCGGCGCGCTCGCCGGGTGGTCAAACTGTCAATGTATTCGAGAAATGCGCTCGTGGGGAATGCACCTGCGAATATTATATTGATGGCGCATTATGCCAATTAAGGCCCTGTAGATTTGAATATCTTCTTTCCCTTGGGTCGGATGAATGTAAAAATAGGTTTAGACCCATGGTTGATGGAATTACAGATGGTTTCAAAATTGTTGATGACACGGTCCCAAGCGGGGGTCTGAGTTATGATTGCAGAAATTATAATTCTCTTTTTGAAGGTGATAATCGAAAAAAGATGGATAAAATTATTGGCAAAGAGCTGGCTGAGGGTTACCTTAAAATAGTAAAAGAAAAGCCAGCATGTATTCACTCTATGGGTGCAGTCCCTAAACCTGATGGTAATATTAGGCCAATAACAGATTGCAGTATGCCAGAAAAAGTATCAGTAAATAATTTTTGTGAAAATATTATTGAGGAGTTCAAATATAAAAGTGTAGACAATGTGGTGTCCTTGTTAAATCGAGGGGATTATATGGCTGTAGTTGATATAAAATCAGCTTACAGAGCAGTACCTATTTACCCAGACCATCAGAAATATTTGGGAATTAGATGGGAAGTTAATGGTAAAACTGAATACTTACAGGACTCCCGCTTGGCATTTGGTCTTAGACTAGGACCAATGTATTTTAATGAGATATCTGAATTTATTTTTCATATTTTGTCAGATATTTATGGAATTGAAACAGTAAATTACTTAGATGACTTTATAGTCATTGGCTCAAGCCTGGAGGAAGCCACTTGGGCCCAACAGGTAGTAATAAGAATATTGAGATACTTAGGCTTTCATATAAGCTGGGGAAAGGTGACCCCTCCTTCTCAGGTATGTACCTATCTGGGACTTGAAATCGACTCGAACAAAATGGAAATTCGGTTGCCAAAGGAAAAGTTGGTTAAATTAAAAAATTTGGTAGTAAAATACGGTCAAAAAGCAACCATAGGCAGAAAGGAACTAGAAAGTCTAGGGGGTCTATTGTCCCATTGCGCTCATGTTGTGGAGGGAGGCAGGGTATACTGTCGAAGGGTTTATAACCTATATAAAGTCCTCTTAAATAATAATTTAAAAGCAATAAAAATAGGACAGGCATGTAGGGACGACCTGTTATGGTGGGAAAAATTTCTGGAAAATTTTAATGGTAAAAGGAAAATCGAATACAAGGAATTTCCCCTCCCTATGGTATCAGACTCATCTATGAAAGGCTTTGCAGTGTATATGGGTAGTGACTGGAGGGCAGGTAGCTGGGACAATAGCATTATTTTTCCAGAGTCTGATTGCAAACATATTATACCGGCCCCTTCTGATATTGTATATAATAAGGAAAATATAAATGAATTGGAATTATTTCCAATAATGCGTGGCCTACAGGAATGGCTGAGCCAACTTGTGGGTCATAGCATTAATATCTATACTGATAATACACAGGTTTTCCATATGATCAGAAAGGGCATAAGTTGTAATCCAACATGTATGAGTTGGCTCAGGGAAATATTTTGGATCTGCAAAATATATAAAATAAGACTGGTCCCTCACTACATTAACACAAAAAATAATTTAGTGGCTGACACTTTGTCACGCCTCTTATATTTTAAAAGTGAGGACGCAGTTAAAAAGTGTATCCTAGGGGCGAATTTGTGTTGTACTAACGCCATTTTTAAATTTTGCAGAGAAAATCAACCTGAAAAAGCGGGTTGTGACGTTGAAAAAAGCCGCTGTAGGGGAAAATACCCAAAAATTGCGGAGGATGCAATGGAAATGTTACCTAAAGGTATGTAAAAAATTTCATTGGGCGCCCTATAAATGTGACTCTAGTCAGGGTTGTCTGTATATTTCTTATATTTCAAAATTTATGAAAGCATCCTCTGTGATAAACTATTATCAAGCGGTTATCTATTATCATAATGTCAAGGCCAAGCCAGTCGCAGGATGGTCAGATGTAAACATAAAAATGGTTGTAAAAGGAATTAAAAATTCCAATTTTTGTGAGGTGGATAGTAAAGAACCACTGAAAGAGAAGCATTTAGAAATGTTGTATAGGAAGGTAGATTGGTCCGACCAGTTAGGGATTTTAATATACATTGTAATTGTATTTTTGTTTAGGACACTACTTAGAGTAGGACACACTGTGAGGTCGGAACACATGCTTCTGAGAAAAAATGTTATTTTTCATAAATGGGGTTGTATTGTAAAGGTTACATCCTCAAAAACAAAAAAGCCAGGCCAGGTACATGAGATACCTATTAATAGATTAGAAAATAAAAGAGTCTGCGCTGTATATTTATTGGAGAAATTATTTAAAATTCATCCAAAGTCCAGGGATGATCCATTGTTCTCCACTGAAAAAATTGGTTATTTATCCTACACAATGGTTAATAAACAATTTAAACAAATGTTATCAAATTCAAAAATTAAGGGTAATTTTTCAACCCATTCTCTAAGGAGGGGGGGCACCACAGACTTGTATAATAAAGGTGCTTCCTTAACCTATATTAAGGAGAGAGGCCAATGGTCATCTGATTGTATTTACAAATATATTAGGCCTTCAATCTCCGATAAAATTAATTATGATAAATTTTTATCACTACGTTAGGTAATTGATTTGGAGGAATTGGATTAAAATAAATGTTATTTATTATATGTCCAAATCAATTTACCTTGTTTGTTGTTCTGTATTTATTCTAAGTTGTTCTAGCTGCGACGTAAATGATATTAAATTGTGTAGCGATACCTAAGCAATTTATTTATTTCGGAGTGAGCGTGACGTCATCGCCCTCCGTTTCCATCGCTACGGAGATTGTTGTACCTCGACTATATAAATCGCCCGAGCTTGACCGTTGGTCATTCTCGTTCTAACCACCAGAGATTCACCATCGCTGCAGAATTTTAAACTTTAGAATTATTGTTACAGGAAGGATTAAAATAAATGTTATTTATTATATGTCCAAATCAATTTACCTTGTTTGTTGTTCTGTATTTATTCTAAGTTGTTCTAGCTGCGACGTAAATATCGGTAAAAGTAACGCACACCATCGGATACAAAGGTCCCGTCCACCTGGCAGGTCCAAAGCGAACTACCGGCGCCGCCTTGGATGTTAGATGTACTATACGAGAGGGCACCACTGAAATCTGTGCCCTCTTCTTGCACTGCTCGGATTGTGTCATTATAAGTATTTTTATTTTTACAAAGGATTTGCCTACAGCGGACTTAATATCCTTAATTCGAACCTCAACTTGACTTTTGATATATTTTCATGGTGAAAAGAATGGTAGTATTCAGAATTCGTTGTGGACAGACTTGAATAAAAAGAGGCTGGTGCAGTTTCGAAATTCAATAGCCACCAATATTCACCCTTTTTTTTTTTTAATTTCAAGTTGGGATTTACAGTGAGGAGAGTAAATTCATGGAGCAGGGACGGAGCCAGGAATTCCAGAAAGGGGCGGGGGAGGGGGGGGGGGGGTCGCCTATATTAAAAAGAAGGAGGGCGCATGCCCCATGCGGCCCCTCCCCATCTAAATCCGTCCCCGATGAAGTGTGCCTGTTTGTTGTCAAATTACGAGTGAATGCATAGATTGTTGATGGACTAGGGTGAGTGTTCTACTGTACTGACGCAGGTGGCCAGTCCATATTTGTTTGGGCACAACAGCGTGAGCCTTGGACTAGCGCACATGCTAGCTATAAATCTCTGTCAACGTAGGGAATTAAAGGATGAGTCAATGTGTCGTGTATCATACTAAAAGTGTGTATGCCGCTCTAGCCGGTCAGAGTTAGCTGAACTTTGCGTGAGTAACCATCCTGGAAAGGTTTGGTCTTAGAAGCTGAGTCCTGTTGTTTGGAATAGAGTCAGTCAGACTGTGCTAGAAGGCGGGAGTGGTGACTGAATGTGTTTGAGGGGATTCCTTCCTTGGAGCTGATCATTGTCAATTGAGATCTTGTCACGGAACGGCAATACATAGGAGAATATTAATAAAGAACAACGTTACCTTTCAAGCGAGTGTTACGTCTTACATGATGTGGGAACTATAATTATGTATTGGACGACAGCAGTCGAATGAGGAGGAGACTGCGTTTGGAGCTATCTACAATTAATTACGACTAATTACGTACACCATATACAACAGATAATTAACTCTCTATAGTTCACAACTGCCCCTATGTCAGGGGTTTGCTTTTCTTGAAATACTTCTGGGATTACCAGAATAGGCATGCCTATCCAGTTCTGGTCTTCTTCAGCAGCATTCCATAGAAGTTACAATGTAATTAACAATACACATTCAGATGGCCACACAACACCCATACCAAATTACCGTGAGCTGGTCCTGATATAGCTGAAATACTGCTGAATAGACCTTAAACTCCAACAATCATCAAAATCATCATCATCCATAACAAATTTCCAAAGAACCAACCTCAAGATCTTCCTGTATCTTTAAGGATCTAGGAATCGTTCATCTGAGTATGAACTTGGTGTTCTGCATTAGAGCAGTAGCCGTTAAGCTGGGTTAGGATACTGCTCATGAGTCAAAGAGCTAATCTGCTCGGCACCGGCAGGTCCGGTCCACCCTTATATGTATTGCCCCCCATTACCCTGCAGTTTGGGTGGGTTTATAGCTGACCTTCTAGAACATTTGAGAAGGTGTGCCCTTGCATGGACGAATGCAAGTTTAGTACAATTATTTACATTCTTCTATCTGTTCTTCCATATACCACAATAGCTACAGTGTATCAATCAGCAAGAATGTAACAAAAGTGACAGGACAAAAGAGACGAATGTGTATGTAAGGGTATGGGTGTTACACCATTTTGAATAGACAGTTATAAGAAATCATGTTGGTTGTCATGTGTAACACATTCTGTAGGCCTACAGACGTGTGCATGCATGTATGTCTCATATCGATCACAACACTTGAAGTTTGTCATAATCGAGATACAGATTATGTCAGCACACAGAAATCTCCAGGAATCCTTCCAATAAGATATGAGTTGGCATGAAAGTGATATTTGGCTTTACTGTTTCGATTCTGATGACGTCACAGACGATACCAGAGTTTCCTGGCGACAACGGATGCCACCCCCCTCCTCAACCGCACAGTTCCGACAACTTCCATCTCTATCTCCCCTAGGCACCGTGGGATTAATGGCTGCGATAGGGTAACAGGGGGAGTACATCGAGATGCATGCAGGCACAATCAGATTGATGTAAATATGGCATTAATTTCTCGATAGTCCTGAGACCGGTTTGGGCCTTATCTGGTGGGGTCCATCCGGCGTGGTGGGCCCGGCATCGCCCCGGCCGTCCACCGCCATCTGTACACCACCCACCACCCACCACCACCACAGGGGGAGGGGGCACCCACTTTGTAGTTAACAATGTTCACTGGTTGGGCCAACCAAGTAAAATGTGGGTGGGCCATAATTCATAAGCACCTACACTCAAGTCTACCACTGATCAGATGACTGTGTCAAGGTAATGGATGCCATATGCACACACACACACACACACACACACACACACACACACACACACACACACACACACACACACGAAAGGGATAGAAAAAATAGCATGATTTTGAGATGTGATGTAGCCATAATTGAGTTCCCCAATAGAATATAGAATTGAGATTTCTTTGCTCGGTTTTCAGTTTCTTTCTATAAAACTGCTGCAACCCTGATTCCTTGCCACTCTCACACGTTCTTCAGACAATAGGACACAGTCAATAGATGGCACCTTCTCCTATTTTTTAGTTCATTCGATTTTGCGATCATTAGAAGGTCAACTCTACTAATGACTCCGGGAGTCGGAGTACTATGTACTTGTCTTACTTCTCTGTACTGTAACATTTCTAGTTTCTCTAGTTCGTTTTTCCGGGAGGTGTTGCACGTCTTGAATGTATTGAACCCGAACCCGAATTAGTACCACACGTAATATTAAGATACAGAAACTTACAAATCTATAATTTCAGTAAATTGTATGGAATTCTTTGATCTGCTATACAGATCGCCTTGTACGTGATGCAATAACTACCAAATAGTATGGCAGGAACTGGAAGCCAATGACACAGTTTAATTAGTATCAATTTTCTGTAGATTTTTGTGAATATTTGGATACGGATTAATATGGAACCTGTTGGCCAAATACTGGCCAAAAAGAAACATCTGCGAAGTAGAGGGAACGTTAGAGTGAAATATCCCATACAAATTATGAGTCCCCAAATACATGGTATGTCTTTAAGGGTGCAATCGTTAAAGAGTGAGCAGAAAGCTTTGACCAAGATGAAGTTCAAGACTTGTCCGAAACAAATTATTCTTTTCGATAGATTTCTTGTATTTGCTTTCGAATTATCCATCAAGGGGCTTCTTTTTAAAAACAAATGCATGAATAATGTTCTGCAGGGCAGGGCAATGTAATACTGTCATAACAAATGGCGTGTTTATCCCGTAAACTTGAGGTTTTTAAGGATGTGATTCGCGTTGTGTAGTTTGTCCCAGGGTGTAATTTCATTTTCTCACTTTTTTCTTCAGGTCATCAGGAAGTGTTCTTTGTCCTAAAAATGAATGGATAAGAAACACCGATTTAATAATCCCCTGTCAGCTGTTTCAACGTAATCAGCAACAATTTCATTTTATTTAATCCGGAAGGAAATGATTTTGTTCAGGTTCATAATGATGTTTATGTCATAATATTCATGCCAGCAACATCAAACATTTGATGGCCCAGTTTAAGTTTGATTCCTTGAAACAATAAAAGATTCTTGGAACTAAAGATCTTGCTTGTTTTTCTCTCGTAACATTGTAAGGTCAGTTTCGTATGTAGACCTGTTTTTATGGATATGATCACGGTAACTAAAACACCTAAGTTGAAGTAAACGGTGAATGTGGAGGACGACCGACCACTTCCGGTTCCGCCAGTCGTCGACCGGAAGTGGGGTCTGATCGGGCGGAGGGCGCGGTGACAATGGGCGCGTGTCGGCGGTAATGACGTCACAGGGGCATTGATTAGCGGGCGGGAATCTGCCCAATTAGCTTCCCGCATCGACCACCAGGTGGCGGCCGGTGGCGGGCCGGGCATTGATTACAGGGCCTCCTTTATCCCTCACCTATAACTGTCACCAGCTATCAGGGTCCCCACTCAACGGGCCAATATGGGGGAGGGCTTTACAGGGGGTGAGGTGAGACTGTTTACAGGGTGTAAGATAAGACTGTTTACAGGGGGTGAACTGAGACTGTTTACAGGGGTAAAATAAGAATGTTTGCAGGGGTATGCTGAGGCTATTTACAGGGGGGATGAGCCAAGATTGTTTACAATTTGATGAGCAAAGGTTGTTTCTAAGGTGTTGAGCTGGGACTGTTTAGAGCAGGGTGCGCTTTACAGGGGGTTAAGCTAAAACACTTTACATGAAAAGTCTTGTCAAAGACTGTGTCCAAGGGGTGAACTGAGACTGGTTACAAGGGGGTAAGCTGTCGTTGTCTATTTTGGAAGGATAATGAGATGAGACTATTGATAGTGGAAAGGGAAATTAGCTCAGACTGCTTGCAGGAGTAGTCCGGTATACTGAAACTTTCACATAACAGTGGAAGACGCACTTTATGTTATTGTCAGGGAGTGATGGTAACCTGTGGACTCCTCTCCATGACCACTTTCTCCCCTGATCGCCTAATCCCGTGACTACCTTTCTCCTTGTCCATCTTTTCTCCCTGATCACCTTTTCCCCCCTGACCACCTCCATGACCACCTTCCCCACCAGATTGCTTTCTTTCTCTGACCACCTTTTCTCCCTGATCACCTCCTCCCCTGACCCCCTTTTTTCCCTGGTCACCTTCTCCCCTTGACCAATTTTTCGCCCTGACTACCTTTTCTCAATGATCACCTCCCCCCTACTACCTTTTCTCCCTAACCAACTTTTCTCACCTATATCACCTTAACTTCTGCCCCTAACCTGGGGTCGCGCTAGGATTCAAAATGTCCTAGCCACTGTGGCGAATTTGCTGCTGGATGGATTAGCCACATTTACATTTCATTAGCCACTATTATCTACCACAACTTTTGGGGCATTTTATTTTTTTTTTAACTAAAATTGTAAGACTAACAATAGCATATTACCGTAAAACCCCTAATTTAAGCCGCGGCTTAAATAAGGATAACTTTCTGAAATAATTATTTCAGAAAGTTATCTTAAGAGCCTGTTGGGCCTCCACTTTAAGGGTGCGGCTTAAATTAGGGGTTTGTATAACCTTGAACCAATGGCATTCATGATAAATATTATGAATATGTTACCCAAACAAAAATCCAAAAATTGGGGTGCGGCTTAACGACTGACAAATCAAACGAAGTTAAAATACCCCTTTTACAGGTATACATTTCTACAGAATACAGTTCTCACGGATCACTTATATTAAGGTATCCCCTCACCCTGATGTTCTTCTGTCCTGTTAGGGTTAGTTCAGGAGACGGTCACTAGATGTCTGGTCTGGCCCAGGTAGTCTATTGCTATTCCGACCACGGACTGTCGACCAATCAGCATGCCGCATGAGGTGGTTCTAATCAGGCTCGAGTAAAACAGCCAATAATCACCAAAAGTGAGGCAACAAACGCCATTCTCCGTTCGGTATGATACCACCGTCCCCCTCTGCTTTTTCCTTACCCATTTACCCAGGCCACAATGTGTGGGCGACAACAAATGGAGCAGATTCACAAAACTCACTTGTTGGTCTAATCTAATTGTTGGTATATCCCACCTCACAAGTCCAAAACATAGGACGGTGTAAAGATTATATGGAAATCGTCACCAACCTTAAACGTCAGGCAGACCGTAGGAGTGTGTGTGTGGGGGGGGGGGGGGGGGGCACCAGGTTAGGCAGGGGAAAATTTTTAAAAAGGATATAGAGGTTGAGCAATGTTAGTAATACATTTCAGTGTACTTGTTCTTTGAGGTTTACAGTAAGGGCAGGGGAAATCCTGGAAGAAACTAAGACACCTTGAAGCTAGTATCTACGAATTGATTTATAAGGGTTAGGTGGTCGTTGGTGGTGGTGTCACTTTCCATTCTGGTTCCTGTTCCCGTCTTCTGTTTATAAAAGCAAACATTGTTAAAATGTGGCTTTTCATAGGACTAAAAGTTCTTACAAGTGTCATTTTTATGATGTCCACATTATGGACGGTGATGATTTTCATATAATCTTTACACCGTCCTATGTTTTGGACTTGTGAGGTGGGATATAGCTGCATTGACCCTTCTGTCCTGAGAATCCCCACCCACCCCCTCCCCCATCCCTCCCCCACCCCCCAACCGCCTTCATTGAACTATTGGACGTCAATGTGAAGTTCGGCCGCAGAAGACTGACAGAAAACCGGTATATGCGGAAAGCAGTGGGCGCAGGAGGCCGTGGACGTGTGACCAGACGAGAGTTACCTAAGCCGCCTGTATTGACCTGATCATGAGACACGGTCAGACTCCAACCATAGGACGGACCACATGTTATAAAGGACCTTTGCCGTATACAATGTGAACATTCTAAAACATTTTTTTTTTTTTTATATATAATAATTTTATTTGGCGTCATCAGACATTGTCTGCTCTTCCAGACGTTACAAATTTGTGTTCCACCTATTAATAATCATGGTACAATATTATCATTTTTTATATATATATATAATGATATTTACAATGAATATGGACATTGCTATTCAATATAAATGTAGTGGGAAATATAATCAATAAGTCTGAGATCATGAATGCATTTTAGTAATATAAATTATAAATAGATGGACAAAGTTATTTAGCACTGACGTAACCATATAAACCAATATATGTCTGTATAACTTTATATTCTGGAAAAACACATGAACTCATCAACACAATGCCAGTAGTATGCTTATTTACAAAATAGGGCTTTAACCTTTAACTTAAATTCATATTTGTTTTCAAGACTTCTTATGTCCCTCGGAATTGACAACCAAAGCTTGGCCCCCCTATAATAAGGTGACCTTTTAGCTTCTTCAGTTCTTGGCTTTGTCAACCGGAATTGGCTAGTCATTTGATTTCTGGTAATTCTGTTCTGTTTTTTTAGCCATATTCCCTTTTCTTTCCAAGAGAACATTAAATTCAATAAATGTGCTTTCCTTCTACTTTTTAAAGTTGTCAATTTCGAATGGACAAGGAGTTCAGCCCTTGATAAGTCAATTGGGTTATTGATTTGGTGGACAATTCGCAAGGCCCTATACTGTAATTTATCAAGTTTAGCTATTTCCCTCTTCTTACAGCAGTCAATAAAAAAATCACATTATTCAAAATATGGTAGAATTGTCTGTTTGTATACAAGCAGAGCCGTTTGGATAGTTAAGCATATCCTCAGCTTTTTCAATTTATAAATCTTCTGATAAGCCATCTTATAACCTTGATCAAGATGTTTTTGAAAATCTAGCTTACTTTGAAAACCAAACTCCCAAGTATTTATAGCTTGATACTTCAGTTAGTGTTTCAGATAATGTTGTAATTAATATCTGTTGTTCTGAGAAGTTGTTGATTAACATCAATTTTGTTTTAGAAACATTCATTTCCATCCTATTATCATCGCACCAGCAATTCACACAGCTAAAGGCATATTGTAATTTACTCTCTAGCAACTTAATATCAGTGTCAGAATCAAAAAGTACCGCATCATCAGCAAAAAGTAGAATATTGGTTTTGCCCACATAATCAATAAGATCATTTATGTAATAAATAAATAATAATGGCCCCATTACTGAGCCCTGTGGAACGCCGTTAATTACTTCTAACTTGGATGATACAAGGGAGTTTACTTTAGTTAACTGTTGTTGACAATCTAAGTAATCGCAAAACCAGTTAAGAGCTGTCCCTACAACACCTCCTAACTTTAATTTTTGCAATAATATATTATGAGATACCATATTAAAGGCCTTGCACATGTCCACGAAAATGCATCCTATTATCTTTTTTTATCCTTTTGTTCAAAGGCATATTTTGATAGCTTCATCACTGAATGCATAGTCGATTTACCTGATTGGAAACCATACTGGTCAGAAGCAATTGGATTTTGCATTCTAGGTATGATAAAAATTGAGCATGAATCATTTTTTCAACTATTTTCCCTAAAATTGGTAATATTACTATTGGTCTCCAATTAGTTATTTTCACAGGATTACCTTGCTTCGGTATTGGTGACACAATACCAATTTTCCAGTCATCCAAGTATACTCCTCGCCTTATAGTTTCATTAATCAACTGTAAAATGGCAGGTGCGTTTAGAATTAGAAATTCCTTTAATATTTTGGATGATATTGATAAGTATCATGATGGTTTGTAGACATTAATTTCCCTCAACAATTTCATGAGATCGTCAAGATCAATTGGTTGAAATATACTACACTCATGGGATGGTATTGGCCCATTCAAGAGACCAATGTCATCTGATAATGTGTTGGAAGGGACAACATTCCCCAATGCTGCATAATATTCATTCCTAAAGTCAGGTAATTTTTTACTATCTATCAACTGATTAGTTGCATCTTCAATACGTATTGTATATCTAATATTGTCAGTCGGGTCAAGCACATTTTTTAATTCTCTCCAAAACTTTTTATGATCGTCCTTGGAATCACCTAAGATCATTTTAGTATAATCATCCTTTGCATTCCGTATCATCCTGTTGACTTTATTTCTAGACTGTCTAAAAAGTGTTAGGTTATTCAAGTATGATGTTTCATACATCTCAATTTCTATAGAACAAATCGAATTTTTTTTAAATTTCTTTAAATTTCTTGCAAAATAATTCCGATCAGAGATTTCCTCTAAAATTTCTAAGGTCAACCAGGGAGTCTTATCATTACGGACCTTAATGTCTACAACTGGGCAACACTCGTCCAAATAATTCATCAAAATTCCTTTCAATTTGCCCACTCATCTTCAAGTGAAGATTTCTCATCCAATTTGTGGTTAGGAACCATATGTTTATTAACATATTCAACCATATTCTCTTGACTATGATTTTTATAAGTTCTCCCTCTTGATAAGTATATTTACCGGTTCTATGCGTGATTATTAAATTTGCTAGAATAGGAATAACAAGTAACAAGTGATTAAGTTTGGACATAGATAAATATGGGAAATATTTATTTAATCCTCCTATTACAACAAGCTAAAATTTAAAATTAGACGATGTGAGCAGGTCGGTGGTGTGGGAGCAACTGAAAACCAACGGTTACGCTCCGAGTTTATATAGTGACATGTCAACGGATCCGCGTAACCACGGAGATGGAAGAGGTTACGTCACCGCCTGCTCCCGGAAATAACAATTTTGAGGTCTCGGAACCCAAAATATTACATTTACCGGTTCTATGCGTGATTATTAAATTTGCTAGAATAGGAATAACAAGTAACAAGTGATTAAGTTTGGACATAGATAAATATGGGAAATATTTATTTAATCCCAAAACCTCCAAACTAATCACCTAACGTAGTGAATAAATTTTTTGTTGTTTTGCCTTCTCACTTACTGAAGGTTTAATATACTTATAAATACAATCAGAGGTCCAATTGCCTCGCTCCTTAATGAAAGTTATAGGAGCACCTGAGTTATATAAAAATGTAGTACCACCCCTTCTTAGAGAATGGGTAGAAAAATTACCCTTAATTTTTGACTTAATTATAAGTCTTTTAAATAACATATTAAACTCTGAATAATTCAGGTAACAAACATTTTTTGTTGAGAAAAGAGGTGAACTCCCCTTCTCTGGGTGGGTCTTATACAAGAACTCCAACCAAAACACTGGACACAATGCCTTATTACTACTCCTGTTTACTGGAATAGTGTGAACTACATCTTTAGTAGTTTTTGAGGATATCACCTTGACGACCATACCCCATTTATTAAATTTTACATGTTCTCGCAACAACATGTGAGTAGATTTTACAGCATGGCCCACTCTCAAAAGTGTGTTAAACAAGAAGATAATTACTATCCAGACTAACAGCCATTTCTCTGAATTAAATTTTACCTTCCTATACATTGACTCTAAATGTAAGGTTGTAATTGGATCCTTGATGTCCAATTTTACATTTTCAGTATTTTTTACACCCTTTATTGTCATTTTAAGGTGCTTATTAGACCAATCCGGAACAGGAAGGCCTTTGACATTATGAAAGAAGATAACCGCCTGATAATAGTTAATAATTGAAGAGGATTTCATTTTTGATGAAAGAAAAGTTACATACCTGCAGGCTTGCTTAGATTTAATATTATAGATAGGCCAATTAAATTTTTTACAGACCTTTTTGTAGCAAGCCCACTGTTTCCTCCTCAATTTTAAAGTGTTAGTCGACACGGCGGCTCTCCTCAGCACCTTCGCCCTCATTTTTAAGGCCTTTCTCTCTGCAAAATTTAAAAATTTTGTTAATGCAGCACAAATTTGAACCTGCAAGACATTTTTTGGCTTCCCCCTCTGATTTTACATATAATAACCTAGATAGGGTGTCTGCAACTAGATTATTTTTAGTGTTGATGTAATGTGGGACAAGACGGATTTTATATATTTTGCAGATCCAGAAAATCTCTCTAAGCCATGCCATACACGTCGAGTTTGTGCTCACTCCCTTTTTGATCATATAAAATACCTGTGTGTTGTCTGTAAAAATATTTACACTGTGATCTCTCAGATCACCTAACCAAGATCTTAAACCCACTAGAATTGGCCACAATTCCAATTCATTTATATTAGTATTATCATATATATCACAGGTAGGGGGTCCCATAATATGGGAACATTCTTTACTATCCAGATCTATTGGCTCTTTCCAGTACCCCGCAATCCAGTCCTGGCCCTTGTATATGGCATAGCCTTTGAGAGAAGAATCCGACACTAGTGGTAATGGATATTCTTTATAAGTTATTTTTCTCCGACCATTGAAATTTTCACAGAAATTTCTCCACCATTTCAGGTCGTCCCTAGCGGCCTGTCCTATTTTAACTGCCTTCAAATTATTATTTAATAACACTTTGTACAGGTTAAATATTCTTCTACAATATACGTTTCCCCCTGAAACTACATGAGCGCAGTGTGACAACAAACCACCTAGGCTTTCTAGTTCCTTTTTTGCAATGGTAGCTTTTCCTGAATATTTGTCTAATAGATATTTAAGCTTCTCAAGCTTATCAGATGGTAATCTAAGCTCCATTTCTAAGGAATCGATATCTAAGCCCAGGTACCTACACACTTGAGAGGGGGGGGTAACCTTTCCCCACGAGATATAAAACCCTAAATATCTTAAAGTCTGTATCACTAATCTTTGGGCTATTTCCGCCTCCTCATAAGATGAACCCACCACAATAAAGTCATCTAAATAATTTACTACTTGTAAATTATAAATATCTGATAATATACTATAAACAAACTCAGAAATCTGATTAAAGTACATTGGGCCTAAACGTAGGCCAAAGGCCAGCCTATTATCCTGGATATAGACCTCTTCACCATCTATCTCCCACCTAAGACCCATATATTTCTTATGGTCGGGATAAATGGGTACCGCCCGGTAAGCTGACTTGATATCTACCACACCCATATAGTCTCCCTCTTGTAAAATAGCTAGAACATTTTCTACACTTTTATACTGGAATTCTTCAATGATATTTTCACAAAAATTATTTATGGAGATATTTCTTGGCATACTACAGTCTGTTATTGGCCTGACACCACCATCTGGTTTTGGGACAGCTCCCATGCTATGTATACAGTCCGGTTTTTCATCTACTATTTCCAAATAGCTTTCAGATAATTCTCTATGAATTATTTTATCCATTTTTTCAAAGTTAGAACCTTCGTACACTGATTTGTAGTTTTTGCAGTCGTAAATTAACTTTGTTTTCAGTGCATTTTCGTCTACAATTTTAAAACCATCGGTTACAGCGTTAACCATTGATTTAAATTTTTGTTTACATTCCTTACTCCCCAAAGATAATATATATTGAAAACGACATGGCTTAAGTTGGGCTAAAGCATTACCGTTGAAGAATTCGCACTGGCAGATGCCTTGCGCGCATTCTTCACGAACTTGTACTAATCTTCCGGCGGAGGAAGTGACATTGAACAAGATTTTTTCTGAATAATCTTCATAAACATATTTCTTGAGCGAATTTCCAAATAAATCGCATACCGGCTTGTCCGGGGGGACCCCGTCTACACGATTATCACTATCAAATTGATGGATTTTAGCGAAATCCCTACCTTTTTCGCGAAAAAGACTGTTGCAGAACGCATTTTCACTCGCCCCATCCGCATCCGCCTGTGTACTTTCCGCCCCACTAACCGTGACGTCATCAATTTTTGTACCGGCATTCCCCGCTTGAACGGGGTCAGGAGGAGTACAGCAGGCGTTTTCGGATGCGCATTCTGATGCGTTATCACAAGCATTTTCATCAAACTCCCGATTCACATTTTTTATTTCACTACCAAGTTCACATAGGATTACCGTATCGGGATTACGGTGATGTACTTTCACCGTAGGAGAAGGAAAACTACGGTCATGAAAGCCTGGACACGACTGGCTTGTTAACCCCCGGGGCGTGACGTCATCGCTTTTAGATAAGTTTCCTGCGTTACGCAGTTCACTTTCAACGACAACTTGCAAGTCAGATTTAAATTCCCCCTCCTATTTTTGGTCTTTCTTCGGGCCCATACGGTAGCAATCTTTCTTTGCGTGACCCTTAACTTCACAGATAATGCAAATGTGGGACATATTACATTTCCCTTGACAACCCTGGTCCGAATTAAACCTGAAGCAAATCTTTTCGCCTCCGCCTGTGCTGGCGTTACGACGATTTTTATTGTCCCTATAGGGTGTTTTTCCTGAGCTAGCCTTGAAGGTATTTTCGAAGCTGAAATGAGAAAATATTTCCTCCTGGTCTACAGCCGCAAACTGCGTGACACCTAAGCGGTTTGCCCGTTCCCTTACGGCTCTGTCATACTTGTTAAACGTGTCAAAAGTGTACATTTTCTTCGTAGCCTTTTCGGTTAATACTTTTAGATGTTTTACTACTGGCGATGGATCTGTCTTCTCGACAATTAATTTCTCTACAGTTTTAACCCCGAGTAGTAGTATATCCTCAATACACTTTGGTTCATCGCCCTTAGCAAAAAACTTCTTTTGGCCAAATTTCTTTGTGTGCTTTTTACCTTCCTCAGGGGGAGCGTTGTCCGAGGAGTCGGAGGATGACAAGTCGCTCGTTGAAGAGGAGGAGCTTGAACTGCGTAACGGGGCCTTCTTCTTCGCCTGCCGTCTCTTTTGACGTCTTGGCTTCACGTCTTCCCAGCCTGAAGATGCTCCTTCATCAGATGACGGCTGAACCGTCTTACCGGCCGTCTGATTAATTGCCCCCGCCGTCGCAGCCTTGACAAGTATCTCGATGTTCTCCGACATCCTGGTGACCGTCTTCTCCAACTTGTCAATCCGCGCTCCCTGTTGCGCAAATAATTTCTCTCCCTTCAGACGAATCTGGGAAACGTCTTGGGCATTGCCCTGCTGCTCCTTCACTTGCACACCCGCAGATTGTGCAACCTTGCACTTTTTGCCCGTTGGAGCGGCGTGGCGAATTTTGCAAGCTCGGCAAAAATTAAAACCAGCCATTCTCCTGGATTATACGGAACTGCGCACGAATCTTTGTAACCGTCCTGTCACAAGGTAAGCAGGAACCTTCCTACTAAAATAACCGCTTTCCCCAGCTGGTTTTACCTATTAGACGATGTGAGCAGGTCGGTGGTGTGGGAGCAACTGAAAACCAACGGTTACGCTCCGAGTTTATATAGTGACATGTCAACGGATCCGCGTAACCACGGAGATGGAAGAGGCTACGTCACCGCCTGCTCCCGGAAATAACAATTTTGAGGTCTCGGAACCCAAAATATTACATTTCCTTTTTATTTCGTCTTTTCTTTTTAACACAATATATAGGAAAATGATCACTTAACGATTCCTGTAACACACCCTGTTCACAAATGTACTCACTATTACTTAAAATCAAATCTATTGTAGAAGCTTTATGTTTACTATATCGAGTTGGTGATGTTTTGAGAAGTTTCAAGGATGCAATCTTTATAAAATCTTGCAGAGCTTTAGTATTTTTATTACTTCTATCTCCTGTATCTATATTAAAATCACCCAAGACAAATACTTCACGATTAGCATCAACAGGATCATTTAAAATTGTCTTCAATGTATTAAAAAATCTATGCTTCAATGTATTAAAAAATCTATGCACATTATTATACACGATCTCACATCTTGAGGTCTGTTTCGCAATCAGCTGCTAACTAAAAATGGATCCCTATCTTTCCCTGTCCGACTTTGGTCCCATAAGACCAGAAACTCGAAACAAGATAGTACGTGGCCAACAAAAAGCCAGGCGGCGGGGTTATAATTTATATCCTTGTGTTCTTCGAGAATTGTCCTAAAGTGAGATGGGTTTCATGAGATTTAACTACAATTTCATTTTGCTTAAAAAAAACACACAGTGTTTTAGGCTATTGCGTTTTGATGAAACCAAATAGAATTTATGGGAAACTTGATTTGTAATGTATGAGCAGGACGGACTTTTTCCATCTGACGAATTGGGCCAGCACTTTATAAACTTAAAAAGATAACCTGGCATTTCCTAGAGGGACTAGGTGGGAGCAATGACCGCTTAGTCGGACGGGGTTTGCTCCAGGGGATGGAGAGGGATGGTCCCTGGAGGCGCGGCGAGGCGTGCACGATAAGGTATCACAACACAGAATGTTGTGTCTGGTCCAACACGTCGTGGCGGTGCGCGCCTCCCGCAGTGGTCGGGGGGATCCATCACCCACCGGCCAACTACCGGTTGGGGGGGGGGGGGTGTCCGGCCTCCGTCAGGGCCCATTGGCTTGGGGAATCTATTTAAATTGACTTTTTTTAAACAAGACAAATTAACATGTTATACATGTTTTCCAGCTGAGATTTGTTTACAAAACTATATTATTATAAAATTATTAGGTATAATAACGATTGATGAAAATAATATTATAATGAAATTATATAAAAACTTACTATTTTCACACGAGAATACAAACATCATTTGACTCTATGTTAAACGCTGTGGGAAATTCCAAGAGGGGGACCGTGTGTAAATTTTTCCCTTTATGGAACAAAATCGCCTCTCACGAATTCATGCTTGATCATGAGTGACACTTATTTCGTGTGAACTTCTCTTTCAATCTGTGCACACGAAGAGCACATCAACACAATTAATGGTGCAATGCAACAGTAACCTTTCTTTTTTCTTTTGTTTGGATTTATGATTTCATACTTAGATAGATGCATGCTTTTAGAGGGCAGCATAAACTGAACACAGGTTAATCTATATTACACTGAATGTTAGGCACAGCTACAGAATGCAGCAATCTGATTGGTCAATGTGCCACTTCCGTCAACCTTACACCACAGTGATCTGATCGGTAGTATCATCAGCGGTAGCTATCTGATTGGTTGATTTATAACTCCACTCCAAATTATTCCGTGATAATCTGCTAGTCGGCACCACCAGTAGTAACTAGAAAGAGCCAAGTTAACATATGGAGTAGGGATCACTGGTGGCCCTAAGTCATCTTTATTTTAATATCATTACAAAAATTGGCATAGAATATAATATCAATATCATGACAATAAAAGGGGCTGAGAAGAACTATGATATCCTATCCTATCGCCAAACGGTAATAGGACCCACAATCCTGAAGGTGCTTGTTGCAATACGAAAAGAATCCTATATCTGGTTTCAAACTCAAATTCAAATGCCTGTAGGCCAAATATTGTATTAGGTTAGTATAATATTATATAAGAAACAGCCTATTAACTGTATTTTTGGGACGCCCCTGCTTAAAGAATAGTTACATATCGGGTGACCTCCTATTTTTCAACCCTTTACTAGATTACAAATCACAAGTTATGTCGGTGAATATGTTTTTAGGAGTACTCAATTGTTTCTGCAATAAGTGAAGGTGAGAGTGCACTAACTGTGGCTCTAACATTTACACACTGTGTGACACAGGCTGCAGACAGAACACTTAAGACTAAAAATCCAAGGAAAACAAGCAAGACTTTCCCACCAAATAAATGGTTTGACAGTGAATGCAAGGAATTAAGAAAGCAAGTCTGTAAAAGGCTACTGCCAATGACTATGAGGTCCACAAACTCTACAAAAGTACCACGCAAAGACAACAAAAAATGTTCCAGCAGAGTCTAGTGGAAAAACTTTTGCAGACCAGGTCATCGGAAAATATGTGGAAACTACTGAAAACTTTAGCACTGAAAAATCAGGAAGTCATCCCGATTAGTACGAATGATTTCTGTTGTATGGTACGATGCTACTGTACATCCCATATGTGTAGTTTATAGTCAATAAAAGCTTATATATGTAAACCAGAATAGGTGTGCATAAATCTACAGGTAATGTCGAATGCTATTAGTTTATGCTGGTAGACACACAGAAAGTACTATGCAAATTGGCCCTTAGATAAGTAACGAGTTGTTTTTCAGGTCATCGCAACATTTATTCTGCTGTAAGAAGGGATCTAATGTTCAGTCAGAATGATGGGTATGTATAATATTATGTATGTCATTCCACGATAGGCCATATTGAGGACATCTTGATCTTACGGCTCAGAGAATGCCCTAACATCTAGCATTGTACCATGTGCAATGTCTCATGTCGATGTTAAACTGATATACGTACATTGAGGGGATGGAGCACGACCTCTGCAGGCCTCGTTCGACATTGTCATGATGATATTCATGTCAAATGCAGGTGATATATTCAGCGATTATATTGTTTATATTTAAGTCGATCAGCTTAATCTACTGGCAGCGCTGCTTTATTTGGGTTAAGGTGTGGGTTTAGTGTTTCTGTACACATCGGTTCCACAGCTGGATTCAGGTTAAGTGATGATGGACACATCGCCTTTTATGATGTGAGATAGCTTCCACCGTCAAAATCAAGTTCAGTGCTGATGTATACATAAGATGTTGATGTATATTTTATGTCACCATTTTTACACATAGCAACAACAACTTCTTTGGCCCACCACTTTACAGTATCACCTCTCTTTCAATTTAGAGAAACTCATTATTGCCGAAAGGGTGCAAGAAGTATAGGAAACGGGCGTTTTAAGAAGGCACCTATCCTCAACGCACCTGTGACAATGACCAAAATATACTCATGTACAGTTGTACAGTCATGGTCACTCAAGGTGAGGTATATCTAGGCACCATCTCCCCCTCTCTACCCACAAAGTCCATAAGACGTCCTTATCCCAATACATGTCATCAATCATCGACATCGGAAGAACTTCCTGTACTTGAAGATATTATGTTAAATAATTTTTAAAAAAGTACGTCCAACTTAAGCGCCCCTCGCACCTCGACAAGCAGCGCCGAGACGGACCGAAGGCTGTCCTGTCATGACAAGATAGCGGGGATTTTATTTCTGAATAGATTATAACACACACACATCAAAATACGTGTGTGTGTGTGTGTGTGTGTGTGTGTGTGTGTGTGTGTGTGTGTGTGTGTGTGTGTGTCTATGTGTATCTGTGTTTTTGTGTATCTGTACATGTGTGTGTCCGTACACGTGTGTCTTTATGTGTGTCTTTATGTGTATGTGTATCTGTGTCTTTGTGTGTCTGTATGTGTATGCATGTATGCAGGGACGGATTTAGAGGGAGGCGTCTGAGGCGCCCCCCCCCCCCCCCCACCTAATTTTTGACAAATTTCGTTTTTTTAATGTAAAATTCTTGCCCCTGGATGGGCGCCTCAATTTCTTATATAAGCGCCCCCCCCCCTTTTTTTTTTTTAAATCTCTGGATCCGTCCCTGGTATGAGTATCTGTGTGTCAATGTCTTTATGTGTCTGTGCATGTGTGTGTGTCTGCCTGTGTGTCTGTATGTGTATAGATCTATGTGACTTTATGTGTGTCTGTGTTATTCTGTGCGCTAAATGACTAGTGTACGATACTCATTTGTATGCTCACCCCGTTGAGCCATCTACATATCGGCTATTTGGGGGACAGATCCAACAACAAACCATTACCAGGGCCATTTACATGGACATTACCCGACCCCCACATACACGGACGTACGACCATTACTACGTCAGACCCCACCCCTGTCAACATGACGCCATATACAGCACTATATATATTTACCCCTACTAAGCCATTGAGATAATACCACCACTTATCACTGACAGCCACACAAGCATACTTCACGACCTTCTGAAGCAACTTTCAAGGGTTCTCTAGAAGAAAAATACCCCTGCCACTGTTGATCCCCGATCACACGATCATGTGGCCTGCTTCTCACAGAAACATAAGGAAAACACGAGAATAAGAAAAACACAAAAATAAGAAAGTCAAACATAAGAAAAACACAAAAAGTCATAATGCCTGTGTCAGTTGGTGGTTGACGAATATTGCCCTTCCCGTGATCTATGTGCCTGGCCGAGGCCGGGCCGTGTGGCCCAGTTCTACCCGTTAGCGGGGCTGTGGTTAATGGGCCGATTAGGGCGACACCTGTCGGGGTCAGCGAGAATGATGGCCCATGACGTGGGGCAATATCGGGGTTGTGTAGGGGCGGCGGCTCAGGGACAGCCCTCACCTAGCCCCAGCACCGATCCGGGAGGGGTGCCGAACGCTATTACGATGGGGCGCCCACCTTTATAACATGCTTGGACCCTGGTCCTATTGATGGGCCTTCTTCGAAAACGAGGGTCGTCGACAAACACAAACGACAAGTTCGAACCCTTCTTCCCCCGTACTAGTGCAAATGAATGGCCAGTTGGTTCTGTAGAATTCGAAAAGTCGCGAATGGGACTTGGGAACCTCAAGATATTTTGGGTCTCAAGGGGTTTCATGGGTCTTCGAGGTCTTTCCATTTTGGACATTGAGTAAATTGACAGAAAAAGAGATAAGGGGGGCACCAAATATTGCCCTGTGGCTTTACTGATTACTCAATGTTATATAGTCAAGATTAGGGTTGAGATCTGGGTCTAGTCAGAGGCCATCCTAAGTGCACCTTCCCGGGCCATAATTGTTAATTCAGGGCCGTCCTCAGGTCAACAGGTAGTTGAGTCTGTTCTAGGATCAATCCTTGCCAAAGAGGATAACAAGTCACCTTTATAGGCCTCTGACAGATACATTGCTTATCATTGGCTAAGAACAGATCACATGGCAAGTAGTCTAAAACCGTCATGGTTCGGGTTGCTCTATAGGCAGCTAACAATACAGGTTATTCAATGGCGACCTGTCAAAAAAATATACATACACTGGACTCTTATTGTATAAAACTTACTTCTCAATTTGGCATTTGGGAGTCCTTCAAACAGCTAGATTGGTTCTAAAGATTGTGCCAGAACTGTGGGCTGCTCTCAACATACCCAGCTAGCCTGCAACGTAACAGAAACGTTGTGCAACCATACTTTTTAAGTTAGTCTGTTTCTTACTAACAGTTACATTATTGATGGTGAGGTTGAAACCTCAACATGTCAGAATGTTTTTATTACATTATATTGGTGAGGTTAAGACGAAACCAAAACAGAACATTATGAGAACATTCTGTTAAGGTTGAAGAACATAACCAGAATGTTATAATAACATCACAGTGCAATGTCACAGCAGTACGTTGCAGCAACATTATTGGGAGCCATCAAAATAACATAACAAGAACCAATACAGAACCAAACAGAATGTTGCTGCAACGTTATAACAACGTCACATGTTTGGCTGGGATGTATCATACTATTACATACTATTTATCGAGATTAAGACACGATAATGATATTCGGAAAAGACTTTGCATCCCATCAACATTATAATTATGAAGACTACTTGATTATTTTTTCGAGGTCTGTTAACACGTTCCTTTTAGTTCCCCCACTTCTTATTTGTTGTTCTTGGATTTGTTTTCCAATTCTACATGATCCTCAGGACCCAACCATGATCTCACAGGACCTATGTGCTCCAGACGTGCGAGTTTTCTCCCTTTCAACATGGGCCGACCGCCGATTGAACCGGCCCCTCTGAAGCCATGCTCCCAGAGTACAACTTATCCGACCGTCCTTCTCTCGGCACCACTTTCCTGCCGCCCTTTACAGCCCAGCCTCGCCCCCCGTAGACCAAACTACCCCTGCTCGTTTGGCCAACCCGACACAGACTTTCAAGTTCCCCAGCTGTCTTCTCATCTTGCATTAGTGGCCGTGCCAGCTGCCGCTTCTCAAGCCGTAGTTGTGTGAGGCGCGCCGCCATCTGCGCTCCATCTGCTGGCCATCTGCGGGGGACCGGGGGAGGGGGCGGGGGGCCATGTGCTGGAGGACAGGTGGTGCCCGCCGCCCCCTCCACAAGGTGTGTTTAGGTGGTGGTCCAAGGACTTGCAAACCTTTCTTTCACAAATTAATCTAAATTGGCTCAAAAAAGTAAAGTCTATGACCTTTCACTAACATATAATTGGATTCTATTTTTTTGGTCATGCCCCTGAAAACAGCGCTCGTGTTTCCATTCACTTTCACACATGATTCTTAGGTTGTAAAGCAGTTCACCGAACAAAATTGAATACCAAATTGACTCATGAAAAACTCTGTATCTGTGACATGTGTTTTGGGTTCGTGTTAAACTAACGTTTTTAGAAAGGTGTTAATGGGCGTTTTATAACTTGAAATGTTGCACGAAACTCGTATATCATATGAAATTGTGAAAAACACAAGGAATGGTGTAAACAAAATATCATGAATACCACCTTTTTTGATCCCAGAAAAACATATGTCAACTCTAGTCTTTGTTTTTAGGAGCCGTATTCTTTTTTCTATTGATATGACACGAGCCTGAATTTGATAATAATAGTCATTCTGAACATCATGTTTGTTAAAGCATGTCGCTTGCTACTGCAATAGAGTAAAAAATATAGGTAATAATTAAGGACAATCACGCCATTATAGATCTAGTACCAAGATTTTCCCAAAATTGTCCAGAATGCAAGTTCTACCTCTAAAGGTTCCAAAATGATCAAAAAATTGATAGGTCACCGTGGAAACTTTTCAGTTAAATCAGGGGGTCGTCAGGATACAAATTTTTGGTAAATAAATTATTTCAAAAAATATTTTACATATACAAATGAAAAATATTGCCAAGTTGGGCTAGAGACAGCGTTTTTTCTTTTGTATATGTAAAAAAAAAATTCTGAATATTTTTCAAAAAATTTTGGTAAATATACAAATTCTTTTGTAAATTTACAAATTTTTGGTAAAAAAGTTCCTAGAAATTCCTAGAATTTCGCTGGTAGTTGGCTGGACACATAGGAAATGCTATATTATGTGCCGGAAACCATCTGTAGTTAAATTTACAAATTATTTGTAAAAAAAAGTTCCTATATAACCTCAACACCTATAGATCATGAAAATATTCCAAATAAGAACATAGACCATGCAATGTTTTTGGACCCTCCGAAAGTAGATTTTATAATCAGGTTGTGGATACTACAGAAAAATGGGACATCCTGTAATAACAGGTAATTATGAAAAAGTATAGGGTAAAATCAGTGGCGGATTTTTTTTCAATTTTCTTTTTTTGGTGGGGGGGGGGGGGGGTTGGACAGGCCTTGCTTTCCCCCCCTCCCCCCCCCCCCCCCCAAGAAAAAAAAAGGGAAAAAAGGAAAAAGAAAGTGAGAAAGTGAGAAGAGAAGGAGAGAGCCCTAGTCCCCAGGCCTTTCTTTCACCTCCCTGTCCTTAATTTTCACTCCCAGCCCTTACTTTTCCCTCCCGGCCCTTTCTTTCCGCTCTCAGCCCTTTCTTTCCCCTCCCAGCCCTTACTTCTCCCTCCTGCCCCTTTCTTTTCCCTCCCATTCCTTTCTTTTACCTCCTGGCCCTTTCTTTCCCCTCCCGGCCCCTTCTTTCCCCTGCAGTCCCTTTCCTTCCCCTACTGGCCCTTTCTTTCCCATGCTGGCCCTATGGAAAAAGGAGAAAGGAAGGAAGGAAGGAAGGGAAGAGAACAGAAGGAAAGAAAGATGTGCCTCCCAGCCCTCTCTTTCAATTCCAAGCCCTTTCTTTCCCCTCCATACCCAGCCAAGGCGCGACGTAACGGTCACATTATGCGACCACACTTTTTTGGTTTGTCTGTTACTCACTATATTGTCACGTAACGGTTACATTTTTTTTCTGGGAGGTTGAGACATAACCAAAACAGTACGTTCTCACAACGTTCTTGTGAGGTTAGGTCAAGGTGAAATTAAAATAGAACGTCATTGTGACATGCTGATTAGGTGAGGTCCAGACCTCACTTAAACAGAACATTGCTGTGACCTCCTGACCAGGGGAGGTCCCAACTTCACCTAAACGGAATGTTTTTGTGATGTTCTGATCACATCAGGTCTTAGCCTTACATAAACAGAATGTTACTGTGACTATCCTATTAGGTTAGGTATCAATCTAACCTAAACAGAATATTATAGTGATATCCTCATTAAGTGAGGTCTCAATCACACCTAAACAGAATGTTATTGTGACATTCTTATGAAGTATCAGCCTCATAAATATTGTTGTAAGAACGTTATTAGAACATCACAATGTAACATCGCAACAGTTGGTTGCAGTGACATAATTGGGAGTCATAAAAAGAATGTCGCTGTAACCTAACAGTGTGACGTAACAAGAATCAATCCAGAATGTTGCTAGAACGTTATTAGAACGTCATATCCTTGGCCGGGTACACAGTGCTTTCCCTCCCAGCCCGTGCTTCCCCTCTCGGCCCTGTGCTTCACCTCCTGGCCCTGTGCTTCCCCTACTGGCCCAGTGCTTCCCCTCCTGCCCCTTGGTTTCCCTCCAAACCCTTTGCTTCCCCTTCCAACCTTTTGCTTCCTTTTCCGAGCCTGCGCATCCTCCCCCTTAAAGTCACATAAGTACTCCACAATGCCTCAGGTTGCATGAATGAGAGGTTAACTTTTCCAAATTTTTCTGGAGGTGGCCTCCCATCCCCCCCCCCCCCCCCCCCCAAAAAAAAATGGGAGAGGAAATCCCTCCTATACCCTCCTTTGCAACATATACACTCCCACATATTACTATCATTCTCTGGCAAAATTCATATGCAAATTAAAAATATTAGGGAAAAAAACTGTCATCCCTTAAGGTCACATAAGTACCTTAGAATGCCTCAGATTGCATGAATGAAACGTTAATTTAAATAGGCTTGACTCTTATTGATTAGGTACACATAAAACAATATATATACCTCAAGGCTTATATCGTGCATGTCAGGTTAATATCGCGCATTTATAATGCCTAATATCATACATTTATCATAGAATCAGAAGTAATTGAAGGTAAAAATACAAATCTCACAAAAAGTATTGTTTTTAGGGACTCAACGGTATTATATATTATTATTTTAAGGATAGACACCAGTGATTGAAGGCCAATTCAAGAAAACATCAATAGCTCTCTTACCAATGCTCTGATCCTAACGTGCTATACATCAAAGAAAAGGTCAGATTTTTCTCTATCCATTGGTATAAGTTAAACGTTTCCAGTTGGTAGAACGTAGCACAAAGATATCAGTAATTATTAGAATTATTAGAATCTCTTAAATGGCATAAATAAATTATCGGGGGTTGTGTCGATCTTCTGGTCGTACTGCCTGCAAACCCCAATCCACATACATGTTATGCAGCATGCAGCATGCACACAATACCCTTAAGACCGCATAGGTTGCGTTCATAAATAGCTTGATTTCCCCGGGGTTTCCTTGGATTTCCTTTCAGATTTTCTCAATTTCCCTTTAATCAAAGATATTCAAAGGTCTATCAATGTTTGACAACTTAAATGATAGAAATATGGTTTGTAGAATTCAATAGAGTATCAAATCAGCTTAAAAACGATATATTGGTCGTTTTTGTAGGTTGTATACTTTACAAATTGTTGTACTTATGGAACTTATGGAAAAACTGCCTTTTTCCCGGGGGGCTATGGCAGGATTGGGGAGTTCACTCTCAGGCGGATGCGGCCGGATTGGAGTCTAAAGAGTTATATCTAAGAAATAATGGTGTACCTTGTCTTTATCCTTACCCAGCGGGTGGAATGACATTATAATAACGTTGTAGCAACGTTCTGGTTTGGTCCTTGTTACATTACATTGTAACGTTGTGGCAACGTTATTTTGATGACTCCCAATAACGTTGCTGCAACCAACTGTTGCAACGTTATATTGTGACATTCTGCTAACGTTCTTGCCACATTATTATGAGGTTAATATTGGGACTTAACCCAATAAGAATGTCATAATAAAATTCAGTTTAGGTGTGGTTGAGACCTGACTAAAATTGAATGTCACAATAACATTCTGTTAAGGTTATGTTGACACCTGACCTAATAAGATAGTCATAGTTACGTTTTGTTTAGGTAAGGTCTCGACCTCACCTAATCAGAATGTCACAATAATGTTCTGTTTGAATTTGGTCTTAACATTACTTCATTAGAACGTTATGATGACATTCCTTTTTGGTAAGGTCCCAACCTCTCAGAAAAATAACGTAATGGTTACGTGCTTTTTTAGTAGGAAACAGACCAACCAAAATTGTATGGTTGCATAAGGTGACCGTTACGTCGCCCTCTGGCTGGGTAAAGATCTGATGTTTCATAATTATCATTAGGCCCCAAAATTAAATTCTTGTGTCCAGATTTCATACCTAGGGGTTGATAGGTCAAACTTTTTTATTTTTGAATATTTTGTTAACGGTAACAATAGACAAAGGCAGTCTGAAGAATTAAAAACTTCATTGATTCACTTTCTGCAATGATTCATGACATCTGTTATGCATATTTTGATAATATGTGAGGGATTTACTGTCTATGTACTTGTTTTAGTCTCATTTCAATGATTCAAGACATTTTTTGAAAAACTTCCAAGGTTTGGGGCAAAATAGGGTAGAGGCCAGCAGGGGTGGGGAGAGGCCAGGGATAAGTGATAGGACTTCTCTCAGAGGGCTGAGGCCGGCAGGGGTGTGGAGAGGCCAGGGGTGAGTGATATGACTTCCCTCAGAGGGCTGAGGCTGGCAGGGGTGTGGAGAGGCCAGGGATGAGTGATAGGACTTCCCTCAGAGGGCTGAGGCCGGCAGAGGTGTGGGGAGGCCAGGGGTGAGTGACAGGACTTCCCTCAGAGGGCTGAGGCCGGCAGAGGTGTGGGGAGGCCAGGAGTGAGTGACAGGACTTCCTACAAAAGGCTGAGGCCAGCAGGGGTGAGTGATATGAAGACCCATAAAGGCCTTTTAGAAGACCCATAAAGGCCTTTAGGAGGTGTGCAGTGGTTGTATTATAGGGGGTAAATCATCATTTGGGACTGGACTTTGGGTGGTCTTTTAGTGAGACCCTCACTAAGAGACCGGTCCTATTAGTGAAGCTAAATTAAACATGAAATAAAGAGAAATATTCTAGTCTGACCAAAGAGTAGTCTTTGAGAGAGGTGGTCTCATTATTGAAGTGGTCTTTAAATGGGTCTCTACTGTATATACTTTCTGGAAAACAGGAATGGGTTTTCCCCTTCGGATCATCCCCCTGGGTGACATAGATTGACATAGATTGACATAGATTGAGCTTCTGAAGAATTCACCAGCAAGGTACTCGACAATTTCAGCTGTAAGCCAGTGCCATTTCTCAAACTCCCGGCTGGGAGGCCACAACATACGGGGGCCATTTCTTGGCCTGATGACACATTGAGCCCTACATTGTCTCCTTCCTATACCCTGTCTAAGGCATTTGGGATGTCTCAAAGCACTGGGGCGGAGCCAGAATCGCAGTGGCATGCTCTTAGAAAACTGACCGACGGGAAGCTTCACCATGCTAAATAATTAAAAAAGCATACCCAGTACAACATTTGCAGATTCTGTATGAAATAACTTGACATAAGAAAGTAGAAATATGACACCTTATATGTACATATTTTCATGAGAAAAAGTGAAAAAACAAATACGTCTAAAAATGGTCCTAATCATCTCAGAACGCTAAAAAAAAAATTAGGCATATCACTAACGTCTCCGCCGATCCGGCAAATGACGTTTTGGCACCCAAAGGTCAATATTTCCTGCCCCAAAAAATTTACCATTGCTCATCGCACCATCTGTAAATTTTGGCCTTTACCAACGATTTTTCCATTTGTAAATATTTACAAAAAATATGTAAATTTGGGGCATTTCTCTCTAGCCCGACCGAAATTTTTGTATCCTGTCTTTAGTCCAACTTTTGATTTGCAAAGGGTTTTTTTCTATGGTAAATTTACAAATATTTTGTATCCTGTCTTTAAAACGACCCCCAGTTTCTTTGTGTGATGATTTTGAAAAAAATCAACTATTTTGAATCACATTTAAATAATATCTTAATTCCATATTATTCTCAAATAAAAGGTAGGACAAACAGAATGAAGTCAGTAATAGAAGGACATACATGTAGGCAAGTGAATTAGAGAGCAATAAGAAAAAGAATCACGGGGTAATATGTATTTAATCTTTGAAATGTTCAAATTAGAATTGTAAAAAAGTGTGAAAAAAATGAAAAAATATGAAAATAAGATGCATACAAAAAATTTGAATACCCAGAAAATTTTCAGCAAAAAAAACAGGGGGTCACCAGATGAACTTGGCCAGAAAAGCTGAATATTCATTTTGAGATCTAAAATTACTTAAAATGGGTATTTATGAGTTTCCTCCATAAATTCACCTAAAGATTTACATGACAGGTAATTTTGATATTTTGTATTATGCTCAACACACTCACAATCATATAGAAGTATATCATATCATTATATATCATGAATTAAAAGAGTAACAGAAAAAAACTATTTTTTTCCTATTTAAAACATTTTTTAGAATTTGCAAAATTACCACAAAATTTGTCTTATTTGGCCATATTTATCTACAAAAGTATCCCTGGTAAACTTTTTTTGAATTTCAATTATGATAGACTAAACATTAACAAACATTTCTGCAAGATTTGATAAAAGTTGAAGGACTTGATTTTTTCAGTATCTGGATAATGGAACAATTGTCCTTAAGCGAGAAAAAGTGTAGTTTTTCCAATAAACGTGCTTTCATGCCTGTACGCACACAGAGGTGGCAAATTTTTGTGCAGCTACCCTACCTAAAGGTTATGGTCATCCAGCTGTAGAAATAATTTGTCGATGAATAGTTTGTAAGTTCCAGGGATAAGGTCAGCATTCCCTCTACTCCTGGGGCCCATTCCTCTGAGGGCAGTCGTTGAAACAGAAGTGTCTACACTCAGAACGTAATATCAATACACTAAGGTAGCTGTTGAAACGAGTCCCCCGCCACAATTTGAACTTTAGAAAACAGTATATATTTTTAGAATTGAGACTTTAATGGTCCTTTCCATAAAGTCTCAATTCTAAAATAATATACTACTGTTTTCGAAATGAGTGCAAAGATGCATAGCAATTGCAATGACTGACATAATAACTTGACTATTGATAGAACTTTTTTTGATAACATTGTATATGATCATTTCTATTCATCAGTATGCCACTGTCACTATACCCTCTGATAATTATACTAGCTAGGTGGAGTATTATGCTGACTTGGCCCTCTTCACCCTCGAGTAGTGTCGGGGCTTTGGGGTTTTGGGACCTTCAACTTAGGCCTCAGGTTAAAAGAGGGTCACCAGGGTTTCAGGGTTTTACAGAGGCATTCGTATTGAGTATCGGATCTAAGTTTTGGTTTGTGTTGGACCACTTTGCTGAACTCGCTTCTGGAGCTTGTCTTAAGATTTGACAACAGGCAACTTTCTGGTCCCCATCCTTGGGTGCTGGTTAACGGCGTGACGTTATTTCCCATAGATAAACAGTTGAGCGCCAAAGATTACACTGGTTTATTTTCAGACAATAGGTACCTTTAATGGCAGTTGGGAAGGTATCTGATTAGTCCAGGTGATAAAACACCGAAATGATTGAGTCTACAATATTAGGATAATATTGATAATATTGATAATTCTTGCTATTATGATAGTTGTACTCCTAGGCTTCGATTCCACATAATTTCTTGCTGTAATTGTTCCATGTCTAGATAACTCTATGCCATATTACCTGTCACAATTGTTTCTTGTCATGAATTAATTCTTGGCTATAATGAATATACCTCATAATTCATCTAATTATTACGTTGTAATATTAATCGATAGAAAGTTATCTGTATGAGGTTTGTAAGATGTCGACATATTACCCATCGTAATGGATATGGGCTAGTCTGCAGGATAGATGATATCCATAGGGGCCAGAATTATTCGTAGTATCATCGCAATGTAACTAAATGTCCATATCGCAATGTTATACATAAAAGATATTCATTGTATACGCAAGTCCCAGCGAGGAGATGAAGGCCGACTGACCAACAGTTATGTTTAGAGACAGGCCATTTGAGATAAGTTCAAAAAATGTAAATTCTTCTTCAGAGTGGTGGTTATCGTGATGAAGGATGATTTAAAGAAATGTTAAAAGATAGAAAGCGAATTACACTTGGAATTCATCTGGAATACACCAAGGCCACGAAAATATATGAAAAGGAAGTATTAGTGGCATTCAAAGCAGTAGTATGGTATGGGTTTTCCCTCTCGTCCAAGAGAACGTACCACTTCCCAGTCGAACTAACACGGCAAAATACCTCCGCATCACCGCTTCGGCTTCCGCGATATGCCAGAAAGGCCAATGAGTTGTCATCTTTAATTTTCTCTTGAAGTTTACCAGTACCGCAGCCGTTTTCCGCAGTGGGTAGAAAATTAAAGAAGCCTATGCTCGCAGGGCCCAGGGGAAGGCCGGCTCTTTTCCCCGGCCATTGGAGCCTGGGCCGGGCAGATTGTTAAGTATGTGGGGGCCTAGAGCTGGGGTCAGGCTGGGAAAGGCACTTCAAAAGACTCGTGTCAAACTGGGGGGTGCTTGTGTTCAACTGAAGCCTAAACGAAATGAAAAATGACGCCCCTGAGCTTTCCGGGTCCATTCATATCCCTGGGGTAAAGGTGGGGTTAGGTCTGGTGGTCGTTCCAACGGTCACAGAGGGGACGGGGGTCAGGGTACCTCGTGTTTTTATCTACTCCACATTACATGTTACAGACTCATGTGCGGGTATAAGATACATAACATAACATTTGTTTTACTATTCAACTTTCAATGGTTTTGATAACTATTTATTGCTTTCAGTCCGTTAAAATTCAATGGTGATAAAGTACTTTTCGTTCAACTGAAATGATCCAGTGCTAATGTTCGATATGGGTAACCAATGTGTAGTTGAGTGTAAACTAGAATAAAGGTAATAGGATAGTAGTATTTTACCACTTTGTTAATGTTTATGTGTTATTTGAGACTTTCAATATGATAGCTAGCTCTTCTTCTGAATAATAAACTTAAGATCGAACACTGGGCCTGAAAGGTGGAACAGTATTAGCCTGCATCACCGACCTAAAGGGGATGAACCAGTTTTCAGTCTACATGAAAGAGTACCCGTCTGCATCAATAAACCAAAGTCCCACTTCCAACATTGTGCAATTATGTTCTTAGTATTCTTGTAAGTATATTCATCCCTCCCAGGACAGAGAGGACACCCTCCAATTTATACCCAACTTTGTAGCTTTTCCGCCAAATTGTAATCTAGTATTACACTACCCCTTATCATACATGTATTTTCAAAATCTTGCCTTCTTCAATATATTTGGTTCTCCCATAAACACAATTCTAAAATTAAACCTGGGCGTTGGATCTTAGGACGTCCCTAGGTAAACGAGCCCATAGCAACTGCTAGAGACCAGGGCTCTTTTTGAAATGTCTTTATTCTTCAATCACCAGCCTGAAGAAGCCAACAGGAAAAGACCAACAGACTGTCCTGGACCTCTGTCAAAGATGACACCAAAACCTCCTGCCAAAGGCAACAGACGATCACGGATGTAATTCTGATAGTCACTGTTTATGTCTATACACACGATATCGCTGGTTGGAAATTCTTACTGATCATGCCTTACAGTGATTGTGACTGGGAGATACCATGTACACGCGAATAAAAGATATATTGGCCATCTAAAAGGTTATTAGTGATTTCTGATTCATAAAAACATCTTTTGGCGGTCACGTAGACGAGTTTGTCTTGTTTATAAAGAAACTCACGTCCTTTTCTTCAGAAATGAGTCTTTGTACAGCCTTAGCAGGCATGTGAGTCAGCTGGACAGCAGGTGGTGAAGCAGGTCTTTGAGCAGGCATGCAGGGGGCTAGGGCTTGCAGTAGGTATGTTAATTGGTCTGTGGGTAGGTTTGTGAGCAGGTTATTGGGCAGTTCTATGGATATATATGTGCGCATGACTGTGAGCAGGTCTGTGAGCAGGTCTGTTAACAGGTATTTGGGCAGGTCTGCGAGCAGGTAAAAGTGTTGGGGGTATGGTCTTAAGGGTGAAAAATCCCGGTGCTCCAGAACCACTAAGTCTGGTGCTTCAAACCAACAAACAACAACAAGTCTGTGAGCAGGTCTATCAGCAAGTATGTGACTAAGCCTGGGACCAGATCTGTGAATAGGTCTATATGCAGGTTTCTGAGCAAGTGTGTGGCCAGGTTTGTGAGCAGGTTTGTGAGCAGGTCTGTGAGCAAGTCTGTGAGCAAGTATGTGGGCTGGTCTGTGAGTATGTTTGTGGGTAGATCTGTGGGCAGGTCTGTTGCTAGGTCTGTGAGTAAGTCCCAGATAGGGTCTTTGTAAATAAACATAATGATTGGCTTCCTGTTCGCTGACACCGTATGTACCTCCCTGTTGTCTGAGTCGACCAAACCAGGCCCATGGTACATCTAATTATACACATCACGGTGAGAACAGACTGCCCCTCCTTATAATACCTCCAGTCCTTGCTTCTTGCCCCCCCCCCCCCCTACTGTCCCATCCTACACCCATCGATCGGCTGGGCCCTCTCCGGGGCTGGAGGAGCAGGCCCATTTGGGGGCAGCGTCCACAAACATTTTTATCGGCTTAAAAATGTACCCTTCGAATTAAGTCGGCGTCGGCCGAAAGGTGGCGTCTTGACGGCGGGGCCCGGGGCGCGGATCGATACTTACATATAAGGGGCGGGTGAGGAGGCCGCATCGACGGGCGGCAGATGGGGGCGGCAGGCGGGGAGGGGTAAGTCGGCCTGCAGGCTCTCGGGGAAGGTATATATCGGATTGTGGTATACTCATCAGACTACATGGCCCAAATTATGATTTTCTTTACCATATTCCTATCATATTCAAAATTATACGTATTGATTGCGTTTCCTAGTTTTGACGATAAGATTAGTCACTGGACCTTTCTGGCACACAAACAGTTAGTTGTACATTTTCTCTATTTGCTGGTGCCGGGAGAACGACATATTTTATTAGTTTGTAGTGTGTGCCCAAGAATGTCTCTCGACATGCTCAGTATTTCGACATTCTAAATAACGTATGGAGTTGTCCAATAAGATAAAAAGTTAAAAGTGTCATTATTTCCCTTACAAGAACTATAGCAGGGTTTTCTGTACGGTATATGCGAGGGAATAGCGGACATCAGAATTTTGGGACTTTAGCGCATCATTCTCTGCCAAGGGCTCTGTTTATAACTTCTAAACGACTGAGCATTGCAGACAATGTTTTCGTTGATAATACATTAATCAATTGACTTTAGCATACAGAATATACAATGAATCTATACTTAAAATCTCCAACCCGTTATCCGCTTCACAAAAGTACCATGGAATGAAGAGTCAGTCTTCGTATTGCATGGTTTCACTTCTGAAGTGGAATAGGTCACTGGTGGTCCTCATACTTTAGTCTCATGGGCATAATAAAGACAAAACATGTAAACATTTGAAGAAAAGAAGCATACTAGTTAATTAATATAATCTGATAAACTTAAATGTCACCAACGTCTATTGAATTCCCATATATGTCTCGGGTTATATAGAAAGTATACGACCTCAACAGCAGCAGTTAATCATATGCAATGACATAAAAACCAACCTGCAGAGTATGTTTTTACATAGGTCAAACAACACGTGTGCAAAAGGCATAACTGGTAATTTAATCTCGGGCCGTTATATCTTCAGTGGTCGTGTACCCATTCCAGATCTAACCTAATCACGTATCTCAAGACAATTTCACTTCAATTCATCCATCTTTGAAGTGTGAAGTAATAACTTATTGACTCTCCATTACCAGCAGTGCTTTCACCCATTCCTCTAATGCCCTGTGTAAGGGCCTTTGCCCCATGACTTTGACCAGCCTAACTAATGGCGGGATGACGAAGTGGTCGTCAGATAGATAAGGCGGGGCTGGGGCTGGGCGTGCAGGGTACGGAGGGCTGGGAGATAAGGCCCGGCCCGGCCCAGATAACACACACGGCCCTTATTAACCTGACGGACAGTGGGGCCGACACGGACGGCGACACGGCCAGCAGGGCCCAGCTCACCTGGAATCGGTCAGTACGGGGGTTGACGAAGGGTATACAAGGATTGATTTGATTCGGGGAAGGTCACAATAATTGACCCTCTGTTGAAAAGTTTTGGAGCAGTAAGATATCGCTTGCAAGGAGAATCTGTTGCCTTTTAGGACATTTCTAAATATGTTGAGATTATTTTTCACTTGTCCATACAAGCTTTCCTACTAGGCTTCCGTCTTCACTTACAAGATGAGGGATCACCCACTGCTCCCCTTCACGCGACGATCACTGTACCCTAAACAAAACACTTGCCAAGTGTTATGTCATTGGGAAATCAGGCTAGTCGATCTGGCCAAAAAGGCTATTGCTATTAAGAAGAGGAGGAAGAAAAGGAGGAGGGGGAGCAAAAGAAGAAGAAGAAAAAGAAAAAGAAGAAGAAGAAGAAGAACAATAACAACAACAACAAGAAAAAGAGAACAATATGAACAAGAACAAGAATGAGAAAAACAAGAGCCAAAAAAATAAGATAGAGAAAAACAAGAGGAATACGAACAAGAAGAAAGGGGAGTAGAAGAAGGCGGAGAAGGAACAGTGGGAGCCTCATGACACCAGCAGGAGAAGGGAGAGGAGCAGGAGTGAGACGTGGAGCATCTGAACAAGGAGGAGGAGGAGGAGTAGCAGTAAGAGCTAAGTTGAGGTTTGGGATGAAGTGTGGGGGTCGGTCAGTTGACGACCCACATTGCTGTTTGGTCGTCGGTAGACGGCGGGCAGATTTGCTTTTCGTTTCTAATTGCTTCTCCATCCGCAATCAGCCCGGCCGGCCCTGCCCGCCCCACCCGGCCCGCCCGCCCCTCACCGGGCAAGATGCCTTTTGTCGCCCGCCCGCCAGCTTTGCCTTTTCAATGCCCGACGTAATATCATATAGCCGGTCTCGGGCCCCGCGCAAAGACTGCAATTGATAGCTGAAGCAACGCGATTAGGCACCAATAATGTGTTTAAATTACAGTGGTTATTTGACTGAATAGCCGCGGAAATGTGGCAGACCCGACCGACTTAGGGACTTAACGTGGGCGGGTGGTGGCTTCGTTAGATATTCTCCGAGCACCCCGGGCATAATGCGCTCCGTGGACGGGGGGACCAAGGCGGACCGGGGGGTCGACGGCCGCCGCCCGCTATGGTACGCGCCTTCTGATTGGTTAGATCCATCCCTGAAAGGGGCAGCTCGTGTGGCTGACCTCACGTGCAGTGCCAGCCTTCTTTGAATGGAATAACAGCTTTCTCAGAATCCGGTGTGCCCCATGACCGGATCAAGGTGGCCCCGTGCATGTATCTACTCTTGGGGGAATCTGTTGGATGCGTGTTGTACTCATACGAGAACTTTGTACTATTAGACCTTTTTTGCTTTTGAATATCTAACCATCTTACTTGAGAATGTGTTTTAGGTTCTCTTCTTTCTAGGTTAATTGTGTCCATTTGATCACTTGCATAACAACTTCGCAATTCAATTGCTGTTTAGTTGTTTAAGAATAGTAATTGAGGTCCAGAACAACTAAAAGACAACTCCATTTAAAGAACTGGCATGCTACCCGTCATGGTTTAAATCAGACAAATGTCCAACAAATCAACAAGTGCGAGGAGTGTCAATTAAGATGAAGGCAGAAGACCTGCGTGTCTCCAATAGGGAAGTGAGTAGCGTACGAATAAGGGCATTGGAGCGGGCGCCGTCAGTCTATCCCTTACCGTTGGTCTACTGAAAGTTGAAACAACGTGAATAAAACTGATGTCAGAAGTGGGATTCGAACCCACGCCCACAGAAGTGGACTGCGACCTGAACGCAGCGCCTTAGACCGCTCGGCCATCCTGACTGCCATGGAGGCGAACTATGGAAGCCAGGAAAAGATAATAATTTAAGCAATTATGTTAACAAGAGTGCAATTTTAATACGCGTCGGTCCTGACCTTCATCATGAGAGGTGCCAATACGTGAAAGTGGTGACAGAGAGTGGTTACAATCATATCTGCGTTTTTTTTATCAACCTTACTCGTCTACAAGGGGTGATCTTCCATATAGGTACTGTGCATTGTGCTGAATCAGACAACAATAAGACACAAGGCTTAGTTTTGAAAATTTATTGAGATCTTGGATCTCAGCGCACAATACATGACCTTCCAGTGGTAAGGTGGACATATTTTCTTTATAATTATATAGAAACAATTAACCCGCGCCTGTGACGGCCGATGTCCTGGGTGCCCAAGAGGGCCAGATGGTAAGTCAGCCCTGAGCACCCAGGAGGGGCGGGTGGTAAGTCAGCCCTGAGCACCCAGTAGGGGCGGGTGGTAAGTCGGCCCTGAGCACCCAGGAGGACTGGTTGGTAAGTTGGCCCTGAGCGCCCAGGGAGGGCTGGGTGGTAAGTTGGCCCTGAGCGCCCAGAGAGGGCTGGGTGGTAAGTTGGCCCTGGGCGCCCGGAGGACCGGGTGGTAAGTTGGCCCTGGGTCCCCAGGAGGACCGGGTGGTAAGTTGGCCCTGAGTGCCCAGGAGGGCCAGGTGGTAAGTTGGCCCTGAGTGTCCAGGAGGGCCAGGTGGTAAGTTGGCCCTGAGCGCCCAGGAAGGGCTGGGTGGTAAGTTGGCCTTGGGGACCCAGGAGGGCCGGGTGAACAGTCGGCCCTGAGCACCCAGGAGGGCCGGTGGTAAGTTGGCCCTGAGCGTCCAGGAGGGCCAGGTGGTAAGTTGGCCCTGAATTCCCGGGAGGGCCAGGTGGTAAGTTGGCCCTGGGTGCCCAGGAGGGTCGGATGGTAAGTTAGCCCTGGGTGCCCAGGAGGGTCAGGTGGTAAGTTGGCACTGAGCACCCAGGAGGGCCAGGTGGTAAGTTGGCACTGAGCGCCCAGGAAGGGCTGGGTGGTAAGTTGGCCCTGAGCACCCAGGAAGGGCTGGGTGGTAAGTTGGCCCTGAGCACCCAGGAGGGCTGGTGGTAAGTTGTCTTGTGGAGTGGGATAATAACCGCGGCAGGTTACACCACCCGATACCTGGCGGGGGTCAATTAAGCTGACCAGCCGATGACCAGCCGATGACCACTCGGTCCACAATAAGCCGCACGCCGGGCCCCAGCTGTAGAAGGGAAGGGGCCACAGCAGGGGGGAGGAGCAGCTCACGGTAACCCCCCCCCCCCCCAACCCCTACCTCCAATCCCCACTCCCCTAGTAAGGTGGGAGCTACTCCCGAGAGGGGGTCGGAGCTCCTCTGCTGGCGGGAATTAAGGAGCGGGAGACGCCGAGTGACCGGTGAAACCACTTACTGAGGGGACTGAGGGGGCTGAGACCGTATAGATCGGGCGGTGGTAGGTGGGTTGGGGTATAGATGGGTCAATGGTTTGGGGGAGGGGGGAGGCGGTATATTCCTGAAGTGATACACCCTGCGACTGACGTCAGTGAGATCAGATCAGATACAGCCATGACGTCTTCTTCCTGGCGCGGGCACGTCTTAAAGAGTTACTCGGGCATCCTTGAAAGCTCATGTAAGGTTGTGGAATCTAGACGTCCATAAACAAGGGAACCATGTCAAACTGTACATGTAAATTGCAATGTGGTCAACTACTGTGAACTACAGCATTAGTTCGCGGTGATTTGAAACAAAGGAAATCCCAAACTACATTTATTGTAAAAATGCTTCCATGTCTTTTATTTATGAACGAAAGGTGACATTCAATTATGTAGGCCATATATCCTCCCGTCTCATATTGCCAGACAGAATTAATTACAGTTGATTAATAAATGCATATATCTATAGTTATGTTCCAAAATAATTCTATAGTATCACATTTTTCTAATAATTATACTGCATGTACGACTTCCCGATGAACGATCTCTATACAGGGACAGCCTCGTGTTCTTGGGTTGTCCATAAGGTTCATCATAATTAACCTAATTATCAAGAAATGAAAAAGTATCTAGGGAAAGATTTTAGTATCCTAGTTGTTTCCTCATAGTTTGCATTAAAGTCTAAAGCAAATCGTCGCTTATCACATTAAAATACATACCTTATACATGTTCGGTAAATCGTATGACGTGGCGAAGTGCTTTTTGTGACAGCTAATGCGTGAATGATGAGATCAGTGGTTCCCTCAAATGGAGCTCTTCAGGCTGTATTTTTAGTCAAATTTTACAGGTCCATAATTATGCAGATAATATGGACACACAAATTGTGGTCCCCAACCTATTATAAGGATTAAATATTCCAATCTTTTTCCAAAAGGCTGAAATTTGGTGATTTGAATTTAAAGAAACAGATGAAATAGTTTTCACTGTGAAAACCTTTTCCCATGCAGAATGGGAAAATTATTGAAAGGGCTAGTAGGGGATTGGATGTGAGCCCCATGTAACCATGGTCACCTTTTATCATGCAGTTATGATTAGAGAAGAGTTATGAATATGTGAACCCCTGTGAAATTGATTAGAACATTTTTTTCTGACGTGGCTCTATCTCAAGGTGTTTTACATGGCAAAAGTATTGCTGTTTAGGACAGCAAGAGGTCCATTAAATCTAGGCCCGTTGGGGCATTGGTGTGTAGGCGTTGTATCCAATTGAACTCAAGCAATTCTCTCAGATGTTTGGCCTGCATAAAGTCACCTATGTGTATTATGACACTTGATTCACCCAACATAATGAATCCTGCATCTCTTAGGCCCACATGTGATGCAATAGATGAGGTTAGAGGTGGTGCACCTCACATCTGCTCATGTAGGTGCTTCCTGATGCTGAACGAAGAATTTGACCATCAGTGTTTAGCTTTGCCCAATACCTACACGTGTTTGGACATAAACACTTGTTGATGTTTTGTACAGGGGAATCCCTGATTTTATGCAATTTTAACCTCACTAGGATGTCCTTCTTATTTTTGGCGTCTGGAGGCTCCTAAAATGGATTGATCTTGTGGTGCAAATTTGGAAGACTTCCCAGAAAGGTCTCAGTTTTTAGTGACTATTAATAATGTTGGTAGTCTATCAAAATTACTAATTGACCGGTAATACATAAGGAATGATTCAAACTGTGATCACGTTTAAGCCATATTTTACCTACAAAGGTCAACAAAGCTTCATTTCTTCTATATAGATCTCATGAATAAGTGTTTAAACCATATATAAAACCGTCGAAAGACACTGAATTATACAACCTTACATACTCGTGCCTTGAATATCCCTTTTTCTCAATTGCCGCAAATAATGGCTTTGTCTATCTACGTGTAATATAAGAAACCTTAACAAGTCAGTTTTCATCTAATGACCTCTGAGGGTTTACGTAGATGGATACCCTTGGTGGTCCTAAGATAGTACAAATGAGGCTATTGTGATCTCCTGCCTTTAGCATTTTTTGGTGGTTTCAGTACTCTACACTCCTTCTGCAGATGTGGTCGCACATCTAGAACCCCTTTAACTTGACTTAGGACGACCACTCGGAAAACCCACACGAGAAAAAGTTGCAATGAATTTACAGCAGTTTTTTTGGAGAATATGTACCTTTGTTGCCAGCAACCTTTGCTGTAAATATACAGTAAACGTCTTATAGTGTGTTCAGTCTGTAGTAATCCTCCCCGTTCCAGCAGTCGTGGAGCACAGATATGTCTCCCTGATAAGGAAAGAGGCTCTGACTAATACAATGCGTGGGGAGGGTCAGTCAAATACTGAACTGATTACTTGAGACAACAGTCGTAATTATGACTATTGAATTAGGTTGAGAACGGTGATCAGGGCTAGCCCGTGGGAGTACATTAGAACAGAGATTATTCTTGGTAAAGGTTTAAGGGTAAACCGTTTGGTTCAAAGCAGGAGTACGCCCACAAGGGTCCAGAGTGAGTAGTTGATAATGTGTGTACGGCACTCACATGAAATTGAAGTACGTACATTACGTCCAATGACCGGAACGGCCGAGTCTGGCGATACTGTGCGTGTTGCTTGCTGGAAAGGAAGAGACATACAATGAGCTCGAATGAAAATAATTAGAGAGCTAGGTAAGTGAACCCCAAAACACAAGGAAATTCTCATAATATCAGGGCATTTTAATATCCTGTACAATTTCCGACCTTCTGTCCAGTAAGAAAAAATATTGCTTCTCAGATGTTGTCTAAGCCTAATCAGTTTATACATTCATATTATCCTGAAATATATGTTACGGTTCCTGTGGATATGCCAATCCTCCTATGATTGCTTTGGCTTGTATTTTAAATTACCACGTCCTTAATCATGACCAGAATCTTCTGAGAATCAGAAAGCATTGTCTGAATTAAGACTGTCCCAAGCCGTGGTCTCTCAGTCAGAATCGGCCGACTTAAAGGGGGTGGGGTGGTGGACGACGTGCACCTTGGAGGCCATTGGGGCTTAATGAAGTGTGACGGTCGGCTCCTATCTGCCTACCTGGACAGGTAAACACAGGTAAACAGCGCCCACTCCACCCCCCCCCCACTCCTCTCACTCCACTCAAGTGTATAATGACCCAGTGCCGGCAGGATCCAACCGGGGAGTGGTGTTTTCTTATTGGATATACAGACAAATGGCTCTCAGTGAATCACTCAAGCACCACTCCGCTCCGGGCGCTTCTCGACCCCTTAAACAGTCGCCAAAATAAGGCCGCAACTCCGGCCAAAGTTTTAAATTGACGCAGGCATTTCACATAGATGGGTTAACGCCGGTGTTAGAGAACTCGAATAAAAGCACTTAGGTCTAATCTTGCGGAGGTTGCTAAAAGAGCCCAGGCTTTGGGCTCCCGTGGGCGATTTATAAGCACTGCCTGAATAGGGGGCTCTTTGGATGCAAACTGGGTCGAATAGCCCTCGGTGAACGAGCATTTACATCAATTATTTCAAAAAGAGCACGTAAAAGAGTTTGTATCCTATAATCACATGCGTTACCCACATTATGCGCTCTGATGTCATATATTCAAAATTAAATTGGGGATTTGTGATTGACCCTGGTTTGACAGCCAGCTCGGCTTAGCCGGCTAATCTCCCCCTACCCTGATACATTCAGGAGGAGATCATGTCTACCCTTGGGGTACTCCGAGCTGCCCGCTGTACAGTGATTAATACCCGAACTCTGCCAACAAGGCCCTGCTCACAGTCCACCTCCACTGCTACTTCTAGACCCGGATTAGGCAACATTCGTCAAATTAGGGCTATGGTTTGAAAGGGCAAGTATAGCTGGGGCCCAAATCCCACCGTCCTCTGCCCGACCCCTCCACCTTAACCCAGTGGTAATGACCACTTGGCCAAAAGGGCCCACGTCCCATTTCCCATTGGAGGGTGGAGCTGTAACTCTTTATGTTACTCCGGGACCGCTTCAATCATGTATCTTGCATCATGTGGGTTACTTCAGTCTGGGTACATGGCTGTACTGAGAGGGGGCCGTCAAACACCAAAATGTACCACCAACATCTGTCTATGGACGGAAAACGTAATCAGACATATAGGCCTACCATTATTAGTTGCATTAACTTTAGATACCATGACCGTGATCGAAATGAAATATTTTTAACCTATCTTAAAGCTACCCAACGTTCATATCAGAAACGGCATACTGGCATTCATCAAGAGAACTCTTTTTACAAGTAGTCGAATCATTATTGCTGTAGCTCCAATGAGTTATTTGCATCGGAGGGTACATAATATTTACACTATGGCCTCACACGAACTCTATCCTTGCAATATGATATATTAAACACAGCAGCTCAGCATATCATTATGTCTAATTTCTGAGTAGAATTAATATTCATGTAAATTGCATAGTTTACCGACAGAAATGGCAGAACTTATTCATTGTCTTATATTCCATTATTTCTTTGAATGCCACCGTACCTAGCAGACACCTGAACGCTCAGGCCCACACCAACCTATCTGTCGGGGCCCTCCCAGACAGACCCGGTGATTTGCCGGTCGTTCCGGTTGGGCGGAGATGCACTCAGTAGACCGTAACGGCCTTCCCCGTCCACCCTGGAGGACCGGGGCAGTGCCAGCCGGGGGGCCCACCCTTATTGATGACCTGGGAGGGCCGTTAACAGAAGCTCTAACTGGTGAGACCCCGGAGAGTCCCGGAGGGACTGCCTGGCCAAGCCTGGAGGTGAAGTGTTCTACTGTAGGAACCCACTTATATACTTTATGTAGGAAAAGTATTATTCATTTTGGTAGAAGAAGCAATAGCTAGCTGCTATTTTGATGGGAACACTCAAGAGGCGAATATAACCGTTTTCGCGAGTCGGAGTACATCTAGTTATTCTTCAGTGCAAACCACCAAAACGAGGCATTTGGGTATTAGTCTATACATGTGCTTCCTGTATCTATTCATGTTGTGGTAACGGCAAATCCTCTCATTAATAATAACTAACACCTCCCCCCCTCCCTTATACCCAATGTGAGGAGGCGGTGCAGGCCGGTGGCCGTGACGGGGGCAGTGACTGCTCACCTGCCCCCCTCCCTCCCCACTGTACAGGTAATCAGCAGGTAATGGGCCCAGATGCCCACCTGTAGGCGGCCGGTCAGACCACGGGGCATACCCCTGGATCACTCACCTGCCCGCTAACATCTACTCAGCTCAAACACAGCTAGTCTCTACCCTCGACACTCGTGTAGTCCCATACTGTTATGGTTGGGTCCGTACCCTAGGTGTGTTATCCTAGGTATACAACTGCTGATGGTATATCATGATTGGGAACTCAAGAAGGTGCTGAGCTCTGACGAATAGGACATTGTTCCAATATCTTAGACAATATTTCAGCTTGGATTAAGTTCAAAAAGGTCACCACTTCAAAACAGCATATTGAAATATTCTCCAGGTAAGGTTTACTATGTATTTATATCTCCAGGTAAACATAAATGTAGAGTTATATTGTTTTTCTTTTTTCATAAATTTCATTTATCTGGACGGATTTTAAATGACATGTCTGTTTTCCAGGTCTGTTCAGACATGGTGGATCAGAGTGATCGTTGGGGACCATCACCATCTTTATATCAAAAACTCCAAGTACATAGTTACATGTGTAAATTTTGAGTGAAAACATGAGGTGAAATGGTTATGGAGGGATGAACACACATTGACATTGACATTCCCAAAAGCAGGATAATAACTTTAACACAACGCTTGGTTTGTATGTCACAAACTCTACTGGGAGAGCATTCCAGCCTTGTTTCTTGGGATTGAGAGTTTAATTCTAATACCATCATTAAACTGGGTCTTTCTCAGATGAATTACCAGAGGAAAACTTTGTTAACACCCTTCTCGGAATTTCAACAAGTAACTGTATGATTTTACACTAATTAACTTACCAGTGGCATATGCATATCCTTAATATATACATATGAAAGGCTTTTGTTATTCAGTCAGGTTTGCAGATTCTCAAACAGATTCAAACTGATTATGTGCAATTTGAAAGTACTTTACCAGCAATATTTAGTGAAATTAAATGTAGGCCCTAATTATGGCAGACACCAATTTTCCCCTACTTATACAAAAAGATATTTTAGACTTACTGTCCAAGATTCAAATATCTTCCTTGAACTACCAGAAAAGGTGTGTATAAAACCGTTAACCCTCTCGGTAATTAGCAGCTCCATCTAGACCGTTATGGGAGGATAAAAACATTGATGAAATAGTTAAAGGACAGGAAGCAACGGATACCCAGAATCAATTCCACATCTCCTTAGGCACCATATTGTCTGACACCTTCCTAAAAAAAAAAGCTCAGTACCGGGAAAAAGGGTGTTATTGAGAATAAGATAGTATTAAAATTCCATTTTGTAGGTGAGGGGGGCTTTATTGCTAATTTGATTAAATATTTGAAGAATAATAAATAGTCTGCAGGAGAAGATTCTATTAGGGCGATCATGTTGAAGGCATCTGTCATACACTGACATTTGAAATGACGTTTCTAATGAACGAGTGAACAGTGGTGAATGCCATACTGGATGTAGTACAGTTCCACTATGATAGTGCAGATAAGGAAATGGTAACTTTTTGTGCTTTTATTGACCATGCAAAAGCATTTGACACTTTAGTCTATGATTGTCTTTCCTTTTGAAAAATGGACAGCTCTAGGCGTGGGTAATGATCGTTATCAAATGGTGTAGAGATTATCTGGCTAATCACAATTGATGTTTCAAATTGAATGGCTTTACCTCCAGTCAACTTCCAACCACATGTGGAGTCCCCCAGTTTCCATTCTGGGGCCATTGCTCTTTATTGCATATGTTGATGTTAATGACCTCCTCAAATCGTTTATGAGTAAAACTGTAAAGATTACAATGTACACAGATGATACTGTGATTCATAGTGCCCATGGAAATCCAGTACCAGCTAAGGCTAACCTTGAGGAAGGTCTATCGACCCTCTACAAGTGGTATTGTAGGAACAAACTTACCATAAACGTTAAAAAGACCAAAAGCATTATTGTAAACCTAACTGGTCTATAAACAACGATCAGTGGGGTTATATTGTCAGATAAAAGCTAGAAACTGCGCATAGTCATTATAACTTAGGAGTTAAACTAGTTAAGTTAACCTTTAAAAAAATCCTCCATTTAAAAGTTTGGTAACATGAATAGTCGTGTGTACCAGTAGGTAGATTGAGAAAGAACATTGATACCAAAAGTGCTCAATTGATTTACAAACAAACAATATTGCTAACATGTGACTATGCTGATTTCATGGTGGAAAGTGGACCACGTATAAAGATATGTTGCCTGTAGAAGCTACGAAACAAGGTTGTTTAGATTACTGACAACAATGACAATTCACAGCTAAGCAGCAATCAATTAGAAACTTTAAAAATGTTGAAACTGCACTAAACTCAATGACAAAGTGTTGGTTTTGTTGTTTATTTAACGATATAGATAATTTGGCGAATCGACATGTTTCGGCTTGTAACGGCCTTCATCAGGATTGATCAAACACCAATAGTTCAGGGGTATATAAACTTTTTACACTGTAGAATCAATGGTGTTATTAGGTCAACCTGTTAATAACTACAGGTTGGAAGTAAAAAGCAACAGCGTGGAATTAAAGAATCCAATTTTTTGTGCTATTGCACTGAAATCAAGTGCAGGTTGTGAGCTTTATTTTATAACTAAATGTAGTAATGTAGGGAGTCGTGAATATGCCAGGCAGTGGCAGTGAGGCATGTTAGGTATAAGTGTAGCCAAGACAGGTTAACGGGCTCTTTGGAAGGAAGGCATAAACAAGTTGATTAATGGAGTTTTTATGATAAAAAGGTAGGAGAAGGATGAGTCATCATGGCGTCATCAAAGATCTGAAGTAAGCTATATAAAATCTACCATCAAAGTAAGGGAGCACAAAATGATAAAACTAAGTGATGGAAGTGTATTGATAATGAAAATTTTTTTTTTGAAATTTTATTAACTTCTTCACGCGGAACACATGATTTTCCAGAGGTTAGATGGATAATAATACAATAATACAATATAGGAATATAAGATGAATTTTACATGATTGATGAGCAATGAATAAGTTACAGATTCTTCAAAACATATCCAGGGTTATGTCGATGTAAGGTCAATGAGCATTCATCATCAACGACAAATCAATTTAATAATTTTCTTGAATTTAACCTTCGTGGTTGCCCACTGTACATTGACTGCTAACATTTCCCATATTTGTATACCTCGTATCATTGGACTACGTAAATAAATCTCATACTTTCACTCCACCTTTTGCTTAAATTTAATCTTATTGTTACTCCCTAAAACTATGTTAGGTCGGTGCAATACCAATTTACCACAAATTTTACTCTGTCTATACATAAGGCTACTTATATGTTCCCTCCATCTTAGAGTCAGAGGCTGAATCCTATATAAACCATAAAGATCATCCATATTAACATCCCATTGCTCTCCATTGTCTATATAGGACACCGCTCTCTCCTGCAATTTCTCCAGTCTATTATAAATACTGATCGAAGAACTCTCTATCATAAAGTCTGCATAATCCAAAAGTGGTAGAATTGTCTGCTTGTAGATAGTACACGCTATATCACTCGTTTCATATGATCGGATCTTTCCTAATTGATAGACCCAGTGATTTACAACTCTGAAATCGGCGTAGCCTGGGGTTTTCACCACTTTAAAGGTATAGGTGAGATGAATAGTAAATAAAGGCAGGATCTAGCTAGAACAGGCGGCAGTCAAAAAACCTTTTGTGGAGTATGTACGGGAGCAAGATAATGAAACTAAACCATTGTGGGTAGGCTTAGACAGGTGATACGTAGCTGAACAATGGGATACAATCAAGATAGGATCAAGAGCAAATGGTTACTAGGTTGTGGCACATTGATGGAGTGATAACCTCTACTGAGACTGAATATGAACTACAATCTGATAGCTATGCCAACATCATCTGAATATGTGGTCATGGTTTGTCAAACGATTGAATGGAGGAAAAAATTAAGAGTACCGTTGTACATCTAGCATTTGTGGATGTGTTTCAATAACCTAATTTTTCTGCTGTCAATGAGTGTTCTTTCTGCAGAAAGCACCCACTAAGGTTGAATTGAAGTGAGGTATTTGGCTGGCAAAGAAATAGCTAACAATGTTATATTTAATTAATAATTACATTGTTAGCTATTTCTTTTACCAACCAAATACCTCAATTGAATATATACTAGAGATATGGTTGATGAAATACTTACTTCAATTAAGACTTGCATTGTGATTGGGATATAGAATAACCTTCATTTTGATCTCTCTTTCATTTATCAACTGGAAGGCCATGTATACACAGCGAAGTTGACAATAAATACTTTAAAAATGCGACACTGTTCTGAATTTACAAGTCACAATTCAAAAACATCTAGGACAGAGATTTGTACAAAATTTTCGTATCACAATGAAATCACAATTCAGACTCTTTGTTATTTAGAATTCATATATTTCATTTTTATCTTAAGCCATTTAGGTATGATAAGCACATGTGGATTTGAATACGTCTTCAAAAGGCATAATAGACCTTGTCTTGGCGTAGTCATGCGACCACTAATTTAAGTATCATTGTTTCGCTATCAAATAAATTAGATTCAAAATGAATAGAATAGTTATTAGTTATAATTTCATAAGCCCGCTTTATATAAAATAAGCTTCAATATATAATCTGGTTTGTTATCAATTCTGATGAATAACTACTTGGTATTGATCACCAACATGGCGCATAGATAATGTCATCTAAACAATGTCTATTTTATCTATATTGTCTCCCAGAAGTATTTCAAGCTTTTCTGTAGTGGATGTTCACATTAAGTGTTTTATTTGGGTGCGTCAGTGTGAGGTGTTGAGTGACAAGGGCTAAATGGTACAAAACTATAGTCCCGTCTGGTAGAAGTTGCACAGTGGCATGTCTGATAAGGAAGCCCCGTATGAGATTCACAAATTCCGTCTTTTCAACACAAATACGGCAATGTAGACGTCAAAGAGCATCCGAGGCGACAGTGACGAGTAATGAAATGATAATACCCGTCCTCCATGTGGCCCCTGATTACTGCCTGCTGGAGGAGGGGGGGGGTGTAGACGGGAGGACGGAGATACCGACTCACTGGGGACGGGAACCAGACTGGAGGGGGGGGGCACCGACACCCCCCTCAAACAGGGCTCAAATTAAAACTTCGCGCCGCCCCCACAACCAGAATAATTGGGCTCACGCGTCGAGACGGGCGTCAAGAGATCTTATTCTCAAAGCATTTATTGATTTGGCCAGAGAAAACCGAGCATTAACTTCCTTTTCACAGCTGAAGAAAAATAGTTTGATTTATTGAGGGAGGGGTGGGAGCAGGAGAGGGACGGGGGCTGAGCGGTAGAAAACTTTATTACGAAATGTAACTACAATGCATGACTAAGGAAACACGTTCAGGCCTGGGTTTGCCGATGACTGCCGGTAAGATATTATAGAATTAGTAATATACACACATCACTAAATCATTCATTCTACAGCTCTGAATTCCTATCTTGGGTTTTAATCACTACTATTAAGGCTGTGAATGGATGCAGAGAAGCGTGTATTTGGTTCATACAAGACTGTTAAAATGTTACATCTTGAGAGGCTTAAGGATGAAAGGGCCCCCACCTCAAAGCCCCTGGTTAGAGGCGTGGGCTAAGTAAGAGGTAAAGTACACACACAGAGCCGGCTGGGGAGAGGCCCTGCCACTGCCAAACCACCCGCTACTCCCAGGAGAGTGCTGCCAAGAGAGAAGCACATGATTCAAAACGGGCAACTTAAAATAATTGGTCTAATGATATCAAGCTTTTGAGTTTTCATAATGGGATGCTAGAGGTTATAGGATTATAGGTTTTACGACCTGCAGTATGTTTGCGCGCACTGTAGTAGAATATTACAGTTCTTTTATTGGCTCTAGAGTTGTACATCAGTGGAGTTATATCGACAGTATAATTATGGTTATGATGAAAAGACTTGTAGTAATTTAGTTGAAATATCTGATGTATGATGCTCTATATGATTTGAGATATTGGCATGATATAGTATTTATTAAATAAGATGACTTACAAACACGTATCAAAAGTATCGTTATCATAGTAGTTGTTACAAATATATTTTGAAAGTGGTTTGACTGTTATCAACAATATGGTGACAGGACTTTTACCCCCTGGACCTTTGCCCCACGGACTTCTGCCCCCTGGACTTTTGCCCCCTAGCCATTTGACCCCCAGGTCTTTTGTCCCCAAGGTCTTTTGCCCCCTGGGCTTTTGCCCCCCCGGACCTTTGCCCCCTAGGACTTTTGTCCCCTGCAAATCAAATTCTTTGATTATTTATCCTTAGTAACTTTCTTCACTTAATATATCATTATTCATTGTCGTGTTTATGTATTTAGGAAGTACAGATTAATGAATATTTTTGCATATATCTTGAGAAACTTGAAATATTTACTGAGATTTCATAGATCTAAATTGCTTTATAAACAATCAATTTTTATTGATTTATTTTCATATTCATCAAATACAATATTCAAGACCAATATTCCCCACACACAAAAACTTACACCTGGTAGCATCATGCTTTACAAGGCATCCATGTCCAAGGATGTCCCTCTGTCTACCCCCCCTGCTGCACCTGCCGGTCCTCTCCTGTGCCTCTCAAGGCACCTTCCTGCCCTCCTATACTGATACCATACTGATGCCCCTCCCCATTCCTGGCCCTCCCGTCTCAACTCCTTTGATACATTGGTTGGGACCAATGTAATATGGCCCCCAAACCCTTAGATTTTAGTGACAAAGGCCTTTTAAGGGTTTAGTGACATGTGATAATGGATTTTCCTAAATTCAACATGGCAACGTGAATGTTTCTTAAATTCAACATGGCAACATGGATGTCTCTTATATTTCAAGGACCCCTATAATAAGAATTATATTAAAATATTAGGGGGGCAAAAGTCCAGGGGCAAAAGACCTGGGGGGCAAATGGCTAGGGGGCAAAAGTCCAGGGAGCAAAGTTCTAGGGGGCAAAGGTCCAGGGGGCAAAGGTCTTGGTGGCAAAAGACCTAGAACCCGACAATATATGTCTACATAGTACATTGTCAAGAACATAATTATCATTAACATGTCCAAAATCAAGGATGATGCTCCCACACTGGAATCAGTCACTCCACCCATTAGGCCACCACTCATGTGCCTGTAGGGTGGGTCACAATATGGGTATGGGAGGTCATTTCACTGGTACCTGTGTTCTGCAGCTGCCTGGTGTTTCATAGGGATATGTATGAGTTGAGATACCAGCATTTATCTCAACTGGCACTCTGCCTGTGGCTCTGACTTGCTTGTGTCTAATGGTAGCTAGCATCGAACAGATGGGGCTTGGTGAAGATTGGATGCAATGCCGTTTTAATATAAGGAAGGTACACATATCTATCAAATAAACTATATTATGACATCGCATTTACATGCAGCTATAGGCATTGCATGCAATCAATGTACTTATTTGTTGTACGTCTGCTGACCACAGATTCCACCATCTAACACCATGATACCATGCACTCAACTCAGCGTTAGTCAATTAAGTACTTTGAATTTCACCTTATTTCTAATTCTCAACTCTATTTTCGATCTCTGTTGCTATTCTTGGTCTCTGCCTCTGCAACTGCAATGATAAAAAATGAAGCAAAATAAATCAATCACCCAGTAATTTTCAAAGTATACGTAACTAAACCTTTTAACACATAATATACCAGTTTCATTTCTATTATCAGCAATTAGCTTTAGGGTGAAATTTGCTAAAAATATTTTGAGTGCCACTTTTTGCAGAACAGGGATTAGTAAATTCACTTAATCATTCAAATGTTGGTTTAAACACAGACCTCTTAGACTATGAATAACATTTTAGATAAAGTTTTAGGTCATTTCCCTGTGTCCTGTGGAGATTTGACAGTTTCCATCACTAGGGGGAAGCACTCGTTTGTGGGAATTATCCTTAAATTGAATAATATGTAACTTGAAACTGAGTTTGGGAGGAAGTGCAGCCAACCTGTCAATTTAATAATCATAACCTAATACAGTTTTAATATACAGAATGTATCAAATGTTCGCGCCCAAAACCGTTTACAGAATATCTTGAACATTTTTTTTAGGTATTTTATTTATGCTGGGAATTACAATTTGGCCAGAAAAGGCCATTTTTCGTTGTGCCCCAGAATACATCTAGATTCGGGGAATAGATGGTATGTAATAAATTCGGAAATAGTGCAGTACAATTACAGTTTGTAATATAGTAGTTCAAAAATAAACAAACAATAATTTCAGTTACAAATGTTTTAAATAGACGATAAGATATCGAGACTCAAATAATTTATGAGTACCAAGATTAATGATAAATAACACAGAATTACAGTCAGAAAGCAAAACAAATATAACTATAGACAAGATCAAAAAATGGGCTGGGGATGATGGGAGAATGGCATACTCATTAGAAACAAAAAATAACATAGAAGAAAATCATTAGATATTTAAGTTAAGTGCACACGCTACCAGTTGACTTAAAATGTAGAGATAGTTATTAATAGATATGTGGCATATGACATATGAACTAGTGACAAGATGAGCAGATGTTCAGGTAATATAGAGATGATCGTAATAACAAATTCAGGTACATAATCAAAATTCAAATTCAAGTTCAGATTGTGATGGACAACAAGTCTGAATACATGTATGGGAGGATAAAGTGATAATTATGAAAACATATTCATATTCAATTCAAGTTCAGGTTCAGAGTTCAAGTTAAAAGTTCAAGTTCAAGTTCAAGTTCAGATTGTGATGGACCACAAGTCTGAACAAATGTGTGAGTGGTATCAGTAGTATGAAGTAGTGAAAGTATAAAATAGGTTAACAAATGTGGAAATAGTGCCTAGCATTATGGCACTCTAGCAATTAACTTGGATTTCTGTATCTTTTTAAAAGATGCATAGTATCAAACTTCTGTTGGACCAGAAATGAGAGATGATCATAATAAACTATGACATCATATCCATTGGTTCAATTGAATTTATTAGATTATTTTTATCTAAGAACTTCCATTTATAATACAATGATACAATTTAATACCTTCCTTATCGGGTAATTTTAGCCAAACACTCCCCAGGCAAGCAGCAACAAGAACATTCTGCGACTGTACTTTTTTAATTGGTCTGAGACCTGGCCAATTTTCACGTAACAATAACGTTATTTTAGGTAAGGTTTAGACTTACTGAAAAAGAACGTTATAATAACATTCTATTTTAGTAAAGTTGAGAATGTTATAATAACGTTATTGTAACATGAAATAACGTTACAAGAACGTCACAACAACGTTCTAGTGTGAAGTCACAATGTTAGGTTCTAAAGACGTTTTTGGGTGCCCTCAAAAGAATGTAACAAGAACCAAACCAGGTCTAAACAGAACGTTGCTGCAACGTTATTATAACGTCATATTCTTGCTTGGGTCTACTTTGATACTTTACTTCAGATATACAAACATAACAGAATAAGGTGCATTTAAGATAATGGCTTATATTGATAATTAGGATCTAGAGGCATTTACAGTTTCGGTCACTGGGTGTAACACTAGTTTATGTGCAGTATAGTCCTATTAACTAAAGAAGACAGCTTCTCAGAGACTAAACCCACTCCACGTGATGTAAGATCAGATATTGCACTCAGAACTGTTCTTTTAGCTATGGTTGTTTATTCAAACACGATTTGTAAAGGTCGTTTCGACATCCTAGAAATAATCAGATGTAGGTTGCGAAAAGCAAACACACCAACGGTAGACTATCACCCTCAGTGCACAATTCACACGGCTGATTACGTCGCCGGGTTTAGACAGCTACTTACACAAACCAATTCGCATTTCCTTCCTGCCTTCACATAAGAAACGTAATTACTAAGACCGCACACAAAAGCTTTCTGAAGGTGATTAATTCACATCAAGATGACAATCTTTTGATAAAGAGAAATAGTTCAGTAAAACAGAAGTCACTTTGTACGGTACACTTTTCAGATAAAGGTAACACAGAGGCACCCAAGGACAACAGGATCCCAGAGCGAAGTCTTGCAAATCACACTCTAATTTAATGAGCTCAAAAATCACCTTATTCCATTTGATCCTAGGCCGTGCCCGTAGCAGGCTGCACTGAGCCACCCACAAAATAAGCCCTTCCTTAGAGGCCTGTAGTCTAATAGCCGTTACAGCTAGGCTTAATAGTATTTATGGAGGATTTTCATGTAGACAGGACGGTCTTTCCACCCTCACGGACAGCGGTACTGGTGTATGTATGCCCGAGTGTGGTCAGGTAGGCCGGGTGGTCAGTTCCCAACCGGTCAATCAGTGGCCAGTGGTTAATGATCTATTGGTGTGGGACGACGGCCACAGTTGTTTCAGTCCCACACACCTCCAGCATCGACTGACACAGGAGGCTGTACCCCTGTGTACCCCACACTCCACAGCAGACCTGGACACAGGGTCTGAGCATATAGGACCTGGGAAATCTCTGCATACCTTCAAGACCTCAACCAACATTGTCTGACCATTGCCAGAGATAAAGGTATGGACGCTTTGTCTTTGAAATACAAATTAGAATTGCTTCCTAGGCCCATTCATTCGGTGTTCTAGTACATTCAGTAAGATGATTTGTCAAGGAAATCCTTTGTGTCAGTTATTTCCCAAATTTCGGTTTCCCAATTAGAATAGAGTTACAGGGTTTCTTTCTAAAGGGCACCTACGTGTGTTGGCATTTGGAGAACCATATCCTTTAGGCTGAATCTTGGGATTTCATTAAAAAATCTTAATGAAGTTAGTGGTTCACTACTAAATAGCACAGTGAGGTCGTGAACAATACTCAGAATCCGCCCTGGCATCATGACGTGTACAACACCCACAAAACCCAGCATGGCACGTTATATATATAAACCACGCCTCGTCAAGTCCTCTCTCCTACTCAGAGGGAGTGACGGGACGTTGGTTTTTACCTTTTCCAGTAGTTGTCTGAGATATGCCACAAATAAGACCTGTAATTGGGATAGACAGTGAGGTTGCGTATGCTCTGTATGACGGGGTTCCACAGCCCACCGGGCGGCGCTGCTGCAGGCTCTGATATAATTACAAACAGCGTTGTCAGATAAAACACCACTTAATGGCCTTTAAAAGATGTTATTAAGTTACGGCATGCTTAATTTCTCAAACTGTCATTCAGAGAAATGTGAGTTTCTGTTTCTCGGTTTATTAAGGACAGGCCGATACATATGCAACGTAATACAGCGACTGATAATTCAATTACTTGCAATCTGTAGGCTCAGTTTTTGTTAAAGCGCAATTTGGAATTCATCAGTATGCGGAGCACGCGGGTTGCTTTGTAGGCATTGGTTCAACAAGAAATGAAATCTAAATGTGATTATCCCCGTTGTATTCCCGCTACTTGTAAGGCTTGGTCCCAGTCTGTGTCGAAGTGAAGTGAGACATGGGGAGAATGTTAACGGGAGATCCGAGGTGTGAGCAGGGACCTCCTTAACATGCCCCCCCCCCCCACCCCGGTGTGGGGTGTGGCGGCCCACCGACCAGGTGAGGTCTGTCCCACCGCCACACGCCAGGGGTAGGGACCATGACCTACAGCATTCTTCCCTACAGGAGAAAAGTGGGCATTTAGCTCTAATTTCTTAGATATTTGTCCGGTCTTCTCCCATTAGTCTATAGAAAATGATAAAAATGTTTGAATTGATCCCATATTGGCTGTTATATGATGTCTCAAGACTGTATGATTTGCACTGCATTTCCACGACTGTCAGATAATTCCCTCTCCCTTATGATCGACAATGCTTAAGAGCCCCAGCTTTTCCGTTTGTCGCTCTTCCAAACCCCATGTCAAAATCCTCAGCCCACTGCATGATGTCCATACCGGGACATACGGAGACTAGTGGTGTGTATCTGTGGGCTGGTCATCGATCCCCGTCTGGGGCCGTGTAGACGCACCCCCAGCCCGCAGGTAGGGCTGACCACACCAGGACCGACTCCCAAGGTGGTCAATACAACCCCCACCCCGCCCACTGCCATCCCCGCCCCTACCTCAACCACATATAATACAACGTTCGACACTTCTATAATCCTTTACCGCATGTCTAATTCACAAAAGGCGAGCAAAACATGATTATTTTCCCTGAATGGCTTTTCAAAATACGATCTGATTGAGACAGAGGGTCAGAGGAGAAGTGATATGACATCCCAATTACATTGATCAAAATAATACTAGGGGGTTATGTATTTCAAATGATACAAAAAAGGTTGTGTATATGGTAGTAAAAATCAAAAACCAAATGGAGTGAAATATATATATATATATATATATATATATATAATTCTGTAAGGATTTTCATCCCATACGTCAGTGCTTGGGCTATAATCTTGTTGGAGCTAGAAGCTAGAACCTTATTAACTCTGTATCGTGCTCCATGGCCACATTAGCTCTGGCAAAGCTAGTGTTGGGTGTTCCACGATGTGATAGAGGCCCGATTCTGAACCGATTTTAGAAATAAGTTCGGTAAAATTATGTTATTCTTATGAAACATGTAGTCTCTGGAAGATTTTGATACCATGGTTGTGATGAAGTGGCAATTTAACCACAAATACTGTTTTCAATATTTAAAGAAGAAATGCATGAGAGGAGAATTAATAGCCGTTTTGTCGCATCGTGTGTCATTGAATTGGTTGTTCAACAGGGTGTACTTCAACACTATAGCTGTATGGCGCCTGTTGCAACTAGCAATGTGCTCAAACTTCCAACTAGCTATCTATGGTCCAAGCTTAGTTCCGATATTCAATCAAGACTTTGGAAGCACATAACCTACAGCTACGTCAGGTAGTTTTTAATTCATCCACATGAAAAAAAACTATGATATCCAAGGCCAGTGTTATGAATAGATTACCATTAGAGAAGCTTTGATAAGTCATATTATTTACTCCACTAGCTCCCAGGGAGGTAGAAAGGCAATCATTAAAATCACAATACTGAGACGGCAAATGTCAGAAGAAACTTTGTACTTATTCACAACTTGACAAAGATTCTAAATGGTGTATGAACGTGCTGTTGTGTGGACCACATCAGTAATGTTTGATACTACTTTATTATAATATCGAACAATAGCATGATATACACGACCTTAGTCAGCATTTGACATTTAGACATTTAGACATGTCAGAAATGATAAGTTACTGATCTCCATGTGTTGGCCTGCGACGAAGATGATAGCTATCTCATTAATGTATAATACAGTTCATGCTTGAACATGAACTTCTTGATCTATTGAAGAACAGTTGGTCGAAAATGAGGTGTACTGGTGTTTTTTTTCATTGAGTACTGTAAAAGTTAATGTATGTTTCAATATACAGTTGTGTAATTTAAGAGTTCTGTAAATTCTGTAAAATTAAAAATACATAGTTACATTGTATAAAGTAACTTTTTTTGTGTAAAAGAATGTCCTCACAACCAGGTATACCAAACGTTAGTAATACCCAATTTATCATCATTTTTATTAGGAATATCAAAAACGTGTTTGGGGAAAGAGGTTATTCCTAATCAACTTACTGATCTAATGAATCAAATGTTTGAAGGCTATACCATGATTATGTCAAGTTGTTAAGGTTAAATGATAATTCCCCGATATGAACACATTTAACATAGAATAAGATTAGAAGGCAGTATCGAAGAATAATACTTTACCGTTGTGCTACCAACCAGATACCCAAACATCGATTCCAATGCGCTCTTTCAAATTGGTATCATAATTCAGGCTCATCCGGTCTTTTCAAAGTGGCATATAAAATTTGATTGGAAAAATTAAGTATGTTTTTAATACGTATGGAAATAATTTGAGACTGACGTAATATTGAATAGATAAATGTGACTCCAGTACCTGTATTCTACTGCCCGGTACGTCAGTGGACTAAGACTGGTTGTTTGTCCAACCCCAATTAAATGTATGTATACAATCATGTACATAAGCCCACTATCGGAGGGGCATGTACTATGAATCATTGTCTTTTTGACGGTGTAGGGTCCGCATGTGATCAGTGCGCTAATCCTCCACACCATTAAGTGATGATGAGGAACAATGTCAATTTTGTTTATTTTGTCTGAATATCGCTCTTCACTAGGCAATCAGATATCATGATTGCGCAGTTCCTATTGCTTATAAATGATGATCTCTCTGTCCTAGATCCCCAGTTTCAGTGACAAAATGACAGAATCCATGATGGGTACTTAATCTAACTCGAGTGGGGTGGAATATACCTCATCCTCTGGGCAGGGATCATCCTTTATGTAAGTGTAATATTACCACCCATGATCCCATACAACCATGCGACCTGATATCAATAGTATATTTGAAAAATACTTCTATAACACGTTCATCTAATATGCGCCACTTATACTACATGTCTATATGATATGATATTTTGAACATCCTTTATCCTGTTTTATCATTCATTATGTGTACAGAATTAAATTACGGGGTAAAGATTTCATAGAAAGGTGGCCATATCCCAAAGTTGTTAAATTGTCTCCATTGTTCATTTAAAGTACTTCACTCTGCATCGTTTTACAAATATCGACTGTTCATCCATCTAATACATTTTTACGTAAAAGAATTGCACCATAACGACTGCATAAATTTTATGTGTAAACGGCCCCTCCTCCATACGGCTGGTTTACCCAATAGACCTGTAATACCATATAAAAATGTTGTACGTGGTAACAATATGGGTCTATTTTTCTAACTTTGTGACTCAAAGTAAAGTTTTTACATACGTTTTTTTCGTTTAACACATAAAGGATATGACTCTTGTGAAGCTTTCGTTTGAGAGGTATATAGCGGATTTCCCCACAGCAGCAGACCTCTAGATCTGTGAAGGGTGTCAGTAGCTACAAGGGATCCATAACACGAACTCCTCCTCCCACCACACACACCCTGCCCCGTCCCCCGGGCTACCGCCCCACCCCCGGCATATAGAGGCAATTGGGCACGTGCAGGAGGCTACCAAACGTCGGCCGACCACCCCGCCGGCACGGTCCGCCACCACAACAATGGCCGCCGCCCCAAGGTCAGCCAAGGTCACACGTCCTCTCCTCCTGTGTCGAAGTAACGATGGCAACTTTGGCCGTTAACGACCTGAGGGCCGCACCTCAAGGGGTGTCCTCCTGGAGGAGGGGGCTGGGGCCGCGTGTCGTGTGAAAACACACCCAGGAGGTCTCAACTTGAGGGCTCGCATTTAATATAATGTTCGCAATTAAATTCGTGATATCTTCCAGATATACCTACATGTACATGTCTGATCCCGTGTAAAACTTTACGTCTAGTATTGCTTGAGGGGATCTATGGGACCGTTTCTCCTCGTTTGCAGGTTTTCACCCTTAAACAAAGGCCTTCACACCCAGAAGCCGAGTGACCTGCCCACATTGATCAGTAGACAGGAGTCGACCATTGCCTTACATCGGCCATCTCGTTGTGTATAGACAAGAGCCGTGTTGGGCCCTAGATCAGCGGTCAATGCCCTTCGGTGGTCGTAACGTCTGACACAATGAGTTCATTTGTCAAAAACGGGGCTAGGACCGACAAATATCAGCCGCTACGCATGTAGGCTACGTATCGTTTTTACAGTCCCGGTGTAATATAGAGAAAATACAAAACCTTCGGTTTTGCCCATAAATACAGTGGTCTAGGCATTTGGGCTGGGGGAATGGTAAATGGAGGTTGGCAGAACACGCCATCGTAAACGGTTTTAACCTCTTCTCTTTGCAAATGAAACAGAGTCCACTTTGACCCGGTGGCGACGCGCCCCCGGCCCATTTGTTTGTTTATGTCCAGGCAGATGATCAGAAAATTGAGAGAGAGACCAAATACCTTCCGACAGACGCCCCGGACTAGCGGCCGGCCCATATAGGTCGGCGGAATGGTCGGCCCACTTCTCGCTACGTCCCGCTGAGATCTCGCGTGAACCCGTGACGTATGTCCGGGGCCGCCTTATCTGACGCACGGAGGCCCTGGTAGGACACCTAGCGGGAGAAGTCGGCGTAGCAGACGACATTTAAAGGCGGGCTTACACTTAAGGCGGCGCTGACCTTGGATGAATGGCGTGCCCGATAAGGATATTACTCCGATTGTCTCAACCACTCACACAATTGACCTCCTATCTCGGCGCGGCCATGCGTTTTCTTTACGCGTCTATTTGTTCTTTGCATTTCCCTTGCAAAAATAGAGAAAACCCTCCGCGGTACCAGGGAATCAATTCAGAGTGTTTTCCTTAATCGAGAGGCCCATGGAACGAGCTGTGGAAAGAGGGCAATTTCGCTGCGTGAAAATACAGATAAAGACTGAGGACTGCCTCCTTTTAAGAGTTAAAGTTCCTGATTGAGGAAAGATGGTGTTATCGTTACGCTAAGCGCCCCCGTGGGACCAGGACGAGGCTGGCATAGTTTCGCTGGTCGCGTCCCCAAAGTCCAAATGGCGGCGGTGGCGGGCTGACCTGTGAGCCAATGACGCCGCCATCAGAGCCGCCATCTTGTATGGGGCTGAGGGCCGTCTTAATGCAGTCAGGGACTTGGCCGGCCGCCAGCCCACCGGGCCTCACTGAGACCTGGGCACTGGAGGGGAATCGTCAAAGTTTCTTCACAACAAGTGTACACTCGCTTTTTTTCTGATCACATCTTCTGATATCAGATTGTCTCAAAAGTTTACTTATCTCTAATGAACATCATACTTCCGTATTCTGAAATTTCCAGTATTTTTTCACGCTTTCAAACCAAACCTTTTATCTTATATAGGGTGGCAAAAAACGGAAATTAAAAGCAAGGCGTTGTAGTTACAGACATGAGATAAACTAATATAGACCCATACTTCTTAATACCAAGTATGATTTATTTCGACGAATCATGCCTAAGAGTAAGAGCCAATGCTGCGCCTCGATTGTGGCCCTCAACTCCGTAAGTTTACAATCTATCGTGGCAACAGGCATTTTATAGTATACAACCAAACACCACAGCAAAATTATGCATGGAATGACTATGACACACATGTATATCCCATGGTCTTATAGTATCTGTCTCTCAGACCTGTACTGTATTAAAGTTGGTACCGTCTCAATGCCGACTCCCCCCCCCCCCCCCAACTTGCATGGGATGAGTAAGACACACATGATAATATCTGTTTCTGACTAAGACCTGTTCTATATTAAAGTCGGCACCGTCTCAATGCAGACCCACCCCCCTCCCCCCATCCAGGCCGCCTGCTGCAGGGCAGGGCATTACCAAAGGACCCCAAATTGAAGACCTCTCTCAGAACTCGATATGCCATCCACGCCCCTTGGTGGGAGTCAATGATTGCAGCATGCCCCCTGGTGGCCGCTGGCTGCGGCCTGTCCGTAGTAACGGGTCGGGCCTTATAGCCGGCCGCCCTCTGTCACCGGGTCAGCCGGCCGGAAGACGGCCATTTCCCAAGGCGGCCACCAGGGGCGGGCAGGGGTAAGAAGGGTACTAAGTGCTGCGGTACGGAGGTTGGGGCTTCGGGGATGAGGGCCGGGGATGGGGGAGAGGTATCACGGATGTGGGGGTTGGGGGTTGGGGGTTGGGGGGTAAGCACCTCCAGGGGTGAGAGAGGTAAACGTATAATAAGGACTGCAGGAGGACAACAAATGACAAATACAGAAGGGCTATATCAACTCTCTCTATGTTCTTTTCATTATTTATTAAATCATGAAAACCTATTTCGCAATATCAATATCAAATCAAACTCGTACACTTTCCTACAGCTCTGGGTCTTGTTTCAACTAGGCTATAGCTAACAGAAACAGAGAATCTTCAATGAATTAATGATAACACTTTTCTATTTATCCTTCTCGAATGAATCAAACGTACCGTCAGAAGTCTATTGAAAGTATTACTGTTGTTAGCACAGAAACTGTCCTTCCAAAGTATCAAAAGTTTATTCCAGTTTAGCTGCATGGCATATACCCTATCTGAAACAACTTGGTGAGAGAAATGCTTCCCAAGGATAATGATCTCTCGTACTTATAAGGCATCTGACCTCATTCAGCATTGCCCACACACAACCCTCACCCCTTCTCTACCTCTTCCCCTTGTCCACAAAGCCTCACCAGTACCACCTCCCACCCTCTGTTCAAGCTTCCTGATGCTAATTGATTAAGTGCCGATCCTCTATTCATCTACTGGCTGCTGTTCAGAAAGCTTGACGCTGCTCGCACACGGCTATAACTTGAGTTTCTAGCCCCAATGTAGCCATCCGAATAATAAATGGCGACCTGCTCTGCGATTTTGGGATTAAGTGGCATAGATGGTGAATGTAGAGGACGGCTATTTAAATCACAATTTGGATAAAGTTATATCGTTGTAATAATTTTGCAATAACTATCTCAAAGCAGTTTTTTTGTATACTGTTGCTTTGAATTTTCGTTTCTACTTTTAAAAAGTTTGTGACATGACCTGTCTTAGTAAGATCTCTAATTTACTTGTCTAAGTAGTTACCTGTATCTGTCTCTTGGCTATATAACTTTACTGAAACACAATATGTTCAACACTTCTTTTTGGGACCATGTAATCATATTTAATACATAATATTATTTCATATATAGATAGATACGAAATTCAGACAACAACTAAGAGAATAGAGAAGGCATGTGCTAGTGTTCGTGTATAGAGCCTTTTATTTATACAACACATAGAATTTCTAAACAAGGAGGGGAGAACAAGGCTATATGGGATAGACATGGCCTGCATTATGTACGTAGTTGATACATGGCAGTATTGGTAGAGAAAATTTGCCATATGCATAGTCGATGGGCATCTATTTTTCGTTCCTTTTTTTTGTCCAAATCAAGGGATGTATAGGGTGATACCATCACAATATCAATAATTATATATAAATATAGACGCATCATTAATTCTGTTATCCGTAATATCCTGTCACTGGCGTAGTGCAATTGGCTTGATTTACCGTTGATTGTAACCAAACGAAGTGAGCAACAAACAGCGATCAAACGATGAGCCGCGCCGCCTGGTAGTTTAGACTGGTTGGACGGGGAGAACAAGAAAGGTGCTTACTCAGCGGGAATACTTCCCGAGTCAGTAGGCAGCTGAGGAAGAGAAACCGCAGTAACAAACTGTTCTCCTTAGCCGGCCGGACCGCCCCGAATTCTGCTGAATCGGAGCCGCCACTAATGTATCTCCCCAATCGAAAACCAAGAAGAATGCGGCCCACAAACACAGCTGTCGGCTCCGACCACGGCCCGCCCGCTCCCCACACCCCGGCATCTGCTGGCAGCATTCAAATGATTCCCCGCCGCCGTTTGAACAGATGTTGTTAGTTAGTACATGGGAGAAAGTCCTTTGTGTGCTTTGGTGCACATTGCCGTGTTTATTTCTCCGGAAATATGATGAAGTACGGGGCTGCTCCGGGCGGGTGATATATGACAAACAGGTTGTAACGCACCTCGTGGGGCCCCGTGGACGTAAGGGGGGGGGGGGTGTACCTTTAGCAGTTTACACTATCCTAGAATTGTTACATCTTTCCCTCATGGGTTCTGGGCAAATGTTACCTTTATTTTGAAATACGTCATCTAATCACTCATCGTATCTCCCACGGCCTTTTGTCAACGACAACCCAGTGAATAGGATGGTATATGATTGAGCATAACTTAAATGAAATAATATTTGACGAAATTGTGAATCTTAGGCATCGCTTCACATTCAAATATTCACCTTTCTTGAGTTTCAATCTACGTTGGTATTAATTTTCTTGAGCCATCCCATGGTGTACTATCCGGTATCTATATGCACCTCTAGTAAGAAGACAGTTCGAATTGATCGTAGCTAGTTGATTTATACCGATTATGTCAGACGTAAATAGGCGGCTCCGAGAGGTAACTGATCAGACTGAAGATCTCGGCGTATCGGTAGGCAGTCAAACTCTGAGCTGACATCTAGAGGGTATTATGTTGTCTACTTTGTAACGTGTTGTTCGGGTTTGCCCTCACACACACCCTCCCCCAGATGGGCCGGTTGTATGCGCCCAGCGTCCGCCTGCTCCAGGGGATCAAACCGAGATCAGTGATGATGCCCAACACTGGAGCCGCCTTTATGAAATTAATATCAGACACATTGGTATGCCGCGGGCTGCTGCCATCCATCACAGGGTCCTGCCAGCCCTCCCCATCCTCCTCCTACTCCCCTACCCCTGCTACTCCCCTTCCTAGTACGGCTAGCCCCCAAATACACCCCCCCTCCCCGATCTTCCCTCCTGGATGGTCCCCTGCTACAGTCAGGGTTGATCGGGGGGAGGGTGGTTGGGTAGAGAACGGGAGGGGGCCAGGGGCTTGTCGATATGGTACACTTCTGCTACAACTGTGACAAACATACAAACCATGGATGTAGTCGGGCAAAGATACAGCGGTCAGTTTCCCCCCTGCTCACTGAGAAGATGAGTTTTCAGACTTGGCCTGGTGTTTGTGTAAGATCTGCCTCATAGGTTTAGGTAAAGCTGGGAACAGATTCTCGTTACACTCTGATAAAAACGAAGCGAGTTCTATGTGTCAGCAGAGCGGGGTGTTTGGTTTCAGTAGGTGGACGACTATATAGGGTGTGTTCCTAATCTGATGGCACCCCTCCCCCGGGACCGGTCTATCTGGGAACACATCGTCTAGCACGGCTACGACTACCCAACAGATTGGCACATTGTATGACAGCGACCTGCTGATTCGGACGGCCATTTTTATAGACTACTATGATACCGGCACACGCTAACATAACCCTACATCGAAAAAGGCGTGGTGTCTGATTTTGGGGAAATTCTACAAATATCAAAGAACCAGCTATTCATTCTTCATCAATTCCTACTTTGTATTACATATAAACTTTTATTTGCAAGAGACACTGTTGTGTCAATCGTAAAGGAAATCGTGTATTTGCTTTACATAAGACAAGTCTATTTACACACGTTACTATATATATATATATATATATATATATATATATATATATATATATATACTATACATGTGTATACAAAGATACATAAAATCTAACTAAGGTAAGCCTTCCTAAATACTTCATTCCTCGTTCCCTCTTCTTTGTGAAATCCCCTACAGGGGTGAGTGTCGGCCGCTGACCACCAGCCCCCACCAGCCCCCATATGGCTCCTCCTGGGCGTGTCCTTAAGGCCATCGATCTGCTGAGGTCTGCTCCAAACGAAGTCCATTCATGTTGGTCACAGGACGAGGCCATGGTTGTTGGGGAAAGAGAACTGATTACTACTCAGAGACCCACCTCCTTAGACCCGCCCCTCCCTTCTACTTCCACCCAAACAAACATCTCATACATCTTAACAGTATACCTTACATCTGGTGCAGAGAAAGCGTGTTTATCCATGCAGTTGCATTTTCGGTTGAATTGCCCATCAAATATTCAGGATTACACAGTTGAGCACCGCCTCAGAATTTACTCGTTTGAGAGACCTGGCACATCAATGTCCACAAGTATGTTATCTGATCTTATAACAAGTATATGTACATTCTTTCCAGACGAACTTTGCTATGGATACCATGAGATATTTCATAGCATCGCATTCATATCACACTGTTAGATCATGATAGAAACGGCTAAATGTATAGGCCGAGGCTAGCTTGTGTAACGTGGATGGCTGGCTGAGCGAATCGCAATTTTCTCTAATGATATCCTGACACACTGCATACACATACTTATACATGTGATACTAGATAAAGTAAGACAAAAGAAGAAATACTAATAGAAACGGCTAAATATGTATGAATGTTAACAAGAGCCTGGGGTATCTTTTTGTTACCATTTTGTAATTCCTTATGTAGGCATGTTCCCATTTTCATATACTACTTACAGAAAAATACTTTCAGTCAGCGTGTGACAAAAGGCATGGGACGTAAAGTTTTTTCATGGCAATTGGTGCCTTGACATATCGTCCTTGGACTGCAGGTAGTTTCTGAAGTCCAGTGTGGCCTGGTCTTTTTAGGTGGAGACTGGGGGCGATGGGAGGACTAACAGTGTGTTCAAAAAGCGAATAGATGTGGTTGTTTAACTTAATTGCAGAATTTATCAGTTTGTATAATTGTGGTACCTAACATGTTATATATTCATAATGTTCATCATTGTAATTATTATATGTTATTCATCGACGTTGGAAGAACTTCGTGAATTGAAGAAATGTCAAATAAAAAAGAAAAAAAACCAGTTTCACTCCCTCCTAACAGACACACCTTTTGTCACAAAGGGCGGGGACCAGGGGTTGGGACCAACTCAATGTTTAACTTCCTTCTCCTTACAAACGCACCTTAGCCAGAGGAGACTGAGGGCGTTGGGACCAACTCACAGTTTGACTCCTTTCCCCTTACACACAGACCTTGGTCTCAGGAGGGAAGGGCTAGTGGGGTTTGAGATTGACTCACAGTTTGACTCCCTCCCCTTACACACACACCTCGGTCATAGGAGGTGGGGACTGGGGGTGTTGGGACTGACTAACAGTTTGACTCCCTCCCCTTACACACACACCTCTGTCACAGGAGTTGGGGACTGGGGTGATGGGACCGACTCACAGTTTGACTCCCTCTCCCTTACACACACCTCAGTCATAGGAGGTGGGGACTGGGGTGTCGGGACCGACTCACAGTTTGACTCCCTCCCTCTTACACACACACCTCTGTCAAAGGAGGTGGGGACTTGGGACGTAGGGACCGACTCACAGTTTGACTCCCTCCCCTTACACACACACACCTCGGCCTGCACCAGTCGATGCCGACAGCCTCGTGTGCCAAGTCACAATCAACACAGGAGGAAGGTTAATATTTGTCCTCTGGGCCGAACTATCCGGGCGTCGCCGATCAATACTATTGTCTCCCGGGTTGGGGGCAAACCCCCTGGAGGGAGGGGTGTGGTGTGGGGGTGTCTAACTTCTACCCACTGGTGGCCCCTGACTTAGACCCCTAAGCAGGGTCTGCAGCAGGAGGACGCTGGGTCTAGGCGTTGAATTCCTCCTCCCTGAACTGACCTCTTAAGCTGGGAACCAGGACTTAACAAAGGCCGAGGAATGGTCTTAAAGCTTCTTCATCTATTGAAATACTCACTAACATAGGTTAGTTTCGTAGGGTTTGGTTTCTATAAAATATAGTCCCTCAATATAAAATCCCAATGGAATTGTGCCGAAAAATACGAAAAAAAATACAATCGATAATTGTTACTTAACTAAGACAGGATCTTCTTTGAAATAAGCAGCAGAATCTTTAATCGTCACGTTAATTCTATTTCACATGCTACAATCAGTAGCTTAGTGGTGTTTTATATCAGAGAAAGTCGATGATCAATAAAGTGGAGTAGAGAGTAGAAAGGCGTAAAAACAACTGCTCGGGCTTCCTCCTTCCCTTCAGAAAAAAACCTCACCGATTTGCAAAGTTCCAGTCTCCATACAATGATCGTTTGGAGTGAAAGTGGAAAAATCAACATTACTGGTCTTTTCAATACTTCCGCACTTCATGAAAGTGATTTTCTTACAAGGCGGGCAGTCCACAATGCGACCTTTAAAAGCGCACTTCTCGTGCCCCGGGCACACTCCCGGCCGGCCCGCCTAAACTGCCACACATTGATTGTAGCAATTTAGGCGGGCGAGTTTCAACATAATTATCGTATTTACTCTACTTGAAAGGAGAATCGCATGCTCTTTCTAAGTGAACTAATTCATCTTTCTATTGAATAGACCCGAGTGTACAATTACTTTGAAGGAAGGGGCCTTTTATACCCGTTTTACCCCTCGAGCCGCACGCCTGGGTTGCCTGCCAAGGAGGAGAGGCCCTGCCAAGAAGAGGAGGGCCCCAAACCGCCCCAGTGGGCCCAGGGTGCATTGTGTTTAGCGGGGTTTTGTAGGTGTCTGATTAACGGTGACAAATGAACATCGACATCTCCCGATCTGCGTCCTTCCCGCCGCCAGACGCCGTCAAATGAGTGTTGACTGAGACTAATGTCTGATTGTCGTCTGCTCCCGATTAACGATGAATGCATTAGCGGCCCGCGCAGCCCCAGTCGGAGTGGTCAATAAAAATCTCGAGTTTTCTCGGCCCGATGAGATGCGATGAGACTCGCCAAGGTCTTCGGAAGGTACGCCTTCTTTCCGGCGGAAGTGGCGAGCCGGAAACGCTGGCCGCGCATGCTCCAATTGTCTGTGAAGGCCGATTGTATTTCTGCAGAAGAAAAGGCGGGACCAGTAACAGACTATCCCTACAGCAGTGGTACGGGTGGGTCCTATCATGGTGTAGCAACATTGAAGGGATCCTACTATGGAACAATCACTTTGTTTGTAGTACATAACTCACAGACTTGATATTGAATAAAAAGCTTATTGCATTTGAATTAAATAATTCAAATCACAGAGATAAACACGTACTGTACATACGGGTGCTTTGGTTCCAAATGGACATTACAATTGTCTTCGAATTTATGTGTTACATAGACCTCATCAGCATGCTAAGACAAGGGGAATGATTATACAATTGCTAAGTATGCAGACATGACAGTTTCTAATTAGATAACATTAATATGTACCATAGTAACCGCATCAAACATTCCTTAACTTTAGCAGGGCACATACAAACCCAATCCCCATCACGGGCCAGTTCCTCTCGTACATGATAAGGCCTATATGTCCCCGAAATAAGTATGCAGGGAGTTACCTCTAACTACTCTTGAGGTAGGTCCAAAGTCAGGATCGATACCACCACCAGAGGGCAGCACGATGCGTCTTCCGGTGGCGCATGCGCGTGTCAGGCCTGGCCGTCGTCAGGGCGGTGGTCGTGACGACCATTACCCACACTCAGGGCCCTAAAACGTGACGTAGACGTCATGTTAGGGGCCCCTTCATGGCGTAAGCACGGATTAAGTTATTTTCATCACATTTAGGCCACAGTTGTTAGGCCGTAAAGTAGACGACAGAAATAGAATCTCCTTAGAAGGGGCAGACTGACTTATATCAAGTTCTCATGCTGCGTGCTCCAGCCCAGCAGTTTGAAGTGGTTGATGTGGGATTTTCTTCAGCCCTGCAGTTTATCTCTTCAAAGTATACCATTAATTCATTAGGGTATTTAGTGCCTGGTTTGTCACTCAATTTAGAGTACTAACGATACAACAAATCAGTGCTGCAGATGACCTTTGTGACCTTGATAGTTTCATATACTTATGTATTGTAGACTATCGAATAGGGGAATGGAAACCAAATGCACTTTTTTTTTACTATAGGCCTGTATATATATTTATATTTTTATATTTTTCTGTGTCTAAAATCATTGTGCGAGTAAGGATGAACTATTAAATTACTCTAAGATTTAACGTTTGGTTTTGCATGCCTGAACTTACAGGTAATCATTTCTTGGAAAATGTCAAACCGAATGCAGGTCCAGGGATTGAATAGCTTTCATATTTGCCTAAAGCCATCATTCGGACCACAAGTGAAGCATGAAATGGTTATCGTCGTCGTCGTTTTTATGAATACACGCCCGATGCATCTTCATTGTGTCCCCAAGTGGCCCGCGCCCACTCTGCCCAACATCGTAAATCGAACTCCCCCAGCCCAATGTCGTCAAGCATTTTCGTCATGTGACCCAGTTGATGACACGTGATCCCCACATGATCTCTTCTGTTGGGAAAATGGCTGAAGATAAAGAGGAAAAATGATGTCAAAACAATATATTAAGTATCAATCACCGAGCCAAGCAGCGTGGTTCGTCTCTTACCCAGCGAGGACCGGGAAATGCCCCCAACGGGCTGCGTGCGCATGGTCCAATAAGCATTGCGCATGCGTGGATAAGTCGATATCTAGGTCAGGCATGCGCATATATCAGTTGGGAGACTAGTTTTTGGGTTTGTGAGCGGCGATCTGAATCAGCGCCAGTGTACGTGGCCGTTTATGTAAAGAAGATGCGCGGGGCGGGCGGCTACCCGACAGGGGGACTTTGTCATCTGCCGAGGGTGGCTGGAGCCCGGCACAGAGGTGGTCGTCTTTGGGAGCAGCCAATCGAACAGGGGCCCGGGGGGAGCGGGGCCGGGCAGGGGGAGGGACGGCCGGCCGGGTATCAATGGACCTTATACGTGGTCAGAGAATAGTCTTATACATCGACACAGGCCTACATCAAAGATGGCGTCATTCTCTTGTCTCTGCTGTGGGGGACGACAGGCTGGAAGTAAGGCCTGGGGGAGGGGTTTTAGTTGTTGGATTCGTCTTGAAACGAAGGGTTTGTACTCTATTTGAAGACCCTTGTTCGGTTACTGCTGCACCATGGTCAACCATAATAGTTGAAGTCATTTACGACATATATGGGTTTGGGGTCAACTGTGCAGCGTTTTGATAATGACATAGCTGCAAGCGATCCTTCCATCCAGTAAGGGGTTGACAAACTAAGAAATAGTAGTACTAGTGTGTTTCAAAGTGCAATCTCAAGGGGGTCCAGTGCTGTACATTGACCTCCGCATAGAAAGCTTCCATCCGTCAAAGACTTGGGATCAAAATGAGTCTGCCGCATGCATAGTATTGAGTAAATGTATTGAAAGTGGGGAAGCATTATCTGCAAAGCTAATGTATTGGAAATCAGTTCAAACATGCATGGCTGGCGTGCCCTCACGCTGCCACTAGTCGTGTTTTGTAGGAGAGTGAACTTGGTTGGTGAGTCGTCCCCTCCCACCTTCCGGCCCCGTGTAGCTCGGCCTGTATTAATCAATCAGCCGATCGCCCTCAATACCCAACACCATTACTCAACGCCCCTTAATTAAGGCCCACTTAGCACGCCTCGCTAGGCGCTCTCGCCCAGCCTCGCAACATTATCACCTGGTCAATGCTGAACAATAGGCCGCCATCTTGAATTACCAAGTTGGTCGCAGAGCCCTCAGAGGGCGCGGCGATCGGATATGAATGCAAATGGCGGACGTTGGGGCGTGTATGACAATCCGATTATCAACCAATGCATGGACTTAGGCCTAAATGGAAGCGCCTGAATAGGCGGCCGACCACCTAGCTTAGGCCTGCAGGAGTGCAGCCAGGCGGCAAAAACACGGTTTCCTAACTAGGACGGCTTAGGCTTGGGACACCTACATAGTGACCCACAGGCAGATGGCTGATATAGGAAACAGAGACCGACCTGATGCCTACCAGATAGCCCGGCTATGGCTAAGTTTGTTATCAGCGTAGGGCTGCTTATGAGATGCACTAGCTGTGCTCCAAGTCAAGGTCGTACTTAGAGAGGGTCCGAACCATCTTTTTTGATAAGGAATTCTGGTACAAGCAAACTACGTAATCATTACTTGGGGACTAAAGTCATTGCATTTTCGCTCAGAGGACCTCATCCCCTTTCATTTTAAATATCCTCTCATAACAAGTTGTTGTGGTTAATTATAGTATTTCTGAGCAATGTCTAGTTTTGGTATGCAAAATAAAGAAAACAGTTAACAGAAGTCAGATATTTTGCTTAGTGTAAAAATATAGTATAAGCTTGCTGTTATTTGCATGTTAGGGGACAAGAAAGCCTCATAATTATATAACATTCTGCTAATGCCATAGTCCTTAGGGTTTTACTATACGGCTTAAGGCAACGCGTTACTTTACCATTAGGAGCAGCCGCTATTCCAAACTAAGATCAGGAAAACAACATTAACATTTAGACAATAACAGCCTCGGTCCGATCAACTTGGAAAGCTCGTGGCGTTACAGTGAGTTTTATACTGGTAAAACGACCACAACATAAAGTAAATGGACTCTAAGCGGGCAGGCTGTCTGCTGCCCCTAGCTAACCTTTCCTCTGATTTGACCCATCAGCTTGCGCCATTTGATTTCATGACCTTTGAATGCCTCCCTCCGACTGCCCTTCGGCAGCGTCCAGCAAGTGTTTGGGCTCAGGCTAATTGGCGGGAAAGAGCAGACGAGATTTTGCCCCTAGCCGGGTCGGTAGGCCTGCATGCCCTCAGGGTCGGCCCAACAATGGTCCATTAATCCTGTAAGTTGTAAACGGTGCAGTTAGATCGAACAACATAAACGGGTTGGTTCTATCGGAAAATGTTTGGTCATGAAGTGAAGGCACGCTTGGTAAAGGAACTCACAGGGCCGGTATGAAGATCGTTTGGACCAGCCCTGTATGATCTGATGATATAAGGTCCCTGCGTTGGGACCTGGTCCTGTATATTAGGACCTTGCGTGGGAAACCAGCCCTGTATATATTAGAACTACATAGGAGGAGGGCAACAAAATATACAAGAATGCCTATTCTATGCAGGCCATTCAACATTATGAGTTATCCCCCTTTCCTCATACATAAAAACAGTTTTCCAAAAGAATCCACGGTGAAATGCTTAACTTGACAAAGATTGTTTCATTATAAATCGCCAAATAGCGGTGCAGCAGATTTGGCAATGGTTTTCTCAGCATATCTAATTATCAACCCCAGTCTCAGCAGGGTGTAACCACTGGCCAACACCCACAAGACATCTACTGTCCCTTTGTGGCACCTGACAGGACGTTTGACCTTCCTGATCGGGACCTTTCAGGGCGCAGGCCACCCCTGTCGGCCCCTGCAAGATCCATGACAGTCCCTTGTTTAGACCTCCGACGACCTTAGCCTCCAAGGTCGGGACCTTTCAATGCCGTTGTCTCTCCTTATGCAGGCCGGCGTTGGGGTGACTGTCGTAAAAGTGAGACATAATCGGTGGGATGGGCCGAGAGAGAGAAAACAAGGATATTCACTTGTGTTCTTACTGAGGCAAAGGCAAACCGTCATCAGAACGATCTACATATGGGTCGGCTGTTTTACTCTAGCAGGCTTTAAACGTTAAAGTTAAAGTTACGCGAAATTCGGAAAAGAAGCATACGGTAGGCAGAGGTTATAAGGGTACAGTGAGAGAAACCTGGCTAAAAAGGACAGAAACAGTGAGAAAAAAAATCGATGGAGAGTCGAGGGGACATAAGAGTGAGCCCCAAAAGCAGGCCAGAGATACCATCCTCTGTCAACAACCAGGGCCACGGCGCTTAACGTGATCACGCGAGATCTGACGTCAATTCCGGGAAAACAAAACCCAAAAAACATTGTGTGTGGCGTCTTTCTCTTCCAGCTCCTTCTGGTCCTTCTCCTCCCCTAGCCCGCCGCCCCCGCCGCCCGGCCGACGGAGGCTGCCGACGGGGACTAGATTAGAAGGCGGTGGCCGGTTCAAGGTAAACAGGCTGTGTGGACGGAGACGCGGGGAGCGCTCACAGCGCACCTCGTCGGGCGCGGGCCGCCATGTTGACGTTCGCCGCGCCGCCGCCGGAAGACGCTCCCAGCGACTAATCGGCCGTCCGCCGCGACGGGCGCCACGCCAAACCGGAAGTGGGGGACAGCGCCTGCGCGCGCCGCTGGCGCCGTCCACTGTCAACATCGGTCAGAAAGGGTTCAATTAATTGGGACGGGGCGCCGGTAGGGGAGGGGTAGGGGAGGGGCAGGGGAGGGTTAGAGGGACAGGGGGCTTAGGGTGAGAGGACGGGGGCGTCGGGCTAAGGGATGGGGGCATCAATCGGGTTTCCATCCAGGCCGGTCGCCAATGTATTGTATTATAGACAGAGACGACTCTAAAGGAATGAGACGAGGACAGGGCGGGGCTTGGCGAACACAACGACCGGCCATAGTTTACTGCTGTCTTCATCCAAGTAAGTGCTAAGGCACTGCATGTCCGGGTTGTGGGATCCGGAGAACACCCGCAGGATTCGTGTTCCCTTATACAACTTTAACACATGTATTATTTGGTTCACACAATCCCCTAAGTGTAATGAAAATTCTGTATTTACAGTTCATTCTCGATATAGAGCTATTGCAATAATGCACAGTTAATGTCAACTAAGACATCCATTATAGATGGTAAACCTAGTTAACAAACTTAAGTGATGGATTGTTGGTCTAACCTGCTCAGCACTACCACACCAAGTGACAGTTGTCACTTAGAATTTGTCTGGAATTGGGGTAGTGATGTGTCCACGGTGTCAATAATAGTTGGAGCTTCAATGTGAAAATGTACATGCATGCTATTGATTTTTCTTTTCATTTAACATAAATATTATTTATATTTATATATAAATTACACATATAAATGAAACATGTGGTTTGTTCCTATGTATCACCTTATGTGGACATCCGTCATGCAGTCATTGTATTGAGATAAGAATCCTACTGTGCTGCAGGAATTATACTTACGCAAAATATGGGGGACACGGACTGTCGTTTGATTGAAAACAATAACGATCCATGGTGCCAAATTGAAAAATGTGATGTAGCCTTAAGGCCTCCTTCAGTGTGTGTGAACACCTGAACTTTGTAAGGCGCCCTTTTTGGTGGTCTGCCCTTTTCCCGGCGTCAGTTGGGGTCAACGCCCCTGTTTAACCACCATCTGGCCGAGTGGGGGCAACTTCCGGGATCACCTCCACCCCACTTAGAAGAGCAAGAAAATGGCCGCCAAGCCTCGGTTTGGCCTCAGTCATTAGTCCCGGGTAGTATCGCTCATATGACCGGAAGTAAACATAAGGCGGGGTTGGCAATGGCGGGCGTGAATGAAAGGGCACTAGTCCTCCTGTTTCGGATCTCTTTTCCAAACCTCAACTTTTTTTTGTCCCATGCATGATAGACTCGCACGTTGCACGTCTTGGGGGCCAACTGATATTCTGCACAAATTTCCATGTATGTGGTTCCTTCATCATTCACATTTGATATATGGTTTGTGATTTAGGCTTTAGTACTATTAGAAAGGCATGCCTATAGCCATGACTGATGTACATTGTACTAAGGTGGCCTCAATAAACTTTAAAGGGACATAAACGAAGTGTTCAATATCGAAGAGCACATATCTAGATGATTTACTATGCTCTACGAAGGTATCCATTTTATTTCGATGCTCGAAAATAGTCGTATTCAACGGAGAAATTCATCCATCGTTAAGTAAATGTTCTGCGTAATCATTTAGTTATTGGATTGCCATCTGAAAAACTGAAACTAAATACGTCATAGCTTTCTGATTAACCTAACGTAGATATCAAATAAAGTGGGGTTCAATAACTCCATGGGCATTTATCTATGTATTTCAAGAAAGGAGGGAGAGTAAGGTCGGCAGTACTTGTCTGCTATTTTAAAGGTCTAGAGTTCAATTTCTAGTCTGGATAACTAGGGTCATGGATTAGGAGGAGGAATGTTTCATGCATCTTACTCCTGGATTGGACCACGACCTAAGAATGGCTGTGGATTTGTGTTATTCTGTCCCTCTGTGCACAAAAAGGTGCCAGATTCCTATTTGGATTTAAAAGAAGAAGGGGCAACACCGTGAAATACTGGGCTATCGTATTGGCAATAGCTGCTACCCCGGGATACTGTAGTAGACCAGCTTATCAAATTGAACCGTAAATGCATCATTAGATAATATGTGAAATAAATCAAAGACTATATGTCTGCAGAGAAGATTAAACAAGAACAATAAGCATGATATATGTAAAACATCTCATCAGCAGTAGGACAAACAAAGAAAGGTATAAAGGGACAAGGACCATTGACGGAGAACATCCAGCAGCCCCAGAAGTCAAAGTGTTGAGGCCGACTGCAGCGCCGTCTGTCGGCCGCCGCCCGCCGGCCGCTTAAGGTAACAGATCAGGTGTGGGGAGGTGACAAATCAGGTAAACCAGATGACAGATTGGAGGAGTGAGATAACCGAATTAGTAAGTGAGATGACGGATGGGTTGGGGGCGAGGTAGGTGTTGTGAGATGGCAGATAGAGTGTTGGAGGTGACGGACGAGGGGCGGGCGGTGGGCGAGCAGTGGGCGAGGTGGGCGAGGTGGGCGAGGTGGGGCCCAGATAAAGCCCTCTCTGGGGACGAGGCCCGCTCCATCACATTACATCACATTACTAACGCCCAATGAGACCCCGCGCCCAGCAGGCCCGTTTGATCGCCTCCTGCCTTTTTGTGGTCTCTGTCAGGGGGCTTTTTTACTTCTGCTCTTTCCATTCTATTTGAATTGAGGCAAAGGCTGTCTGCAGAAGCAAGTCGTCATTTTACATGGCACGGCTTCCCTCTCAATAACCGTACTCCTCAAGATGGTTGAAAGAGGAACAAATGCAACTGCATCGTTGTTTTTATTCCATCTACTCGGAGAAAATGAATGTTGTGAAGTGAAGTGTGATTGAAGATTTGTTTTAGCTTTAGGTAGATTGGGTTTTCAATGTCAAAGTGTATGGGCTTACGGTAAGGTCAATGGTGAGGGATGGTAATGCCACCAGCTACAGTAGGGAGGAGGTGGGGCTGGGTAATGCATGGTGGGGTAAAGGGGGCCTGCTGAGGGGGCCTTCACCCCGTGAGGTGGGGGTCTGCCTAGTGTGAGAGGGCCACCCTAAGGCCGGGGGGACTTCCCCACACCATCAGCCCTACCCCCCAGTCACCCTCCTCCCTACCCGTCCATCCCAACCCTCCGAGTCTGAGAGTGTCGCAGCTCTCTCTCCTCCTCTGAGAGTGTCTATAGCCACAGGAGAGGTGGGGCCCCGACACGACAAATTACCCGAAATTAATACAGGCCATTCGCCAACCAATAAGTGGGCCTGGGCCCCTGGGCCATGGGCGGGGAGGGGGTGGGAGGGACAGGGACGGCCTCGGTCCTGGCATGTAAACCACAGGGAATATTACACTGCACTGTCTGTTTTAACTGGCAAAAATAAGACAGCCGTGAAAATATAGGCCCCCTGACACGTATTTGAGGGGAGGGCCGCGGGGGTCAGATGAATTTGCCTCAGAATTGATCATGTCTTTCAGCATAGCGAGCAGTAAATATTGGCTGAGTAGGAGGACTTCTGGCCAAGTGCTCCCCATCTTATTTCTATCCTCACAGTTTTTTCCCTTTTATGTAAAGCCAGTATACAAGCCAATATATTTTAAAACGCCACCTCAATTCAAGTAAATAAAAACAGAATTCGTAATATTTCTTCAATTGGGTCCAAAACGGCCTGTATTTAGGAGTTTATGTAGATATCGACTAAAATATAAAATCGCGAAAATGGAAAGTTTTCTCTCAGGAGGCATAGTCGAATTGGCAATAGTAAGGGCCCTGAGGAGGGGTGGAGATAAAGAAGGGACGACAGGGGGAGGGGTCTGTGTTCGCCGACAGAGGGTTAGGGGAGGGTGGGTCAGGCGGAACTAAAGGTAGAACCCAGCCGACTAGTCCTGAAGGTGGTCAGTTCGAATACAAGACTTTACACGGCAGGCTAGAGAAGAGAAAGACCACTTTCTAAGTTCCTTTACTGGCCATGCAGGCTCCACACTCTTGAATGTCCATACGTTTTTCCTCAGTGTCAATGGGTTGGTTGAATTGCTTTTTCACCTCTTGCCAATGGCATATCAAACCATCCATATTATTATTCCAAATTGAATATCATTGTGACATTTGAAACAATCATAAAATATCCGAGTGGCTTCACAAACTAGTTCCATTTATAAACAATGTGGTTCCGGTTTCTCTTATTTATCGCCATCTTGGGTCGTACAAAAAGGTCCTTACAAGGACATTTTAAATGGAACTTATCGACTATACCCTTGGCTTACGGCCAAGTCTAGTATTTTAACGGCCTGACGACTAAATGCAGCAACCATAAGAGTTTGAAGTATGCACACAACGTTCCAATCAATATCACATGTTAAAAGTAATGCACGAAGCCCGTTTATGTGGCCTTTTAATATTTATGGAATGGTATATAGAAATTGAAGTATTGGAAAGAGACCTGGCATAATAGCCCAAGTCATGCCTTTGTAAAAGCACTGGCATGCCCCAAAGTATATCGATTTTACATTGGACCCATCACGTATTGTTTGCCATCGAGGGAAATTATTTGAAATACCGATAATCTTGTAAGAGCTCCTAATGTTCCTAGTGACCACCTTACTATACATTTCAGACTTGACCGAAGTTGTTAAAAGCAAGCGGCAGGTCTGTACTTTTACTCGTCTACGTTTACCCACCGCCCCCCCCCCCCTCATACCTACCCCTTCAGTAAGAGGAGCAGCTCGCCCACCGAGCGGGGGGCCCGAGCTGCTCACACAGACCGCGGGGTACCGCTACGGGCTACAGCCTAGAACATACCGAGAAACTGGATGGGAGAGACCTGCCTCTGATTCTTCCAGGTAATTCTAGGAAACTACTGTGCAGCACGGCGTGGGTCGGGCCGTTTAACGCTGAGTCACTCCGTCACTGCCCGACCGCTGGTCGCCGGGCGGCCCTACCTGCGGGAACAGGTGGCGGCGGGCTGCTGGTTCCGGCAGGTGGTAGATGGCGGCCGGTATTAGCTTACCTTTGATCGTTCAGGTAATCAAAGGGGAACCACTTCTGGGCGCCGGAGTTTGACGTCCGACGTTACGTCTAACTTCCAACCTTTCGCTTTTAAAGAGTCCAGTTTTTGTAACTCTTACAAATTACTTATTAGTTACGCCAGTTGTCTTTCCATGGTAAGATAGACGAGTGAATTGTTTTCAAGGAGGATGAAGCAGATATTGTCTTAACTGACCCCCCCCCCGCCCCACCTACCTTTCACTACTAACAAAGTGCCAACCGCCGGGAGGAAGGATAAAGTATGTGACAGCAGCTCCTCATATTCTCAAAGCTACAAGCTGAGACATTTTTTATTCTAAGATTTCAGCCATTCTCGAAATGGTTGGTGTATAGTATGACTTGTTGCCTTCTTTCTTATGCTCAATACGATTGGCCAGTAAGTTTCTGTCGTTGGCTGAGGTCTAAAATAAAAGGTCGTATCTGACAAATGCTTGTTTTGAGTAATTGCTGATTAAAGAAATATAACATATTTTAAAGCTCTGTAAATTTCTTAATATCTGCACAATCATCATAATATCTTATTCCCAGGAAGAATAATATGCTGAAAATACTTTGTTCATAATATGAATATATTTAGATCATTAGGATGTTACTATGGTAACACATACATGATCTTTTCCAGATACGACCTTTTATTACTCATTTTTAAGGAGATTATTTGGAAATCAATGAATAACAAAAGGTCGTATCTGGCATATATAGATTTTATATAAATACATATTAAATCATTTCAATTCAAAAGAAATTATACAAAATAATATTTCTGAACTTAAACCAATATGTCAGTATTGACTTGATTTGATTATTCTAAAATATCAAAGATTTATTTGATATTTTAACTATGATATCTAATTGCAGCCCAGATACGACCTTTTATTACTCAATACCTAGACCAATATTTCAGTAAACAAAGGTCGTATCCAGCATTTTGTGAAGATACTTCTATATCTGCTATTGATCTTATAAATTTCCCCATAATATTTTACAATGATGTTCACATAATACGTTTCTAAAAACCTAAATGATAAGATATGTTTATTTTGTATCAATTATCATATTCTACCAAGAAAATCAAATTGGTTTCTTTCAGAAACGACCTTTTATTACTCAGCCAAAAGTGAAATGGTGTAGATACGACCTTTGTTTACTGGGTTATACCATTCTAACGATTTGGAAAACTCAAAAAATTCCAGGATTTCTAGATACCTTAGGGGTAAGAGAAACATATTCAAAAAGAAAAAGAAAATTGATTTTTTTGAGATACGACCTTTTATTATTCAGCCAACGCTGTGTAAATCTATCAAAATCTATCTAGACCGAGTAGGTACAGAGACAGTAGATATTGTGAAATTGCGTCTTATTTCAAGTTCTCTGGCCGGATTAGGCCAACAGCAATTGCCAGAAACTGCCATATTTTAGAACAACAATTATGAATATTATGAAATTTTATACTTGAATTGCCAAACACTGCCCAATTGCCAAACACACGTCCACTATAACCCTGGCCCTTAAGTCATCTAAGTACACCCCCCCCCCCCGCCCCCACCTTGGTCTCTGGCTTCTCTGACCTAACGGACGCCGTTTTCGCCGCCGCCCGCCATCTCACGAAATAAGGCCCATAAATCGGCGAGATGGTTGGCCGTTCGGACGGGGCCGGCAGCCCGGCAGCGTTTATATGTAATCTTACATTATTTGCTTCGTGAGGCGGAATCCGGACCCCTCCAGCCTCGCCTCTTATGACCTACTCTCGCCATATCTCGGAGTGTCCTCGAGATTTGGCCTCATCTTACCCAGATCTAAGTGACGAGAATCGTCGAGTTGTCAGGCAACCAGCGGCACCAAGTGCGCATGACTGTAGAGGCATTAACTTCCGGTCTGTTTTCAGACACGGAATTTGCACTCCGTGACATCGGTTTTTATATGCTGGAAAGACTCTACGTTCTTTTCACATTTTCTATTTCATGTTGGTCTCAATTTTATGACATGTTTCAAGGGAGTTCGATGTTATTTCAGAAAGAAACATAGGCCTAGAGACACTTTCAGGAAGAAACAGAGGGACACTTTCAATGAACAATAAGTAGGTTACCCTGCGTCATATCCTAGATAGATATGTTACAAAAACTTCAACGTATTTGCCATATAAAAGTTGTATCTACTTAATTTGACTGATTTTTACAATTAAGATCAGATACTATCCAATGGCCTATCAGCTTACTTCATAATAGTAATGGCATTTTTGAACCTTCACATTATTTGTAGCGTCAACCTGCTGCTGTCTAGGAGACATTGATCATACCCTTTACAGACCAGCCTCCGAATCCGCAGCATACTTCCTTTGAACTGTTAATAGATGGCCTTGTCTATAAAGGGTTAAGTGTCTGCATATATAGTCGTGTTGGTCACCAAGGTTCTGCTTTATTATTTCACTTTGAGTTTACCTTGCATAGATCAGGTGTCTCTATCTCCATGGCTGCAACAATAACATGGCATATTAATTTTCATCTATTTTCTCTTTGCAAACAAAAATGGCTGCGTAATTGATGTATGTGGACTTATCAGTTTTTGTATTCAGCTTTCCTTCAGAGAATCTCGGAAACGAAGACAAAGTTGAAAGAATGTCTATATAATTTCGTGTAATATCATATAATTCCTTATCTTCGTGAGCTTGGGCTTAGGACACTTACATTATGTTTATATGACGTTAATTGATTATCACAATAGGTTGTAACTATACTCTGCCTCAGTAACATCTCCTTAGTTTTCGTTTCGCAAGGTGAAAGTTTTTAGTTGGAAGTCGCGTTTGAATGTAACAATCTACGTCGATTTCAGAAACGACAGAAATAAGATTGGGACAACGGTCCAATATCATTTGGTGATATTCAGAGTGAAGGCATCACCGTCAACCGCAATATGCATATTGCAATTAGGAATGATTGAATCCCCAGAGGTTTTAACATTAGTTTGATCACTTTCTGTGAGAATTGCCGCCTCGTTCTAGTTAACACATCATTCAGTCTCAACATGCATCGTGTTTATTACATTCTGTTGCAGTTCAGTTTTGATTGAAACATATCTTTAATGAAGCATAGACCGAGATTCCAACAAATTGCAGATGCATGTAAGTGATCATGAATGAATAAGTTGGCCAAGATAGTTTGCTAAATCAAAAGACTATGATTATGGGAATCTCAGCACTTTCTTTTGTATCATTTGATTTACTGTTTCAAAAATACTATACGCGTATTACAGGAACACACATATACTGAAGTGATATTTACGGCTGTGAATGATTTTAATAGTACCTTGGAAGCTCAACTATATTTTGCACCATGCTTTTGTGAAGTCTAATGTTATTGTTAATTAACCCTGATATTTGCCAACAGCAGGTACCTTATCCTACTGATAAATTCAACATTTGTTTTCTGTTAAATAGGTTATTTTCAATCAAGGAAACACTTTATCTTGTATGGTTGAAGATGATAGCAATGGTCTCAGGAATCAATGCAAAGTCTTAATCTGAGATACCTATACAAGTTTGTGCGATGAAATATCAGTCCCTCCGTATAGTGAATTTCGTCTATCTAGCCTTCTTCGGGACATACTTTGATCGTATCCTCATCTCTCTGCCGTTCAGACACATAAACCGTCTACTGTCTATTGGCAGTTACCGATAAACGAACAGAGCAAACATACTCTACATCAGTTTAACAAAGTATTGCGATGATAACTGAGATCTTCATAGCGTCTGCCGGTTGGATACTTGGCTACTCTACTGACAATGGCTGAACTATATCATATTATTATATGAAAAACTGTCTGATTTGCAAATTGTTCCCAGTTGGTTTGAAGTAAAATTATAAATTTAAGGAATTATGGTGGTCGTTCTATTAAATGGTTTTGGAGTTATTGATATTTTGACAACTGTCGTTTGATTAGGTCCTCATAATATAATGTAAAACCGTTACATATGATCAACAATTTTGTTGGCAGTCGACGGTTCCAAGTTCAAACATGAGAAAACGAAAATCACTAATCAAAGGGCAGAGAAAGGGAAATAATGATTACAGTAAGGTATTGTCATGTTAAAACACAACTGTTTACCTTTGGTGAGGTGGATGACGTTATCAATAAACAAACATTCTTACACCAATATATCCAGAAAGGTCAATTTCTGTATCAATTATGATTGAAGTAATAATAACTTATAAATTGATGTGGTAAAAAAACTTGATACTTTTATTGTTGAATCCTTATAACCTCTGTCCTAAGGGATCATGTTGGTTTAAGTATAAAACAAAATCCGGCTGACTGTTTTTGTCGCATTGGAATAACATTAACCTACTCAGTAAAATATATACAACCAAAGAATAAACAAGGCGATTCCGAAAAACAGCTGATTTGTATGGACTGATCGGTAGCGCCGCCTGTGGAGGGCGCGTCAACTACTACGACATGGCGGTCGTTGTTGTGGGCGATTGTCGTCTGCTCGTGGTTCAGCGTCCCGGGCAGGGAACGCGGAGAGGTGTCGTAAAAATAACCCCCTCAGAGGGCCGTCAGCGTCTCCCCCCTCTCCTCCAGGGTGAGACCCAGCGTCCCCCGGTCCAGGGTCGGGGCACGCAGAGTACAACACCCCCTGATACACCAGGAGCTCATACAGAGGGGAGGGAGGGTACCACAGCCAGTCACACATACTGCTATTCTCCAGAGATTAGAAAATTATTGCAAACAGAATAATTCTAAATCACGTTGCGTTCATGATATAAAATAAACTAGCGCACGCAGATTAAGATTAATTTAAACCCCCATTACGCTAATGCAGTACTTTTAAGAAGCTTTGCATGGTGTTTTTTTGCTCCGGTGCCTTTTTTTCTACAAATATTTGAAAGCAATTAGTAAACATTCAAGTGGTCATATTGTTCTGCAAAGACGAGTAAAACTATTTTTTCTAGTTGGCCACATACTTTGAGAATGGTTGGACTTTTCATAATGGTATTATGAGGAAAGAAATGTATGCAAAATGATAAAAAAAATATGAATCATTATTTTGATAAAATCGGTTTCCAAGATAACAGAATTGCACAAAATAAACAATTTTGTTTATTCAATAACCATGAGTTCGAAGGCACAAAATGAGACCTTTGTAAACATTTGTGACACGACAGAGTTACCTCTTTTTTGTAACATTTGCCATTAAACGACATCACCTTTCACTTAGATTATCATAAAACAAAATTGTGTATATTTTTATCTAAGAAACAGAAATTAATATTTCTCTGCAACAACAAAAAAACGGCCAAACTCATCAAGTGATACTGATTGAAAGTGACCAGGCTAAGGGTGCAAATAATGTGGGTGGTTGTGGTATTGCCGACAAGTGTCACGCCCCACGCTGCCTCCAGTGGTCGTCGTCCTATAGATGTAGGGGCATGCATTAGAACCACACAAGGGGCAACCCGAAACGCCCGCCCACACCGGCCAGGGCGCTGGGAATACAATGATGTGGACTCACCAGCCTGATTCCCTGTATACCCAGGGCCGCTACTGGAGTGGTTTAGGCCCCTGTGTTATATATACGTGGGTTCCTGAAGATGCACAGAATGATGGGGTTTATAGATAAGAGTTTAAAAGGCATACTTCGTGCAACTGTGTACAATAGGTATTACTGTTTCCAAGCCTCTAAAGTTTAGCTTTTTTGTTGAGACTAGCATTTGTGCCACATAGCAGTTGGTTGTTGGTGGTTTCTACTGTTCTCTCCCCCGATGAGTTGTTAACCTGTGTGTGAGAGGTGACTGTGGGCCGGGCCTGTCGGTGTACGCCCACTCCGCCCTGATACACGGCCCTGCTGACTTACAACACGGCCTCCTGCCAACAGGATACACCCGTCAAACGTCGGAAACACACATTTTAACCTCAATAAATCAGGGAATCAGGCTTTAAAATACCATCGGAGTGCCACTTATGTAGTGAATCGTTAACCATATTCTATATACAAGTTTATCTGCTACCTTTTATTATCAACCACAATCTGCCTGGTATACCACGCCATTTTTTGCAATTGATTAAAATTGCTTTCTTCAAATCGAATTAGTTCAAGGCTGTTTTGAAACATTCCCTTTGCTCCTGTACGTCGGCACAAAAGCGTAACATCCATGATTTAAGCCAGACAATAAACAACGTTTTCTGTTGCTCATAGCTCGTATTGCGTTGTAACAAATTAAAACCCCACCATACATCCTGACACTGGTTTTTCTGTTTTGTTTCAGTGATTCGGCATTCGCTCGCCAGGTGGCAGGAGTGCGGCGGCGGCGGACGGCGGCACGGAGCGGTAGGCGGGGCGGGCGGGGGGAGAGTGAAGGAGAGTGACGGAGGGAGAGGGGCCGGAGGAGCGCGCCGACACTTCTCCTCTGACAGTCCCGGCGAGGGGAGCAAGGGAACAAGTCATGGCTTAACACAAGGATCGGCGAGCAGAGCCAGATCTTACCCCTCTTTTTTTCTTTAACTCTTGGAACAAGTCTCAAGGTTTTGCTGACGGAGACGACTTTGGTTGTGATTGGGTGTGATTGGGAGCGGTCGGGACACTGCGGTGGATTGTTCTCGTCCTTCTATAGCTGAGGGCCACAGCACTGCGGGCCCTACGCGCTGAGCACGGCAAAGCGCGCCCTTACCCCTAAAGGACCACACGGGGACCTTTCTTCTATCATTTATACATCATCAGCACCTTCTAGATGCACTTCATCTAAAACCCTGGAAAGGAAAGTTATTTCTTTACCAAAAGATCATTTTGAACCATCAGTTGATGTTTGACGGCTCCTCAGCCTCCAGCCGATGTGGTGAGAATCCCGCAGGATGCCGCCCACCCTCTGAGCCCGGACCCCGCGCCTTCACTGCCCAGTCATGGTACAGGGGTTCTTCAGGCGGGCCGGCCCTAGAACTACGAGACAAAGGCGCTTAACTAGTTGTCCAGCGATTTGATGCTGTGAGCAGGGAGCGGCGACCATCAGATGAGAGCCGAGTGGTAGCGAGCAGTTCCTGCCCATGTCCTCCAGTGTCTGAGACTGGCCACCCCCCTCCGAGGGCCCCACGTCCTACACACCGCTCACCCCGGCTGAAGGCACACGGCGCTGTCCTCTCCTCTCCTCACCTTCTGAGAAGAAAGCCTTTACCTCTTTTTTTCAACGACCACTTGGAAGATCACCGTGTAATTTATTCAAGCTGCTAAGGACCGACCGTTGATTGGTGACCTCTCCCCAATCCATCCACCCCTCACACGCACACACTCACCTTCCAAGGTCTGGCTGCGTTCATTTGCTCACTCACTCACTCACCCACGGGAAAAACTATAGTTCAGCACGTCCTATTTCAACCATTACACACTCCAGGAAATTTGAATTTCTTTGTTTTCTGACACCGTTTGGATTTTGGATTTTAGATTGCCGCCACTCATTGTTACCAAGGAGCCCTTGCCCGCTGAGGCCCCCCTCGCCTCGTGCTGCTCAGTCACTTGATTCTGTTTGATTTGCCCTGTATATGCTCCAAGTGCCACCCGTCAACTTACAATCATGGATATGCTCCTGCTGCCGTCTAAATACTGGCACACCTTGTTGGTTGAGGCCCTGCTGCTTATGCTCCTGTTGCAAGGTAAGAAACGCTCTCAACTTTAACATTTGACTTCTATCTTGAGAATCACATCAGTGGTGTTATTGCTAACAACTATTTTTGCTTTTCAGGATTCCCTTTTTCACTTTTAAAAATTACTTTACATCATTCATACATATTATGATGATCAAACAAACATTCACCGCCATCCAAACGTTTACATATGAACGATACTTTAGCGTCATCATAATCATTTTCTTCGAAGTTCATTCCCCTGCAAACTTCTGAAAAGTCGAGTAAAACTCATGTTATCATAAAACCCCGCTACGGTTAACCCCTGTCGGACCCCAGTCCCCATCACCATAGCCCATACACTGTGTTCATCAATCCGGGCGCGCACCCTTTACCTACCCCGCTCTGTCCGTCTTCCCATTTTCTGGGCATTCCGCCCGCGCCCTGCCCGGCCCATCATTGTATCCATATTGAGTCGGGCACCCTCAACGAGGAGGCAGGGGGTTAGTGGTCGTGTCTCATTCTCCACCCTGAATCATTCATCTTAGCGCTCTATATCCCACTTCTCAGCGCCTATATGGTCACCACTGCCCCTGTAGGCACCTGAAGGTGCGTGAAGCCCTGCCTGCAGGCCCCACCCCTGCACCACCCCTGCACCCCACAAGCAGCACCTCAGGCTGCCCCTGTAGACACCTGGAGGAGTGAGAAGCCCTTCCCAGGCCCCACCCCTGCACCTCACACAAACAGACCTCATCACCTCAGTAAACACGTCTCATACAGTAGTCTTGACATAGCGCTGTCCTGTTTTATGGTTGCCTGCGTCCATGCCAAAAAGTCCATCACCATCACACCAGTACCTACATGGGGCCTTATCTCGTCTCATCTTGTCCTTCTCATACAGTCTGTGGGCCCGATATAGATGAAATATAAATGTGGGTCGATGTTATACGGGCTAGCACGGCCGGGTTTAGGATTCCGGCAGTCCTCGTTGGGTACTTTTTAGTTTAATGGTGAATGAATACACTCTGTAGCAACTTTTACTTCTAATGTATTTTTTCATTATATGTCAATATATTTAAAATATAATCAGATGTCCCATCACAAAAATGTCCATCATATAATAATGTTTATTCTAGTCTGGATTGGGAAAAAAACGAGTGATTCTTTTTGGATGCGGTGATCCACCTGCGCTGTAATCATTGTTCGTGATTCAGATATAATCTTTACCCTCATGCAGTTTTGGCTAATTACCCTTTACTGGTTAAAAATATGTATACACATACAGTAGACAATAAGACCTAGTGTGAATAACTGAACCATTGTACATCATTCAGCTGAGGCGGTATACATAATGATATAACGATACCCGTGTAAAAATCAATAGATCATCACACGGACCCTACAACCCGCACGTACATTATGTACACAATGTACCTTGGCCGCACGTACTGGGGCCTTCGTCCAACCTTTTAGTCACACACCGGGCTGAACGGGCCGACGTTATGGGTAGTAGTGGCGTGTCGCTCGGACATTCAGAGCCCCTCCGAGCTGCCCCTCCTCCTGCGGCCTCCGGGCAGGACGTGCCCCCTGCCTGCCGCCCCCCACATAACGTGGGTACGTGGTGGGCGCCTGGAGGAAAGGCGCACCTCTTTGTAGCAGTGTCAGGCGAATAGAAATAATGAAATATTCGCCATGCAAGTCAAATCAGAATGTGAACGACATTCCTAAATATCTGAATGGTAATATTTGCTCTTTGCGGTTTTCTTGTGAATTTCTGTATTCAACGCAGTAATGTTGTTCCCATGTTCCGATATATATATAAAGATGCGTAAACACACGAGAGGATATATGATGCAGTTCACGTAGTAGTGTGAACATGAGACATGATTATTTGGGTCAAAATAACTGTGGGGCTGCTGGGTTGTCTAGATAACTGCGATTATTGGGTTGCATTGGTAAGCGTAACGCATCCCCCAGATGGACGACTAACAGAATTAGTCTAATTTCCGCGGCAGGCCCAATGGTGGTAGCTATCAGTGCGTCAGCATTTGGCCAGCATTGAGCGCGCCCTCCCCTCCCAGCGGGCCGTATTATGATGGATGCATACATTAGGACGCCCACAGTCCGTAAACCGCCCACCCCATACGTGATGACAGACATCTGTCATTCTCTGACGGGCTGACGGCCGCCCATTCTGAGTACTGACAGATATCCGTCACGTTCTGACATCGTGCAATTGGCGGTTTTAATCGGGCTGTCTTTGCCGAGAGCCCGTCTTGAAGTATGGACATGGTCTTGGCCACAGTTTATCAGGCACAGCTGCTGGGTGTTGGTCATTGGGAAGAGGAGGGACTCCATGTATCTGGGTATAGGGTGTTTGGTGTTTGGTGTGTGCTTCATTGCTTTTGTACTTGAAATTGAAATAGAACCTACATGCAAGTTCCTTGTGTCTAAACTATACTGCCACGAGATACCAAACTGAGACATTACACGTTCACTGAGTTGACTTAGGTAAATTTAGAATGTAACTGAATGATTTACATTATTCGATTTACATTATTCGAGGCACGCCTCGTGTAGAAGTCCACCATTCGTGTACCAGCGTCTTGGGACGTTCTGATTGATTCAGGATACACTGCATGTCTGTAAGTGTAGTGAGGGACAGAGGGAGTGCAAAGGAGTGATCCTGGCGGATGTCTGATATGACATTGTAAGCCGTCAGCATATAACATTTATAATGTTCAGGTTTGCATAGAAGGGTCATTATTCAACTTGAACACCACTATTCGACAGAGGCATGGCTGTATGTTATGTTATGGATTTATATATTACTGAAGTTCTTAACTAAAATTTTGAAAACAAGAATGACGAATGAAAAAAAAAGATGTGTCATTTAATGCGGATTAAGCTAAATCGATACTTTTGACCTAATTGAAAAATCATCCGTGTTCTTATCATCCTTTCAAGCCTTCAATTGACAGATGTCCTACTTGACATTCTCTCTCATAGTCTATTGGTATGTTGCAATAGTTACAATCGCTTTCCGATTCATTATATACTTATACACGAGGCAGCGATATAAACTGGAAACGTGGCTCCCTAGCAGATGCAGGGAATGGACCAGTGCCCCAGACTCCCAACAAAAGTAGCAGGCAAACCATGCTAATCCGTCCTCCACGGTGTGCACAGACCCCCACAGCCCGTCCCCGTTAATTCGCCCGCTCATCCCCGCCGCTCCCCACAGCGGCTCATGGTCGTGTTAAACAGTCTTACGTAAGTTATTGACATGCTTGGCACAATAGGCGTGCACGCCCCATCCCCCACCCCCCGTCCCACCCAGTGATTCCCTCTCTTCTCACCCCAACTCCCACCCCGTAGTCCACTTCATCAGACGGCCGCTGTCCGCTGTATAAATACAGGCCTACAGGCAGCAGTGGGGACACCCTGTCCGCCGCCATAGCCTTGGTCAACTGGGGATGTTGGGGCCCTTTTTACGTAGGGAGCTGATAGAAATAAGCGACCTACATATGGCATGGTGCAGACATGATCACGTGATCAGATCTTGGACGCCAGTATGTGAGTAAGATGGCATTGGCCATGTGACTCTGGGAAAAGAGATCTTCATCAACCCAAATGAGAAACCACCAAAGTAAAATTTACAAATTCTGTTTCGTGAAAGTTTCGTCAATTGCAAAACGTCTATAGGAACATTGAGTGATTCCTCAAAAGTCTACAAACATAAGTCAATATCAACCTGCAGGTAACTGAAATAAGAGATATCAGTTATCCGTGGTACAATGAGTTGCTGTAATACTGCACGTGCGTATACATGTACATAGCTCTATGTCCAATCGAAACGGGACGACTATTATCATCCGTAAATGTAAGTCAACCGACTGCACAGATATACATATTCCTAACAAATGAGCTTTATCTTTGTTTTTTATCTGCATATGTCTTTCCTGTTTCTTGTTATATCTCAATTACATACCTCGGCCTACCCTAACAAGATAGCTTTTTACGTGACATACATATCATGGCATTAATCATGGGACAGGCACTGTGCCACTGCTTTTTCAATTCGGCTTCTAGTTCTGTTATCCTTCTCCATAGTGTGCTAATTGGCAAGCTATTGCAGCTGAGTGTTGTTTCATATCAGAACTAAGAATCCAACTGACATGGGCCGACACATACACTTGACAGGGAGCAGTCACAACAGCCCCTAGCTGCTGGAGGGAACAGGAGGGGTGGTAATTCTCAGGGAGCTCTGCAGGCCCGCCCTATGTAGGGAGAGATACACAGAAAACGGTGTATGTGAGCCGCTCTGTGCAAGTGGGGATGAAGGTGTGGGTAAGCTGCTCCCTTTGTGTACGTGGGGATATAGGTGTAAGGGAGCTATTGGGTGAGGTTGTATGGAGATACATGTAACTAGGGATAATTATGTCCACGGAGATAAGTATGTACATAGGTTGGCCACTAAAATACGCAGGGATAACTATGTAGGTAGGCTGGCCACTCTATGTACAGATGTAAGCAGGAATAGGTATTAGCTAGGCTATGCACTCTATGTATACAGGGTAAATCATGTAAGTTTGCTGCCTGCTCTGTGTATGTTGGGATAAGTATAAGGTAAGCCGCCCACTTTACATAAAAATCGATAACTATACAAATAGGATTCCCACTCTATGTACCAAGAGATAGTTATGTAAGTAGCTATAGGATATCTATGTACGCATGGATAATAAAAAAAAGGTAGGATGCCCTATCTTGCTAATAATAAAGGTAAGATGCCCCATCTTTGTATGCAGGGATAACTATATATGCAAGTAATATAAACTGTCTGTGCTATGTACACAGGGATAATTTTGTAGGTACGATCCCCTCTCTATGAACTCAGGGATAGTTATGAAAGGAACTGAAGTCTTCCCATTCTATGTACGCAGGGATAATCATGTAGGTAGATATCCCTCTCTATGTACTGAGGGATAGTTATAACTGTTGGATGGCCACTCTGTCCACAAGGATAACTTCTGTACGCTCTCTATGTACGCAAGTATAATTGTGTAGGTAGGCTGCTTTTTTTTTATTATTATTATTAATCACTTCTTCAGGTTTCCCTGATCTTCCAGATGCAATACATTATAATTAGTAAATAGATATTCAGAGCATGCTATTATGTACATATAGAGTATTACGACAGTTCCTATCACAGTAATCTTTTGTACATTTGATTATTTCCTCTCAAGATATCCTTGAATGAATTTACATGAGTTTGTACGAAGGGATAACTTTATCAGGCTGCCCGCTCTATGTACGCAGGTAAATTGTGGAGGCAGACTGCCCATTCTATATGTACGCAGCAATAACCGTGTAGGTAGGCTGGTGGTTGTGTGTACACGCGGATACAGCTCCTGGTGAGCCGCTCGCCCCCTCCCCGCCTGTCGCCTCCCATACCTCCTTCGGCCCTGTCGGTTTTTGCGGCCCTTGTTACAGAGATGCGGCTGTAGCTATCTCTGAATAACAACATGTTACTTCTCCAGGGTGAGACGACCCAGGCAGACCGCACCCCCTGCCCGCCGGCCCGGTATTGTGTACATGTTGTCGCAGGTGGTGGAGTTACCAGGTAGCAGTACTAAACTATGGGCGTTCTCCAACTGAGAGGTTGGGAGAGGCTGGCTATAGGAAAAAGTTTAACTTGCGTATTAGTATAAAACTATTTCCTAGGGGAATATAAACATAAAACAGACCTCGTAGCAAAATCAAAAACAAAAAATGATTTGAATTGGGAAAGTGTATCCGTATCATGAATTTATATATCCGAACTCAAATTTTTTTTTTTTTCCCTTTGCATAGAGGTCTGTTTTATTCTAGAATTCAGTCTTCGATGGACCACCTACCTTCCGTCAAATCATGTGTCATGAACTATGTCTGTATCACCATTCATGTTTCACCGACATTCTAATGGTAAACTTCCAAGCGTCAACTTGTAGAAAAGATGGAAGTGTTATACGGAAGTCTTAACAGAAGAGATATTCTTCATATCCAGCATCCTACCACAGTTCATAAAAACACATCACTTAGATGTTGTTATTTTGTATTTTCTGACACTATCCTCAGTATTTGGGTTTGGGGAATGGGTAGCTCAAGCCCACCTATACCAATTGATAAGATTGAGTGTGTGGTCGTCTATTCAGATAGTCCCACCAATCTTTCTTACTTTCATCAAGTGTTAGGAAATGCCAAGGGGCCTTTTACAGTCGGGAGGGGAATGTTAAGCCCTGATTCGGTCCTCATCATAGAATGGCCACCTCCCCTCACTTAAACCCCTACCCACCCATCCCCATCTCCCCTATCCCTTACACCCCTACCCACCCATCCCCCATCTCCCCCTCGTCCAAGGTTCTAGCTGTCAGGCGGCTTTGCATGCAATCCTCGCACGAGAAACTGAGCTAACAAACCGCTTCTGACATCAAGCAAATTTCTTTTTCGCCCACTAAAATTTGAATTGGTAGCGCCGAGCTGTGAGTGGGCAGAATGTCTGTGACAGAGGGAGGCCGAGAGTGGGGCTAATACTGGGGCTGTTTAGAGTTCTAACGACAGCAACCTAGAGCAGCAAGAGGGGGGAAATTGCCCTAGTTTACCAGTGAGCACTTCTGGTTAGAGGAGTGTAAACAGACAAACATTGCTAGTGTTTAGATCGTTAGGTAGGTTTATATATGTGGTTCAGGTCTACCTCCGACGGCCCACTAATGTTTTGTTTTCATTGGCTCTGGGCCCTATGGATGAGACGATGGTTGAACCAATCTCTTTGGACTGGCAATGCATAGTGTAAGTGGTTTATTTGTTTTAGATTGAAACGTCCCACTTTTTTTGGTTTTTGTTTTTTCTTAGATGGATGAAAATAGCATACTTATACACGGTATAATTTTGATATTTTTAGAGACTATTCAAGATGTTTTTTATAATCTACATTCCCGAAAACTACACAAATTTAATTGCGCTAGGCTTGAATTCCGGTGAAAAGCATTTAGCAATGTACCATGCAGTGGGAAAGCCTTTGGGCTCTAGATGGAGACATTTACGAGAAGGGGCTCCATTGAAGTCCCCCCCGGCACGTGATAACACAATATTGCTGCCGTCTACATGTGACAATACAACTCCAGATGTCGTATGATGTAAGTTCTATGTACCCTGCACGCCTGACTTCATTAGGCCGGTACAGACAGACGCAGTGTGCCGCCTCTCATCTCCGCGCTCAGGCCAACAATCACACACAATCACACCTATACACGGGACTCCAAGTACAACAATCACATCACAGACCGAGCCACCCAAAGATCAATCACTCCCCTTATAAGTCTTACCAGGCTCAGGCCATGCAGGCTTTTTTGTGCCTGTTTAACCCAACCTGTGACGCCCCCCCCCCCCCCTGACGTCCCTTGAGGCGGCCATCTTGTGAGTACCCTGATTCCCTCCTCCAGGGTCCCATTGTCATGCCGTACACAGGCCGTTGACACCCACCCCGCCCGGCCAGGGGGTGGGTCCCCTCCCGTATTTATACACCTCACTGTTTCACGTTCGCCGGCTGCTAATTCAATTTAGCCCCGCTGTGTGTCGGCAGGAGGGGAGGATGGCTTCACAATCACACATCTACCATGTGGGAAAATCACTTCACAGCACCGCCTGTAGGTTGACTGGGGGCGGCACGGTGCGCCGCCTCCCCTCCCCCTTGGCCATTAGAACAGGGGGGACCCGCCCGTTTTGCATACACGGCAGCGGCTAATTCTTGCGCTGTATGTTTCATTAGGCCCCGCATTCTGAGTCCCCCTGTTTGAGGGGACGACACAAGACGTCTATCCGTCATTGTCGGCGCATGCCCCTGAATGGGCATGAAGGACTCGAGACATCAGAAACAACTACATTTACTGTTGATAACATAAACATTGTTTTTATGTCTATTCTGCAAAATCCTGACTTTGTCGAGTAATAAGCCAACAAGAGCCAGGGTTCTCACAGAAATGCAGTAACAGATTTCAGTGTGGCACTTGAGATTGGCTTCAAGTAGAAGTATGGATCACAACATTAAAATTCAAGTTGAAACGCGTTTCATGTATTCATTTGGCTTTTTACTAAGAACTTCACTTGGCTTTTCATAACACTGCATAAGACTGTGATGGTCATTCTAGAATATGCATTGTTATTCAGAGCCTTTTATATACACCCTGCCGTGTGGATGTATATCCTACACTGAACTCTACACCCGATTCATCGACTGACGCCCTATAAGACCCCATACGGACCGTGAGAGTCGGGCCCACTGTGAGTTGAGATGTGAGGCCTATGGAGTGTGACACTCAATAGGGGACCGGATCATACCCCGACTAGCCTACAAACAGCCCGCCCAGCACTCCCCATAGCACGCCCAACGCCCGCCCAACGCCCCACATGTAATTCACATGAAGGATGTGATCCGATTTGGTCGTCTGGGGCCAAAAGGGATCCATTCAGCCGGCGAATCGGGATGAATGCGATCCGGACACTTTGAGGTGATATCCGATCACTAGCAGGGGGCTGGGGGAGGGGTATGAGCCCCCACCCCCTTCCTCCCCTGCGCCTACCAGACTAGGAGAGAGGAGTTGGGGTGCGGGGAGGAGGAGAGCCACTTGTCAAGTGGGATCGGGGTTTTGGGAGTTGGAATAGAAGATGTTTGGAGGTTTGAGGGGAGATTGGAGGTTTGGGGCTTTAAGGATCGAAAGTCTGTTTGTTTGGGGTTTTTTTGGAGGCTGGGAAGTTGAGGATGTTTGGGTTTGGGAGAGTAGGATAATGGGGTGTCTCTTCTGACAAGTTGAGGTGACTTAGGGGATGGGTTTTGATCCCTCCTGCCCTGATCAGTCTGACAAGTCGTGTCAGTTTAGGTGGAAGCACCCCCCTCCCTCCCCACTTTACCATTGGAGTGGGTACCTATTTCCGCAGCCTCCTCCCCCTGGGGTATATAGGGCCCTCGCTGCCTATTATGGACACATAGTCATCAACCAGCAACAGGAAATTGCGTATCCTATATAATATGCCTCCCAATATTGCCGTTAGAGACTCAACATGTATGAGGACATTGCTCAAATAGGCGTGCATATATCACATTCATACAACGTACTTCCCTCAACAAACAAGTGTTTTCGTAGTAAATTATTTTTCCAGTCAGCAAGTTAATATGATGTTCTGAGTGTAGGCGAAAGCGGAGATATCAGATGGCATATTATTCCAGGCCTGTTTTCTAACGGACGTCCTATAGAGACCCCAGACGGGTGCAGATTAGTCCTCCCCATCCCTCGTTTTAGAGGGGAGGGGTCCATAGTGTCGGGGCAGTATGACAAGTGTCCCCCCGTCGGCCTCCTGGTTCCGGTAGGGTGGGTCCGGCCGAGGGGTGGGCCGCTGGGTCCCGGCAGTGCCCCCATCAGACCATTGTCAATGTTAGGGTTCGCTGGTCGCCCGGCCCCCTCTACCCGCCGCTACCAGCGGACCGTGGTCGGAGCCATCTTGATAAGTGGCCCAGCTCACCGCGAATCTTCCACTCCGTTAAATGGCACAACACAAAGTAATAGAGTGTGCCGGCCGAGGGACAGGGTAATCTAGTATTGTCTCCTGCCTGGCAGGGCCTGGCGCGCGGGAGGCGTGGTGGGGCAGGGCGGGATTAGGGTGAGTGGACCTGGAGGCATCCAGTAACCCCCACGTGCTGGAGGAGAGGGTGGTGTCTGAGGGGTGGCGCCTCAGACTGCTGTCAATGGACCCCCGGCCCGGGCCCCAGCATGGCCCCGGGTTGTAGATTATCACTCTATATATGGAGATTAGCACGGTGCCAGGGGTGGCCCTCGGCTCTTTACTATGGATAAGTGTACGATGTAGAGGGTCGCAGGGGTCAATTCACGTGTGGGAATTTATACAACGTGTATTTGTTACTGTAGTAGCAGGTAGATTGGTGTATTCACTTTCCTGACCGTGAATAAAAACAATAACGATTAATCAAGACGCCGATGTGTTGCGACGACAAACTAGGCAGTTTTTCATATTCATTGAATTCAAAACATAAAGGTTAATATTGCAAAATATTGGACTTTTTTTTTATTTAGAAATGTTCTCGACTGGATATTTTCCTATCTAAAGAAACTAGATGTAATTATTTGGTTAGGATTTACAAGTCCGTATACCACGCCCGGTTGTGAGCTACTCGCCCGCCGGGTGACAGGGCGGGCGGCGGGAGCAGCTCCCAGATTTACCTGCCCCGAGTGACCGCTAACCTGGTCAGCCGGCCGGGATGGACGACCTACGGGGACGGCCTCACCGCTACCTCCTGTCCACCCACTGCAGCCACCCGCTCACATAGTGCATGCACGCAGTAATATATTATCTGGACGCAGATTGATATGTCCTGCAACCCCCATAGATCCACCCAAGCAAACATAGTAATATTGAAATTTGAATGCATTTATACACCACCTTTTTCATAAACAAATAACCCCCAATCTCATATAAACTCTTAACTTCCTTCACTTACTCCCAGCTATCTGCTGCCATTACTGTATCATATAACCCCCTTCGACTAACACTGACAGCCATATTCACCTACTAAACCCCTATATTACGCCCCTCTACTTCAGCAATTTATTTACGGGGTATCTCTAGGTTTCTGTTTCTAGGATTCAGAAACAAAGATGTTAATCTCACGGCCGGATGCCCCTCCCCTCCCCCAACCTCCGGGCCTACCCTGGAGCACAGACTGCATCCCACACACTCTTAAGGCACTTTCCGCATTTGCTTTGAGAATACGTTTTTGTGCTCGAACTGCATTTGCCTCCAAGAGGTTTAATTGCTTTTGTTTTCTTGGGCGGACCTTCTTATAGGAATCTTTGTTTGGATTCTACCTTTGGTGCATTCGGAGCGGTACACCAATTAAGTCCATACTAAGTATAAGGGACTGTCAAGTGGGAGTTTTAAAGGTATTAATTAGAGGGATTCACTGAATCAGTGAATTACAAGCATTTTATGGAGTGCATTCGCTGGACAGACGATTATTTTGTTAAAATTGTGATAAAGAAAAACGATATAGGTTAACATTAAGACTAGCAATCTACAAATAATGATTGTGGTATTGTATATGATATCAAATGTCATCCTATTATGCAGCTAAGAAAACTTTGTGCATATAGGCGTAAGACCTAAGGATAGACACATGTTGCCGTCGTTAGTTTGTCTCAACCGTGCAGAGTAAAACACAAACGGTGTCCGACGAGTGGAGTGCGTGGAGACAAACAGAAGCAGGCGTGGTTATTGGCCTGTGTGCAGCATACTGTCAACACAGACTGCATACTGCTATCGGCCGCAGCCCGCCCCTCTCGGCCCGCCGATAAAAAGCGAGTCGGCAGTAGCGGGGAGTGGGAAACGGGACTGCGGGCGGCCCAGGGGAGGCGTTTGATGAGGGCGCATGTGACAGAAGTAGATACAGGCGGTGTATTGGGCCGGCACCAGGGGAGGCTGTGTACGACCACTGATATCTGTCACTCTACTCCACTCTCCCAGCACGGCGCCCCGCAAAACGTGCTCCCCCCACAGGCACGGGGCGTCCAAGCACAGCTCAGGGATATCCCATAGCCTGCTCTGAAGTTGATGATATAGAGCTCTCAAATTGAAGTTGGTTATACTTTCTGATATGCTTGGCAAATTGTTAAGGACCGAAATATAGGTTTCATAAAATGAAAAGTCTTTTTTTTTATTGTAGATTTGCTCAGGTATAAATGTTCTCCATTTGAAAAAAAACAGATCTACATGTTTGGTTAAATCATCAAAGTGTGTGTGCCACCTTCCTAGTGACATCCCTATCCTGCCTCCTCCTAAGCGACACCTGCCCCCGACACGTCGGCCTACCCGGGGGGACCCTTTAGGCCCACCTGGGACTGGGCCTCACCTGAGACAATCAGCCCGAGTCGCTAGTTACCCTCATTATCGCCCAGGGTGTGACTCAGCACGTGGTGTGTTTAAAGGGGAGGACGACCCAGGGGACAAGATGCCAGAGGTCGGCAGCATACACGGACAATTAGCCGGATCGCCCGTCCCGAACCTACATTTACATATACTACTCACTTTTTCAAAAAATGCCTATCAACGGAATTTTGAGCTTCAATCATACTTGCATTTTTAGCAAAAGATTGGACAAGTGATATTCATACCAAAGATGCAAAAAGAATGTTATGATTTCCAGGGGGAAGACTAAGGTCTATAGGGAATCATTAAACCGATGTTCGGGTCGCCCGTCTCTGTCCTACAATTCCCTATACTACTTACAATTTTTTAAAACACTGTATTTGAACCTCGTTTTAAAGTGATCCTCTTTCAACTCACTGGAGAGGAGAAAAGAACAGTGTACATAAAAGAAGACCCCCTTTGTGTTATCAGTGATTGGTAAAGTGTTTAAGACAGTCTTTAATGGATTCAAGGTGTGAGCGCGCCCAAATCTGATTTGTTTAAGTACAGAGCCGCGTTTAGCTTGTAATGTGACTTATTGACCGTGTTAAAGGGGTTACTATTCAACGCCCTTCTCTGGAAATCCAATTATGTTGGGAGGAGGATTGTGCAAACTGACTTACTTTACAGCATTTATTCTGGGTCAGAGACATCAAATGGACAGTTGTGAATCCAACTGACTAATCATAGGGTTTCGATTTGAGACTATTTTGGAAGCTGACATAAGTTTTAGTTGGAAGATGCTTACAAAAGTTTTAGTAAGAAGATATGAATAATTCAAAGTATGCATTTCTCCTTTACTAAAGAGATGATAATAAAGTATGCATAGCTTCTCAGCACGTTGTCGGATTTTGAATTACCTCTTTTAACCGTAATTATACAGGCTATTGAATGATATAGCGGGGACTTGAAGAGTAATGTCCGCATGTTCTGCTACAGTTGGATGGACGGTGCAGAGTTACTAATACATGCCGGGAGAAGGGCGCAATCCGCCCGGTTATCCGCGCAGTAGGTACACGTATATCCAACCATATGGTATATTAGAGCTCTCTGAGTCCCCTAGCCGAGCGTTCCGCAGCCCTGCTGTGCCGGAAGTACTTATCGTCGACTCCTGGCGCAGCCCTGGAGAAAGCCCGTCACCACTCTGTACCTGTGTGATAATATTGAGACTGTCTGCTCCCCCGACGACGGCCGCTTAGCCCGCTGTGTGGAGACAGTCAATAGAAATATGACGGCCTTCTTGTCAACTGGTCTCTAGCGCATGCGTATTGGCATCGACAGGTGGCGCGCTGAGCTGGCGACTGGCGAATCGCCTGTGACACTGGGGACGCGGCCCGCTGGGCTGGCGTTATCGTGGCGACACCTTGGCGAGAGGCGCTGGTTGTATTGTCAGTGGCGATATTAGCGCCGTGTCCGCCCGGCCGGGCTCCTCTACCTTCAAAGCCCCGCGCGCCTTTCAACTGAGATTAGTGTAAAGCGCTGGAAACGCATGTGGGCTATATCGATTGTTTTCTGGCTTTGAGGACAGGGTCCTACCTACTTCCCCCTTTTACAGCACAACCCATGTGAGTGATACCCTTATGAGGACCTCAATATGGGCACCTGCCACGCACCTACCGGGACGCCCGGTAAACATGTGAACGTCCAGTCAGTGAGACTCGCACACTGTGATAACTACATGATTTTAAAGTAGTCTGTCCCTAAAGCACGCCCATCATATGCATAGCGTTCAGTAATCAGCGGACATAGTCAGTTTTAATCGTATTAGACTGAGACTGCTTCGGTTTCATTATACAAGAGGCCTTCTTTGACGTGAGTAAGTGTGCCGTGACGTCGGGGAGACCGCCTGTCCGTATTCCCTTACTAGGTGCAGGGTTTTTAACCGCCTCCAAGGACAATACTGAGCAGCCAAGTTAAGCTCGCTTCCTTCAGACATTGATCCGATTATTTCAGAGGAAACGCTGTATTGCTTACTTAGGCTCACAGCGATGAATCAGTAGGCTCCTTTTATAGCCTGCAATATACTGCGTGGTGGGGTTTGCACTTATCGATACATTACAGAAGCCATTTTTATACCAAACAATGTATACTCCGTGTTCTTAAACCCAGACAGCAACAGCACCCAGACGTCTACACTGAACATTGTCGCCCTGAAACCAGTAGAATCAGAAAAAAAAGTTACAAAATTATATTTCTCCGGTCTGTATGGTTCAGTACTCCTTCTATCAAACAGTACATGTGATATCCATATCACAGGTAGGTACTTATATTACATGTATGTATATCTTACATTAGCTTAGAGGCACAACAATCAACATGGCCAAGAACTGGTCAAACCTCCAAAATCTCGGGAATAGTAAGTTCTGTGGTGTCGCAGTAGAAGCTGGCCTCCCAGGTGGCCGATAAGACGGCTGGTTTAGGGCACACGGGGGGATTAACCCTGGAGTTGTTCCTGCTCACCCCGACCACCGCTGCGTCCAGCTGCCGGGTTGGGGATCTAATCCCCACTTTGACTCCAGGGTACAACTGTTTATTGGGAGGTAGAGCTGTCTTAAGAAGGACCCGGAAACAGTGGTGTGGTACAGCAAAGCATATATTTTGTGTGGACGGATGGGAATCTGACTGGACTGGAGGTTGGATAGAGAGATGTAGCTTGCAATGATGAGGTTTCCGTAAACGTCTGTTAACTGAAAAGACTCCAATAGTATGTGTCAAATGTATGTACCAAACATGGGGCATATACTTCTATGACACAATCTCTTATAAGACAAACTACAAACTATTGTGATACACTTCATAGTCATACTTTATTCCTTACATTAATTTCATTATCTATAAATCACATCCATTATATATCATATCACACCATATCCTCTGTTGGAAGAGCACTGTATTTGTGAAACAGATTTATTCAATAAAAAAAAATAGTTATCAACGGTGTTAGGAGTAGAAAGACTATGAATTGAAATGGAAACTGTTCACAGTAATGTCAAAGAGAATGAGGAATAACCTCTTATTCCGGGTAATTAACTTCATTGTAATATTCTCTGTTGGGGAATCGACGAGATCGATGTCTGTCCGTGCTCACGCCCTGTCCCTGTACCGCTGGCGACGACCCCAGTCTAGATTACACAACAGGGGCCGGTGCCAGGACATCCGCGCCCCGATCTGCGGATCTCCTGCCTGAGCCCCGGTACAGGGGGCCATCAGACCGCCAGATCCGGGGTCAGCCTTACCCACACCCGCCCCCAGTCCCCACCCCGCACACTGCCTGCTGCGCCCGATGGCGTTTGCTTCAGTGGCCGTGCAAGAATTGCGACATGCAATTGGCTGGAGCCCATCGAACTGCCTGCTAAGTTCCAACCTTACCCCCACCTCCCCTTACTCCCCCAGCTTCTCCTGACCCAGGAGGGCTCCAGCCGCTGGCATCCACCAGTGGAGAGTCCGCTGATCACGTGCCTGTTGCGGGCCCATTACACCCCCTGATGGTGCGCGCGCACACACACGCCGACTTGCAGGTTGGAGTCCTCTTTATGAATGCGTTCAGTCGGCAATATAGCGGCGGCCGGCGCCTGTCACGCAGGCTGGAGAATGTGCCGTGTCTGCCAGAGATTAGCACAAGTCGATCTGACCGTATGCGGATTGTCCCTGACAAGTGGGGGAGGTGGGTGGAGGAGGGGGGGGGGTGAAGGCGAGACTGCTGGTCCTAGAGGCTGGTGGTTGTGGGTTGGGGAGGTGGGAGCGGTCGGTGTGATTATAGAACAAGGACCAGGGGCGACCAGTAGGCGGGCGTGCCACACATCAGTCAGCCGGCGAGCAGCTCAGAGGCCGGGCCACTGAGTCGTTCATTCGCCCGTTCGCCCGCCCCACAGGCCCTCGGGCCTCAATGCGGCGGTGGCCGGCGGCGCCCGACAGCTGATGGAATGAAAGCAAAGTCTTGTGTTCTTGGGGTCATCGATAACGTGAGCTGCTCACCGCGCGGCCTACATAGCGCCGCCCGCCCCGATAAATCGGACTGAGCAGCTCGCGCCACACCGCCCCCCTCATCTCTCCCCCCCATTGGTCACCCACTCACAGGCCAAGAGTCCTCTGCTTCTATCCAAGGCAACCCGCGCCTCTGCAAACGGGAACAATGTCTAACATATTCATCTCAAGACTGGCTCTGGCCTGTCCCTGTGCACTGTGTATGACTATGCAGGGCGCTCGCCTACTGTGAATGTCAATAGTCTACTGCGTAGTGCTCCTGAGCCCAGTATGAAGGGTTCGTATTGTAACTAAACACGCCCGAGGCACACACGCCACATACCCATCTAGAATAACCCTGTTTTCTCATTCTACATACATGTTGTTAACAAGGGGTAATGGATAGGGCTGAAGTCACATCTATCACAATAAGAATTCATCTCACGAAGTGTCAGACAAGGCTGAAGTGAGTAGGTGGTAATAAAAAGAGGTTGCTAACGCTATATCTGACTCTGAGAGACATATGCAACGTTCACTCTGCATTTGGGACACGGAATAATGTACATCATTGTATTTCCTTCATGCACTTGCCATTGATTTACCTCATTGTATTAGTATTGTAGCAGTGAGTAACATCTCGTTATCAAGTGAATACAATGTATCTTATCACGCTAGTAGATCATATGGAAAGATTGTTCGTAGTCAATTGTTATAATTGCACCCTTGTACGTGTATAATCAGGTCCTTGGTGCGGTACTATGTGATAGCCGGTTTAGTTTAAACCTCTGCTATTTGTCCGCGGGTGGTCAGGTTGTTTCACCTCTGTCCTCCATTCTAGCAATCCTCTTTCCCGTCCCAAATGATAGAGCCTATGAATGAAGACTGGTCAAACGTTAACATTCACTACCGGCCTACATCCAAAATCAAATTGGGCTTTTTGTGATGGATTCCGAGTCGGTGAGCAATATTGGGTCTCATGGTGGGAATAAGAAAGTTTGGGCTGGTCTCTATTAGGTTATTATTGATGCGGCGACTGGCGATGATTAGATATCTGCTCGGAGCTCGTGCTCCTTGGGGTTCCCCATTTACAAGTGGTGTAATGGTGTGTAGAACAGCGCGGGCACATTGTACCCCCCGACAGTGGCTCCCCCTCACCGCCAGGGGCCCGAATCTCACGTCTGGGTGGGGCTAAACCAAAGACTCGGCCAAGGCACGGACCGTTCTCATTTGTCTGAGTAAATATCACTATTTTATGTCCTCATTAGAATCACCGACGCCGCCAGAATTAACATAATCACATTCCCTTAACGCGTCGGCAATTACTCTGCAAAAACACAGCGGAATAATTGATGTATGATTCTGAGCGAGTGGAGCAAATCATTTAGAAAAATAGGAGCCCCCAGGGAGTGGATGAGAAAAAACTGTGAAATAAAAGATGCATGAATACAGCATTAGCCATGAAAAGAACACCGGGGATATGGTCATGCATCATTCAACATGTCGTCCGTTGGTACTTAGGATTACCATATGCAACAATCCCATGTTGGGGTGTTGATGTGTTAGGAGAAGATTGGAGATAATTGGCAATAGAAGCACCTGTCAATTTGTAGAGGACAGGCTTCTTAGGACGTCGACTAGGACTTCCATGGCTTGGTGAAAACCTACTACGAGAATGTGGTACGTGCATGTACATACGTACTACTTTCATTTGTATTGTTTGGTCTCCAAGCATCTCAAATGAACCTCAGGGAGGGAAACCTTATTCTAAACTACAAGGCAGCAAGACAGTGGTACCTCTCTGCTACACCAGCTGATAACAGATCTAGACCATGCCATAACCGAGATACCCACGTAGCAGCATAAAACCCCTTGTTACCAACCACAACTGCATGTATGTATCTCTAGGTCGTTCTCTATGGTCATAGCTGATTATTGACAGTACATAAGGAATCTATATGGGAAAATACTAAAAGCCAACGAACAGGGACACGTGCAGATTACAGGAGATGTGTATGTTGTGTAGGGTACCTGAACGGCACCGAAGAAGGCATAGTGCTAACGATAATATAGTATGGGTGTTGACTACATTCAGTGGCATTCATTGGGAACCTCTCAATACGACACCGTATAAACTAGTGGTACCTCTCCTCTACCACAATAACCAGGTCCCAAAGTATGCCGAGGCACGTGAGGGCGGCTCGTACGAGCTGGGAGCAGCTCGCCGAGTCGTTGCCATTGTCGGCGGCCCCGGAATGAGACCAATGCCCGCCTCGCGTGAGTCGACTCACTTCTGCTCGTATTGACTCGCTCTTTAAAGCTCATTAGCGCCCGGCCAAACACCGCTGGACCCCTCCTGGAGCCCCCCATCCCCCTACCTTCCTCCAGGGCCTGTATCATACCTGGGTAGCCCACAGACTCGGGCTCCTCCCGTCCAACCCAAACAGGGGGCTGTCGGAGGTACTTTGTTTCAGGCTGGCCACTGGTGCGGGAGTCTGCGGGCTGAGTGGGTGTGGAGGTGTGGCGTGCTGCGGGTAGTAGGGGCTGTAATGGGCGGGTCCCGGGGAGGGAGCGAGCAGCTCACCCAGAGGAGACACCCACACGCCACCTGGTGGCAGCTGATGAACACCAGCCCGGGCCCTGCTGACATATCTTAATTAGAAGGCGGTCATTTGTATTGTCCGCCGCCCGCCGGGGTGGCTGTAATTAAAAGCAGTGTTTTTCCCCAGGCCGGGGGGCTGGTTGGCAGTCGCGTGCGGACCGACGGTTTTATTATTTGTTCACATCGTGACGCGAGCTACTCGTTCTACTCACAGCCGACAACTGCTCGCAAAACGCTTCGGCTTTGTGAGCGACATGACGACAGAAAATGGGCGAAGAATGCGTGGTTACATTCCAAGATTCATTACCCGATGCAATAAAAAAAAAGTCAGCCCCTCCAAGCGGTAAAAAAGTAAGAGGCGTGGGTTTTGGAACGGGGCATTCATGGAGATCGTTGGGTATTGACCGAAATGATGGATTGGTTGAGGGGGCCACGATTTGCCTTGCAAACCGCTTACTGTCTGCAGCTTAGGCCGCTATTAGAAAGTAATCACACTATACCCGGAGTCTATCAGCCGGCTTTCATGGCACCACGCCCCTGACAGGGTGTTACTGCACCATGTAGAACACACCACTCCCCAGAACATCCATTCTGCACGCTTCTTTTTATACTAGAACATGCGATTAATTACACCAGTAAAAGTATCAGGAATAGAATATCTAAAATCAATACTTTCTAGACAAGTACCTTGCCCAATTCATGAACAAGGGATGTAAGGAATGTATGGTTACTATATCACATATGTCTTGCCTTCTTTATGTGGTGGGTATGTAGAGTGATGTGAATCTTTTTACAGTAATAAGGTAAGGGTTGTCATCACCCCCTACAAACATACACACAGAGACACATTGCAAAGTGGGAGGTCTGTTAGCAGTAATGAGGTGAGCCTGTGGTGTGGGCCTCAGTTAGTGGGCGGTCATCTTTTCCCCCTCCATATACATAAAAACATTGTAAAATGGCCAGTCTCTTTACAGTAATAGGGGAAGTGTGTTGTGTGGGCATGTCAGTGGATGATTTTCTCCCCACAAACACATTGAAAAGTGGTGGGTCTGTTTGGAAAGTCGCTGCAAGTGAGAAGTCGCCGATTGGGATGGTTTAGACTCTGCGCATGTACACAGGAAGTCCCTGTGTTCGAAGTATATAACCTTGACAGGTACTTTTTCAACAAACTGTGGAATATGGACGAGTTACCCTTTTAGCCATGAATTTCAAATAGATATGTATTTAGCTTGCTACCCATTACAAATTACAAATTTGTGGAATTAATTGCCAAAACATGTCTTGAGGCTAGAATATATGCCCTTGCTTCAGCAACGTCTTACTTGCGACGACTTTCCAGATGTGACAATAGCCATTGCCCCCCCCCCCCCCAACATACACACAGACACATTGTAAAGTGGTGGGTGTGTTTACAGTAATAAGTTGACTGTGTGGCGTGGGCCTCCATCAGTGGGTGGTCATCGCCCCCCACACGTAGCGTGACCCAGGCTGTCACCGACTCAGCCCAACCTATTCAACCTCCGCCCATCACCCAGGAGAGGCCCCAATCACTGACATGTAGGCATGCCCATCAACATCCTTTTTAGCAATGAAATTAAAAGACACGAATATTTGATTATTCCTTGAAAGCAGTATAAATCTTTTTCTTCTCTGTTAATGTTATTTCGTGCGCTTTTTTCATTTGACATTGTTGGCGTTGAGGCGGCCAGATTTTGGCGCCAAACGCGGGTGGTTTTGACAAGGCGCAGTGGTCGGTGGGTTGTCGTCTGCTGACAGGCTAACCAGCCCCAGCCACTGACCCCCAGTCGGGGTGATCATATCAACAGCCGATTATCGGCCGGTTGTGCCAGCCGCCACCCTTCCTCCCACACACACACTAAACCAAAATTACGGCTACATCCGCCACCCCCACATATCAACAACCTGCATGCCAAATATTATTTCTATCGGCGCCGCTAATTCTCAGTGGATACCATGAACGAACTCACCAATATGGCGGCGGCGTTGAGCTTGGCGGAGGGGCCCGACGGCGGGGACATCTCCCACCTAGATCAGGGTCTGTGCCAATTAAAAGCGCGCCGATCGTGACTTATACCTCAGCAGCCCGCGGCCAGTCCTCCCCTTTACCGAGATACACGGGGCGTCGGGACTGCTGTCTTTTTACCGCGCCCATTGGCCACGCGGCAAAACTCGCCGCTGACCGTCAGTGGACGAGAGTTGATTACGAGACGACAGGCGCCATCTTGGTGTGACGTGAGGGGCGTGACAAGGAGGGGCCCTCACCCCCGAGCTGAAAGGGGCGGGGATGGGGGGCTCCGGGGGAGGCGGGCTGGAAGACGGGGTTTGCCGCCCGAATTACGACCATCTCAACCCTTACACTTACCGACTAAACCAGGGCCTTTGTTTTCCTTTGGGAACATCAGGATTTCAACTGGTCATAATAAAATTGTACAAAAAGTTTTAAGCACACAGTAAATAAAGACAACAGTCACACACTCCTTCACTCTGCCCCGTGTGTCAGTGTCTAAATGGCCTTGTAAACCGGCGTTATTTGGGCGCTAACACGTGTTATGTCCACTGTGACAATGGACGGCTTGGCAGGCTGCCGGCACGTGACCGGTCACGTGGACAGGACCCATTATAGGGGTGGGCGTCCATCTCCCTCCTCCAGGGTCGTAACCACGTGATACACGGCACTTATACATCAAAGTCCTTTAGTTTCCATGTTGTTCTGTGAACAACTAGTTCCTGTCAAGTTCATTTAGTATAGATGACAGGATGCTTGTTTATAATTACACCAAGTATTGCAGTTACTGTTAACATTTATGATTTTATGTAGGGTCCTTTAGTTTCCATGTAGTCCTGTGAACAACTAGTTCCTGTCAAGTTTATTTAGTATAGATGACAGGAGGCATGTTTATAAATACAGCAATATTATTGGAATTGCTGCTAACATTTATTATTTTGTAAAGTATTGGTAGGCATGTTGAAGTTACATGGAAGAATGGATGTACCACATACTTTATTGGGTTTCATTTGAATATTACATTAACTAAGTCTTACGGCGTTAATACTGAGAAAACCATCGACATTTTGCCAGAAGGTTTATAGAATTAGAATATTATAGTGAACACCCTCCGCCATACACCATGTACTCATTCAGTATCAGACAGATCTCACCTCTATATATAACTAAGTTCACCGACCTCTCGCAACCCAAATACCACAGAAAAGTTACTGCCACAGTAACCGTCTGAGGCTCTCTCATAGTTCACCTAGATCAAACATTGACGTGGGAAACTCCAGCCGGAGGATGAATCAGGCGGTGATAGCTGGTGGTGACGGGGGCCCTGATAACCCCCACCTGTCTGGGTCGGCCCTGCCCACCTGGGCCTCTCACCTGACAGGTGGATGTACCACTCTATACCCGTATACCCGGGTACACGGCGGGCCCAGGGTGTGGGCGGTGTCCTATAGATACCTCCTTGGGGGCACTTGGGCTTGAAAAGGTACCCACTGCCAAATGAACCCACCAAGTAGGGGCAGTGAACGTCAAAATTGAGGAGCGTTCAGCCACTTTTAAGGCAAAGTAGGGGGGGGGTAACTATATCCATAGAACAAAAATTCATAGGGGCAAAAATTTAGTAATTAGCCTCATTGTTACTTTATTTCACCCCAAAAAAAGACTAATGTTATTTTATCAGAAGTTGTCTTGAGGAATTTTGGTGATTTCTGTATATTTTCGGGTATTGACACACTTTGATTTTATAGGGTGGTGATCTGTAGCCCCCAAAAATAGGGGCAGTCAACTAAAATTCAGGAGGGGTAAGCCATGAAAAGTGGGGGCGATAATTTAGCAGTGGGAGTAACCTTTAAAGAGTCAGTTCCCCCCCGGGAGATACCTAGACCCCGGAGTAGGAAGTCGGGATGGGTTCTCCTGCTCCTCCCCCGCCCCGGGCTAAAAGTAGCCCTCACCTGAGGAGGACGCGGCGCACCTGGGGCCCTGGAGGGGCCGGGGTCGGCGGGTCAGGCTCTATAACACGGCCCTATCTGCTCCATTAAGCCTCGAGCAGTTCTCCTTAATGCAATCACGAGGTGCTCACGTTTATATTACGTCGAGAATTGGTTGGACGTAAGTGGGCCAGTTACTAACCCTGCTTAGGGCCGGGTGTGGGTCTATAACCTTAGCCCGACAGTTGTACCGTGTTCTCACAGTTTGCAGTGGGTAGAAGGATTGGTTTACAGAAAACACTCATACTGACTAGAGCTGTAGAGGCTTCAAGTTGAGGTGCACTTATTTATACTGCGGTACGAAGGTTCAACGCCCCCTATGCTGTTACCACTTAAACCGATACATACTGCTCAGGATGCTCGCCCCTACATCCTCACAACACCTCAGCCTATTCCCGGACTCGGCGCCAACTCAACACAACGTTTTGACATCCTCCATCCTCCCGCCATCTCCAAACACCCCAAACATGCTTCCCAACTGCAAGCTACTTGTACAATTTAAACGGAAAATTGGTTTTCACTTTTTCCCACTGAATTGGCCGTGCCTTGATTCGGTAGCAATTTGGGCGAAAATGAAAAGGTAATACCAAGCGGGAAATGAAATATTGGTCCATTGTAGACGGGTTGGGTGGTGGGGTGGAGGCTGCAGTGTTAATAGCCTGGTCGTGTGGTTACAGAGGTAGGGGGGGGGGTGTATTACTTAGTAGTATACAAGGAGTGGTAAAGGCCAACAGACGGCCCCTCCACCTCCCCCGTTGGCGGAGGAGCAAGACGAGTGGGTTTTTACCTGGAGTTTTCTCCAGCTCCACCTGTTGATATCCTGTAAGAGAAGGTCGGCCCGGAGGCCCTCCACTGTGAGGGCTCCCCTCGGCCCAAAAACTCTCCCCGGGCAGCAGTAAATTCTCCTGAAGCCACTGGATACTATCTCCCGACACCGGGCGGGGATGTTCAGGTAGCTCCGTCAATTATTTCTCTTGGCACCAAGTGACAGATAAGCGGATACTGTCGGCTCAACTAGTCATGGAGAATTTCCGATATAACACATCTTGTACTTGAATTTACCCTTTTCCAACGCAGGAAACTTCTGAATGTGTTGAGTACAGACCTGGTTGACCTGGTGATATTTGCTGATTCCCGACCCAGAGGGCTAACAGAAGAACACTTCTCGGGGGGCCATAATGTCAAGGAGGTTATTGTGTAGAAGGCGGAACTGCTATTTTTATGCAAGGCAATTTATACTGCAGTCCCTCTATGTATATACATTATGTTGTCTCTACCCCATAGACCTCCTGTAATACTGTTTTCACGTAGATTCCTAGCTGTCGTTGCTATGCTTGTCTATTACAGAAATATTCGCAGCATTGCTATTCTAATGTCAACCATCATACCGGCCGTGTATTATTGGCACCGGGCGTGCTGTGGTGATAACACATGTAGAATAACAACCCCTATCATCATAACAGACACAACCCGCGGGGATACAGCACTGTGCGTGGGACAGACATAGATAGGGTCGGTAAGGATCAATTAATAGACTGCGTATACCGAGAGAAGGGCTCTATGTGGCCTGGAAGAAAGGCAAAATGCCGTGGGTTGTTGGGAGGGGGAGGCTGAAGGTTGGCGGGCCTCCAGGGCTGTAACCCGCGGCTGGCTGTAGGCAGACTGTCGCTCCACAGGTGGGAATACCGACGGCCGCGATACACTGGAGGCTGGGTACAGGAGGCGGGGAGGGGTGGGGGGTGTTCCCCTTTACACCCGACATACGCCCACCCACTCGGTGTGTACCGACACCTCAGCCCGTCCCGCCGGGTCTACCCCCTAGGCCCAGGGCCCTTTGTACAACTCTGTACGCCGTATGCCAAGACCCACCTGTACAACGTGTGTAGGAGTAATTATGTAATCACTTGATCAAATTAACACCATGTATGCAATGCTTAATTATGTTTACTTGAATTAGTAATGATCAGAGAATATAGGTGATATATCTAGATTTTGATATAAAGGAACTAAGTTTGTTTTTTACATGTATTTGTTCATTTCTTACTTTGATTTTAATGTAAAAATATAGAGGAAAAACTAATGATGTTTTATGAGTCATCTTTATTTTTCATTTTTGTAAGGAGCTGATTGTGTTTATGTCATACATTCTAATTCACTTCTAAACAAAATCTCAGGCATTCTTTTGATGCCAAACATTTCCCCAGTCATAACCACTCAGCCACACCTTGCCTCGTGTACGTACCTCGACCCACGTGCCTAGTACGTCATGGCCGACAGTTACCCAGAAACCTGCTGGCCAACTGATGGCTTCCGGTTCAAAGCCTCGTTTTGGCCTTCCCCCCCCCCCCCCTCCATGTTCGCCCTGTATCATGATGGCGTGAACGTACAGGGGCGTACAGGACCAGGGCGATCGAGTATTTCCGCTCCCAGTTAATGCTTCCTGTATCAACTGTGATGGGGCGAGGGGTCAGGATGTGCGGGGGATATTGGTGGATGGATCCCACTGAGTTGTTGTGCCATCGATGCTTCTTCTTTTGAAATGTATACTATAATTACATAGACTGATTACAGAGCCAAATGTACTCCATTGAATACTGGTTTGATCTTGTGAAAGTGGAGGGTGATATTTTATCTCAGGTATGTGTGAATGTCCGGATAACACTGAGTTCCGTGGTTTATTGAGAAATTGAAATGTGAAAGGCAATATGCAATTCAATAGGCCTGTGAAGAAAATATGATAATGATTGTATATTATGCTTCCAATTTGGTCTAATGATACATGAAATTTGATATCAGAGATGAGGTATAGTACATCACGAAGGGACTGAGAAGCAAAGGGGGGTGATGGGGTAGTTGGAAGTGTGTGTAATTGTCTGCAGGGGATATGATGATATAGGGTGCAGGAAAGGTGATAGAGTGCATGTCATCATGCTGCAGGGTGTAAGCAGGTACTACACGTAAAGGGAATGAGCTCTGACTGCTGCGGGGTAATAACAAGGGTGTAGGTAAGGTATGCGGGGTGTAATACAGGGTGATGGGTCAAAGGGTTAGAGCCCCACCATCCGTGGGACCAAGGTGCGAGCTACAGGCCAAAGGCTGCACGGGGAGTGGGGCTGTAAGTGTACTCCTGAGCCCACCTCCCGGGATGGGGGTTTATTTACACTACACAGACCTGGTAAACTCCTGCCCCCCCCCCCCCTCCGTCAGCCATGTTTCGCAGGGGATCCCACCGCTCCTTGCTACACGTCACATGTAAACAGCACAATTAAGGCCCCGCTTCCCCTAACGACCGCCAGGTGGCCCCGACCGGAAGACTGCTTAGCTCTAATAGAGCACGGCATGCTGGGATGGCCCCCACGTGCCCCCTGGTGGCCGGGTGTGGCGGTAACACCGGGAGGTAGGGGGGGGGGGCAGGGGGAGCAGCTCGGGGAGCGTGTAGCCCTAACGACCGGCCTCCCGACCCGCCACTTGGCGTTAGCAGCGTATTGTCTCTACTCACGGCACTCATCTCTACCTATCTACGTCTCCACGGGATCAAATGCTTACGCTTGTACATGCCCCCTGTTTGTAACATGAGGGGTAATTAAGTTAAATCTAATTAAGACCAGCTATCTTATTACGAGGTAGGCCTAATGCCTATGTTAGTGTAATCAATATGATTGTTATATTATGATTTCAATAATACACACTATTATACGTCGTTATTAGCCTATATCTACAGTGGGATAGTCAACACAACCACACTTGTTTGTTATGGGAGGTTTTGTGATTATCTTGGTACATGTAGACCAATAAATGATTCATGAAATCGGAACATTTCATTCCTTAGAATGTATCCCTAGATCTTCTACTAAGCCTGACCCCGCTATCACAAGGCCCCCTTTTTAGGTTAAAGACGGTGTTGTGTATGAGGGTATCTCACTCTGACTAACGGGCCTTTACCTGAGCCTCAGTCTCCGGGGATCTGTTAACGCTGTATAAAACAAAGCCCTCTTCCCAGAAGCCAAGCTCTCCTCAGCGAAGACGCAAATTAGTGGTGACGGGAGCCCCCGAAAATAGGCCCCTTCTATCAGGGCTGGCAGATTACATTTGCATCAAATACGCGTTTCGCAAATTCAAATTTCCCGTTTTAAGCACCTTTTGCCAGGCTGACCGCAAGTACCAGCCCCAAATAACTCACAACCAGAGCAAAGGGATCATTTTTCGTCCCCCTTTTTGTGTGTTGAGATGGGCTTTTAGGGTGATTTATTCGCGCCCAGGGTGTGCGTTGAGCGGGTTTGTCCGACAGATGGACATAAGTTATGTGGCCGCAGCTGGGGTGGTCAGTGAGGTAGTCAACCCAAAAATAATGTAATCTCAACCCAAAGGTGGGCCATAAAGATCCCCAGCAATCTGCAAACTGACAAGAGTATCACAACATATTATTGTGTTATTCATAAGTTTCGATAGTTAGTATGTAGTGCATGTACAATAATAAAATTGACATCATTCTCATATTCCTCAAATTTTATATCGCCCTTGTAGCAAAATTAATTATTCACCCACAAACAGGCCGTTATGTCTTGATACATTACATAACTAAGGGTGAGGAGGGTTGTACTAACCTTCCCACGCTCGTCCCTCCACCTCTCTCAGGGCCTCTCCTACCCTGGAGGAGGCTCACCTGAAGCTGACCCACTTAGAAAATAATCAGACTTTGGTCTAGAACGGAAATTTGTTAATCAGATCAATGTTTTTATAATGTAAATGCCTTAATGGCATGACTCAGCCCATGCTGATATTAAAAGAGAACCGTCCAGATGTTGATAAAACATTATTGATTGCGAATCATCCTATACTAAATACCTAGGAACTTTTGACTGTTTTTGTTATGGCCATGTGGTTAACTGGCCTACGAAAACATGGATGAATTGACCATGCAAAAAGTGAAAGAGGTGGTACTTTATGATGGTTGTGATTGAGTGTAAACAGTCAGCCTAGCCAGGCCATTCATAAATATTTAAACCAATTGCTATGCACAACACTAATAAAATCTCATTTTCAATTTCCTCTTTGGGAATTTATGAATTTATTTGCAACATGTTTACCGTATTTATCACAGAGGGAAATGAGCGCTAACGCTTTTTTTTGGAACCATAAATGTCCCTGTGTGCAAAATGCAAATATGGGCGATGATTCAACCTACAAGGGAATTTATCGAGTGTTATGGGCAACCAAACACGTTGACTGTGGACGGTGAGGCGTATGGGGCCGGTCGACCCGGGCCAGGGGTCAGCCTATTGGTGAGGCTAACGTATTTTGTGGGGACAATGTGATTCGCTGACAGGAGCAATGTCAAAGGCAAACCAATGCTTGGGGCGGACGGATTCTAAAGGCTTCCTTATTTCACCAATCAAATCAGGTCAACCGGGTTTGAGCGCGGACGATAGAGGTGTTTGAGTGGGGAGGGGGGGTGAGGGGGAGAAGTTGTACTTGCAACATCTGTTTGCAAAGAAGAAATGATTCCACCACAATTGTCCGTAAAAAAACATATTGCAATACACATAATAGAAAATCCCACACTTCACACTTACGTTGTCAAATTGTGCATATTTTACTTCTGATGAGTCTTAAATTTGCTGTTATGTATCTCATCCATATCGCCACGAACCCCACGAACCATCAGTCCTTTTAGGGCCATATTCCAACATGTAGCACTCCCCTCGAATACCAATTTGCCAAGGTTCAATACCAATTTCATGGAACATGCTCATTTCATATCATCTACACCATGTTATCAATGTCATCATCAATATTCATACCAGCGTGTCCCCTCCACCCCACCCCTCTCACCCTCTCACCTGCTGTCCCTATCTTCATGCATACCGAGTCTTTTCTGACCCGGCCCATTGGATTTGACGGTCAAGTTGCCAGGACCAGGCTCGTTTCAGCAGGCCATAAGACGACCCTTAGTCAGGCCGGATTATATACGCGCCGTGAGCCCCCAGTAGTGGGCCCCATAGATCCTACAGGCTATATAGGGCGGCTCTATGTCCCATTCAGAGATCAGATTGAGACCCATAGCGCCTGGTCGCCACCAATCGGGCCGCGCGCATTGCTGGACGCTGGCGCTGACTTGTGGGCGTCAATAACTTAATGAAGACGTATGGGGCTGTGACGCCCGGGGCCCTATATATATGCTCCCTGCTGCATTATGCACGGGTACCCCTCGCCCGGCCCCCTCCCGCATAATGGGCCCAGCCCACTGCCTGCCGCCCGCCACATCACGGCCCCCAGCCACAGGTCTCTTACATTTGATGTCTTATTCATTCTTAGTCGGGTTAGGTCCTAAGCCGCCACCAGAGAGTCAAGTACCCAAATGGGGCTCTCAAGTGGGCCGGCTTGGGAACCTAACCGCTGTGTTTCTGCATTTCAAGCCACAATTCATGAATACGACGAGTTACGTGCATATATATCAAAGTAGCTTGTGGAAAATATTATTCTTAATGTAATGACTTCTTTCTACATTATGTGGTTCTGCTCATAATTGCTCGTCTATGATATAAAAGAGGTATAAGTAGGTCATCTTTCAAAGGAGACGAAAGTCATCTGTACTTAAACTTAAATTTAACATCGAAATGCTTTTTGAAGTGTTGTTACGGTGATTTAATACTTGAATTGGTCTTTCAGATAATGCTATATTTGTAACCATTTTAATGCTATTGTTATGGCAATGTTAATACTGCACCCCAAATAAGGGTTTCGGTTTGTTAATGGCTGTGCTTATAGAGTGGCGTTACCTGACTTCCCACAAAAGACTTTCAAGGAAGGGAAATCACTAAACCAGTCACCATCATGTACTTTGCCTGAACAAAGATACAGGGTCTTATACAGGGCAAGGAGTAGTTTTCACATTTGTACCACACATTTCTTTTGAACTTTTTCTTATTTTACATTATTTTGATCATGTACATGCTCATTTTAGGAAGCATGTCTATAATAGCTATTGAACATCCCCTTCTAATGAGTTGTATAATATTAAAGTTCTCACCTTTGATTATATATGTTACACGAATCAAACACACGTTTACCCCAATATAATGCATGTCTCCTTTAAGAGTGGTACACTATCGATGCTATTCTTTCCTTTTAGGTAGCATTCTGCACTGTTACGAAAGAATGTTAACATTCTTTATCTTCTATGCCTTTTTGTTCTTTCAACATGTCTCTCTTATGCTCTGTAGGTACCCTTAAGGCAGTAGAAGGGAAAATGACTACCAGCACTGGTAGAATGGGTACGGTCGCCAATGCTTCCTTCTATGCTCTGCATTTCTCCTTGTTTCCGTTATTGTATCCACAGTTTACCCTTAGTTTCTCTTTTCATTGACTGCCCAGGCCTTCTAGATTAATAACCAGCCCTAAAGATAACTTCTAACAACGCCCTAAACCCTAAAATATCGATATCCTATACCCCAGGGGTATGGCCCATGCCCCTGTGGGTTAATCCTTCTTTTCCGGACAGCCCAAGATCAGGGTCCGTTTCGTTTGCCGCCGCCCTTGTTGGTCTCCCGTTTTACTGATCGGAATAATTATTAGTTCGGGGCCTGGCGTCCCTCCCCAATAAGTAGGGTATCCATCTTGCTCTGGGCTGCCTGCTGAAGATTAATTTTGGGGCGAGCATTTCTCGGCCAGAGGCAGGCACAGCCCCGCCAACTGAACCACCACCAGCAACAATTCCAAAGATAAATACATTTATATGTAACATTTTCTGTAGGTCATTGGGTTCGCGGGGACAACAACAATCTATTATGCATTTCTATTCCATCTACAGATATTTTTATTTTGATCTACTGTGCTTTTCTTTGCCCAAAACCTATGGACTTCTTGTCACAATTAAAACGTTTTGTACCATATTCGCATAAATTTCATAAGGAGATAATGTGCAACAGTGATATGCCTATGTACTTTGATTAAAATCCTCACTCCATGAAACACGTTGACTGTGGGTAATGGGGCCAACACGGTGGGACCCAGGGCCTTGCATGAGGATTGTGTTCTCTGTACTAGTATTTATTTCACTCTTACTCACAATGGTCCATTTCTGAGGTATTCTGTCTTTCATTTCTTTCTCTATTTCAGGGATAATGCAATGGGATTGATTCAATATGTTGTGTGGAAACTAATGTGTCATGATCAGAGATTTGTGACTTTTTGTGCCACGCTCCAAGCATGGGAGATCCCAGCCCACGCTAACGTGCTGACCCGGGCGGGAGGAGGCTGGAGATGGAATGGGTCTTATTTTAGTTTCCCTTTGAGACTTGTGCATGATTTGGATTGGGATGATTGTAAATATTGCGCTGGACATTTTTGTCATGTCTGTCTGCCATGCGTCTTTAATCACTGAGTAAATTTCAAAGTAAAGATAAATACAAGTACGATACATTCAATCACAACAGCTACTATATAAAAGTAATTATAAATGTATAATATATAATATAATATATAATATAATAAAATACATCAGATAAATTTGAATTAATTTTGAATCACTATGGGTAAGTTTCAAATCAGCATGTTGTCTTTTCTATCCTTGGTGTAATGTAAAGGGACCTATTTGTAAATGAGGCCCAAAGAAGCTTACAGTATTCATATAAACACATTGTTTGAAGTGTACTTGAATTCCGTTTAAACAGTCGGGAATCCATATATGTGAACGCACAATCACGCCGGTGTGATGTTTCCTCCGTTTTTACATATTCAAAGAGGCTTCACGGTAGGAAATCGATCATAATTAATTTCCAAATGACTGAATAAAGGGTTTGCTAACTCTGACGGATCACGTACAGTAAACCTATCTTACCTTTGATCTAATTCATATGGATTATTATTAATTTCAGAAATGGGTTTTCATTATAGGTGTTAGCCGGCAATGTGCATTTATCAATTGTAACCTACCCTGAAATACATGTAGAGGTACTGAAACGCTGAGGTTGCTTATATCTCAATTGGCTGAGGTATTGATAAACATGATACAAAGAAAACATTACCCACGAACAAAGAATTTAACATGCGTTGGCGGTTCTGCTGACGCACAAGTAATGGTATATGAAAACCAAAGTAATCGTTTACTTGTAACTTATATATTTGTGTTGTGCGGACCCGAAGGTGATGCAATAATCTATTTCTTGTTACAACATATAAAACGTTAGCCAAAAAGGCAGTGAGTGTCCGCCGTATTATAAAGTATGTTACAACCCGAGGTTTTCTCCATAAGTCTTTTAAAATCTGCTTCTCAATTGTGTGACTTTGGATCCATTTAGCAGTGGCTTCGTGCCTGGCTTCCCTTATCGCGCCTACATGGCGGCCTGTGTAGGTCTGTGTAGGTCTGTGGAGGCGGCCCGCAATAAGTCTGTCAGAGGGCCTGATGCCGTGTCTACCGGGGCTGGGCTGACCCTGTAAAGCCTCCAGTCCACCCCTACCTCCCCCGCCACCAGGCCCCACGTCTAACCATAAGCTCCCGACAACTCGCACCTTTCAGAGCCTGACAGTTTTAGATAGAAGTCGCCCTCCCCCTGCCGGCCCCTCCCCCTCCAGGCGCGGGGAGGGGGAGGGGCCCTTATCAGACCGACTGGCCCGCCCCTTATCATGTCGGCCCGCTAGGGCGCGGGCCGGGCGCCGCATGTTTTTACCGGATAAAGCTCTGTTTGCATTAGACACTGTTTGAAGAAGGCCGACCAAGCGCCAACCAGCAATAGTGTCTTCCTGCCGGCTGGTGGGTTGATCTTTAATCGGCCCAGTTCCCCTGCCCGCCCGTCTGCTGCCCTACGTCCGTGTCCTACTCTTACTGCCGCTCTCCCAATGTCGCCCTTCTAGGCCCTTTCAAAGCCAGACATCCGGAATGTATGTTTTTAGATTTACCTTAGCTGCAGCGTCTCCTTACCGATGCTGCTCATAGACACATCTAGGACTAATGGTACCAGCAGACTACACCCAAAGTTCCCGCCTACTTCCACGCATGCGCTGTGACCTTCCATATGCTCCCTGTGCCGTCTCCCTTCACATACCGACGTCCTACGTCTCCCAATTCCCCATCAACACATTCTGTACCAAAACACCATCACCACCTCCTGCGACCAACTACCAATTTACCCACCAGTCTACTTTGCTACCAACTCCACACCAACAGCCACAAAGGTTTTACCCGGTAAAAAAGAAATATATAAAAAGTCTCCCCCGACATCTCGAGTCTCAGGTCGGACACGTGATGAGGTCAGAGGTCAGGGTTTCCAGACCAAAGCCTACACCGGAAGTTGGGGACACATCGATAGCCAGACTTCCGCTTGGTCGGCGGATTTTTCTCGGTTTGTTTCCCAGAGAAGGTCGTCCATTCCTTCAAGTGTTTTTAACCTCCGCTTACTTCTTCTTCGTCGTCCTCTCTAGAACTCTTCATCCAGGCCCCAGAGCCGAGCCGTTTTACACCGACAGAAGCCTAGCCTCTGGAAAATTAATAATAGCAACGTTCATCTGTGACAGATCTGCCGCAGTGGATACTGGGAGAAAGAAAGGGGATTTGGTCCGCTCTGTCTCCGTCAATGATGGACCTGCCGGGGAGGAAGCAGTCCTTGAACACAACCCATGCTAGGGTAGTTAAGTAGGGCATTTAACGCGTCACATTTTGAATTGAGCGGTCCAAACGACGGGGTGGGTGGTGCTATGGCGATGTCTCTGAATGCTGACAGTGTGCTTGGTGTCCATCCGTCACAGACCCCATCCCTTAATCAGGGAGCGGCCAGTCGCCTCACGTGCTCCCCCACAACCCCACCTCCAGCACCTCCCGAAGTGGGTCACACTAGGGGAACCTGATTAATGCACCAGACAGCGGCCGCCCATGTATCTTAGAAAACACGGCCCTGATCAACGATGAAAATTAATTAGACTGAAAAGGGGATGTGAAATGCGCGCGACAATCATAACGGCAGGCGCGGAGAGAACGGATCCAGTGCCCCCAATGAATACCTGATTGGGCCGGAGAAAGATTACCGGCGTCTTTTACTAAACATGTTGTTATAGACACTGCCTAGGTTGAATAGTGACAGAGATACACTCTGATAGCATAGGTAGTGGGTCTCATGCTTTAATGTTTCTAACATTATTATCATGCGTAAGACATGTTTAATATACACTAGTAGTATATAAAAAGTATGTGCTGCGTTGTATTTCCTATTACTGTAGATGTAGTCAGCCTCAATTAGTCGTCAAAAGTGTTTATTATTTCTCTAACCTTCTTAATGTGTTGATAGAGTGTTGTCATCGTTCTGTGTATTATCCCATTTCTTGCCTTTACTATGTCTGTATGTAAGAGTTTGTCAAAATAACAAGGCCAGCCAGTAGATATTGTGTCCCGTCACCCCCACATTGGAGTCCTTTGCAGTTAATGTGACATCTATAGTTCTTCGTCGTGTTTGTAGGTCAATGTATGTTTGGCCGTGTATGAGATACCGAGTGCACCCATAGTATGTTAATGAGTTCTCACATTGAAACAATTGATAATTCAAAAAACTTACTCGAATGAAAATGTTTCTATTCATGCCATGCCGCATAATAAGTGGCATAGACATGAGTTATTAGATGTAGTGAGTAATGGGTTGTAAAGTAGGATTCTCAGAAAGACTCGTCATTTACGGCCCGTACTTGTAGAATCAAATGAAATGTAATTAATTACGTCAATTTAGAATCACGTGTGTGGAATATTATACGCCCCAAGGATACTGCAAGTTGATATTTAACCGGCAGTGCAAGAATTCATTCAGAAACCGAGTGACGATGTCGAGTGACATCGTGAGGAATACCAAGCCGACGACTGCTGGGACTATGCCTGCATATCATCAGGGGCGGTAAGACTGGGGTGGGGGCCTGCCTACCCATGAATACCCATGCCCGCGCCCTGCCCGCCCTATCCGGGCCTATTTACCCCGCACCCATTGAGCTACTCACACGCCTAACTCAGGACGGCCCGTTAGGTGGAGGGCCACTACAGGTCCCCGCGCCCAGTCCAAACGCCTTCAAATATTCATCCCGACCACTCTTGTTAACGCGTCGTGGCTGCGTCAATACTCAACAGGGGGATGGAGTTTCACTCAATATTTCCGATTAATTCCTTATCACGAATAGAATAGTTGAAAGGAGTATGGCAAGGAGCGCTAACCCTGAATGCAGCAAAACGCGGAGACCTAATTCGGCCGGTTGGTGCTGCTATGTACTGGCGGCGAGATCACTGGGCGGATTAGCATAAAGACCATTTGGGCAGGAAGCAGGAATTGTGACAATCCGATGAAGATTATCGACCACTGATGTGGGTTATCTAACCGCTGCTGTGTAGGCCAGACCATTGTCTGGGCGCCCAATCTGGTCGTCGTAACAGCGGCCAGCACCGACGCCTATCTCCTGGTACCGAGCCAGGGCCACCACCACCGCCTCCACCACCACTTCCACCACCACTATTACCACCACCGCCACCACCACGCCACCACCGCCAGGACCGCCTCAACGAAGGAGTGCACAACGCCACTGCAACGCTACAGACATTTTCTCTTAGTATCTTATTTTCACAGCCAAAGGTTTTCGCATTTCTCCTAAGGTTGTGAAAATAGGACACAGAGATAAAATACTCCAACCCGATGCACCCCAGGCAGGGCGGCGGTGACGCTCGTGGTGGGGTTGAATCTCCGTGTTTAGTAGAACCAGGCCGCCTGCACCCACAGCCCAGTCACACTGAAGGAACACTCTCCGCTATCTATGTAGTCGACTAGTTTTTGATATCCGCACGTCAGTAAAGTGTGTATAGTCCATTACACCGACAATTCACGTAGAATAAATATGTAGCGTCAATGTGAAATTGCTTGATGATCCTTTTCATATATGGTAGAGAACTTTCCTTTTTAGGTTTATGTTTTGAAGTTGTAGTTTCAAGCCATGTAGATAGACAAAATGTTTGAATTCCATCCACGAAAATACAAATGTATTTAGCAACAGAAGAGGAAATACAAATCTGTATGAGCAGCATAAAATGTAACAGCTGCCTCATATTTTATCTTTCTCTCCGGGGAGGAAGAGTATGTATTTTTGAGCTCGCCTAAAAGTTAGCTCGTTGGTTCGGCCGGAATTATCGGGATGGGGTGCAAACCGTGTAAACTGTCAGGTCGTTTTTAGTGGAGGCTAAGGACGCGCTGATGGGTCTAATGTGAGAACTCCCTACCACTGGTCGGCCCCGACGTAAATCAACGCCGCCCTGCCACATTCACCGGGGTTCGAGTAGCGCTGTCACTGACGTAATTACTATTCCCCGATAGAATGTGTTTCACAATTTTCTTGTTTTCTTCAGCTTTCTCGTGCCGAGCCCAAAACGTGACGATAAAAGAAGAAATTAAACACTGGAAAGATTACATCAGTGCAGATCCATAAACGTGGCTGCAATGCATCATGCCGATAGGCCCGGTTGTCATTCTCCGGAGGCCTTTGTTTTTATGGGCCGGGCCCCAATTGATAAGGATAGCCCATGTTTGAGTACAGAAATGAGACGAAACGATGAAAAGCGAGATGGTGTGAGTGATAGGGCGCTGACTGTCGTCGGGGGTGACTAGTCCCTCTCTACTGTCACACGTGGAAACCCAAATGTCAAAACCAACGTTCCTGATCTATGAGTCCTCCTTGGTAAGCTGCACAGCCCTATTCAAGTCACAGTGATTAAATCAATAACTGAGCCAAAGGACTGGAATTTAAAGTATGTAGTGTCACGCAAGGCAGATGGGAATACTTCCAAGTAAATCATCAGAAGAAGGTTTCTGTAATTACAACGTTGCCTTTGTTATAATTATGCAAATCCTTGGTTGGTTATTTAAACTTGACGTGAACACTTTACCCGCCTCTTCACTTTCCAACTTACTATATGGGGTCTTATAACCCATGTGTTGGCTCTTGTTTGAGGCGTCCTACAGTAGGCTGCTCTCCGCCCGGCGCCCAGGGTGGTGCCCGCGTGCAGGCCTCTGGTTGTGGTTGACTGTCGCCCACACCCAGGGCTTCTGTGGTTCCTCTTCACGCCAAAAACCCTTCTTTTCGGTTCTGGGGGCCCCCACGCCGAATTCTATTACATTTATTGGTTATGGCTTCTCAAAACTTAAAATCAATGTGGACACATTCTTCGTTCACTCTTGGAGTATCTCATATTTCATTACAATGCAAAATTACTGGAAATAGGTTTGCCTGAACAATCTTGTACAAGTATATAGATAGAAAGCTTGAACCTTTAGACAGATCCAATTTGGACAGTTTCACTATAACGATTTGATTTGTGGCTCAATATTTGGGTAACAGGGAGGACTAAATGGCAGGCTGACTGATGGTTTTATCCTGTTTGTTCTATCCTTGGCTGCATTCTAAGCAGGCTTACCGGCCTAGTTTGACAGTGGGAGGTTCCCAGAAAAAGGAAGAGGTGGGGGGAGGGGACCAAATCCTACGACGTGATTTAATTAGTGGTGTTAGTAGTCTAATGAAATGTGGGTTAAGATACAAGGTAGACTCAACCCGAGACGAGCCCCCTCCATCCCAACCACCACCACCACCACCATCTCTGTATACATGAAGGGCAACTTATTAGGGATACTGTTAAAATATTCTTTATTTCTTTTGCCTTTTCATCGCAAATTAGAAACATGTCGCTCTGCTGTGTTTTACTTCTTTTCAATACATGACAAATTTGCATTACACAGTATGTCTCTATCATGTCAGATCTATCATTCTAATATCGAAACCTAATCTGATATAAGAACGTTGATGTTCTATATACTTTCAAATAAAACTGCTCAACTGGGACCCCAGTCGTTAACACCTGTGGGCCCAGGAATGCCGGTCTTAAGGTGTGTTAGTTTTGGGTTAATTAAGGCGGAGGCAGCTCAGGGATGAGGCGCCCCTGTTGGGAGCTGCTCAGCGCCCAGACCAAGCCTTGATTAAGAGAAGCCAAGGAGAAGGGGCCCCGAACCGTCCATCTCCCCCGGCCTGCCCGCCGCCGACAAAGCCGGCTTTGTCCGGCGCCTCCCCCTCCCCCGCCAGCCCCGACCCGTCGCCCGACTAATTGCTAATCAGTGGGATATAGTGTTAATTAGCAATCAGCGCCGCACCAAACGCAGACAAACTTAGTCATCTCAGGCGCCTTGGTCTGGCCCGTGCTTAAGGGCTTTATTGGTGGACCTATCCCTTGGAAGGTTTAAGTAAATATTTATTTGGTTAACCTGACCTGACCCTTGGTGTGTCGGGGTAACATCAGGAGTGACGTGCTGCCAGGTCTGGTCTGACTAGTCCCTCTGATGACCAATCTGCGGTATGTTCTGAACAAATAAATACCGTATATCTCTGTGTATATATATTTCAAAGTGGAAAAGAGTGAAATGTTACATACCCATGGATATGATTGAGACACGCGTGGTGAGCCCAACAGTGTGAAATTAATGTGCCATGCGTGTCTTAAAATCACTGTTTATGATCATTAACTTTTCTGAGACAGGTCCGCGGTAGTTTTGGTTACTGCCCTCAGAGGCCCTTTGAAAGAAAAGCTGGTAATGATGACACAAATGGATTGATGATGTTCTTTTTAAAATGCAAATAATTTGAGGGCGTTTTATGAGCTGGCCTGGCCTGTGTTCTGCCTGTCTCCCTGACGAGCGGGTGTGACGGGGGTGGGTCGGTGGGCGGGTCGGCGATGTGCTAGGAGTAAGGGGAAACACAGGGCTGCGATGATAGGTTGAAGGGTAGGAGGCGCAAAACAAAGAACTAGAGTGCAAAAGAATAGATAGTTGACCACAGAATATAATAGAGACTAAGCTTGAGTATTCACGGCACTGACCCACGTCCTTGTCCAACCCCCAGGTTAGGGTACAGACAGCACTGACCCACCTCCTTGTCCAACCCCCAGGTTAGGGTACAGACAGCACTGACCCACGTCCTTGTCCAACCCCCAGGTTAGGGTACAGACAACACTGACCCACGTCCCTGTCCAACCCCCAGGTTAGGGCACAGACAGCACTGACCCACGTCCTTGTCCAACCCCCAGGTTAGGGAACAGACAGCACTGACCCATGTCCTTGTCCAACCCCCAGGTTAGGGCACAGACAGCACTGACCCACCTCCTTGTCCAACCCCCAGGTTAGGGTACAGACAGCACTGACCCACCTCCTTGTCCAACCCCCAGGTTAGGGTACAGACAGCACTGACCCACGTCCTTGTCCAACCCCCAGGTTAGGGTACAGACAGCACTGACCCACGTCCTTGTCCAACCCCCAGGTTCGGGCACAGACAGCACTGACCCACGTCCTTGTCCAACCCCCAGGTTAGGGTACAGACAGCACTGACCCACGTCCTTGTCCAACCCTCAGGTTGGGGTACAGACAGCACTGACCCACGTCCTTGTCCAACCCCCAGGTTAGGGTACAGACAGCACTGACCCACGTCCTTGTCCAACCCCCAGGTTCGGGCACAGACAGCACTGACCCACGTCCTTGTCCAACCCCCAGGTTAGGGTACAGACAGCACTGACCCACGTCCTTGTCCAACCCTCAGGTTGGGGTACAGACAGCACTGACCCACGTCCTTGTCCAACCCCCAGGTTAGGGCACAGACAGCACTGACCCACGTCCTTGTCCAACCCCCAGGTTAGGGTACAGACAGCACTGACCCACGTCCCTGTCCAACCCCCAGGTTAGGGCACAGACAGCACTGACCCACGTCCTTGTCCAACCCCCAGGTTAGGGTACAGACAGCCCTGACCTATGTCCTTGTCCAACCCCCAGGTTAGGGTACAGACAGTGCCAACCCATGTCTTTGTCCATCCCCCAGGTTAGGGTACAGACAGCGCTGACCAAAGTCCTTGTGGAGCAGAGCGCCCTGTTTTCCGCCTCCCTGCCCTCCTTCCCACCCAGATCGAGTAGAAAACTCCGGGAGACTTGCGGCCACCCTCCGATCAATGCCGTCTTGTCATTGGACAGTGCTTCACGCCAAGCCCACCAGGGGTCTCCCCAACATTCAGTTCCGCTTCCGTTTTGGGTCAAGGGGTCAACTGTCTATTATGATAGATTGTGTAGTGTGACACTGTCTGTGACTAGGACAGGACCAGTAACTAGAAATTATCTTGACACCCCTGTCCATCTCCCCTTAATAAGTTGATAATGAAAACTTATACTTGACATAAAATAGACATAATACGCCGTTGAGCATCTCATAGCGTTGTAAAATAAATAAGGCTTCATTTTATCTATGGGCAAAAGTAATCTTGGAAATGGGCTCTTCGGCCACATGGTTGGGTATTATATTCAGGTATGCCAGACTTGTCCTCTGATCACAGCCGATATGTGCCTATGACTGTATGTGTGTGGTTCTAATAGAGTAGTCCGTCTATGGAATATGGGCATAGTCTGAGACGAGACGGCCCCAGTCATTCACTCCCAACTATTCTCCGTCATCCCTCAAACCCGCACCTAACACCCCAAACACGTTTTCCCCGAACTGGGTTCCCCATACATCTGTACCGTTCAATAGTCAACACTGCCCTCTCACCTCACACCCCACACTGCCAAACCCTGCCCCCTCGCTCCCCGACCCATAGGCCATCACCCCTTTATCGCTACCCCTGTGCCTTCACCCCTCTGATCCTTCACTCCTCTCCGACATATACCTCTTCATCCCCACTCTCCATCTCATTCCAAATCACCCTTCAGTCCGATCCCTACCCTTGCCCCTCTAACCCCTCACTCTGAACCCCTGCCCCCCGCCACCTCTGCCCCTCCCTTCCCCACCCCCCTGTGGCTCCACCCTCGGCACACACTCATTTCCCCAGACCTAGTCACGTGAGAGCCCCCACCGGAAGTGGGCGCTAAGCGGCCGACTATTGTCTTCCGGTCGGCGGTAACCGGCGACAGGGTGCGTAAAGAGAGGTCGACCTGCCGGTGATCAGCGTATGTTTGAGGTGCCCCCTGCCCCCCCCCCCCCGGCATGCCCCATTTCAACGATACCTGACGACCTCCGACACGTTTTGGTTCTAGTACTAATAGCAATATAGCAAGTCAGGAACTTAAGCCTTCGTCATGTAAACCATGTTTAACATTACGATCGCTTAATTGTGGTGAGTGTTTAGGTGGGTACGCCATCTGACTGCCATGCTTGCACTTTAGACGACTAAGCAACGTTAAGTAGCGAGAACTATAGTTGTAAACGAGGTCCCAGTAACCAGGAATAACGTAGTGGTGAGGGGCCCATCACCCACGGCGGTTACAGGAAGGTTAAAAGCGCTTCAGCTATTTCTGTACCAATGTAAATTGCGATAGCTTACTTTGTTGGTAGGTTATAACAACAAAAAATGACCCATAAACAGTCTGCTCAAATTGCTCTGATCTGTAGGTATCATTTCCTGGTTCCCATTTCCGTGTCATGGCCTGGACGTCAAGTATAGTCTGTTCCACACTCTGTTCATGTTTCTGTAAAAAAAAAAAAAAGAAAAAAAGTTTGCCCTTCTGACTCGCTGCCCTTCACCTGTCTAGCTTTATTTTCTTCCCTGTGCTACTATCCGTACGTCATTATGCCCTTACCTCATACGTCTCATACGTCTACCCAATACCTACCGCGCGATGGGCTCGGATACATGTTCCTTCACTTCCCTGTCCGTCTCTGCTGGGTGACTGCTCCCTGTCATTATCGCCTGTCCTCCCCTGTCCTTATCTCCTATATCTATATTTTGTTCACCCCCCCCCCCCTCCTACCTCTACCAGCCGTCATCACCGGGGCCGTCAGTGCGCATGCGCTGAGTGATGGTGAGTCTGGCCCGGCGGGTCACGTGGTGAGACTGGCTCCAATTACGGACGCTGCCGACCGCCATCATGGACCAGTGGCCGCCCCCAATCCCCGCCTGACGTCACCGCGCGCAGGCGCACTCACCCACTGTCGGACAATTACACGCTCCAGCAGACGCAGCCCCAAACCCTGCCGGGACAAGGTAGTATTGGCAGGGGTGAGGGACGGGGCGGGCAGGGCCAGGGGTTCCCCCACGATTAGTGGACTCGGGGTGTACGTGTAGGATTCGGGCATGTCGAGGTGGCGGGCTGGGACGATATCCGACACAAAAACTGCGATTGGCGGAGGTGATCAGGTCAAGCAGAGACCTATGACGTGTCAGTGTCTGTAGGTACGTGACAGCGGTGGGCGGGCGGCGTGACGGAGTGGGGCAGTGTGAGAAGTAGACAGAAATGGGGGTTTGACTGATGGCTAAGAAACGGCTGTAGGGAGGGGCGGGTGGGGCGGGTGGGGCGGTAGGCGCTCGTCCCGCCCAACCGACCTATTTCACACACGGCAGACACTAATCCCAATGGCAAACCTGGCCGGCTTTAACCCATGCAGCCTCCTACCAGGCCGTATTAATTGGGTCTGGGGGTATAGTGTTTGTCTAAGAAATGGATCCAGTCGGCCCCTCCCGTCGGATCAACGCCCGGGGTGGGGGCGGGGGAGGCGGGCCGCGCGGTTTCATGCATATATATTTCCTGCGGGCCTCTCGGCGTGCAGGAGTGGGCCTTTGTGTCCACCAGAATATGAAATGTCGTAGAATTTCATTGGGACGTGGCCCGGGGAGGAGTGGCGGTATGAGGAGGCTTTTCAATTTAGGAAGGCACACACTGCCGGCAGCAGGCCGGGCAGTCGTCGCTCGGACTGAGTGAGATATGAGCTATACATTCAGGCTGACGGTTTAACTGTATACCCTACCAGAAAGATTGGTGGGAACCCAGCCACCGAACCTACAATATAAAACAGTCAGTGCAAAAAGCTGACTTCTATTCGCCATGGGAAGGTTCACGCGAGTAGTTCGCCTGCATATTGTGAAGGACATCAGAGCCAACAGTGCATAGCAATATGTCAGAATAGAATTTGTATCCTGAGAGCAAACCTTCTGGAAAATATGTAAAGTAAAGCCTCAAAGCCGGACATGCTTATTGTCCTTTTTCTATCCGTTTGCCTCAAAACATCATAAAAAAAACTGGGAGCATCTCGCCTAAACCAATGGACCTAAATCAATAAGTATAGGGAGTGTTGTTTGAGTGAGGTCGGCGCTGGGGGTGAGGGGTGACTGCCCGCGGCTACCTGCTGCACACCAACGGCCCAATGCTGAGCATATGTACAGCCGGGTCGGGGCCTCCCACCCCGACAAATGAACCAAATCCTGTCAATTTCCAGCCGCGCCCTCCTCTATCAGAGGCTAAGGGACGGGGGAGGCGCCTGAATAAGGGCGGGAGTGGTGGAGTAAGGAAGGCGAGAAGAAGGGGCTGTGGGGAATGGGAGGCTCAGGGGGGACAGTGGGTTTGGTGTTAGGTCTGTGCATGGTGTGGAATAAGGGCAGCAGGGTGGGGGAGGGTGGAGATACAGGGCAGCTGGTCTCCTGGTGCTCTATACCAGTCGATATGTGTTTAGCGGTGGTCAAAAGGGGTCAATAGGTCGGGCAGTAGGGACCATGTTCAGCAGTGGTCAAAGGGGGTCAATAGATCAGGTGGTGAGGGGCAATGTTCAAAGGGGGTCAATAGAACGGGTGGTGGTGGCCATGTTAAGCAGTGGTCAAAGGGGGGAAATATATTTTGGGGGTGAGGGGTCGTGTTCAGCCATGGTCAAAAGGGTCAATAGATCAGGCAGTGGGGGGTTGTGTTCAGCAGTGGTCAAAGGGGTCAATAGATTGGGTGCATGGTGAGGCGCCGTGTTCAGCAATGGTCAAAGGGAGTGAATAGATTAGGCAGTGGAGGTCATTTTCAGCAATAGTAAAAGGGGGTCAATAGATCAAGCAGTGGAGATTGTGTTCAGCGTTGGTCATAGGAGGTCGATAGATCAGGTGGTGGGGGCTGTGTTCAGCAGTGGTCAAAGGGGTCAATAGGTCAGACAGTGAGGGTCAGTGTTCAGCAGTGGTCAAAAGGGGTCATTGATCGGATGGAGAGGGGGCCGTGTTCAGCAGTTATCAAAAGGGGTCAATAGATCGGTCAGTGGGGGCCAGGCAGTATAGACTGGTCGTCCGTCAGACGCTGGTCCTGAACACCCTGTATATCGCCGGGAACCAGCTGCTGTCCGCCACAACTGTCGATTCACAGCCCACCTCCCCATCTCCCCTCACCCAATTAAAGCCACCCAACGAACGAGTACGTCCTTATTTAGCACTATAAATGGGATTCTTTACTATCTCTGTCATTTTATCAGTAACAAAACAACAATTCGCAATTGGCCCACGCCCTCAACCCTTTATATCGGACCTGACCACTAATCCCCCATCCATGCTCACCTCAGTAGATCGAAGCCACGAACATTGGTTCACAAACCGACTGGGCAGGAGATAGAGGGAGCGATCGAAGAGACCAAGTGCCCTATATAGAAGCATTCCGTAGTGCCTCACAATGAGCGGGGGACTTGGGGCTCTTGTGTCTGGGCGGTGAGGGTACGGCATAAGGGCTAAGGGTGTCAGGGGACGAGCACCGGACCAAGAGCCACGCGGGTCACTGGGGGAGGCGCCAGGGGGGTGGGGGTTAGAGGCGAAGGGTGGCACCATGAACTAGAGCGGTATAATGCGCCTTTGGGACCAAACAGTGCATGGCAAAGGGGACAGTACTAAGGGAACAGGAGCAAGGGGACAGTACCGAGAGGACAGGAGCAAGGGGACAGTACCGAAAGGACAGGAACAAGGGGACAGTACCGAGAGGACAGGAACAAGGGGACACAAGCAAGGGGACCCGACCAAGGGGACAGTCCCCTGTGTGAGGAGTAGTAGAGTAGGGGTTGGCAGGTGGATAGACGTAGAAAACTGGACTATAGGAAGGGTGCCTATAAAAAGGTGTCCATAGTATAACATTAAGCAGAAAAGAATGACAGTTCTCAGTTTGATTGGTACGATTTTACTTTTCTGAATTTAAAGAGTGTTTAGGATCTAATGAATGTACGTACACTACTGCATACATATTTGGTATATCGTTAAATCGATTGCAATTCTAAATAAGTTTATTATAGTGTGTCTTAATCTTATAGTACAAATAATTTAAAGGAAATCGTCCCTAAATCCGTCTTTTAAGAAATCTGTCTGTGCATATACATGCATTACTCAAAAATTAATCAGACTAATAGTAAACCAAGTGAACGTGATTCCCGCGTCTAGTGTAAACATGCGCCGCTCGCAGGGAGGTATTCAGCAGTGGTTATAACGGAGCCAATCCCCGCCGGTCAGGGGGATACGTGGGGCGGGCAGCGGGGCTCTAAGAGGGGGTGAAGCATGCCCAAAGTACACATGACGTGAGCATGTATATACCATCTGGGCGAGCGGCCCAGCACCCCCGCCACCAGATATGTTTGTATGAGTGGCTCCCATTGCCCGGCCGCCCGGCCGGTCTGTTTCCGAATTTCCACCAACATTATCCTTCTGCGTGGACTACAACAAAACTTTTTTTTACTCCTGGAGATTTGGCGGGCGGTGTGCCCCCCGCCTCCCCCTGACTCGAGCAGCTCCCCGCCCGCCGACACCCACAAGCTGTTTCCCGCGATCTGCTCCTCTACTGAGGAGCTGAGCAGAATATAACATACTCCAAAACACAACCACTAACCACTAACCATCCTTTGGACTCAACTTACTATACAGAATGTGGATCAAAATTCCCACAAAGCTGTTATCAACGTTCCCAAGAACATTAACTGTTTCACTGTCTTTATTGTTATTTTTTCTTTCACTGTTTGAGGTTTATGTTTTATCGAACCCAAAGACTGGTTACATGCATTCGTACTCAAAGGGTTCCTTTCAGTAGCGGGCTCTGGGCTTTCTTAGCGGGGACAAAGTCCTTTTAAATAAAGGTAATTAAAGGCTCTTATTCCTGGAAGAATGCCACTAATCACCTCTCAGCTTAAGGAGGCAAGACTGATCTACGCCTCAGTGTAAGTTTCCTTTTTTATCCTGTGTTTTTTTCGCGTGTTGAGAGGGAAATAGAAATGAGTATGGAACATGGTTCGGCGCATGCGCAATTCATAACCCCCCCCCCCCCCCCCACACACACACACATTGTGGTTGCCACTCGCCTTGATGGTGCTCATATGTGGTGCTGGTCGGTGGTGGCCCTGAGTGGTGGTGGTAGTGGTGCAGCTAGGTTGGGATTTACGGAAGGGGTGGGAGAGTGGAAGGCAGCGTTTTGGGTAAACTCCCTCTTTCATTCTGTCAGTAAACGCAAACGGTGTCAGCGCAGTGGCGGGCCCGGCGCGCCGCTAAGTGCTGAACACGGCGGCGCAAAGTGGGCGCAATTACGTGGGCCACAGTCACACCGTCTGCCTCTCTCCGGGGTTACGGCTACGGCCGCGTCTTCTACGGCTACGGCCACGTGCGGAGAGATAGTGGTTTTACGGGAGGGGGTCTTGGAAAGGGAAGTGTATAGGGAGCTGCATGAGGGGAGTGCACATAAAATAAGGCCTGGGTGAGTAGATTTGCTTCTAGGTAAAACTAGGTGTAGTAAGTTTGATGGGGTTGTTAGTTTGATGTGTGTAAGATTGGGGACTGGCAGGCCCCCAGGCCCGGCAGAAGGGCGGGCTGACTGAGTTAGTGAAATGGTGGGTCTGGCCGAGCTGAGATGCGGCAACAGGCACTTATTAATGCGACAAGTACCATGACAGCATACTGGATGTTAATTGTGTGAGGGCTGTCATCGTGTAGGGGTAGGGAATATGCTAGGGTGCCGATAATTGTGTGGGGATAGTTTGGTATGGTTGGGGAAGGGGAGACGAGATAAGCATGGGTTCTGACGATTGCACCGGGATGTGCATAGCGTTGGGGCATAAAGACTGCTGGGGTTCTGATATAAAATATCAGAAACTATCCGTACATATTATGTACGGGTAGTTTTCATTGTGTGAGGATAGGACATAGTTTTCATAGTTGAGTGAGGAGAGACGTTATATATTTATAGTGTGGGGATGCAGAAAAGGGAGGGGTACGGATAACCTTGTGCCCTGTGGGGGTAGTTGTTATAGTGTGGGGGCAGGAGATAGATCTCAGCATAGGTAATGATAATGTAGAAGGGTCATGAAGTAGGTGGGTATGTGATGATTGTGTGGGGTTAGGTGTCACAGTTTGGGTTTAGACATAGCCAGGAGGGCTGGTAATTGTGTGGGGAGGTGCATACTGTGGGGGCATGTAGTAGGCAGAGGTGCTGCATGTAACTCTGTGGGGGATGGTTGTCATCGTGTGGGGCAGGAGGTGAGCAGAGGTGATGATGATTGTGTAGGCGAGTTATCATCGTGTGGGGGCGGCAATTCCATGTGGGTGTTGTAGCGTAGAGGTGGCCGTCTCTACCTTAGTTGTACATCCTCATTAAGTTAACTAACTAACCGTCTTGCTTCAGGACTTCTTATTGCAGCTCCCCCACTGGGTCTGTGCTGATAAATATGAAAAAAAAGAAGTATAGTGGTAGTGCGGCTTTGATGTATACGAACAAACACAATTAATGTATAAACAGTAGTTTTTCTCTCCTCGTTTTTTTATGGTCTTGAAGGAAAATGAACAATAAAATGGATTTATAGTACATCTAGAAGCCCATTTAATATAAAAGCTGTGAAAAAACGGTATAAGATTACACCGTGGTGGTCTTGTGGCTTTCGTAGTCTAGCTATCTATACGATTGATACGCACTGCATTAATGTAATATTTATATTACATATTGAATTATGCCTTTTTAAACGGCATTGGAGGCTGAGGACAAGATATGTATTGCTATCTAATGCGATAAAACACTACACGTGATATAAATAACATTTAAGAGGGTAGTAAAGTCTCGTAGCGACTCTCATCTTCCATTATTGATGAACCAGGCCGCTTGTAAGTGTATTAGAAGTGGATAAATGACATGCAACAAGCCGCTCCTCCCCGCCCGCCCGCTGAAGGGGGGCCCACTATAAACAGACCTGACAGAATTGGATCTCGGAGACGGCCGCCATATACCTCTTCATTGGCGGTGACCCGGGCCCACATCTAGCCCACCCCACGCACGCCGCAGCGTGCTGGGTGGGAGGACCGACCACGCCGAAATATTCCCCGCCGCCGCTAATAATCCGATTTCTTGGGCCGTGTTTCCAGTCAAGCTGACAGCGAGTCTTGCACTGATGGTACACATTATGTGCCCTAATCGGCCGTTTTATTGGACATTATCGCCGGCATTGACATTGAACATGGCTGGCCGCCTCCTGCCCAATGTAATACGGCCACGAACGGGGGGCTTATTTTACAGGCGACTACTGGGTGCTGATTGGGGCCTAGCATGCCATCAGTTATTGCTGCACACCCCTCCCCGGCCTGCCGGGACGAGGAGCATCCTCTCCTCCATCTACACACACTCCCCCTCCTGAGAGCCGACTTTCTCACTGATTATCACTTCTCTCAAACTTTGGTGCAGCCCAACTTCGCACGGTATCTCCTTGGCCTGTAATAGCGAAGTAAATAGTGATGTCTGACGTTGTGTATCGGGTAGAAAAAGATGTACTTCGATATGGATTTTCTCCGTCCCCCAACCTGCCCCGCGCCCCGCCTCGTGTAATGGTGGCCGTCAGAAGCGGGCCGAAGGAGCCGCCTTCACGCCCCAAATGAGACGTAATTGAAAGTTAACGCACCCCTCCCAGTGTCAGGATGGTCATTTCGGAGGGGCGTGGCCACGGCCGTTGGAACAGCCCCACATCACCCTGTGGCCCTGCAACATAAACACTCGGTATTTCTCCGACAAGAAGAAGGCCGAGGAGGTAGGGAGGTGGGTATAAATTCTTGCAGGCCATGCAGGACGGAATAGATTTGCTATTCCTGACGCGGACCGGGGTCGGGCGGGGTCGGCCCCCGGCTGATCGAAGGAAGGGGCGGAGGGAAAATATGGTGAGTAGGTGGGCTGCGGGCCGGGCGACATCCTCAGAGAATACGGCCCAAATCAGGGCCCTGGCCGCACGCGCCGCGCGCCCTCTGTGAGCGCGCCCCGCGTGCCGCCCGTTGGCGCCAAAGGCAGACCCGTAATTGCGGCGAATTGTCGTCTGCCATTGGCGCACTGATTGGCGCGCTGTGAAGGGAATAGGAACAGGGTTGGCTCTACCAAGGCTATGGGAGATTGGAGAGGGAGGGGGTCGTCGAATATGGGGGTACTTTTATCAAACCTCGCCTCTGGCTTATGACTAGGTCTATAGATCTTCGAGCAGCGTAAGGCTTGTGTTTTACCACCCGTCGTCATCATGATCATGATCAAGCTTAAGAGAGTTCCTGGGAACACATCGCCCGAAAATGTAAACAACAGTATGCTTATACGAACCGAAGATACTGTACTCAAGCAAGCAATGCAAGCCGTGCTTGATTCCGGCAGAATGCACACACACATGATATTTTTCAATAGTTATCTCCTCCTGGTCCCGAATAATTCAGCCTGGATTTATTCATCTCACCGATCATTAGGGATTCAAATCTCGGGCCCAGTCCCCCTAGACAAGAGGTAATGGAAGGGTCCTCATGCGTTTGTTTGCATCTCGGAAACTCTCGCTCAGTGCGTGAGTTAGTCACGTGCACGCGGCCGGCCAATCAGATCAGTCCCTGAGCCTCTCGTCCTGGGTAAGAGGAGAAGGAGGCGGCGGTAACAAGTTCAAACCGGGCCTTGGCGACTGGCCACCACCACGGAGCGCGACCAGGCCTCGGCAAATATTGAAGCGGTGGCCGGACCATCGTCTAAGTAAGCGGCCCTTCTCTTCGGCAGGAAATGGCACTATTACAGGCCCGCTAACGCCACTAGGTTCGCCCTATTAGTGTTCCGGTTGGCCGGCAGGGGAGGGGGTGAAATTTGGCTATAGACGCGGGTTGGGCCCTCAGCGGGTTGGAGGACGTGCGCGGCAATCGGGGCCGGGCAAATAGGGTAAGACGAGCGGCCTGCTGCGGCCGGCACGTGCCCCACGGCCCCCACGGGGGAGGGCAGGGGCGCCCACACACTGGTCATATCTAGACTGAACTCCAATGCGTGAAATGCTCTCAGTTCCTCGCAAAAGACGAGTACACTTCAAGTGCGTTTTCCTCCAGTTGACCAGGGATGATATGGTCATGTGGTAGAACTCTACATTATACGAGATAATTGACCATAAATTGAAAACTATATAGGCTTGTTTCCATTATATAATCTTTTATCCCTTATCACCTTTCACTAATTTTAATACAAAATACCCGAATAAAATGTTCATTTCATATACTACTCGATTCGGACTCTACTCCTGTCAGTAAGGGTTGTCTTAAGGCGAGTAGTATGAACATCGGCGATTAGGGTCAGGACCATACAAGGACATAACTGGTCGAATATAAGTAGTATATGGAAATTGTATTTAGGGGCGGGCGATCTGAAGCATCTTTTGAGAGTTTTCTATAGCATTCTTAGTTGTTTGTTTTTTTTTAATTGTATTTTATTGGGTCAGCAAAATTCGGCATAGCCGTTCTTCCTATTACCCCCACTTACATCAGAGTTTACAAACTTGTAGGGGTAATATGTACAGAAGTATTACATTCGATAATCTGATAACAAGTTGTATGATGAGATGTAAAATAATGTGATGTACAAAGTTAGTTAATTTAATCTATACCAATCACGAATAGGTTTAACAAAAGGTGTTTCAATATTGCCTTTCAGTAATTTTTTAAAAGTACTCTTGTTTTCACATTGGACTATATTTACTGATAAGTTATTCCATATAGTACAACATTTTAACATAGGGTTTTTAGGGAATTTTGTATGTCTTATCTTAGGTAATCAAAAGAGACGACCAGCCCTTCTTCTAGTAGCAATTGGTCTTAAATCCAACAATGTTTCATCATAAGAGCAATCATAGGCATAAAAGGCACAATGTAAATATCGCCTATAATAGAGTAAATATAGATTCGCCTCTCTATGCAATCTCTCAGTATTCCAACGTCCTGCATATGCTAACAGATATTGGTTAAAAGTTGGGATTTGGAATGTCGTCTCACAATAAAGTACTTACCCACCGATCTTGTTATTATGATGGATCTATCATAATTGACATCGTTCCCTACTAAATAACTTGCAAAGACGTTCTTGAAATAATTAACAATTTTCACTATTTGTCGCAAAGACATATACAATGTTAAGTTTAACTCGTTCCCCACTCTCAGTAATGCCGAAGGGTATGGCTATGGGCAGAGGGGGTTTACCGTGTGTAGCAGACAACATGCACGTCGACCAGCTCTACCCGTCTGTCAGCCCAGCCCGCCAAACGTCAAAACTAGTCCGAACCGCTCCCACAGCGCCCTGCCAGAAATCTCAGGCAATTAGAATACCATAAAGCAGGCTTCGTGTCTGTAAATCCTCTATTATCGCCCAGGCTGAGCGGCAGGGTTCAGGGTTCAGGGACAAGGTGGCAGTCAGATGTGGAGGATTGGGGTTTGGGGTAGGCTATCAAGGTGCCTACCCCCCGTGCCTAGTCAGAAGGGCGGGGAGGGGGAAGCAGAAAAGAGGGGATATTGGGGGCAGGCGTAGATAGTGGAGTGTTGGAGCAGAGGGGCCACGGCACCCTGTGATCAATGCGCATGCGCTAGCCACGATAAGATTGACCACGTGTGTGAGCCGTGTCGTGAGATCGAGGCTGGGCTGGTACGACTGCCGGCCGCCAGGGGGCTTCTGAATGTATAGGCTGAGATGTGCTGGAGGGGTGGGATGATACCGGAACGGGAAGTAGGTACGGCCATATGGGGCTGGCCGACGGCTTCTCAATACTATATGACAATCGTATGCATCATCCCGGGTAGATAGGATTGATGTGCGTGATAGTAAAGGTGGCCTAGATCAGAATATTCAGCCTTCCCATTTACTCATCCCATCGTTTTCTATCCAGGCCCAAGCCATATACGTCTGTAAGTAATAACCATAAAGCACGGAATGGTCAATAGGGTGTGTATGTATCTATACTAGGCCAGTATTATACGCTTTGTAGACATGAGGGTTAAATCGCAAACTAAACATATCTATGTGTAGCATTATGGGTTTAATTAGACAAGGTCCTAAGAGTATGAAGTAAGGGAAAGCCATTGGACAGTAAGGCCTCAGAGTTATTCCAGAATTGAAAGTCTGACAAAAGGGTTACCCGGGTATGCCCAATTCGTTCGCTGCCTTTTGAGCAGGCTGCCAACCACTCCATGGCCGTTGTACATTGTCCTCCAACTGACCAGCCATGTAACCTCCGAGGTACCGGGCCTGTGGGCGTGTTGTGTACGTGTTACATTATGGCTTCTGCATGGGACTGGAACAAGGCCAAGTGATGTTATTGTAAATATGTACACCAAGCCGTAAACAGATATAGAGACCGCCATGAGCCCTTTCATCACTGACACCGTCCGTACGGCGGGCAATCAGGGCTAAACAAACGGCGGCTTAATGGGCGGCTTTCACAGGCCGCTAACGCCAGGCGGGGGGCACCAGGTACATGTGCACTCCTGTATAAAATGGGAGGACACCCATTGATCCGGTGCCAAACGGGGTAGCTTTGTCTGCCTCAGCGCCCGTCTTAGCGGCCAAACCCCACGGCTGGGGGACATGTTTACACGGGGTGTCACACATCTGAAGGTGTACCTGCCGCCTAATGGGCCTCAAACCTGCCCCTGGAGGGGGGGAAGTTATTTGGTCAGTCCAGTCATGTTAGGAAAAGTTCATAAGTCTTAAGTCAATGGCAGGAGAAAGTGTAAGCCCACCCAAGTGTGTGAAGTCACAAAACTATCTTATAACGTTGGAGAAACTCACAGAAAGTTATTAGACCGTCACAAGACGTGACCGTTACGTTTCTATTTTTCTGGGTGAAGTAATTACACGAATTCCGATGACATTAGGGAATGAATATAAACAAACAATAACTTATTTACCATATTATGTAATGTCAGCGTTTACAAACAGTTTTGCAGTTGCAGTCATCTAAACTGGTAGGCAGTATAAAGACCTCTATTCTGTATTATAGGCACACACAGTCGTAGACTGGCAGACGGGGCAGGTCGGGGAAGGTAAAAAATGAGTTCGGTTTGACGGTCTCAGCCGCCGCCTAAGGCTCGGGGAGGGACCCACAGACGGCGGGTATGATTGAGTCGTTGTGGCCGTGCCCGCCCCACTCCCACCCCGACAGCCGCCACCAATATGTCGCACGTTAAATAAGCACTCCCGCCGCCGTAAATCTGGGCCCTAATCTGGGCAGGTGGCGGCCGCTCCCATCTGACCAGGGGCCGCTCCCACCTGACCAGGGGCCGCTCCCACCTGACCAGGGGCGGCTATAGGGGCCGCCCCCAGAGGACTATAGACCCCTCATCTAGTGGGTTCATACATTCATGGGGCTGACCTTATATTGTCTGAGCTATGTGTCTTAATTGTGTCCCGATTCCGTTCCTTGAATTCCCCGGCCGATTGTGTCAGTTAAACTTCAGACATGACCCCTTTATCTTCTGATAGTAGTGGAGCAGTATGGCGGGATCAGTAGCCAGGGAGCATTCTTCTGGTCCTGTTCAATGTACACTTATCGGGGATTTTGGTTTGATTTGACTTTTATTGTCATCAGGTTCTATCAGGTTGCCTTTTATTCATCTTTTCTGTAAATTTGTCTCTGTCCTTTCCTGTGCATTAGATGCAATTGCTACTATACGTCTGCTAATACAGCCTTATGTATATAGGTCAGACCCCGACTCTCACTTGCCGTTTCCTCTCTACGGGGCCCCCAGCCCTAGCACTTCTCACCGACGGGGTAGGGGGCCGTCGTGGTAGCGCCCTCTCCCGACGTATAAAACCCGTCCGTTTGACAGCCACAGTCCGCCATTAAAAGCATTTTATCTGCAGCGGAGCATGCGCATAGCTTACTTTTGGCGGGAAGCATAAGACAAAGGTCGTCTGGTGGTGGGACGCAGACGCCCGGGGACGTTGTGGGGGAGAGGAGTGTCGGTAGGGTGGGGGAGGTTACATCTACTCACACGCTGCCACACCGTAATGTCTGTGACTGTCGGTCTGTCTTTGTGGGATGTCATCCTGTGGCAAACCGCCAATTCTAATGCACGCTTGGAGAGCAATTCAGGCCGTTTGGAGCTTTAAACGGCTTTACAGATGGGATTTAGAACGGCGGATGAAGGAGACAATTAACCCAGAGTCAGCGCGGAATGTTTTATCATAACCGGAATGGGCTTTTCATGCTTTGTAGTGTGATTTAATAGGCATTTGCCTCGTTAGGTTTGCGCTATATCTAAATTTAAAGACGTACATGAGAATGTATGTGAGCAATACGTATTCCATCAACGGAAATAAATATACGTTTGCAATATTAGTAGGCCTGTCTTATCCCTCTGTGCTGTAATAATCCAGAGTGTGTTTAAATGCAAAATAGATCTTAAAAAACACATTTTTGAAAAGTAAAACCGATAAGATAATGTAAATTACGATTTAATCAAAGATTAAGATGGAATATTAGACATTGCAAATTATGAATTGTTTCTATACATACAGGGTAAGTGATTTTTGACATGTCAGGTAGATTGGGTGACCACTGGTCACTATACAGTGGTTACAGAAGGTTCATGGTATAGCCGTATATCAGGGCCAGGATGTACACCCCATTGTGGGCCTTCGTCACCAATTACCTGCCCATTGATTATTCAACTGGCGTGCACGGCCAAAAACCAAAAGCTGGTTTCCTTGTCGCTTCTATTTTGTCAACCCCAATCAGCGAACAATTCTGTTAGAAATTGAATAAAGTTTGTGCCTAGTTTGGGTGGGCGAGGCCCGCGCGCCGCACCGCCACTGGTGATTACACGGAAACCAACTCAATTCTAAAGACGCAACAAGATTTGAAAGATCTTTATTTGCATTCAGGCGATTGGGATGAAAGACAGACGTTCTCGGGGAAATCGATGTTTTCAGTAAAGCTAATACCTTAAAACGGATTAAGCTTAGCGAGGCGGACAAAAAGGAGGTGCTGCTAGCCACCAGTTGGTTGTGATTTAGAGAAGGCCGTAGATGGGAGCCTGGTGAGGTCTGACTGGTTGGTGGGGCAATGGGCGGCCGTCACGCAGCTCACCACTCCTCCTGTCCCCGACCATCTGTATCAACCGGCCGGCATGCTAAGCATATTGGTCATCTTAATTGCTTCTTGACTGCGGCATTATGATAATGCTCATGCGAGCTGGGCTACGGGAAACACATTGCTGAAAGGCCACGAATACACATGTCAGGGGCAATTTCTTAACAGCTAAAAAGGACTAATTAAAACGTGATCCTTTAAAGGGGATGAGCATTTTCCTATGTAAGCGTGCTAAAGCCTGGTATATCGTGTAAGCAGTCTTTATGTTTAATAGTAAAGGAGCGTTTGGATCATGGTTTGTTTCATATCACAAACACTAGGATGGACCACAGTGCTGCTATTGTAGAACTGCTGCACATACATGTACATGCATGTACATTTACTTGAAATGTATTTAAGCTTCGTATGAATTAGAATGGACTATTTGTTACAGTGGATATTATCTACAACACATTATTTCAGATTTTTTGTCGGACATGTTTGCTCCAATATCAAGTCATCATGATTATTTTGTCAATATTTTGGGGGGTTCCCACATTGCACACATATGCCAATACGGCTTTCCCTACCAACAGGTCTATCTTGGGTGGGTTTGTTTCTCGTACCCCATGTAATAGGACCACGATTTAAGTCGATTAACAACTAGATAGTATATACATGATGTTTCATAGGACACTTACTGGAGAAATAATGAATTTAAGCTGAAAAGCGAGATGGACATACCTAAATTAGTACGATGTATATCAAAAATAGATTTTAGGAAATTCGTGCACAATGTTATTTAACATCTTATTCTCTTCTTCACATGACTTCCAAGTCAGTTCATTGATTCTTGCCATGCATCCCCTCCAGGAGGGCGACCTGATGGCGGAGCTGAAGCTGGACAAATAAAGGACATTACTGGGAAGAAATAGGGCGAAAGGGAAACTAAAATAAGTCTATTGGCTCCGACAGTCACGTGGGCACATTCCCATGCACAAACCTCGGGCGCCATTGGTCACGTGACCCTGGCCGGCCTCGGAGTGAGTCCTGCGTTAAACGGGCACCTCGGATGGTGTTCTCCAGCAGAAGGCCGTGTGGCAGGGGGGGGGGGGGAGGTGGTGGTGCGGGATACTGGGGACAGTGGGAGGGGGAGGCGGCAGGGGGCAGCGGGTTAGGACGTGGTCTGCTGCCACACTGTGTCACTTACACGCCACCAAAAGACCAGCGTCTGATTCCATTTGGCCCGTTCACTGTGGGCGGGTGTGGGAGGCTGAGGGGGCAGTGGGACTAAGGGGGCGGGAGACTGAGGGGGGGAGTGGGGCTGTGGCGGGAGGGGGCGGGAGGGGGCGGAGGGAGGTGTCGGATTCAATACCCGGCCGGCCTAACCCGCTCACCGGCCACCGGCCGCCCCTAATTGATTCCTACGTCTCAAAGATACCCATAAGTTCCACGTTTATTCCTGCGCGCAAGTCAATTTCACTCTGACGCCCTCCCCATTCTTCGCAATTTTCGGCCCCCTCTCCTGCCTCCCCCTCCTCCGTCCCCGTCCCCATCCCCCTGCTCCTCCTCCCATCGCGGGCCTGTCTCAATATTCCCTGTTCCTGCGCATGCGTCCTACCAGCGGATCCCACCATGTCAAATCCCTGAGCTGGTACCCTTGTTTCCTCCCCCACAGGCTGCACCCGTGGCATATTGCCGGCCAGATACCAGCGTAATCTCCTTAGTAGGTATCACCTTACAAAATCCACTAAGTGGATCGTAGCCGGCACAATGCAGTCCGTATAGGCGCCTAACAGAGTTACCCATCGCCGATAAAAAGGAGGCAGAAAAGGCACAAAAGGTATTATCCGGGGGACAGCCGCCATTGGTCGGCCCTTCCCAGCAGGCCTTGCGTGAGACCAGCGTCTCTAATCACATCCGGGTACCGGGCATAGTTCTAACCCGCCCCCAGTGAAAAGGGCATTGTGTCGTCACCGTGAAGAGTATGAGGAGTGCGCCGTCAGTAACCAAATATACCTTTAATTTCTTTATTTCCTGCTTTAAATTGGTATGCGTTTGTCTCAAAATAGCACATGTACCTCAATTTAATTTCTTAAGCCAGTAACGTAGGCCTATACCTTCTTTACCTAAAGTAATTGATGCTTGAAAGTGGTTTAATGTTATAAGCTGGCTACTGGAACATTGGGACATCCCCTTCCGACCCACAGAGCGATATCCAATATATCGTTATCTCCTGCCTTTCACTCATTAAATTGATTAGGTTTGTCTGAAGTATTCTAAACCCTACAGCCTACAGTGTTTCAACTATCGAGCTAGAATAGGGATAGAGTCCACTGACGATGTTAAACCAAAATAGACTGATGGTACGAAGGGTTCACGAATTCACAAAATCAAATATCTAACTAGATTGCGTTCGATATGTACATCTACTTGTATGTCGCAATGCCTGATGGCAGGAACAATAGGTTTGGGAAGTTTTGTGCAGTCATGATCATTCTAAAATCAACAAATTTGCAATGATACTACACAAAGGCCTATATATATATGCCTCTCAACGTCTGCATATATATATGCAGACGTTGATATAATTTCTAATCCATTTAGATGTCATTAAAACGGGAACCGTTCCTTTGTCATTCCAGTCTGAATTATTTCCAATAGTAAACAAACCAGAAGGTATGCCAATAACTCACAGATTCTGCATTAGAAAACGTACTCAGGAGCAATTTGATTTTATATGCAATGTCTTATTTTGTTTATCAGTAGACTTATGTTGTTTTCAGTTAAGATTCTTCTGCCAGTGTATATGAAAATTGGTCGTTCTATTGAACATACAGAGTGAAGTAAATATGATAGATACGAACGATCCATCTTGATAAATATCCATGCTTATGAACACAGTAAAACCCATAAACAACACGTCGACCTAGTTTTCTGAGATATTCTCTCATGCGCACAGATCGCCCCCACCCTCGTGCCCTCGACGTCGTGGCCAGGAGATGGGTGTGGATCTGATAGGCCCGGCCCGGGAGGGGACACGCCATAAAGCACAATAACTGTGGAGATAGCCCTACCATAACGTGGTAATGGTACGTCCCCGATTCACTGGGCGACCAGGGGGGCTCCTGTCCCATAGTAATCAGTTCCACGGCCCACCACTATCTCTTGGATCTCGCTTCTTATCGTTTTGCATCCCATTATCTTTCAATGTCCCAAATTATGAATGTCAAAAAAACTGATTAATGATTTTTTAAGAAGTATGTTATCATAGCGTAACATGGTCCTTTATCGGTCACAAAGGAGTTTTTTGTTTTGGAAATGGTTTTGTTGTCATTTCCCGAAATCCATTCCCTGCCCCACGGGTGGCTGTGGTTGGTAGCCCCAGGAGAGCCCAGTGTGGGGAGGGGATGGTCATAAAGCCTCCAGGGTCCAGCTGTGACGACTGTTCGCCATGATCCACCCCCTCCTCCAGCCGTCTACCCCTGATCCCCACTGATCACGGCCTTCTATGATCAGATACTAAACCAGATAAAGGGGCGGCGCTGAACGGCCACCACTCTGACGCCCGCCTGGCTGCCGGAATAAAACAATGTTACTTTATCAAACATGTATATCTTTAAGTAAGGAGGCGGATGTGAGTGGATTGTTCTGGTCCCCTCCCCGGGGCTGGCTGGCGGTGCCCAGTGGGCGCGGTGGGGCGGGGAGTCGGGGGGATCCCTCATCTACAACTCGGTGAATCGCAGTTATCTGGGGCCGCCCAGATTGATCAGCTCCTTGAAGGCGGCGGGAGGTGGTGGTAATTAATGTGGGCTCATTATCTAGGCGCTTCATAAAGAGCGGCCGGCCTACACTCCATCACACTACCCCCCTCCAGCCTATCGCCACCAGCATCGGCCCCCACCACAGCCTACCCCCAAGATACTAACACGTAAAAAAGTACTCCATTTTAAAGAGAGTAAAAAACCGTCACCACTGAGCATCATATACATCTTAGTTTTAAGCTGCCCCAGGATCCACACAATACAACTGTGGCTTCATTAGTGATCAATAGGACAAACCATATAATTGTTCAACAGAGGCAGACCGAATGTGCCTGCATTAGTTTATTAGTGGACAATAAGTTACAAAAAATAGCTCAGATCACTATAAGCAACAGGATAGCAGTGAAAGGTTTTCCGGTCCAAAGAGCTAGTCTGGAAATAGGTATTTTTCAGAAGGACTACGATATGACCAATTTATGTTAGTAGCAAAAGTAACTTTGTTTTCCTTTTATCTTCTGCCATATTGATAGGAAAACACAATGTGCAGTTGCAATAGTAATGATGATATGCGGTACGTTGTCGAATCCTATTTTATGGTAAACGGTGGATAAACAGATATAAACATACTTGTCTTTCATAGCTCAATACCAATACCAGACCATTATTTAGCGTCAGACTAGCTTCATACTTCACGTTATATGGTAGGCCTTTTATAAATGCATGATAAATAAGAAACAACTGAAATATCCGTTCTCAAGACGGAATTTCAGCCTGTTCTTTTGTCAAAATGATTCAGACTTTCATTAGTTCACCACAATAACAACATTTCGGATCCATACCTCGCAGGTTCTATTATGATACTGTGGTCGGTCTATAGAGTCTACTCTATTCACGGGTCAACTGCCCCCATGTAGGCCACCCACCCCTCCCTACGGAGGCACATCCCATTGGGCGGCGTCTCCCCAGGCCCGGGGTGCCCCGCCCCCCGGAGCCCCTAAATGGCCCCTAATAAGCAGACTTCACGCACGGCGGGCACGTTGACGTAAGGAGATCAGGGGGCCCTCATCAGGGGCCTCCAGGGTGGGCGTCTGACGTCACGTCACGTCACCACCATGTGACCCACCACGTGGGGCTAGGGAGGCGCAGGGATAAACTGTCCACCGACCGGGCGGTTAAAAGATAATCGCCGGATGACTCGGTCTAGGATTCTCCCATGTCTAGATAATGTTACGTCAAGAGTGGGAGACAATGGATATAATTGACTTGGTTTAGAAGTTCCTGCTAATTCAGATCGTTTATGAACCGTGACTACCATGTTAGAGGTCGTATTTCCTGGTGCATTATGTTATTCCCTCGACATGTTTCCTTCCTCCTGTACCCCGTAATGAACCCCCCCCCCCCTGTTCACTGTGGGAATGGCCGTTTGAACTCACCCCCCTTCTCTTTTATCTTTTCAGGTAAGCTCGTTTCCAGTCTCACGCTAAGTGGTTGCAGGTGAAGGTAGGATCGTAAACCCGCGGCACCGTCCGTTTTCACTTTCTTGGTGCTCTACGGGATCTTTGCTACACTGCACTATGCACTCCAGATGGGAGCTTGTAGTATGATATAGTGATATATAGAATGCAATAAATAGACCCATTTATCACCAAGGTATAGCCTTGAATCTGCATAGTGCCCCAGAGGTGTGCTTTGGGGTGGGTACCTTTTGACGGTCTACCGTATAGCATGTGAGCAGTTCCCTGCGTGGGACGAGCTGCTCAGCTGACAGCGGCTGACTCACTCACTTCCCTAGCCCAATGTTATGTATGTTTCACGATAATAACGTTGAGTCTCCAGCCAGGAGGTAACCAGAGATACATGTAGCCCAGTAAATTGAAAAAAAAATGGTTTCAAGCAGTTGGCCCATGAGGTAACGATGAACTATAGATGTAATATTTTTACGTGTATTCACAAAGTCATCTATCAGCGAACAGTGGATGTTGTTGTTGTTACCCGTATGTATACATTCACAATCTAAATAACAATGGTGATAGCAGATGATGGTTTCTGATGAATGATTTGTAACTTTGGGGTTTTAAAAAAAATTCACGTCACAAATACGCAGAATATAGTGATACTCTAAAAGAATAGTGACAACTATCAAAATCGAATGATAACATGACCCAAATCAACTTATGCAGGGAGAACCGAACCCTCACAGCTGGCCTTTGGCTGTTTAGCAGGGCTAATTCAGGGTCAAACAGCCTAGACGTACAGAGATAGGTAAGTAGCCCCCGTGCTATTCCTGAGAGCACATTTGTGGACACGTGTCTCCTCAGCCGAGCTGCTCTAAACACCCGACCCCCGGGTTGACAGGCGGGCCGAGATGGATGGTGGCCAGGCCTGTGGTGGGGAGCAGGTCGGCGAGCTGCTCTCTGGGCCGGGGTGGGCGCCTGCCACGCTCTACGGACAGGTTGTGTTAGCGCTTAGGTGGTTGGGTAAGTGTGAGAGTCGTTCCATGATGCGCCCTGTGAACTGCTCTTTATACACGTGGGGGGGTAAGGAGGAGCGGGGGTAGATTGTTTGGGGTCCTGCGGACATGAGTATGATAACGTGAGCAGTTCCGTGAGCAGTTCCCTGAAAACCACACGCGTCTTCCTATTTACCTGAAGATGCCCACCGGATATGAAGCGATAATGATAATCTGAGTAGTGGTTTATTGAAAGGCATCATGTGAACTAAAGGCTCCTGCAGCAGTGATTTGTGTGTCAGTGAGAATGTTAAGTGTAAGTACTTTAGTTAGTAGGTACAAGAACAGGTTGGTCAGTGGTTCCCCGAGCAGGTTGGGTAGGAGGAGTAGGCCATAAATCCAGGTGTAAGTTGATGAGTGCTGGGAGCATGCCGAGAGGCTGAAGTCAGAGAGGTACAGCTGTACACCGGGTACCCCCTACACCTCTCAGCACCAGCTGCCTATAGATGAGACCCCCGCCTTCAGCACCTGCCGGGGGGGGGGGGCTATGGGCTTTTTCTGATAAAAAACTAAAGAGTCAACATTCTTAAACGTTTTTGCCACGGCAAGAATTCCCTTAGAATTGTCCCTAGAAAAAATGTAAGTACACCTTAGATTAGCGGGCTTTCTCTGGGAAGTTACTATCAAAGTTAGATCACACAACTGGAAAATGACGCTAAAAGTGACAAAAAACAATAAATCCATTGACTTAACTCTTGTTTGATAAATTAGCGTTCAACTGGAAGAACATGAATAATTATTCATGTGAGTTTGTCTATCACTGAAAAAGAAACCAACATCACATGATTTAGCTTCACAACATTGTGTATCATGCTATTTGAAAGGTGCTGTTCCGTTCATAGGGGCCCCATCAAGCATCTTTCCGGAACAAATCTTACTTCTAAGAACCCAGGATATTAGTGGATTTTACGTATCAGCACTCTGACTAGGCCCTCAATTGTTGAAGCCATAGTTCATCTTGTAAATGGCGTTGCTCATGAGCTGTAGCTATGGCCTTTGACATGTACGACCTAGTTTCCTGGAAATAGAAAGGTGTTCCAAGTAACAAATCCTGGCTGCGGCCTGAGACCCTGCTCCATAGGCCGGTTGGAGTGGTTTGTGGGGGAGTGAGGGGAATGAGTAGCTCACGGTGAGACGGCTAGACCGGTACACTCAGAACAGGTCGCACTAAAACCTGTACACATTATTGAAAGGAAGAGCAAATAGTGCATTCGTTACAGCCAGTTAAAATGTTAAAGGACTCTAAAAAATGTCCTGTATCTAGGATTCGAACGTATAGATACATCGATCCAAGGTGGTCTGGGTATATTTCCTTAACATTGTAGGCGTACATTCAACATTTTAAAATGTTGGATTTTTTGTTGTTGAGATTTCATTAACTTCTTCTCGCATAACACATGATCTTCCAGAGGTTAGATGAATAATAATATTATTATAGTATAGTAATATAAGATGAATTTTACATGATTGATGAGCAATGAATAAGTTATAGGCCTACACTGTGTACATACCCCCCATAATTGTTACCTGTGAGCAGAGTGGCACAAACACCATAGTCGTCTCCCCTAGAATACAGCTCCACCATATTCTTCCCTCGTTTTTCCAGCAGTAAATAAAGGCTCACCACTGTCACAAGAATATACACCATAAACAAAAACTGTGTCTAACACTGACTCAGTCCCTACCTCTACAGACCCTTTATACACAATACTCCACCACCCATAGTGTTACTGTTTCTAACACTGCCTCCATCCCTACCTCTAAAGGCCCGTTATACACAATATCCCACCGCCCATACACTGAAAACACAAAGTCGTCAGAGAGCCACTTTAAAGTTGTCAGAGGGTTGTCATAGGTGACTTTTGGATTGTCATAGGTGACTTTTGGGTTGTCATAGGTGACTTGTAGGGGCAGAGCAGGGCTCATTTCAGGCCATTGATGCTGTGTGACAACCTTGTGACAATCCTTTGACAATTTGGGGGTGATCAGAGGGTTGTCATTGTGAATTTTGAGGCTGGATGACAACCCAAAGGTTGTCATTTTCTCCCGACTACTTTGGCCAAAAAGGTTGTCAGAGAAGCAAAAACTGAGAATTGGGTTGTCATAGGGTTGTTACAGAACAAAATGAGAGTCAAAAGTGCTGCCTGACGACCCTAGGGTTGTAAGTGAATGGTGCCTAAAACGACAGCCCAAGGTTGTCATGGCCTCTGTCTATGTTAAAGTATTGTAAGTGAATGGTGTCAAAAACCATACAACTCATATGCCTCCTATGTGTAATGGCCATACCTAATAAATTGTAATAAGATAATAGGAAGCCATTAATATGGACTATGATATCTGCAACATGAAACTATTCATAAATAAGATTTTTTGTATAAAAGACACAGACAACATTGGGTTGTCGTTTTTGGCACCATTTTGACAACTCTGTGTTTTCAGTGTAGTGTCACTGTGTCTACCACTGACTCAGTCCATACCTCTACTTTATACACAATACCCTACCCACCATAGTGTTACTATGTCTAACACTGACTCAGTCCCTACCTCTCAAGACCCTCTATACAGCATACTCCTGCCCCACACTGTTACTGTTACTGTGTCCACCTCTCCTGCTCGCCACGCGGTAGGAGCCCTTTCCGGATCCGGTCTCTGGGTCAGACTCTGACCCCGAGGTGTCTCCGCGAGCTGCTCGCTTCAAAGCGGGGTCTGTACCCGGCGAGTCGCTGCGAGCAATACATCACACGCAGCAGGCAGGCCGGGTACCGACCAGGCTGGCCCTGATATGTTCACCGATTGCCGCCTGTTTCTCCGTCTTTGAGTCTCACGCTGGTGGCGCCCTCTAGGCGGCCCCCGCCCCCTAGACCGCCCCCACCCCGTCATCAGCGCCGCCTGTTGGGTGGAGGGGGCGTTAACCCTCACCCCAGACGCCCGAACCAGTAGCATTCCTCCAGAATTAGGAAAAGTACCAACAAAATAGTTCAAATAACTCACCCGGTGGGTGACCCTTAGGCCGCGCCGAGTAGTATAAATCGAACCACCACAGCCTCTCATGATCAATGTCTTCCTTGGCCCTCGATATTCCGGTTACAGGCGTATGCTTGAATTGACATTATACATCACGTATAACCCACATAAATGAGTAAGCTATTGGGTGGAATAAGCCCAGGAGAGCCCTTTACAGTCCTACCTCTTACAACTAGCACAGAATGGTCATATTGTAACCAGGATGTCCCAAGAGGAGCTCCCATCAAAAGCCACCACGGGGTGTTGAAAACCACTACATCCATTTATATAGTAAACCATGAATTGCTGATCCTCTAAAAAAGCTATTCACAAAATGTAGAATCCTTCCCCTTGCTATAGAAGGTACCCTACTCCCTCGGACCTCTAGGGGAATCAGCTATTCCCTATTTGTGTAAAGGGTGAATTGCTGAACCAACCAAACTCTATTCAATGTACTCGAAACTCGCCTACTGGTACGTATGTAGAGAAGCGCCGGGATCCAGTTCTGACCATGTTTGATGCTGGTTGGGGCGATCCCGGGTGACAGATGAGCGTCTGGGGAGCCTCAGCAGCACCCCCTCCACGGTCCGATTTAATTAGCCCAGCCTCCCACCTGACCGGGGTCAGAGGTCACACAGAGGTGACCATTTAGTGTGGGACGGGGGGCCCGCTGTCTTTTATCATTCTCTAATACCCGGACCTGTCAGTTTTACACATTCCACGCTGTGATCACCCTGGAATTAGCACTTCCCCTCTTCTTTAACCCTACATCAATGTTCCTTGATTACGGGGCAGCCAACTTTTTTTCTCTTTCTTATTAAGTTATAAAGAAATTCAGATAATTCCGGCTTTAGGAGGGGGAGGGGCGCTTCCCTGATTTATTGAATCCAGCTGCGGTGTAATTTTGTGCGCCTGAGCACTCATGCCTGTACAGTACGTTGGTGATTACTTGTTTTAGTGGATTTGACTTTGCATTTAATTGAGCGCAGATCGCCAAGGTTATGTTCAGTGAAATCCGTTATGCCAGATGGAAGTTGAAGAACAACATATATCTAGTTTGCTGACAGGTATCTGTTTTTTTTAGGTTCTGGTATAGCATGTAGACCTGGTTTCTCTGACATCTGAAGACGATTTTTCCCAAAGCGAAAGAAGAATAAAGTAAATCACTTTATTTGTCGGCCATACAGCCTCATATCACATTCGTTTCATATCAAATTGACTGCCAATGCATCAACAAGGAACGATGATGATGATATTCTCTTTGAATACAATGAAATGATAACTGCGTTACCAATTCTTCCCATCACTTTTTCCAATGCCCTCTGGGGTTTTTGGTTGCTTTGTATTCTCGGCGAGGCGGAGTAGATCAGTTAATCTGGGAGCGCCGACCTTGATAGTATCTCCCCACGAGGCCCTTCCCTCGGCCCCCGCCGCCAGCGGCACCCACTTTGACAAACAGCTATGCAAATTCTGTCCTTGCGCACAACAAAGAACAAAAATGGCGTCTTTCATCTCGTCTTTTCTCGGCAACCGGCGAGAAGTGGCCCGCGGAAAGAGCCCGGATGTTGGTAGGGGAGAAGCCCGAGAGTTCCTGTGGGAGACGGCTTCATTAGGTAGGAGGGACACGGAGGGCCTCGGGCCCGCCGCCCAACACCCTTTACCAACCCCACCACCGCCCGCACCGCCCGCCGCAAACGCCCTTTGTCCTTTGCTTTCTTGCTCTCATAAAAATCAGAGGTGGAAATATCGTAAAATGACCCTATAAAAAGTGGACGACATTGATCATCGGGGACCGCGGCCGAGAAACCAATGGGAGCCTTAACTCGCGTTTTATGGACCGACTTAGCGGTGGAACGGCGCGAGCAATGTGAACCTTTTTAGGGAGAATTTCCGAGCCACTCAAAACTTTCATTTCTTGCCCTTTTCAAATAAGTTTTTTCAAATGGTCCCACATTTGTATGTCATACTCAGCCTGTCTTTTTCATTACTTGTCCAAGTACATCATATCTATATGGGAGTATTAGTGGTAGCCTTGCAGAACACAAAACATCTCAGAAAATTATTACTTTTAATCGAGGTCAGGATTTATTACACAAGGCCCTGTAGCAGCTCGGTCCCAATTATTCACCGCATACTTGCCGGCGTTATCTAAACGGGCGGGTAACAGGACGAGACCACCAGCGGCTGCGGGTATTAGACCAACTAGACGGGGCGCCGGGGGTGGGGATCAGTTTAACGCCTCCCGCCACCAGCCATCACCTTTATAACGCCCAGCAGAGGGCGCCTCGGGCCCCGCGCTCTTTGATCATCTGATTGGCAGAACCCTGGTCACGTGGTATCAGTGTGGAGATAATCGCATCTGGCCTCTGCGGACTGATAAACAAACACCTGGCTACAAATAAATAAAGGATGTACATGGGACCGGGTTTTGTCAGAAGTCGGTGTGTGCTGCAGTGATCGGTTATACCTCCGGTACCCCTGTTCTGACTGGCACCGGCCCTGGAGTGGGGGGTGTATCAGGGTCCCTTCAGAACAGTCTATACGCCCAGCGTGGTGTTGGAAACCAGCCGTATCCCCAGTTGTACGGACAGTTTGTACAGTCAACGATGTCCCGCAGTGCTATATTTGCCTGTTACACGTCAGTGCAGAGATGTCGGCCGTTTGGTAGAATGACCAATGATATAAGCTGTGCATTTCAATAACAAATTGTATCACTGTCTCCTTTTTCCTTAATGCATATTTTATCAGTGGCCCCTTCCTTGCATTCTGTGAAAATTTACATCTTTACTATGTAAAAAATAAACAATGGTTCAATGCGCTAAAACATCAAAGGTGCGCACATAATACTTTTTTAATTGCCGATAGGCTATCTGTGGTTTGTGAGCCCACAGCAATATTAACACTGCGCCTCCCATGCCTCGAGCATGTTAGTGCCCCCTCATAAAAGGTTTTTATTGACCACCGAGGCAGTCTTTGAGTGAACATGCCAAATGAATGTTGTGATTCGGGCGCGCATCCCATCGGTGACGTGTTTACACCGTGGGGAGGGCGGACGCCGTGTGTAGGCCGTAAAGGGGGGCCTTTCACCCACCCCCAGCACGAGGGGCGGGAGGGCACGTTAAGCCCCTGATTAATCAGGTAATCCCGTTTTACTGGGGGACTGGACCAAAGGGTTAGTGCCATCACGCGGGAAGGTGCACATAAAGTTTACACCCTAGTAATTGATAATTTATAGTGTAATTAGGGGAAGGGTAGGGTTATTATTGAATAAAACGATACTTTTATAAATCCTAAAATTTCTAAGAGATCCCTTGATCATTTACCTGCTTTAAAGGGTAACCGAATGGGGACAGTGAATCCACATTAAATGTGGGTTAATATCTGCAATATAAATCAGCATTAGCAAAAAGAGCCACCGTTGTGAACATTCCTAATCAAAGAGCCAGTGACACTGATTGCAGATGATGACATACAATAAAGGGTAGTCTTTGTTCATGTACACACTATACATTCGATTCGAACAGAATTCACTGAAAATAAAAGAATGTATCAGCAAATTTCAGGATCACCATGATCACATTACTGAATACTTTCCAATCACGTGATTCTAAAGTTCTTTGTAAACTTAAGCTTCGAATCTTTACATGTAATTTCTACTGTGAGTAAGCTGGGAATATCTTATTTCATCACATATAGCAGTGGCACATTTGTAGATCCAACATTTGGCCCCTCATAGTGTGCCCCGTGCCCCTTGCCCTGGCGGCCGACACTTGGCCGGGTCCGTCCCCGGTGCTACTGGAGGCCGTAAATCGGGCGCCCATCCGTGTGTGGCGCTGTAGATTACATAGACGCACACACTGGAGGACCTGCTGGAGGGACTGACCCGGCCCTGTGGCTACCTCAGGCCACTTTGGGCCGATTAGGGACTAGACAGGTCTAGACTCGAGTCCAGCGACAAGACAAATACCCCTTAACCTGCTAGAGCTTATAAAACAAGGTCATGTCTTTTTAGATTGAGGATGGTAGCAAGCAAGGATTTAGTTATTAGTAAATATTCTGTTTTTACACGCATCTCCCTATACGTCTTCCCATCCATGTTCATGTTGAAAGAGAAAGAGATATTGTCACTTGGGTATATTTAGTTAAGAAACGCATTTCAACTAGAATTTTATACAACAATATCCCTCATGCCATTTCAAACTTACTGATGTTTCCTATTCTTGATTCTTATAACAGATCTAATGCTGACTTCCCCATGGTGGCTTCTTCCTGCTAGCGTGTTCCTCCCTTATGGCTTCTCCCTTGTGGCCTCTCTCTTATGGCTTCCCTCTGCTGGATTCTCCTTGCTGGCATCTACTGTGTGGCTTCTCCCTGCTGGCTTCTCCCTGCTGGCTTCTCCCTGATGGCTTCTCCATGATGGCTCCTCCCTAATGGTTTCTCTCTATTGGCTTCTCTCTATTGGCTTCCCCCTGCTGGCTTCTCCTTGTTGGCTTCTCCCTGCTGGCTTCTCCCTGTTGGCTTCTCCACATTGGCCTCTCCTGTTGGCTTCCCCCTGTTGGCTTCCCCCTTGTTTCTTCACCCTGCTTGCTTCTCCCTGTTGGCTTTTCCCTGTTGGCTCCTCCCTAAAGGTTTCTCCTTGCTGGCTTCTCTCTATTGGCTTCCCCCTAATGGCTTCTCCCTGTTGACTTCCATCTGCTATCTTCTCAAAGCTGGCTTTCAATTAATACCAATTAATAGTTTTGATTTCTAATGATGGCCTCCTCTATTTGGTAGTTCCTAAAAATGACATTTCTGTTGTATCTCACAGTACCTACAACTGGCTTCATTGGTAGTTGAGCAGGGCTTTTATCTTGGTTTGACATTGTCCCCAACATATATGACTGTACATGTAGACACTTTTTATAGAGGTCGGTCACAACAATATACAAAGAAAAAATACTATCTAGTCTACAAACTTCATTAGAGGTAGAGGAATAATGCAAATTGAGACTCATTGAGAATCTTTTGATTGCAACTCATTGAGTGCACTGTTTGTCAGCAGATCCACTAGATAGTTTAAGCCCGTTGGACTTAACCTTGCCGTCTGAAGCCTCTAGACGTCAAAGCCCAGTAATTTCTTCGTATTGAGCCAGGATCGCTGCTTGCCATGAACATTTGGCGGCCATGGAGGTAAACCATAAGCTTCGCTTAAAGGCACGAACGCATCTACCAACCAAATGATCGGGTAGACCTCCTGTCTGGAACTGGAAGTCTTAAAAGCTTATATCAATTTCTGAGATGGCATAGTTCTTAGCATTGAGACTGACACATACACCAACGCTCCAATTTCAACTACCCTGGAGAGGTGCATCGGGATAAATGTCATGGCCTTAACGTGGGTCGTCCGACAACATTAACACATGCAGGACATTGATCATGGCACCCTTTGATGTCAGCAGAGCCCAGTACACCATCTCGCTTCATTGCCACGATCAATCGGGCCTAGTTCTATGGGTCTTTTAGTCTGTAGACTACGGACAATCGTTGAGTCGACCATCGGTTCATGTTTAAAGTGATTTGCACCATATTTAATTTATAACTCACGAAATGAATCGTTGTGTGAGGGAGAGAGTGGATAATACCACTGAGGATAGTTGTTTTTCATGCCGTTAATTTTCTGAGTTTGTAATTCTTACACCTAATCCATCAGTTATCAGTGTATTGTTTGATAGAATTAGATGGCGAAAACATGGGTGAACGGCCGCAGTTCGAATTCCACCTTTGATTGGGTCTGCCCGGATTGGTTACTGCAGACCGTCTCTCACCTAGACAGGTGGGCGGAGGTATGATATATGACCACTCGTCACGTGACCACCTGGACACGTCACCTGACCCTCCAGGTCTGAGTCACGTGGTACAGCGTCTGACTCAGTCACGTGTCCCACCCCGCCCTCTAGGTCCTGCTGTTAACACCCCTGGGGTGACTAACCACCATTACAACACTCTATAGGAGTACTTCTATCAGTCTGATTACATGGAGGCGTGGATTGGTGGGTGACGTGAGGGGGGTGAGTAGATGGGGGTCCTGGGACAAAGGCCATTCTGTTTATGCTACTGTCGCAGATAGTCAGCTGTTTTATTGATCTTCGATGTACTTATGAGATATTTTAATAGAAGATGTCTGTCCTTCCACTTGAAATGTCTTTGAATTGCGGACTAATCCGTAAAGTTTAGGGCCGGGCCTTCTCTCGTCGGGACATGGACGTGCAGCTCGTCGTTGCTGAGGGCCTTAATGCCTCGTCAATAGCCGTATGTGGGCCGTGTGAAGGACCACTCGCCGCTGGCCCCCCTTAGGCCTGCGGGCAGCGGGCCGCGCCTAAAGGGGCCGTGTGAGACGGCGGCATGTGGTCCTGCTAAGGACGGGCCGCCTGAAATATGACAGCTTCCTACGCGCCCATTCAAGCCGTTAAGATCCCCATTGAGCGCCGTGCCATACTGATGGGCGCCACTCCAATTTATGCCGACATGGCGGGCCGTTCATAAAAGCCTAAAACCTTCCGGCCGGCGAGAGCTAAGTACGAAGAGGCCCTTCTCCCCACTCCCCCTGCCAGCGCCTCCCGCGAGTTTAGTATTCAACTTGAGTCGCTTGGCCCATCGTTTGTTTTGATTCCGGCGAGGTAGTGACAAGCAGGGGGTCGACACCTCCCCGGCCGCTGCCCCCGCAGCTTGGTATGCTCCTGGAGAGATCTGTCAATTACCTTAATGTAGCTCCTGATCTCTAAGAGAGAGGCGGGCGGTGGTGGGCAGGCTGTTTTAGGAGGGGGAGCCGGGGCCCGCCGTGCATACCGACCACAGGGTGCTAGGTCCTGGAGGACGCGGAGGGCGCCGTGATGGAGTTGTCCTCCAGTGGGGACGGCGGCCCGCTGACAGGGGCACACCAGGCTCGGAGAGGGCCCTTCAACACTCAAACACTCCCATCCATACAACTTGTAGGGCTTATCCCGTAATCGCTGAAGGACATGCCAGGCCCAACTTGTTACTTCTAGAGATCGGTTTTGGGTAAGAATATGGGAAATACTCCCAGCAATAGTTAAGATAACAGGGGATCTAGATTACTCGCAGAATGAGTCCTATTAACGAATAACATAATTCACATGAAAATGTTATAATAGCAACATGTCATAACGTTATAACTTATTAATGGGAATTTTTTTCTTTAATTAAACGGATTGACTGATGAATTGATTGGATCATGACAATGACCTGTAATAATTATATAGAAATATGCACCAAACCAAGAACAAGGTATGTGGACGCTGATGACAAGGTCTACTTTATAGATCTATACGTTGTAGGTACGCCGAGTGGGTAGTCCAGTCACTGTAAAAACCAGAATTGTCCCTTGTCTTTTTCAGTAAATTTCCTGCCTACAAGTTGGTTTCCTAGAAAGGGCAGAACTGAGTAGAAAAAGACGTATCTGCATCAGGAAGTCCTGTTGAGCCTTCTCATCCTTAGACTGACAAAGGCGTGCAAGGTGTACCTTTATGAAAACATATGAAATAAAATGTGAACTCTAGGCGTAACTACTAATAGTGGGGTCAGCTGCAATAGATGTCATTTCTTGAGATATAATCTTATTGTAAGTAACAATCTCGGAGCGGTTGTTGATTAAATGCGCCTGGTATGTATGGCCCCTACCTATATAAGTTAGTTACTAACCCAGAGGTTACTAATCCAGAGTCATCGGGACATATCAGCCCCCCCCCCCCCCCCCCCCCAATCCCCATTAGACATGCTGGTCCCCGGCCTGCACTGTGCTGGCCTATGGGGCCCTCCGGGACCTCTGCCGGCGATAAGCGTGCAGGGCCGGGCGCCGATCGATGGTTACCAGCGGAGGCCGGCGCCTGCCCCTTCTTATACCCCGCCTTTTTCAGGCGCCATTGATTGCTGACTGCAACTTTGTGCTCCTCTCAAATCACTCGGAGCGACTCGCGGCGAGCAGGAGGCGCCCCGACCGACTCACAGCGGGCGCACCCTGTACGCACCCCCTCTACTATACGTCCTGCTGACTCCCCACACCCCAAAACTTTACTACCAACTGAACCGCCGTCTCCAGCCTCAGCCACGCCCCTCTCCCATTTAAGCACCCCCTGGCCCTGTCGCTGGTGCACCGGGCTTGTACACAGCGGCGCTTTAAGTCTGACCCCGGCCCCCGCCTCTCGCTCTAGCTGCTATCTAGGTAGTCGTTACTGTGGGCAGGCTCGTTTATCCCCCTTGTAGTACGTCCTCTCACCCCTACCTTCTCCTCCTCATTGGAATTCAAGTACTCCCGTCCCGGTTGACATCGACCTCTCTGTCCATGCATCTCCGTCTGTGTATCAGTTACAAGAAAATCTTTCAATGTCTAATGAACATTGTCCCCGGGTCTTTGTCCCATTCAGATTTTCAACCATTGACATCTTTCTACGTATACTTTAATCGCCATTTCCTTTAACTAATTAACATTCACTGTGACCTTTCATAAATTTAAGACCTTAAAGTGTTAGCATCTATCAACGTTAACACCATCCTCCTATAGTGTAAGTTGACATTACCAGAGAGTTAAGCCGTGGAGTCCTTCCGTCCAGTATACACAAGTCTCAGGCCCACACTCCACTTGCTCTATCTGTAAAGAAACGCCCACTGCACGAAACATGTCAGTGTAAAAAGCATGAAATTGAGTCAAACAAGATATTGGAAATCGAACTTCATAAAGAGACGCCACTCCCGCGCCCCCTGGCGTCACCCAACCCAAAAGGAGGCTGCCTTCCCATGATTTACTAGGAGGGGCGAAAACAAGATGGCGACTATGCTGTCAGTCTCCCTTAGCTGCGCCAGTGTGTCCAATGTCAAAGCGTATGGATTTTTGGTGACGTTTCCCTTCCAGCCTTAATGTCATTAAAGGGATATGAAACATCGTTCAGTCTCTGGTTTGCAGAAGAAATGAAGTCGAACAATCTTATCAGTAGGTATAAACTAAATGCCCTCTTCAGCATGAACTTTAGAAGGTAGATTTTCGAGCTGCCATTTAAGGAAAGCGCCGTGGCAAATTGAATTTGTATTCTTTATATTAGATAAAGAATTTTAAACAATATATCAAGTTACGAGTACTATGAGATTCAGAATGATAAGATATGACATTTGTAACAATTGCATCGTCTTGTAGAACAATGTCTTATTTGTCGGTGGTGTTGCAGGTGACAGGGGAGCCGGGGCTGGCCGTGACCCGGCCTGTTAGGGAGCTGGAGGCCCGGCCCAGATGACTAATGACTCTGTCAATCACCTGTCACGTCTCAACACCAATTATAGCCCTCATTATAAACCATGGACCTCCCCAGCCTCCGGCCTCCAGCCCAGTCGCACCCTGGCTTAGATTTGCTTGTTTCATAAATTGAAATAGGATGCCCACATGGGGATATATTTTCTCAGTTGCTGCCAGTGTTGTCACTTACACCGTGGATACCCAACACCTAACTGGCTGGTGGTTACGTGGAACTAGTCGGAATCAGGCCAACCTGTCAGGGCCGATCTGGTCCCGGCTTAGTGTTCAGCCTTTCAAATGGGAAAGAGTTGGGGGCAGGAAATATTTATTAGTCTGACTCTTCATTGAGCATGAATTATTTTTCTCTTCTGTTCATTTCTTCTATCTGTCTTCCTTTGATAGAGGATCAATAATGGAGGCTGCTCATCCTCTGAAACGTCACTCCAAAAAGGAATTGATTGTAGGAGGTCCTAATTCCACTGTCATGTCAGAAAGTGCCATTGGAGGTGTTAAAATATAACGACTGTGGCGCCGACAACCGGAGCAATAAAAGAAGTATTCAGAGGCAAACAGAGTAGAACCCATTGTTCCCGGGCAGAAGTGAATAGCTACAGTCGCCCACAATGATCGAGTCAATCTTCAATATTCGCCAACCAACAATCACCTATGATTGTGCCCACTTTTCTCCTTCTCAGTAAGTAGAGTGGTTATAATGTCTCTCATACATCTCTGGGGTCGTCGTCCGATTTATTATGGGTCCTGGTGTTTACTAGCACAACAAGACAGCCTGCAATAAAACAACTAGAGCCGTTCTGACGAGCTAATATTTCTCGTTTGGCGTTGTTCTTAGAGGCACTCTCTCCTCGACGAGTTACCCTGTACACTGCACGGGGACCCGGAAGTCAGATGGACAAGTTGTGTATATATGTGTGGTTCTTAGGGGGGGTGTGTGCCGTCGACGGGTCGTGTTGACGTAGGGATCTACCGGGTCGGTCCCCACTCGGTCCCCCTCGGTCCCCGCCCCGGAAGGACCAGGGTGAGGTGTTATCGGCGGCTGGCAGGGCCCGGTCACCTGATCCGCCCAGAGACGCCGGCCGACCCACCTATAAACGAGCAGACGATATTCTCTGCGCACCTGTTGCTCGCAGACAGGCGGGAACCGGAGCTCAGACGTGTTTATAAGAAGACAAAACAAACGGAACTCCGAGTCACGTGTCAAGTGGCGGGACACCCCGGGACACCCGGGACACCCGGTACTGCGGGGAACACCCGGCTGGTGTCAAACAAACTGTTGATCTACCTACCCGCCTCTACCACTGCCCTTGACATTGGAAGGGCATTTAATACGTATTGCATGAGGCCATACATCTTTGAGCATTGATAAACTGAAATAACCTGATTGAATATCAAGTTTCTGTATCTATTTCTAATTGAAAGAGACACCCCTTTACGTCATTAGTAGTCTCACAGGCCTGCTGGCAGGTGGCGGCGTGCACCAGACGACGGGGGCCATATGCTCCCATTGATCAGAACCGGACAGTATCAATACTGCGCATGCTCGCCCTTCACCGGAAGTGTCAATGTCGTCTGCCGTAGGAAGATGGAGCAGGTGCCGCCTGGTGGCGAGTTCTGACACTAACGACTGTGAAAACTGCGTCACGTGACGTGGGTGGGCGATTTAGTTGTCAGGGGAGGGGCCCAGACGTCGCGTCCCTCCCGGCGCGTCACCCCCCCTCCTTCATCAGACTCTATGTGCCGGGAATTCTCGGATAGCGATACACTAAATAGATGCCACCTAATAGCAGCCCAGACTATCACTAATGGGGGCTTAAACAAAACAGTTCTGAACCTAGATGAAGCTGGGCACAGCCTGCTCGGCCCAGTTCCATTTAGGAACAATATCGAATTAGCTAAATACTTAAATTACATGTTTCCCTTTTTAGGTTTTGAATTAAGATTTGAAATGGGATTAAGCTCAAAAGAGGAGAAATCATTTGACCTCGCTTCCTTGGGCTGCTTTGAGTTTTTTGACCCGGACAAATCCGATGATCAGCACGAGAGGATCCCACTAGAAATAACAATAATCAGGCCGTGGACGAGGGGAGCGACTTAAGGAGATGAGGGGATTAATTCCTGGTGTTGTCAGCCCCGACCCAGCCCCTACAGTCCATCCCCCTCACTCCGCTCCAGGCTCTGCCCGGAGACAAGTAATCTAGTGCGAGGCTCTGTCCAGATGCCAATCCCTTTCACCCCTGGCGGCCCGGAGGTCGTATGGGGGCTCAGGTCGGCCCTCCAGGCCGTCCCCTCCAGGCGGGCGGACAATACTGGGGTCTGAGGGCCCACGCCCCCATAAGGCCCACTGCTCCTACATGGACACATTTCCGCTACCGCCGGGCCGAAGCCGGTGGCGCGAGTCATTCTGGTTGTCCATGCGATATGGCCGCGAGTGGTGGGAATTCTAAATGGTGGGATTTGCACCTAAGTCCCCGGGATTTAGAAGGGGGCACTCTTACTTCCGCCCCTATAGGCCATCAGCGCTACTCCCTTTACGGCCAATATTCCTACACACCATGCCCACCATAAAACAGGGGGGACTGCGGTCAGGTCCTATTATAATGTATAACGGAATGAGCTATTTTGTTAGGCACCTTTTTCTTCATATGAAATGTAGCGAGAATGTTACTTCCCTTTACGACGTATACACTGGTAGCAATGGTGGATGTGTGATCCTTCTCTTAATGTACACAAAGCCTTTTTACCGAGGAGCAGTCAGGCCGGGCCGTAATGAACAATGTTCATGTTCTGCTCCGCTTCCATACAGTTATGTTTACTTAGTTTTAGTCCTTTTGCCAGCAACGCGAAGAAGCAATCACTGGACCTGTTTAGTCACTCTCTACACACGGGACTTTAGCAGGCCAATTGCAATACGGGAAAATCTCGTTAGAAGAATACAAGCCGCGGGTGTTTACACGGTACAAAGCCGATCCGGCCGTCGGAGGAGATATCACAGGAGGGTTGTTATTGTACTGCACTACGGACGGGTAATAGGCCTCGTAGGATTTATCCCCGCCCCGACCAAAAAGCCTAAGTTTTCCGGCGGAGGAAGATATGAAATAAAAACTCGATCATTACACGGACCTAACTATGTCGGCATCTGCCGAAAGATCAGAGGCGGATCTATTTCTCGCCACTTCCGGTGGGTTCTCGCCGCCCGCTCGGCCCTCACATCTCACCAGCGGCGCGCGCAGTAATCAAAGGCAGCCGCTGCCGGTGACAAGGGATGCTTTCGCGTCATCAAATAGTCCACTCGTGGGTGGCGGGCGGGCGTCTCTGATGCCGCTCTCCTCAGCAGAAGAGTCGGTAAATAGAGACGCCTCATTTGGTCCTGCTTATTGCCGCCATTTTTAGCCGGGACCAGCCTTATATTGGACTCTACGGTGCAGGCGGTGCCATTGAAAAAGGCGCGGAGGGTTCTGGAGAGGGGCCGGGTGAACTACGGGGAACCCAGTCAAGGACCTGAGATTGAGACTTACCGAGGATATTGGACCTCCGAGTGGCAGTGCACATGCGCCAGGGTCTGCCAACACGAATCTTGTTTTTGTGCATAAGGCATCTTTCCCATCTAACAAACAGAGGCTGAATGATATTGTCCATTGGCAACATTGTTTAATGAACATTATTGTATGCAAATATTTATATCATAATGAGAGATAACAATAGCCTTTTAACAATGTTCTTTAATTGCAGCCGCCTCGAAATATATCTCTTCAAAACCAAAAGTAGTTTTCAAACAAAAAGTGGCTTCGAAACCTATAGTGGCTTCGAAGCCCAAAGTGGATTCACGATCTACTGTGGTTTCCCAATCTCAGGTAGCTTCCAAACCTTAAAGGATTCCTTGCACATAATTAAAAAATAAATATTTTTCAATGAAATTATTTGAGCATGGAATATACCTTAAGAACTAATAATGCTAAAAAAATATTTTAGGGATATTCCTAATGTAGCCAAAGTTGTGGGACTTTGATATTTGGTCTATTTTAATGGGGTTTTAAGGGAAATCCCCTAATTTGTGACATAACAAAGACTGTAAATTGGGATTCCCCTGCTTTTAAAAAGGGAATCCCCAACTGTCAATAGTGTGTAGAAAGGAATTTTAGCTGTAGCACTAAATATTCATATTAGGCCATATACAGGCTACAAATATGTGTATCTTTTACTCACCTAAATTAATTCAATTACCTCAGATTCCCAAGCTAGTTTGAAAGGGATTCCCCTTCATTATGACGTAGCAAGGACAGTACATTAACCCCAGAAATTAGGGAATTCCCAAATTTCATTTTATTTCCTTCATAGTTCCATAATAACTCGACATTTCCCCACTTTTTCTATTGAAATATTTTAAGAATGCCAAAGAGAAGTTAATTTAATGAAAAATAGGCTTTTGAAAATTTATGTGCAAGGAACCCTTTAAGTGGCTTTAAAACCCAAAATTTACTTTGATACTTAAAATGCCTTCCAAACTTCGAGTGGCTTCCAAACTTATTGTGGCTTTCAAACCCAAATTGGTTTTAAAAACCAAAGTAGCTTCTCAGGTGGCTTCCAAACATTAAGTGTTTTTCAAACCCAAAGTTACTGCCAAAACCACAGTCACTTCCAACCTTAAAATACCTTCCAAACTTCAAGTAGCTTCCAAACCAAAAGTATCTTTCAAACCCAAAGTGGCTTCCAAACCTCAAGTAGCTTCCATACCTAAATTTGCTTCCAAAACCAAAGTGACTTCCAAACCTAAAGTCATTTCCAAATTCAAAGTGCCTTCCAAACTTAAAGTGGCTTCCAAACCTCAAGTGATTTCGAAATCTCAAGTGGCTTCCAAACCTTAAATAGCTCTCAAATACAAGTAACTTCGAAACCAAAGTCACTTCCAAACCCAATGTTGCTTCAAAGTCCAAAGTCGTTTCAAAAACAAAGTTCAACACAGTTCAAGAACACAATAAACGTTCACAAGCAAGTTTCCTCTTAATTGAAAATGCTCAAAAGTACGTTATTTCATCATGTTGCTGGAAGGCATATTATTTTTTATAGAAACAGGTTTAGTGAATGTTAATGTCTATGAAAAACATTACGGAGAAGTGGCTACTTACATAAAGATGGTGTTAAAAGTTGAGTGGCTTTGGAAATGACAATGGTCTCCTATGACCCAGATTTACTTGCAGTACGCTCATTGACAAATTCAAAGCGGATCTCCAAGCACTATCTCCAAAACCTGACAATATTAAGGTTCCTGTGATATGTGTAACAAAAACATAAGGGTTCCCAAAATAAAACTGTGTCCCATCAACTTGATAATTATAGCCTCCAGTTGAAGTTGGCCCCCGTAAAATTAGCCTCATAGAACCCATAGTAACTTACACGTGAAAAAGATGGTGAAAACGAAAGGTCTTCTCCCTTCTGACGGCAACCGTGTAGTGGGGGACTCCCCACTGTTACACGTGAAAAAGAGGCCCCCTAAAAAAGACAGCCTCCAGAAATCACCGCAACTGGTCTGTAAAACATAACTTTGCTCCCAGGACATGACATTACACCAAACGCCTGTCAAGGTTTCCCAAACTGAAAGCTGCTCTCCAAAGGCAAACTAATTTTGAAGACGTTGAATGAGTTTCAAAAACTTTGCAGTTTCCAAAACTTGAGATAAAAAGATGGCTTCCCAAAACACGGCAGTTAACTGCACAACTGATCATTTAAAGCCACTAGTTTCGCTCGAATTATTGAATTGATTTAATAGTCACTCAATGTGTCTATGTTGTGTGTCAAGTTTCCTGTCTTAGATAGTCAATGTGCGGTTTGAGAATAGCAATTTACTTTTTTTGGTAAACTAGATGGATCTACAGAACACTTCTATAGTCAAACAACGTAATTAGAACGGTACAGCTCCAAAGGTGGGGGACTTTCTCCAATGAAAGGAACAGCTGATGAAGTGACCACTGAGGGAGTAGGGGTAGATAGGGGCCTATCTTTCAGACCACTTTATTTGGGCTCTAAGTTGATCAGGAGGCCCCAGGCCTGTTTCCATGCAGACGACCTGCCCCCACCATTAGGAGGAGATCCCCTACTGAGCCGCTCACACCCTCACCTGAGCCCCCCGCCTCCAGGGGATCCCGCCGACCCCTCCAGCACCGGGCCCTCCTCCACTACCTCTCTTTGTGTGTCTTAACCTTCAGCAGCTCCGAGGTGCTCAACACCAGGCCGGCTCTCTCCACTCTCTAAGTCCTGAAAGGTTTAACGCCAAACCCCATAACGCTTACCAGGCCAGAGACGCATGGCTTGCCACCACTCCCCTAAACCAGCCCGTCATAAGCCCCGACCCATGCCGGCTAGATTTACCTGCCTCTTGGGGGCCTCTCGTGCTACAGTAGATGTGGCCTATAGCCCGGGGCAATTGCCGTTGTCTGAGTTAATGGCAGTTTTGACTCTGACTACTGTTTTAAGCTGCTCTCTACACATTCACCGGTCCATACGTCATCTTGGTTCTCTCCTCGGCCCATCGATCTTTCTAGCCTACTGGCCTGCATACCCCCCGCCCCACCCCTCTCCTCCACGCTCCCCTCCCCTAGGGTGACACACAGCTTGCACGCGCCGCAGTAGCTGCTATTAGGAGAGTATTAAGTCGGGCTCTTTCCCCAAGCCCACTCAACCCTTAAGAGGCCGAGTTGGCCGTGTGGCAGTGAGGCCGGGTGGTGGGGGAATTGACCGGGCCCGGGGCTGACAAAACGGCGGGCAGGACGCGCAGATCGGCCGGCCAATTACGGCTGAAAGGCCCCGGCCCCGGCACCTTGGTCCGGGATCAGAGATGGCGAGCGGGCCTCGGATCCCAGGGATCCACGCCGGAGAATGAAATCACATAAAACACAGCGAGGGGTGGTGTGTGTAGGGGGGCAGTGCTTTATGACCCCTTCCCTGCCCCAGACCGCCCGACCACCTCCCTTACACAGTAGACCCGTCGGGACGTATCGCTGTTAGCCCCTCCTGTATGTAGACCTCAATCCTTGGTGTCGAAGAATACGGCCGAGTTGTTTGTGGCCTAAATAGAGAAAGAGTACTATAGGGATCTTCCATTAAGCACGTGTCAAAGTACGCATTGACAAGGATGTTTGCATATTTCAAATACTCTAGACCCCCTCCCCCCCACCTTTATGCATACGTACTTAATAGAGGGCACCTACGTGTTACACGATTCGAATGTATGAACACAAAGTAAATGATTATTTTTCCTTACATTCATGCAGCAGCTCTATCATATTGCGTGACGTACACGATGACCATATGTAAAGGGCAGAAATACCTTTAGCGTGGAATTCTATGTCAGGGTGATGTATTTCTCTGAATTCAAGCGACAAGCTACCTTTAGAGTGAGTAGATGTTCGGTAGCCCTAGATGATCAGGGCATTATGAAGAGGAAGAATCTTGAAAAGGTTGAAAACAAACAAAGGAGCACTAGTTGAATGTCTTTCAAGTTTGCTAAAACAGACTGTCCATGTCTTTTTCATTGGCATACGTACAGGTTAGCAGATTGGCTTCCCGTGAAAAAGATCCCGTATATGACCTCCCCAAGCTACTTTCATTTCCTTTTATCCATTAAGAATCTGTTACCCTTTGCCACTATCCCTATACCATTCTCTATGGAGCAGTTACCGTTGCTTTCACACGTTAGGATACGACACCATAGTGTTTAATCTATGTACATGCCCCATTGACAGTTGATAACGTCATTGGTGATGCGGTGATTCCTGACGTCACTATTTACGTCCCAGCACAGAGCCGATTTAACTGTCTATGGCCGAGGACAATATGGTGATGGCACGGGCCGGAACATCTGCCTGGTATGTGGACAGTTCGGCGGAGGAGCAACCACAATGGTTGATAATAAGAATGATTCAGAAACAATGACTTACTAATGATAATGGCTGCAATTGTATTTTCACTGTTCCCCTGTAAGTGCCTTTAGAGGCTGCGATCAATCCACCGACATGCCGTCGATGCCTGGCCAAGTACCAGCCTCATCTAAAACCTCGGCTAATTTGTGAAATCTCGATATTGAAAAAAGTGCCTTGAAACCGAAAACCATAAAACGGAGAAAAATGAAATTACCCGGAAGGAGAACTCATCAAAAAGGGCGAAAAAGAGGGTGACTTTGATGATGAGTTCCAGCCGGGTATTGTGAGTGTGGATCAGACGATCAGGGCGCCGCCTGGTGGGGGGTGCTGGAGGTGTCGGGGGGAGGGGGGCAGGTGGGGGGAGGGGCTGAGGATGTCCCCCAAGGTAGGTCTGGCAGGGTACTTTTCTTAGTAAGAGGTCGACCTTAAAGTATTTCCCTCTACGTTGGGTGGTGAAAATGTCGTACCATGTGCTGGAGAGACCACCCCAGGTCAACATTGAAAATGACGTGTCTGTTGATAATCACTCCTGTTTCTAAGATATTTTAAAAATGTCTAAAAATGTTACGGTTTCTTATAACTACCATGTGCACTTGCTTTATCAATTACTTCAAAGATTATATTTCGACGTCTAACAGTCTAGAAGCCATTTTCATTGATAATCCACCTACTTGACAGAAATCCGTCTTTTTTTTATTCCCCTCTAGGGTACCTAAGTGCCCCAATTAACCCTTCACTTAAACTCAATGACTGGTCTAAAGCCGGCCTGAGTGCGCCTTTTGAAGGCGTAAAAAGCAAGCCCCAAAATCTCGAAATGTCGTCTGCTGCGACCAATCACTGGCCACGTGCCTCAAAGGGGGTTTCCCTAATGACAACACAGGGTGTTGTGGGCCTGGTGACGACGTGGTCACGTGTCGGCTGTCATGGAGACGCTCAATTAGACGCCCCAATATGACGAGACGCAGGCTTGGTCACGTGGTTAGGGATCGGTCACGTGACCAATTGGCGGTTTACCTGTGGCCCTCCATCGGGTCCCTGTTCACGAGTTTTGGGGCTCGGCACGGGGTTTGCGGGGTGATCAGGGAATAAAAGGGTAATAAAACCCAACAAACTCATAAACACTCATTGTTGGTGTTCGTTGTGACAGTTGAAGGTTGTGTTAAAGCATTTTTCAACGTCAGTTTGTTTCATAGCTGACGGTGATATAAATGCTGTTACTCCCTGTAGTCAGTTTTCATGTGTGCTCTGCCACGTGTTTTCTATTAACTTAATCCAATAAAGAAAAAAATTAAGAATTCCAAGGTGTGCTCTATCCAAACAGAAGCACTCTCGATGTTACCTGGAGCCCACCTCTCCCAGCTGACCTTGCCGATATAACAGTGCGTGCATTACGTCAGGTCACAATGCCCTCCTGTCCGAAGGGTATAGGGCCGGTGAAGCCTATACAACTCATTAGTGGGTACCCACCCGTGTATGGTACCGACGCTAACGGGCAGGTAGACTCCCTGTTAGGATGCTATCCTACAAACAGATGCTATCCAACAAATGTTTGTGGTTTAGTGACTTTTTGCAGGATAGCATCACCACAGGATGCTAAGTTACAAACAGATGCTAAACCAAAAATATTTGTTGGATAGCATCTTTCCAAAAATAGACACTAAGTCATAAATATTTGTAGCTTAGCATCATTTTGTGACTTAGCATCACCACAAGATGCTAAGCTACAAACATATCTGCTAAGTCACAAATATTTGTGGGATAGCATCTCTGCACAAAGCTATATTAAAGTATTATACAGCAAAGTTACCTTTTCTGTAGGATTGAAAGGGGGTGTCAGGTCTCTTATGTATTATGCCTCAAAACGCTAAATTCCTTATCTTTATTTTAATAAAATGTCCAATAAAATAGATGGTAATTTTTGTCTAAACATTTTTAGCTTTCTATTCAGGGAAATGTGAGATGAGAAATCATGGAAAATAATGTATTTTTCAGTGAGTCGGGATGATTCAGGGGACAATTTCTAGTTATTACTATATGAGAGGTGATAGACATTAACCTTTTTCTGAAACTTTGGTCTTTTAGTATGATCTTCAAAGAATATTGACAGAATTTGTGAAAAAAGGGTTGTGTGCAACAACTAACAACTAGGTATACAAAAATAGGTTTTATGTCCTGCAAATGGGAGAATCAATTAAGATGAGTGAGTTATCATTCTAAACAAACCAATTTTTGTTTATCTTTATCTATTATCCTTCACTGCTATGAAGTGACAAGGGGCATGACAACTCAAGTCTTATTTTTGCTTCTTGAATTTATTTTGTTAATAGTTTATCAATATTCAAATTTCTTTTGATACGGAATAGAAATTGCAAAATGAAAGTGTAATTTAATTTTCCTAAATAAATTATATATTTGAAAATTCAAAAAGGTTAGTCCTATGTCCTCTAGGAGTTTGCAGTACACCTCTCTTCCAAACCCCAATGAAATAACCTTCAAAATTGGTTTGCTATTTTTCAGCATAAATCTGTAGGATAGCATCCATTGGTAGGATAGCATCTTGTTGGATAGCATCTGATTGTAGCTTAGCAGCATATGGGTGCTGCTAACTGACAAAGTGCTTTGTGGTTTAGTGAATGTTTGCATGATAGCGTCCTGACATGGATGTTAAGTGACAATTAGGTTGTATTTGTGGGATAGCATCTGTTTGTAGGATAGCGTCCTAACACTCCCCCCTCCCCCCGGCCTGTTTGGTGGCGCGCTATGCCCGCCCCCAGTCGGCATTAGTCGGGTGCCCGGGGGAGGGGAGCAGCTCGCCCCGCCCTGCTCAGCCCACCGAGCGACTCACGGACCCGCCGGCTCGTAAATCACCGCCTCATTTACACCCTGCCCGCCGCGCGGCGCCACCTGTACGCCACCAGCCGCCGCCATGATGGATTCACGTTTAAACTGACTTAGAGGAAGGCGGTGTGAAAACGCGCTGACCGACGTGAAACCTACACGTTTTGGGGCGGTTCTCCTCCTCCCCGGGCAGCCTTATGTGGTGGGAGGGTGGGCCGCGGGCACCTGGGGGCTGCTGGCAGAGGGAGCCACCGGTCTGAGGGGTGTGGGGGGAGTGGGGGGGAGATGATCTGGTTGTTGAGGGGTGGCGGGGGTCATTCTGACTGTCAGTTCCCGCGGCGATCCGCGCCTACTTGGCCCACTCAGATTCGCCTCCCCTGACCCTCGGCTTGTCGGATCTATAACTCAAGACGCGCACCTCTAAGTCCTATCACTGATTGCTAGCCAAAATCGATTAGTGTTGAAACCAGTGACTGCATCCCTTGCGTATGTGTCCACAGCGATCAGCTAAGGTTCCGATTTTCTTGCTCCAGTTATCATTCAAAACCCACAATAATCACACAGCTTATGCTGGTAAATGTGAATCCTAGTACCCATTGTCATATAAATAAAATTATCGAGGAAATCATGATTGTCACAACAAATGACGACGATCAAGACGTTAGTGGGAATGCTTTCAATGTTTTCTTATAGATCTGAAAGGATTTGGCAGGGAATGAGTGTGAATGGGTGTGGCGGGGTGGCTGCAGGGAAGCCATGCCTGAGGTGGTTGGCTCGGACTGCGGTCACGGCGACACTGATTGACCGCCGCCCAATAAACAATCATCAACGAGAGAACCTTTTGTGAAAGTTGAAATAATGGCTGGGGACGGGCGTGTAGGGCCGGCCGTGGGGTGGTGGGGGAGGGAGCCGGCGGAGGGCGCTACTTACACACGTCCTCATTACAATGATGGCTCTGGGCCGTCTACAAGTGAGACGCCCACAGATAATGAACACGGATCCCCCTATACCGGGCCGGGCATTGTGGGGGGAAGGTGCCAGCAGCTCCCAGCAGACACTGGGCCAGCCACATTACTTCATGCACTCAAATACCGCATCAATTTTTATGGATAAGTTAGAGCCTGGCCCTCAGCTTCTCTGCTCACAATACATGGGCGATAATGGAGGCTTTAGCGTACTGATCACTGCCGCCTGCAGCTATATTATCCGTTCTAGCCGTAATGACATGCGCATCTATCAGGGCATATCTTCACTGTCGGAAGGAGAACTTCTTTTCCAGTTTTTTATTTATTGAAATTCAATAGACATTCTCATTGTGCAATTCAGCTGCTTTCTGGGATTAACGTTAACTATCCTTATTATGCGGCAATATAGCTTACGGCTTAGCCTTTTATCTGCTGCGTATAGGGCCTAGTGTAGGTCCCATATGCAACCGTTAGACAACGTGTATCATACTTTTACGCCCGTGTTTTGTGTTCCCATAGGCCAGAGAGTACATTGGGGGCCCGTCATCTTCTTGATCAAGAAAAATAAGAAAATATCTACCCTTAAGTCTGGTATAATAGCGCATAATCATGTACAGGCCTTTCACTGAGGAGAGGCGCATTAATACCACCTTCTGACTACATCTAGGATGTATCAGTTACGTAAATGTAGACACGGCTAAGATCTTTGTTGACAGAGCCACGCTGGGTGATATTAGGTGCAGTTGTGGCTGTGTATCAGCAGCAGCTGGCCGGGAGGGGGTGCGGCTGTAGTAGTGGTGGGGCTGAGGAGGCAGTATTGGGAGCAGTCGGGTGTAGGCGACTTGCCAACAGGGTAGGTGGGTCGGCTGGGGCCCAGCAGCCAATTCTGTGAAGGTCCTTTCAGATGAAACCCATCAGTCAGTGAGGGCCGCCCTGCCACCCGTACGTGTGTGTTAGCTGGGGTAATTTGTGAAATATGGCCAACAGGTAGCCCGCGGCCAGGCCCCTCTCAGCCCCATCAGAGTTCTGTTAGTCAGGGTGGCGACAAAGAACTCGGAAATCCTATCCACATGGGCGAGGGGTAGAGTCAAAGTGTTTGGTGGGTCTGGGAGTAGAGAGCGGTGGTGGCGGTTCTCTGGGGAGCCGTATGGACTCAAAGACTGCTCGCCGAGGGCGGCCCTGAAGCCAGGCCCACTGCTGTGGTGTCTGCCACCACTGGACCTGCTGCTGGAGGTGGAGGAGGAGACGATCTGTGTCTCTAATATAGGAAGGACTTTTACTTAACTTAAGTGCAAAAGTACATTTTGAGGATGTTTCCTACATATAAATATACATGTATATAAATACAAATACAAATATCCTTGCTACAATGATTCTTCCCCTGCGGCATATAACTTGAATGTATTGCTTTACACTGCTGGTCTAATTTTAAAAGATCAATGACGTACTATAATATTAAGTAGTATTGTAAACACCATTTTAACGTGTTTTTCGCATGTGACTCCAAAGGCAACCCAGATCTATCTCCCCTCTAACCTACTGTCCCCGGGCCCGGTCACCCCGCCCCGCCCTGGAGGAGTGACCTTGGCGGATCAAGGCGCGCCCACCGCCCAGTCTGACCTGATTACAGGCGGCGGCGGCTCCAGGCCCATCGCCGCTGATTGGGCGCCGCTTTATGGCCCTTCCACACCCCCAGGGCCGGTCACGTGACTCCTCCTTATCTAACACTGACCCTGATTGGGCCTTGACCCCAGCCTGCCGGGGTGACCCCAGAAACGGATCCCTATCCTCTGGTGGATCCCGGGTCAGGGGACTATCGTTTTACACGTTTCCAGGGGGTTAGGGGCTTAGTGGGGGCCGGTGCCGTGGGAGGGAGTAGGGACTGATCCTGGGGTACTCTGGAGGAGTAAACTGGCCTACATTTTCCGACATCCCTCTTCCGCACACGATATCTACGGCACAGTTCCCACTTATTATCTATGTATCAACTGTTTTCACATACGTTTCTACTGGCTTATACAAAGAACACCAATAGCAAGTTCCTTAATTCACTGGGTTTTAAAAATAAGATAATCAAACTCTAAGACATGGCCCAGACTTTGACCTGACCAATTAGGGCCTCTCGGCCTGAGCCGCCTGGTGAGGAGAAGCCTGGAGGGCCCTCTGGCGGCAGCAGGTAAGTAGCCTCCAACACCTGGCAACATGCCCAGGGACTTAGCCTTCTCTGTAAACACATCAAATCAGTACTTCCCTGTCAAAAGTATTCGAATGTTCATCCAAATTCATTTTAGGAATTGTAGTAAATTGTCTAGGGGAAACATATGGGAGGAAATGCAATGGCCCTGAAAGATGTCAACCAAAATGTTCAATCCTTTAGATAATGACAAGGGAGATCTTTTGAATGTCTTCGGCATTGGCAAAGTTGGAATGCCTAACTGCTTGCTTCACCAGTACAGCCAATGATTGCAAAGTAATATTCATCATTCCACAACTTGGCTTCTTTGGTTCATGATGCCTACAACACATCTTTTAGAGTGCTTATAACTAGCTCTTAGCAAACATCCAAACATTCAATACATTAAATGTCTTTCTCCCTGCCAAATACATTACTTTGCTTGCAGCGACCAGCACCAAATCTTGCGTTGTTAAGAACGTTTAATAAGACGAATGGGTCATGATTATCGAATATAAGGAGCACGTGTAGGTTCGTTGTCTGGTCTGACGTCTACTACATCGTACATAACCACCGGTACAAGCATTCCGACCCAAATGTCAAATGCATGTAATCAGGATACATACAAACTTCACAGCGTGACAGAGTGCTGTGGACTACAGCAGGGACGTGGCTGTTATTTTCTACTCTTCCTGAGGTATTCAGCGTTGAAAGATTGGGCCCCAGTTTGATGATAAAACAGGTGTTGGGTCAGCAGGGGCCCCGAAGTGGTTAGAAGACTACACATCACCTCCTGCTGGTCCCTGATTCATGGCCCTAGTCTACGGTCCGCCCGAATCAGATATCTGCCGGATAACGAATAACACCCTCCCAGGCGACGGCCACGACAGCCCGATGAAGCCTTTAGCAAACTGAGCAACATAATTATACCCCAATATCTACTTGGCATTCCAACCCTTTCCTCCAGGGTTTGGGAGAAGAGGGTCGTCGTGGTCAGTTACATTGTTGGGGTTGGAGAGAAGATAGATTTCGTTATACTGTAGCAGTTTGATATAGTTCATGTTGAAGCCATGATGGAAGCCACTAAGGAAGCCACATGTTTACCATTCTCAAACTACCATCCAATTTTGCCGCAGACCTAACCCCCTCCCCTCTCCACACATACCTGCTCCGACTCCAGACCTGCTGTTATGTCTGGGGTAGGCGTCCTCAGTATAATACAGTAAACATATGCTCCCTCAGCCCCTCCCCCCTCCCCGACTTTAGGGCTCTTTAGCATAGAGCTCGGCCTAGCCTGGCATAGATATAAGGGGCGACCAGACCCGACGTTTCACCCCTCCCGCCATACGTTGTTTTTTCCGGCTGTTTAATTGGGTGGGATTTGTCCGGTCGGCGCCGCCCCGCACCATCCGCCATTGATCCGGGTACTACTGCGCGTGTCCTGGGCTTCCGGTTCCTGTTGGACTCAGGTCGAGGCTGTGTGGCGCTGTAGGGCAAACAGACCGTGTTGGTTGTGGTGGGGAGGGAGTTCATTGTTTGTGAAGGATGCTCCGGCATACATCCTGACATGACCTAGTTCTATCAATCCAGACTTCTGAAATTTAGGTGAAACTTCATCGTCTTATATTCAAATGGTGCATTTCAATTTGAAGTCCTAAGACTTCGTAGTCGTAATGTTTGGGAAATTTCAGCATATGACAGGAACCTTCATTTTAGCAGTGTAATTGCAAAGAAGGCAATATTTAGATTTTTAAAACAGACACTTAAAACAGGTTTGCTAGCATGCACATGTAAATAGTTAACGTCTGTTTGGTACAGCCCCCTTCCTCACCCTTGGTACTAGGACTGAATTAGCCTGCGAAGAAACGCGGCTTTTTACTGCTTGTTTACCAGAGAAGTGAGAGAGAGTTTATGTAACCTGAGGTATTCCAGCTTCCATTCTCATGACTTTACGAACGATGCTATATCCTAAACTTTTAAATATTCAGAATTGTTGTACTTTGAATGAGTATAGAGATGCTCATGTTAAAGATACTTGGATAGAACCAACACCACATATCCTTGTAACGTATAGAAATAGGTGCCACTGATCAATAACGTATACATACATCATAGAACCGACACTGATTCTGTAAGCTACACTGTGCACCACTTTGTTATCATAATCATGAGTCGTGTGTGTATACACTCAGACATATGAACGCCCGGAATATCAAACGGTATAAAGCATTGTGATACCTCTCCAGCGCTGGCCGCCCAGGAGGATGGTATCAGTGGGCTCTCAGCCGGGCTGGGGGCCGGAGGGCGAGTCGACAGATCAGGGCCCTGATGAGGGCTGACTGCGGCAAGTGAGGGCCCTATCGGCCCTGGGTGGGGCCATCCATCCCCGCCCCCCAGGGACCCCCGCCCGCCCACCAGCACCCCGCCCGCCCGCCAGGTGGGGCCGGCCCAGGGGCCACACTCCACGCCATAAGGGCATAAATATTTACTGGGCCTCGCGCCTTACTTACACAGCCCCATCACTTGTGTGTTAGAACAACAAACAGGGCCGAGTGAATATGACAAGGGTGGTGTGCGAGGGTGTTTCCGCCTTGGGTGATGTATCAAATGAAATTATTGTTGATAAAAATAATGTGATGCTGACATTTTTCGTCTGTTCTTTTCAGTTTAGTATGTGGAGAACATTTGAAGTAGACTCACTGTATCTTGCCTTCGGTGTGAGCTGCCTGTCTACTGGTTCAACACTTGTACCTAAAAGCTCAGTTTCTATTTTCTATAATAATGTCGAAAATTTTCTCTAAAACTTACCGTCACGTCTTTCATTTACGAAAGATTGTGTATAGCTTGGTGTTGGTAAAGTTCCATTTCATTCTTTCTTTAAATAGACAGCAATAAACCTGAAAATTACCATAATCAATTTTCCTTCGTCATTCAGCACCATACCATGAAGATAGTAAATATTTACTACTAACATGAGAATCATATCCTCCCCTATCACCCCGGCCTACCTGCCAGGTAAGGTCGTCCCTTGGCACGGCATTGTTGTAATGGGGCTGGCGGTAACCAGGCGTGCTGTTTTTGTCTGGGGCCGACTCACCAATGTAATGAGTGATTACAACAAGCAGCCCTCCCCCCCTCCCCATCCCAGGGTCTTGGGGGCCGCCGCACCCCCTGAAATACCACTGGGTTCTCCTAAAGGTTAGTCTACACCCCGGTCTACACAGGTGGTGGGCAGGGGGGGGGGGCTGGAGGAGCAGGGTGGGGGGGGGGGGGGCAGTGGGAAGGTCACCTTTACAAAAGGCACACAAACACGTGAAGCTGCCATCTTCACCAGGAGGGCCTCCGGGAAGGGGCTGTTAGGACGGGGGAGTGGAGGGGGGGGGGGGCTTTTTTGTCTCCTGGTTTTAAAACGGTGTCTGGAATGTGGAGTAATCTATGTCTTTTCTGAAATAAACACATTCTTAGAAGTACATCAGCTTTTTTGGAGTATTTATGATATCAGACGTCGACGCGCCTTATTTATGATAGTTTTATTGAATATCTGGGAGTCTGGGTAATTGCGGTCCCAGACGGAGGAGACCCTGGAGACCCGCGTCCTCCATCCTTCCAGAGGGGGCTGATCGGGGAGGGACAGACACAGGAGGAGACTCACACATACAGAGCATAGAGTCACAAAGAGCTGACTTTAAATGGATCGCCATTCTTGATCAACGGATCCCGCTTGCGATAGCAACTGTATAATTCACAGAAAGTACATATAGATAGACATTTACGGATTGACCAAACAACTAGTAGATATATCCGTCCTTTCAATATATAGATTGTTTATTCGTGACGTTACTGGCAAGAGCCACCTCTTCCACCTTATCCACTGTCATAGTGAGGTCACGGGGCATGTGTAATTAACAATGTAGGACGAATAGTCATCTGGTAAAAACAGACTCTACTGGGTTATTTTCCTGCCATACTATGACACCATCAACGGTTAGAGTGCAGGAGGGCAGTGGCAACTGACTGTGTCGACACGAGCAAAGAGCAAACGTCGCCATACTGTATGGTGATGAGTTTAGGTAGAGAAAGCTAAGGATAGTAATACTTGAGGATAATTGGGAAGAATGTCTCAAAAATTCGAATTAGACATATGATATGTTACATACTAGTTTCCTTTACCGGATATTTGCATGATAACAAATATATCATAGGTGTATTGGGCTTATTCGCTTAGAAGACCACCGGTTGACAGTCTGGAATTGAATTGCGCGTGCCATCATTCAATGGCATCCGTGAATTTTGAATAAAACCAATTTAAAAAGAACCTCTCCCAAAGATTATACATCATCTAAATGAAGTAGGTCGAACCTGAATAGGAAAACATAGCTTGTGATATATTACCCAATCCCGCTTGGATTTGTTGCCCTCAGGGTGTAAACGCCGGGAGTTATGTGAGTAGCCATCGGGGGCGTATAGTCTGGTGCGGTGACAACAGCCCCTCCTGCAGGAGGCACCAATCTTGCTGCGGCGTTGAGCTGGCAATCTCGGCCATGTTATCGCAGAACACTTAAACCTAGTTTATATTCAAAGCAGGCCAGTAGCCATTGCTCATCAGGACGCGGCCATTTTACCCGGATTCTTTTTGCCCCGCTGCACAGCTATAATCCGCACTGATCCTCAATCTATTTCAAACCGCTGCCTTTTTCCCGTTGGCATTTTAATCACACCCGCGGTCCTTCATATGTGAAACCTGTGTCTGATGAATAGCAAACCCCAACTCCCGGCAGGGGTGCCTGTTCCAGCCTATTCTGTATGATTGGATGATTTCAGACAGTCAGATAGGCCTTAAACATTCAGATAATTCTACATCACTTCATCTTTTGTCACCCGTCCGACACGTTTTTATCTCCATTCCATTTTTGATATATTTTCCTGCCTTCCATGACAGCCGTGTCATTCTGCCCTACATCTCTACCAGCCGCTCTCGGGGCTTGTTGGGAACGTATCTATCCGTATTGTTTAGGGGGTATCTGCACAATATCAGCGCCCAGTCAGTGTGCTCTGATTTACCACGGCGGTCCTGGAATTAAACTGTGCAGTCGGCTGGTATTAGCCCGTCCCGTAAGTCGGTGGTGTATGGCTCTTCTCCAGATAAAGCAGACATCAACTATTTCTTTTGGCACTTGGTCAGACATCTATACAAGAGACTCTAGGGCGGGATACATTGTATAAGGTACCATTATTTATGTTGATAAGGATTTACTGATGGTCCAACACATTGAATTTATTTGCTTAATTAGGTAGATTCTCTCTACCCCGTACAGCTGATCTCCCGTATTCGATCATTGCGACAAAAACATATAGAACTTTCCCATACTGCACCTTAATTTAAGTTACATGTGCAGTAGAATACATGAAGTATGGTATCCGCTTGGGGAGAATTGATAAATATGTGCATGTACATTATTCGTAGCTTACCACCCTTGTTCATTTTTTGCACTTTGCTAATTTGCTACAGGATGAAGACCACTCTAGCCAGGTGTACTATTGATACGTGTAGACCTGCTATCGTAACGGGTATGGGGTGAGGATGTAGCTGGTCAGGCAAAGGGGACCTACATTACCCCCCCTAACCCCCGACGTCCTGCTGACCCTGTCTGCAGGCCTGTATGTCCTGCTTCCTGTTGTCCTACCTCTTTAATCTCTATCTCTGTCCATTAATAATTCTGTTGTCTTCTACTAAATAGGCCTATGGTAACACTACTATCTCTTCTTTTCCATCTATTACACTCATTCTTCTGTATCTTTGATTTCCCCCATTCTCTCCCAGTGTCCTTCACGTGCCGGACTACTTATCAGGGCCTCCCCGCCCTATCACTACCCTCCTACACGAGTCTTTACACCCTCTTCCCGCTGGCTCACTCGTTCAATCACTCGCATCGCGAAATCCCATAAATTCTCATGGTAGATTAAATCCAGAAACGTATTCTTCTCTCCGCCTACCCAACAAGACCTTGAAAAAGGGCCATAAGAAGAACGCCCCGCTTCCTCGACCACAGACGGCCGATGGTCATAGAGATGTAAACAGGGAAGTCTGCAGGAGTCCTAACGGCCTGCTATTGATTTTCGATTTTTGATAAGAGAATATATTTGTCCGAAACCAGCTTCGTATGGTAGCAGTTGCAAAGCCAAATATTTCTTCCCTTGAAAATTCCTAGGTCGAAATCCTTCTCTATCTCTATAGAATACGTGGGTGTGTTTTTGTTCATTAAGATGATTAGAGCTCTGAGAAACTGATAAGAGAGGATCTAACAATTCAAGTGATTATGACTGTTCTTTCGCCGGCGTTGCTTATAATAGGGGATTTGAGGCAAGCCTATTCACTTTTGTCTCCGATGAAGCGGCTGTTATTACAGTTATCTCTCCTCACAGACCAATACGCCTTAAATCATTGATATTACCAGTCATTTGGCGACCATTAACTGCAGTTTGACTCGGTGGCCTCTGAAGCCTAGGCTTTAGTGGTCGCGTGTTTTTGCTGTCTTCTTCTTCTTTTTGGCGGTGACAGTGGGGTAATTGGAGAAAAGGGTTGAGGCAGAAGGTGGTGTAAGAAGGGGACACAGCCAGAGTCTTATTGATTAACTGATTAGAGAAAAATCTGGGAGGGCTGTGGTGGATAATCAGTCGGGGAGATCAGCGTCTGGGCCCGCCGCGGGGCTCCAGACAGCCGCCTCACCGCCCCCGCCCCTACAGATCCCTCCGCCCTGCAGGATCGGCCGACGCACGACGCGAGAAAATAGTCCCGGCGATTCGGTTATCCCCCGCCCCTTAGTTGTATTAGCATATTGTTGTTAGAGTTGGCGACTCTCCCATCTCCAAGACCAAATCCTGTCCTCCGGCGCTGAACCAGAGAAGGACAAAATGGGGTGAAAAAAGAAAGCCGGTAAAATAAAACTGGTTCCGGTCAATACGACAGGCGGGCGATATTGGGGAGGCTTCAATAGGACACGGGCGATATTAGGGAGCCTCGGCATATGCCCCATGTAGGGCAACTCTGAACACATGAACGACATGAAAGAAGGGGCTGCCTGCACCCGCTTTGAAGCAGGCTTTAAAGCCACTGTCAGGGAAGCTATTTTGTCAAAGCTGAGATTGAATTTCTACATATCCTCCAGACTTCGCCTGCGATCAAAATGATGGGTCTTCTATTTTCAGTCTAATCCATCTCATATAATCTGACAATAGACTTTCAAAGTAAGGTTTATGTTAAATCCCCATACTGTTAGCTATCTGGATAATTGTGGTTTGAAGGAACGCTTATGTATGATTATAATATTGGGCACTTTTATTTCAACATTTAAAATGCTCTCTACATTCTAAACTGACCGCTCTTTAACCATGAATCAAATTGTATTTTGCCCTCTACCTACATATATATGTTTTTTGTACAATTTGAATTACATGCTCAATAACCATTCAGTCTGTGGCGTCACAAATATAACACAGAAAACCCTTTGCGTAAAGGATTACTTTGTCAACTATTAAAGTGAAATGCCAATCAAGGGTCATATGTTCAATGGCATTGCTTTAAAAAGACCAGTTGCTCTAAAACAAAATCACAGAATGAATTATTGTCCTAATGTAACTCCCTTTTACCTATAAAGAAAAGCAGTTCTTAACTTGCTTCCTCAATTCTTTCATTTACATCCTCTATTCATCTGACAGCTTGATTATGGTTTAACTTAAAGTTGTTCCATATGAATTTATGGTTAAACGCTTTAATCATAACCACTTTAATCATTATAATAAAACAATATTAGTTCTGGCTGTACTTCTATCGTTATGGCGGTAGAATCTAAAATCACTGTTTACGATGATACAGCAGGGAGAGACCTATGGCAATGGAACAGCAATAGGAAACGACAATGGCACTAAAGGTATTGAGCTAACCCCTAGTAGGTGATATGATTAAGCAGATAGGAAGAGATAGCCTCAACCTGTGATGGCCGTGAGAGCCGTGTGGATTAGGTAGTTGCCAATAAAATGAGTCTGTAAGACAAGACGAGTCCCCACCCCCTCCCCTCCACCTGGTCGTCCTCCAGGAGCAGGCCACACCAGGCAACGCCAAAAACGGGCGGCAATGGGAGCATAATCTGCCCGTTCTTAATGCTCACTGCCCCGTGGATCCAATACCTCCCGACAGTAGCAAAGATTACTACTTTTATCAGTCCTAATTACAGGTCCCTAGGAAGGGTTAATAACAGGCGCCTGGCCCAGCCAGGGAGGCCGCACTAAATAGGTATTATTGAAATTCTTAAATCTTCAACCAAAGTGCTTTGTCTCCTTAAGGTTGGCGGCTGAGACGGCGGCCCCATAATCAGAGCCAATATTGTTTAAGCTGTCTATTTCACTGGGTCTGCATCCCAGTTTACCATATAAATCGATCGTAATCATGCAGCCGCGGGCTACAGCCCAAAGCCAGGGCCAATGTTCAATGTTCAGATATTGCATTTTCAATCTCAAATCTCTTTTGCTTGCTCTCTTTGCCTCAAGTTTCTCGTAGACCTTCCTAGCAATTTGAAGCTCTATTCACCATTTCCAGACCCTTCCTCTGTAGAAGCAGAACGATTTTTTCGAGCCATTTCCTGACCTATATTTCTCCTGTCGGCATTCACTGTTGCCTATCTCTTCAACTGTGTTCTTTCCCCATGCCTGTCTAACTTGTTCCACTAGAGCCCCACTTGGCTGGGTTCAAGGGGTACCGTTATTGACTTCTGCAAGGAACATTAAATGAACTGCTAATAGTAACACCGCTTTGGTCCATATAAAACCACCATAAAAATTAGAATGAAAGGCAATCTATTAAGGGCTGGAGCTATGCATGGCTGACAGCTCTGACAGATGGCCTTAATGCCTGCTGGATTAGGCCGGGCTTCTTCCCTTCAGTCAGCTAGACCCAGCCTGAAAATGACATTCTTAGACTCACTACAAGATTTCCAATTACTAAGATGAACCTCCCAAAAGACACTTATTTGCACAAGGAAACATTTGGAAGAATATTTTTATTTTCTAGCTATTTGCTTTCACATGTCTATTGGATACATTAATTAAGCGTTTTGATTGATACGGTTGTATAATTCAAATCATTAGTACAAGAATCTCAATAAAAACACACACCGTTATATATCAAATTGTGACTAACATGATTGCCATTATAGATATTAGATTGCAAATATTATATACAATGATGTGGAATTTGCAACTGTTGCCGAAAATTATTTGTATGTTCGATAGTCATTTTGTATGTGATGTTATAGATCTCCCCTTACAATTACTTTGTAATATGTTATCACCTTATCAATATCATACAAGCAAGAATCTGTCTCTTCTTTTAAGTACAAGCCAAGTGACGGTCCTGGTTCAGCAAATTCAAGAGCGTGGTTCTGACAGGAAATAGATCGAAACCAAATCCATAAATATTGTCTTTTCAGATTGATATAAAAGAAGGAACCCATTTGCTGCTTTCTTTCAAGTGGTTGTGAATATTTCAGGCCAAAGTCTGCCATATCTAAATCTTCATGTAATACTGCATTCAACTCCGTAAATACCAAGATGGCGGACCCCACGTAATCAGTATAGGCAATGTAGAAGGGAAGCTTTCTCTGTGAACCCCGATGAAGTTTTATCTGGATGATTGTGGGCCTGGGGCTAAGACCAATTTTACAAGACCGAATTCCAATGATCACTTAAAAGAAATTTAATTGTGCATTAATCGCCGTGAATGGCCGTTTACATAATTGCATTGCTGAAAGCTGTTGATGCTAATGCCTATTGCATTAAGTTGTGCGGCCACATACTCTTAACATTGCAATAATACCACATTAACCATGTATAAGAAAACCTCGTAGGTCCCAGGGAGTAGACATGGTGTATGTGTAACGTATAATAATAAAACCAATATGTATGCACATCACAGACATTATTAGATCGGAAACAGATTTGCCTCAATCCCCTGAGATCTTGGGAAACTCAATCTAGACCTGGTAGGAATGGTTTGCCTTGAGCATAATTTTCGATCACCGTGTAAGATACACTCCCTAATATAAATCGAGAAAATGATGGCTAATAAAAGTAACATGTACCGTGTGACGAAAGTGTGTTGTATCTCATGACAGTGGGAATCGCTTTCAGAAAGATAAATATAGAATATAAAAAGTATATTTCACTAAAGGTGTCTTTTACATTATTTTGCGATACTCCAGTGTTCGCCTTCACTTCCCATGACACCAGTACAGTGTTAAGCCTCTAACGACGTTACCAAGATACTCGGCGATAAAAGGATTCCTTCATAAATACTTAATTACACTAAAAGCTAATTGCAGCAGGGTTAATTCCATATCCACCCAAACAAAGGACACCAATCAGATAGATAACGTAGAGGTGAGTAGCTCGGCGCGGTCTGAGCAGCTCCCGACCCCTCCTTCTTTGTACTACGTCATCGATCAAAGAGAATACTCGCCCAGAAAGGGCCTTTTTCCAAACGATCCCTGGTGGTGAGTGATGGACAAATATGTGTGTGCCGGTTGGCCTACTTTGGATGTTAGATTCAGAGGCTGGGACAAACACCCACTACATCAACAATTCGGGCCTGATCAGCTCAAGCCCAGTTTGTTTAAATGAAATACAGTCGTCGCCTAATGTCGGGGACTGATGACGTTGTTAATCAAGGATAACATTGTTAGCCCGCTTGGCTAGGGAATTCGGTTTTATTTGTGAGGAAAATATCCTCCTCATGAAGTCGTTTAGTATGTCTTTGATATTTCTAGGGGCAGTAAACCAGACTAGATCGTTTTTCCTACTAATTCATCTATTCGAATAACATATACACGTACATATCTATGTGAATTTGTAATTCAATGAATCTAAGATAAAAATCAAGTCCACACAAGTCTAGGTTGAAATTAATAAATCAGAGACAATAATATTATTGTTTTATTTTCATTTATATTTCTATTTGAATGTAAACATGTGTTACCAGTGATTGTAACGTTGTGAATATCTGGTATATCGTGAGAGATTTACCTACACATATCTAGTTAGATATCAACAATTTCAACTTGCATGCAGTATTTCGCGGAAAGCGATGTCGACGTACTGCTCTACAAAATATCTCTATCGTCAGCTCAAGTTTTTACGTTGTTAGAACCTTTGAACAAATAATTGCATTTGTTTTTACTTATAATATGGCATTCGCTAAGTAACGATCCGCCTATAACAGCCGTGCTCCATTACAAATTGAATGTGGTGGGTTTTTGTTGCTCCGCCTTTTTATATGGCTGTAGGTTAGAGGAGCACACTGAATCATCGTTGGTTTTGGCAGAACAAGGATATCGTTCTCGACACACGCAGAATTATGTAGAAATTCGGACATATATCTTCCTCATATGTATATTTTGTAGATTTTGTGTGTTACATATAGACTACTTGAAGTTGAATTAGAAAGAAAAAGGGTCATTTTATGGAGGGCAAAGTGAACTGCTCATCCCAGGGGCTGTCCCCGGTCCCCCTGATGGGCTCACTGATGGCTGGTTGTAAGTACAAGTCTGCCCGGCCTCTCGCCCCTTTCTGTACCACCGGCACGTATCTTTAAGCAGTTTGCGGCGTGGAACCCATGGTTTACCAGAGGCAGACAGCTGTAATAAACAGGCCCAATTAGGGCCCCTACACCCGGCCAAAGACAGCCGGCGGGACACTCCACTGAACTACTCACACTAAAACATACACCAAGTGATATTTTAGTATTCGCCGTCCTGCAGCAGATTTGTCACGGAAAGTTGCAATGTTGTAGCAGAGGAGCGGAGCTGATCATATTTGAAATGCCATCGAAATGTTGCAGGTGGTATAATGAAGTCGACTAAGCGACCCAATAGCCTTCTTCTCTTGTGAATGGTGTCCTCCTGTGATGTCTGTTGTAAAGTCCACGGTAGAATTCGGTCGTCGAGTAAATATATTTTCTATATCAATTACCTTATGGATCTCGTCATAAACTTGTGTCGATTCTGATTTGTACATTGACAAATTAAGGAATCGCTTTTAAATGATTTGCCCATCGTCTATTCAGAATAAGCGGAACCATTCATTAGCAAGCAATGCATTCTGAATTGCAATGACATGTAATTTACATGCCTAAGATCATAAAGAAACAATTAACCAAATGCATAATAAATTTTGATGGTTTTCTCCTTCGACTATAAAGATTACCCGTTAAATGATATTTTGATATTCATATTTTATTTACAAAATACCAATACATGCAGTTCCCCTTAATTAACCGAAAAGGGGCGAGACTGAGTAGGAGAGGCGAGGCCGTGAGCCGTATGTATGCCTGTAAAGGTGTACAGTGGCCGGCCAGCTGTTATGGGGCTCTAATGACGGGCCGAGCACCCCCAAACAATGCCCCAACCCCTGATCAGCGTCACACAGGACCACTCTCAGGACCCGCACATATGTCGGCCTTCTCACGGCCTCCTCCAGGGTCGTTGAGCCGGCCCGGCCAGTCGGACACTCATTGTCCAGGTGAAACGACCCCCTGCCCCCTGCCCCCCGCCCACAGGAGGAGGGGATACCCCGCATTGATTGGTGTCACTCATTGTTAGGATGCAGGCCGTATAGCACGGCTTGAGAGTCACACGTTTTTACTGGGCCCAATCAGTGTCTAAATGAACACCCACCCACCACCCACCTCCTCCAGAGTGAGGGTGTCATGTGTGGTTAACAAAGTTGTTTCATATTTAAATCCATAATCATTGACTGCTACTTTCAACATGAGCACTGTTCATCGACCTGCCCAGGGGTGTTACGTGGACATAGCTGTGCACATGACATATTTCCCGATGGATTTTCCGCCCGTTTCAATGAGGGCGGCCTGTGGTTAAGGATAGGCAACATCGCAAATCGGGGTTAGTCGTTAGTATTTCATATTCCATGGGTACATTGATGATACTTGAAAAAATCAAGTGATATGTAGCTTAGAAACTGTATCTTTTTTAAAAGACCATGCATATGAGATTTTCTTTCTAAAAGTATCAGATTTGTACTCGTCTTTAATGTTGAGATAAACTTACTTATTCATCTGCCACATTACCTAAATCCCGCGAGCAGGAAAATGTAAATAAATTCCATGTCTGTTTTCTTTTGTCTGATTCAAATATTGCCTTTTAGTTACAATATCATGCTTTATATAGAGCATTAGGAGTGTCCTTGACTTCAAAAACATGCCTCTATTATTTCAATAAATAGATCGCATATAAAGTGCTGTTTTCTAGCCTTAGCTGGAAGTGATGGCAGGCGTGTGTAGGGCACGGGGCCACTAGTGACACCTGATCAAATTGTGCTGACATGTGTCAGTCAATATATCGTTATTTAAATGCAACAGTAAAATAATTGAAGTGTTTTTACCTTTTCCCTTGAGCTAGGCATATCAAATATCATGAGTGCACCATTGAGTAGGCCTACTAAATAGAAATAAATGTTATAGCTTATAAAGTGTTTTTCCAAATACTATTATTATTGGATTGGGTGTAGGGAGTCAATTCTGACATAACATATTGCACCTTACATTCCTTTAGGCCTAATGTAAATGCAAAATAGTTTTTTTTCCGTTGATCAAACACTTTAAAGTATTTTATACACCCCCAAATCAGCTACAGTGTACGTTACAATAGCTCCATAACACCATGTGAATGTATAGTTCATGGTTCTTGATTGCAATCTATTTTGCTCTCCAGGAAATGGTAAGGAACATTTTTGTTCTCGAAACGCCTCATAAAACTAACATAAGATCTTTGTTAGTTTTTTAAACAAAAAAAATACCTTTAAACAATATGCTGGATATTTACGATCTTTTTCACCAAAAAGAATGTGAACTAACTATGATGTATCAAACTCACATGAGAGACAGCCACTGAGGGCACACAACCCAGACTTTTTGATGTAGTTATTGTGAATGGTGCCCACGACAAGCTGCCTGTCCGACCCGCCCCCTGGTGACAGGTGGGGGAGTCAGGCCGAGACGAGGCCCCTCCCAGGTCCCCCGCCCTCAGAGAGACGCCCGCCTTAATACCGCCCTCTGACGTATAAATGTATCCCTCGTCACGTGACTCCAGCCGCCCTCATTGCCCCCTTGACCTTTGGGACGAGTGCTCACCACCGCGCGACCTTCAACTATGACCTTGAAGAATGCCCTCCCGGTGCCAAGGGTCTGGTACTCGTTTTCGCCACTTGCCCGAGTTCGGCGGTGGCGCATGAATACTCTCGGCGGGCCGTGTGAAGCGGTCTTCTCGTATTCTCCGGCGAATGTAGAAGGTGTAATTTGGTATCGATAGAGGTGGATGGGAAACGGGCCTGGGCAGGTGGGGTCAAAGACTGGGGGCGCTGTAATTACCGCGTGGGAGGCAGGGGTGGTCAGAAGGTGTGGGGAGAGAAAGGCAACATGACAAGGAACAAAAACACGAAAGGAAATTAAACCAGACCGGTTTTAACATGCAAGGGATAAAATAATTCACATTAACAAGGTTTGGGACCAGATGCTTTCCATTTGGAAATGAGGCATTCATCTACATTTATTCGAGTGGACTAGTGAATCTAATTCCAGATTAAAACCAATAGATTGTGGCGCTCAACATTATACTTGAAATGGCGCGGCTTTCTATAAAACCCAGAAGTTGCTCCAAATGAACACAAATAGAAATTGGATGTACCTAGAGTTAAATGAAATACGTCGGTACTGTAATAAGGCGCTTCTTGTCAGAGTACACTGATTCTATTAGTGGGTGCTAGTTGTAGTTGGAGGGTCTTTAGACGTGGGGGAGGCGGCGAAGGAGCCAAGGCCCCTGTAGATGTAGGAACGGCTCCAAGGCTTTATCCGACGGCGACGGGGATCACAGTGACGCGGGCCCCGAGGTTGGCTCTCTGCTCGGGCGGGCAGAAACAACAGTGAAATGAAATTAAAATGCTTGACGCCGGCAAGCCCGGCCCGTCTTGGTGGGCGGCAGTCAGGCAGGCAGGGGAATTGGGTCTTTTGACATGCAGGGAGTGGGCTGGGCCACCCCCGGCCCGAGCTGACGGCCCGGCTCGGGGGGCCCGGGGGGCCGGTTGGCGAGAGCAATTCGGGGTTCTATTGACCACGGTCTGAATGAAAATAGTCCCTTTCGGGCAGCGCGTAGGGACTTCCTATCGCGCGTGCGCCGCGGACGAATCGGGAGTGATTGTCAAAAGTAGCGCGAGATAAGGACGAAGTGGGCCGGTAGGGGGCAGTGCAATAACAGAGATATGGGGCTCGGGGCCCGGACGTGTCACTGCGCCACGCCCACTGTCTTCTTCTTTTGTGCTCGGACCGGCAGCGCCTACCACCAGCCCCCGGCTAGGCCCGCCTCCCAGACCTCGGGGAACGGATAAAAAATTCTCAACTCGCTTAATAAAGTGGGGCGTATACAGCCAGCAACTGGCTTATGTTAGGACGAGTAGCGACCTCTTTATTTCGTCTGGCGAGGCGTAACTTTGATGTTTTATTTCTGTAACGAATAAAAAGTAGAAGTTTACAACCCTTTTAGCCCTGCATTTATTATGCATTTATCTTATTTCCAACCCAACTCTGTGGTCACTGGTAACACTAAGGGGATTTTTTGATAATGTTTGGACTGATGTATTCGAGGTATCTCTATATTATTGGATTGTAGGCTCATACTTCACCATTTTACTGAATGTTTTAAGTCTCTTGGTCATTTACCAGGCTTTGAGCTCAGTGTACCACAGACAGACATCAGTGATAGCTATCGTGGAGCTATCCTCGTACCCTGTAAGTCAGCCCTGTGCCCTGTAAGGCAGCCTTTGCCCTGTAAGGCAGTCTTGTGCCCTGTAAAGCAGACTTGCATCCTGTACGGCAGCCTTGTTCAGCCTTGTGCCCTGCAAGGCAACATTGTGTCCTGTAAGTTAGCCTTGTATCCTGTAAGGAAGCTTTGTGCCCTGGCAGCCTTGTGCCCTGCAAGGCAACATTGTGCCCTGTAAGGCAGCTTTGTGCCCTGGCAGTCTTGTGCCCTGTAAGGCAGCCTTATGCCCTGTAAGGCAGTCTTGTATCCTGTAAGGTAGCATTGTGCCCTGTAAGGCCCCATTAGTTAGAACACTCATTCACCCGTACCTTTATGATGTCACTTCCGGAAGACAATCCATAAAGATAGTATTTCACACAAAACTGGATTGTATCAAGTCTCTTCAGGCATCACCAGTGTTCCATATTGCACCCAAATAGATCGTCCCTTCACTCATCTGAAAAATGTAACCCGGCATCGATGTAGTCTGAACATTCTTTACGAGGCTACTTTGCTTTCCCTGATTCTGCTGTGCCTCAAACTGTCTCCCTGAACACCTCAATTTACCAGAGTATGTTGAGCCGGTCGCTCTCTCTCAACACCTCGAACTACCCTGGGTTTGGTGATCTTGTCGCTCTCCTTTAACATTATACTTCTCTGTCAACTTATTGCATAGCAATCCTCTCAGTTTATGGTGGCCCTTGAAGTACCCCTATAGAAAAAAGATACCATTGGGCCGAAACTGTCAGAGTGAGACATCTGAAGCCCCAAACTTCTGTGCATGAAGTTCAATGTTATCGCCGTTCACACGGTCTTCACAGGATAAGTATCGCCAAAAGAATATCTTATAGCTTAATATCAAATTGCATTTACTAAATGTTGGTGAAAGGCAACACCAGATGAGACACCTCAAGGCCTGCCCTCATTACCCCTCACTAATTACGACAGTTTTATCACAAGACTGAAGGGAGTCCTTGATCCAAGGAGCTGGTAATGTCAGACTAGGCTTTGTTTGTGTTCAATCACCAGTCACACAAGTGAACTGTAAAGAGTGAGACGGTGTTGTGAACAGGTGGACAATGGCTGTGAACAGGCTGACCGGCTGGTGGTGAAGTAGAAGTGGGTAGACCCACTCTGTACCCAGCATTAAGATCATGTAAAGCCTTTCTTTGGGAGGCAGTGGTCTGTGTAAACTGTGCAGTCCCCGGCGAGCGGTTTGTGAACCAGCGGAGCGTGGTTAATTAAGACCAGGCTACCTAATTACCTATCACTCTCCCCCCGCTGTACCCACTCTCCTTGAGACGCTTTGATCACCCGCCGCCATTTTGGGTCTCGCGAGATCCGCGCGAATTAGGCCGATCAGGTTTGTAAGGAGAGTTGCGGGGCGGTGGTGGAGGTGACGGCCGGCTAGCTGTGCACTGGGCCGTTAAACCCGGCCCTCAGAGTAGATCTAGGCCGGGTCTGTAGCACCCCTGAGCTGCTCAGCCTGCTGCTCGCCCCCTGCGTGGGAGCAGCTCACTGCGGCCTGTTTAGGGTCGTCAGATGAAGCAGCAGGGCTGTGGGCAGCCAGGCGTGTCCCGGTGATGACCGTCTAGGCCCGCGGCTTAGGCTAACTTAGGGGGTCGTCGGGCCCATTCAGAACTGGGTCGCGGTGTGTCTAAGTAGTACTGAAAAGGGGCATTATACGACGGCCGGGTGATCAATGTTTGATTGGAATTCCGATTCACATATTTGATCTTTCTAAGTGAGGCATACCTTTTTATGCCTCTACATGCTTTAAATTATTTAATTTAATCATTAGTATTATTATCTTAATCTTTTGAACGTTATCAATTTTCCCAATAGAATTCAATGTTCTGAATTGCATTATGACTTCGACTAACATCCATATACACGATCTCCTGGAACTGCGTATACAATAGAATTTCCCAAAGACAATTAACATGACATTTTGGTTATGAAGGATATTTCGGTTATGTTCAACTTAATATGCAGGAATACATTTCTTAACTATTATATAACAATGCTTCTCTTTGTCTTTTCAGGTAAGGGGTCAATGGTCTGCGGCGGTAAATCAAGTAAGTTACACATTGAGTACTATCTGCCAGGTGCGCGTGTCTCCGAGATAGACTTGTTACCAACACACACTCCATGCCTAACCAAGGTTGATCTACATTAGGTCCACATTAATGGCACTGTCCACCTACCACTCCAAGCGATACCCGTAGGTACCGCCCACCAGGTAGGTTCAGGTGGGCGCAGGGACCACCTGCCGGTCAAACTGAACGTCAACCAATGACCCTCTTACCTTATGGTTCCTTCTCAGGATCTACAAACACTAGTGTCAAAAGAAGAGGGTATACTTTATTGTTTATACATACAGTTTTGCTTACGGTGATTTACATAAGGTGGTTTTTAATTTACGAAATATTCCGAGAACTATATTTTCTTTTGTGCTAGTACCAAGGTTTTGCCTTTGAAACGTGTTTTACTTATAAGGTTATTCCTTCATTGTCTCTTGGGTGATTATTTTACATATACATATATGCATATATATATGTGGTTTTTAGATGCATTCATATATGCAGATATTGTCTTTTGCTACTTTTAAGGGATGTTTTTCTAACAGGTATAATGGGCCAGCCGAAGCTCCTGTAATTCACTCATTTTACTTTATATTTCAGCATATTTGTCGCATAAAACTATTTTTCAATTTTGATAAACTTAATGTATGGAATAAAGATCTCGTAACCATCAGGTATTTGCGAGGTTTAAGTTCAGTACTGCTCCGGGATATTCTGGGTCCAGAACCAAGTATCGCTTGTTGTGCCCCACCACTACCTCGGCGTGACCTTGACTTGTCATTGCGCCCTAAGTAAAGAATTCCTTTGGTTCTGTTGATCATCGTGCTTGTGCACTTTAACTCTGCTGCCAACGATAACAAAGAGTTAGTTTCTTTGCACTCACACGTTTGTTTTGTATGTGAAATATCAGTTTGGTTCGTTTGTTCCCGTCTAGATTGGTGTGTTTGTGCAGCAGTTGTTTACAATAGCTCCCTTCTTTTTAAAGTAAAATGAGCTGGTCTTTCCAGAGGACTAAAGTGATGGTTTACAATGCTCATACCGATGAGAGGAAATGTACATTAATGCATACAATATGATTTAATGAGAGCAGCGACCTAGTCTCTATTAGGTTAAAGGAGTCTTGCTTCCTTTGATGTCTGGTGATACATCCACAAGTCCATGATATTGAACTGGATCTCAAAGCCATCAACAGAACGCCAATACGGTGTCTCAGATAATAGCTTGATCACATGACTTTATTTTCACAAGACCTATACATTACCATTGATAATAAACCAGTGTACAAGGCATATTGATAGCCAATGTAGTTCACCTTCGTAATTGTTATCGTTTGAATATCAGAATCTATGGCCTTTCACGTAGTAATATAATAGCTCGGGCTAGTTCCTACAGTTTGCAATCAAACATTATAGGGAAACTTAGAAACGTTGAAAAGCACAGTTTGATATTATGTCATGATAAAGAGTTGACTCGCATGGCGTCCCCCTAAGCCCCCCCCCCCCCCCTCCCTTCCCTCTCTGTCACCTGCAGCCCCCCCCCCCCCCCGCCCCGACACTGAGCCCGTTTACAGGTGAGTGATGGGGGCTGTGATACGACCAGTGGCAGGCAGGGGGCGGGCCTGCTGACCACACTGACCGCTGACCACAGGTGGCCGCTAGATGGCAGTGTTTGCCGTCGGCCAGACGCCACGCCCAACCCGCCCGGCGGGCAGAGAGGCTCTCAGTCACGTTTTTCTGCATTAGTGTCACCTTGATGAAGTGTACGGTGAAGTGGTGCCCTCCTGCCCCCACTACACCCCTACCCCCTCATCCACCCACTGGAGGACGCCACACAGCCCGGAGCCACTCCCGCGTCTCAGTGTAGCAGAGTCGGACCAAGTGGCTTCTCCTCTGCTCGGTGGGGATTATCAGAAATCCCTCCAGGGGACTGGGCTGGTTGCGGCCATGGTGGGAGGCTGATAACTTGTAGTCTGTCGGCAGCCACTCGGCCATATGTTCACGTCTCTCACAGACTTCGATATAGCCTGCATGGGGGCTGAGTTGGGAACAGGCTCCTGTTGTGCCGAGGACTGTCTGAGTGGCAGTCCCAATATCATTCTCGGAATTATCACCCCTATCCGTCAGTAGTAAAGATAATTTTTCAGGCAAAATGTTAGTTCATTTCCATGATTCAGCAATCTTTCTCAAACGTGGAGGATATAAACATTACAGAAATCAGTGTGTATTTTACCAAGGCGTTCAGTGTGTATGTGCAACCTGCGTCTGTTCGTCAAATTACCGGATATTTGGAGTCCATGAAGAGTTATTTTATAGTTAATCTTAATTATGGTCTTCGTTAATAAAACCAGAGTACATAGGTACACAAATATGTACCTTTAAAAACATGTCCTAAACATTCTAGTAGGTTTTGGATGGTAACCTCGTACGGAATATATGATATAAAAAAGAATATAATTCAACTAAATTAAATCATGATTATCAACGATGTGAATGCAAGGACCTTCCAACGTCAACTCGTCCCCTGTGCCAAACGGTCTCTCGGCCATGTTTGGCCGCACCCGCCTACTCGGACGCCGGGTCAATATTCGTGTTATTTTGCTATAACAACAAAGAGCAGCTCGGTGCTGGGGTGAGGGGTAAATTACAGATCGGCGGGCGGTGGTCAAACGGCCCGGGGCGGGGGGCGGGGGGTGGTCAGGGCCGGCCGCCGTCAGCTGGTGTATGATTAAACTGAGGGATCACCGCAGGCCGCACCAAGCCGTATGGATCCGGCCCACTCATTCTCCACCCCACCACCTCTCCGCCACCCGCCCTTGCCGGCTGACTGCCCCGATCTCCACCCCGTACTCCTGCGAGTTAACCTTTCCCGCCATAACGCACGGCCCGCGCCACGCGCCAAAAATGTCGTCTGCCGAGTGGGGCTGGTTGCCGGTGGTTCGGCGTATTAATACGGCGATATTAGCTTATATATGGAGAGAGTAATTACCTATAAATCAGGGCAGGCCGGCACCAGCTGCCCGGCGGGTCGGGGCTCCGGGGGGAGCGGTTACCGACCGACTTATGGTCGGGTGAACAGCGTATAGATCGGTTTGAAAACGCCACAAGAATGGCCAGCAGGAAGTGACCCCAGCGCCCGCCGCCAGAGCACCGCCGTCTGCCCCCGCCGCCAGTTGGTGGGGCCCGTTCAGGAGCGGCCCCACAGGGAAACATGCCAGCAGTATTGGTTTATCTGTTATGGTAATGCTCGCACTGGAGCTGAGGTCATATTTCATTATTGAGACGGAAGCATGTTGCCCGCCAGCCTTCAAAGCATTCAACCTAGCATTCAAGAAAGTATCTTACAAATATAAAGTCAGAGAGGTATGTTCATAATCGATAAAAAGAAAATCACTATTTCGTGTAGGCCTACCCCAAGTCTTGCAGATCTTGTAGGCTGGTTAAATTAACTGTCCATTCAATCAGTACAATAGACGTTTAATCAGGCGCTGTTCCTTGAAAGAGATCATAGCTGTATAAACATATACATGTATATATATACCCGTCACCCCTCGCGCTGGACCCTTTAGAGGTTTATAGGTTTATAGGTGGTAGTTTACCCAACTATATTATAACCCTCTAGAGTGTAGAGAGTTAAAACGTCAGTAGCAGTGCGTTAACGTGCACAATGGTGACGTTACCCGGACCGACCTCTTGGCCGGCCCTGATTGGCTGAGTGCCCCGCCCCCTGTTCGGCATCAAGTGGGTGGCGTGCGCCGCTTGTCGCGTGCTAGCTCCACATGTAGCGGCCACGGCTACTCGACCGCTCGCCGAGCACGTCTTGTCGAACACACGGCGGCCACCGTTTCCCGTTTCCTACCAGTCGATAGCTGTACATGCCACCACTGGGGGCCTCGCGTGGCCCGCCTGGTTAGGGCCGTATCGGGCTAGGCTATAGCGACGAGGGATTGGAACCATGGTGGAGAGAGAGGGTTCGGGGGGGGAAGCTTTCTGTTTTCTGGGGAAAGTCGGATTGTGGACGAGAAACTGAAAAGAAAACAAATGGTATTTACCACATGGAATAGGACATAAGCGCCGGTCACATTGCCCAACTGAACACAACTCGTATGCAGCTCGCACTGGTAACAAGATAAGACCAGCCTGTGGTGGACGCCAGCGCCTCCAGAGGCTTTACCTCCTGGCTGTAACCATGGAGAGTAAAATGACACTCTTATTTTACTCTCCATGCTGTAACTATCTAGTTGTGTTGGGTATTGTGGCCAGGCCTTTAGGTAAACACACGGGATTCATTTCCAGTCTCATAAGTAATTATTCCTCGTATTATTATAGGTTGCATTGGGGATTGGAGGAAATTAAACTCCTTTTTTATTTCGGTCCTTTCCCATCCTGTTAATAATTGACCCAAATAACATCTTTCGGGACTTTCCCCGGCTCTTACCAGAGAACCAAACATATACCTCCCGCCCCCACTTGAGACCGTCACGGCTACGTGCTAACCCTAACAGTGTTTTAACGCGGCAGTCAGTGGGTTGGCAGTTACTTTACGTTACCGTTAAGTGGGGGCGGGGGCCGCTCTGAGTGGCTCTGGGGGCCTGCCCTGGCCTGAGCTGCTCCTGGTCCGACGAGAGCTGCTCGGTTTGTATAACGATCATCCCAGAGGCCCGGGGCGGCGCCCCTCGGGTGCTGACCGACCCCTACACACCCTAATACTCCCAAAATAAACAGGAGAGGGCCGGGCGGTGCCAGGAGGAGGCCCGTTACCCTCACCCTGGAGGAGACGGCCTGCTGATTGAGGTTACCCGAGCGGGGCGGGCAGCGGGCAGCGGGCAGCAACTCATCAAACAGACAAGATAAGATTAGACAGAGAAGTGTGCAGTTGAAATATTTACGGAAATTAAGTCCACGTGAACCCAACTTAATGCCTCCTGATTGGAAAGTGTGAACATGATATATTATATGTTGAGGTTGCCCTTAGAATAGAATCGTATCTATAATGCGAAGCAATGGAATTAACAAAGTAGCGATCTATATGAGTGAAGCAGCGAGGGCTTCCGAATGTTTGGTTAGAGACATGAGTGCCCGGCATGTAGTTGAATAATCTGATAACATCATGTTACTTCAGCTATACGAGTCAATGTGCTGATGCGATAAGTGATAAAGGTACAGGGGGGCAGACAGGGCCGAACAGACCTAACGTGCGGGCCGGGCTGAACCCTGCCCGGGTGGGCGATAAAGGGGGCGAACAGGCGGTGAATAGCAGGCCCATTTCCGGCAGCATGGTACTGCTTTTGGCGGCCAGACGGCATGATGCGATGCGATATCAACCGGAAATTTCGACCCAGAAGGAATTGAGTCCGAATCGCTGGGGTTGCGGGCTAGGCAATGCGGTTCTTGTGCATTCCCGTCATTTCAGTGCCCGTCCACCCTCCCCATTACAACCAGGGCACACCAGGAGGGGCCTCCCGCTCCTCGTCCTTCTGCCGGCTGGTCTTTAATGGTGGCTTCAGCTGTTGGCACCCAAAACGTTACAGTCACTTTGTCGGCCGACCACCATAACTCGAGCACCGCCGACTGGGGCTGGCGGGAAGCAGTCAAGATGGCGCGCGTCGAGCGGTTAGCGGTAGGGCCGTGACGGCCTTATTATAAAGCCGGGATGTCAGGGCCGCACTCCTCTATTGATCAACGATAAAACACTCTCAACGTCCCCAGGGCCACTTCTGATTTTTACCACGTCACGGCTTATGTTAATTCGTCCGATTCAATCAAGAGTACTTGAAGCTTTTTATCTTATTTTCTTTCTTTGTGTTTTTAATCTTATATTTTGTGAAGTTTTTCTTTGGTCGGGGCTGTCGGGCTGGGACGGTTACTACACAGAGGCGTGAGCGCCTTTAATCATAGAAAATTGCTTCACTTGGTTTTCTGAAGACTTCCACTGGAAGGGGGTGTTTTTGTAAAGACACGGCCAATCTTCGATCGTATTATCAGCATGGGATTTTTGTTTTAAGAGAGATATGGCGAATTTATATGGCTCTTGTTTCCGGGCGGGTGTCTCCGTTGTCCCTTTCGTGTCTCCGGGCCGCCAGAGTCCCCTGTGGTGAGGTAATAATTAAGACTTCTCAAGGTATAGTGCAGGCGGAAAAAAGTGACGCTAAGTCGACAGAGATGTCGCCGGCGCGGAAGGATGGGCTTCTCTGGGAACCATTGTTTTATGGTTTAAATTGGAAACGCACGATACAATCAGCTTTCGCCGGCCACCAAAGATTATGTCAAAGAATTGATTTAATCATTAAAAAGTCGACAATATCCATTCTATTCACAGCCCAATGCAATTATAGCTACGGGTGTCAAACAGCAATCGGTGTCGATGTGATACGATTCTCTTGTAGTTGGCGTCTTTCATCAGACGTTGTCTGTCCCCTTCAGGACATCCTTAAGTAAGACATGCCGTGGAGGCTGTCACACACTTCTATAGATCCTTCTAAAATAAGAGCCACCGAAGGTCCCGTAAACACACTTATCGTACCAATGGAATGAATCGCCGCACCAATCGCCATGCGACTGTTCCAATTGAGTATAATAACTGACCATCTTTTAAGGCAATTTATGTATGTAGATTTCATTAATGTTCACCTACAAGCAATCATTTCAAAGCCTGATTGGCGAGTTGCAAATCTCCAAAGTGGACCATTACTGATGACCTCTGGAAGGAAAAGGTAAACATCGGTAAGCAATACTGATGGCCTCTGGAATGGAAAAGGTAAACATCAGTAAACAATACTGATGAGCTCGTTAATGGTAGAAGCAAACGTCAGTAAACAATACTGATGAACTCTTGAATGGAAAAGGTGGACATCAGTAATGACGCTTTATATGTCACATCCTAGAGAAACCAAGTTGCATACCCAGAGACTTTGAAAAAGAAGGGCCTTGGGTTCCCAGATTTTACACTGTGGTCACTGGTCAGGGCGGAAGTGGCGGGTGCTGGGGTCGGCCGGTCGTCTGGGCCGATAGATGCTGACGGACGACGGGCCGCCATTACGACCAGCGGCCACACTCCCCCGTCACCCGACTATCGCAACTCCCGCTTGTAACGAGACAAATTGTAACGGGTGAGTTTGAGCCCCATTTTTAGCACAAGTCAGGCTTATCTGCCCCTCCTCCCGAATGGAGAAGTCGTGGTGTGTCTGGCCGGTCGTTGCTCGGCCCCGTCTTGCGGCTGGCGGGTATGTATTAGGTTGGGGCAGAGAGGGGGACCACGGACCATTAAAGACCCATGTGTCAGCAGACGACAATCAAATCTCTTTAATTCCACCTCCATATGCCCTCCGCGACTCGGCCGGTCGATCTAAACACAGGGCAATATGGGACCTGCCGTTTTAGTCGATTGGAATTCGCCTTTTCATCAGCTGAAGGAAGATCTAGAACGACACCTCTGTAGTTAAGTGGTCAGAAATAATGCTCGACCCAAGATTAAAAAGAAGCCATCCGTGATATACACCAATAACGTAAACAAAATGCCATAAGACGCAGCGACCAATCTTTACGTCATACGTGTACATACTTTGTTCATCATTGTAATCCATACTAAAATGGTCAGATCTTCTACTATTCTGTGTTTTGACCTGTTCGTTATAACCAGCTGATAACAGATAAGCCATATTGACCAGTTATGATCATCCTATGTGAAACCCTCGTTAAGGTATGCACAATAGTGGTTTTCATTGTGTAGCGCGATTGTTGACATGTTCTGTATCTTGGATTATCTATTTTTGTGTCTAATATTTGCCTGAATAACTTATCTTCCTAAATTTAATCAGGTGAATAGTCCTCCAAATAATTAGAAGGTCATCATTACCTGCAGACACGTGTAACTCTATCAGATAAGAACAGGCACCTGTATGGTCATCAATTGATCAGTTATTAATGACACTATGACATTTAGATTAATCAAACTATATATATGATTTAATTCTTGTATCTGAAACAATTGTCGCGTAAGTGTGTATAAACACACAAACTTGTTTATTGTCAATCAACATAATTATGGGGTCCACCATATGCATATATGCATGCGCATTTTATGAATAGAAGCACTATTCTAAATTCCAGTTGCATGTTTTTGTTTATAAGGGGCGGCCAATTTTGAACCAAGGGGAGGCTATACACTTATATGTGTCATTTCTGCTCTGATACACCTACACTTAGATACCCCCGCCCAGCTCCTAGCTCACGTTACCCGAGCCCGGCATTGATCAGTCGGTCAGAGAGGTGGAACAAATGGACCCTCCGGCTACTCCATGCAGATATTAAATTTTTATATCGATGTTTGATGTCGCGGCTCAATCGCGTGTCTCGTCGCCCACGGCAGGGCCGTGATTTGTCGCCGAGTGGCGGGGCGACCGGGCCCGTAGAGGTTCCCTTTTATCCCGCCAGAGAGCGCCCCCAAGCAGTGGTGCCCCCTCGCGGCGCCGGACGAAGAACTGGGGCGAAGTGAGCAGTGAGTGTCCACACAGTGCAGGAAGACGCCCTGCTCTGGGTGCGGTGCAGGAGGCCACCCATCTATGGGTGCATGGTGCAAGAGGACACGCTGTTTGGGTTCACAATGCGGGAGAACACCCGACTCTGGATGCACAGTGTGGGAGGACACCCCACTCGAGGTGCATACAAGGGCGGATCTAGAATTTTGAAAAGGGTAGATGTGAAAAAAATTGATACCAGAATTTTACAGTAAAAAATCTTAAATTTTCTGGAAAAAGGGTATTGTGCACGCCTGTACGCCTAACATTAGATCCGCCCCTGGCATAGTGCAGTTGGATGCCTTGCTTTGGGTGTATGGGGAAGGGAGGATGCCCTGCTCTAGTTGTATGGTGCAGGAGGACGCCCTGCTCTGGGTGCATGGTGCAAGGGGACGCCACAATCTGCGTGCACAATGCAAGGAGATGCCCTGCTCTAGGTGCACGGTGCAGGAGGATGCCCTGCCTTAGGTGAATGATACAGGAGGATGCCCCACTATGGGTACATGGTGCAGGGGGACATCCCACTCTGGGTTCACAGTGCAGGTGGATGTCTCACTCTGGGTGCATGGTGAAGGAGGATGCCCCATTCTGGCTGCATGGCACAGAAGGACGGCCCACTGTGGGTACACAGTGCAGGAGGGTCACCCTGCTCTGGGTGCACCATACAGGGGGATGTCCCACTCTGGGTGCATAGTGCAGGAGAATGCTCCTTCCTGGTTGCACGGTGCAGGAGGACTTCCCTCTCTGGGTGTACAGTATAGGAGAACACCCTGTTCTGCATGGTATCGTAGGACGTCCCACTTTGGCTGCACGGTGCTGGAGGACGCCCTCCTCTGATTGCACTCTAACAGTCTAAGTGGATGGTGCAGGGGGATGCCCTGCTCTGGGTGCACAGTGCAGGGATTAGCCGACAGAGGTTCTAAAGGGGCTGTGGTGAGGGTGGGGAGAAGATGTAGTCACTAGGTTTGAGGAGGACCCGGCATTACTCTGTTCAAAGAGCATATTCGTTGCCCTGTTATTGGAAGATGCATATGGATGAGTAGATACATCCACTATATATGCATAGGCCTAGTTATAGATAATATTACAATATCCACTCCCACGAGCCCATCGGGCTGTCTGTGGTCCGATACATTAACCCTGGGCACATAGTTGTAGATCTGCGTCAAGCCAAGTCTTCTGTACTAATGAAAATGAGCCAATGCTAATCAAGCTAAATTTCGGTCTTATTTCTCAAGGATGCATGGGGACGTTTTTACCTTGCCGAAACTTCAAGGATTGTATTACCGGCACGAATTTAATGCTACATCTAATATCAGCATCCCGTTTGAAATATGAGGAAGGACTGGTTGAATGTACGGGCGTATTTCTGGAAGCAGGACTCGGTTGTATAACTGGAAGTACAACCCGGTTGTACTGCTCTCAGTACCCGGATTTCCGGGGGAATCTGATTGCTGCCCTCTGGTGACACGTGGCGAAACAACTTTCGTTGTAACGGGTTAGAACTCAAACAGTCTGTGAGAGGGGCGGAGAGGCGGGCGTGTACCCGGCACACAGGAGGACAGGGTTGTCTAGACCCTCCAGGAGACGGGGCCTGAGAAGAGAGCAAACACAGCATAAGGGGTGGGGGGGGGGGGGATTCAGGCCGACCGGCTGAAACAGCCCGTCTTGGTCCACACAGCGCTCACATTTTAAGCAGTCAGGACTAAAATACAGAGGTTGAATTGTCGGAACGTGTATTACACTCTATATCAAACTTGTATTTAATTTAAAGAACATGTCAATTAAATGCAGGGCCAATTAGGTGGTTTCGTGATCCAGGGGGCACGGTTGATTAATCACATCATAAATATCAATTACACCGACTGACACTTGAGATTTATTTGTTGAACATTGAAATAATATTTTCAAAAGTCAATGAATAATTAAATAATTGAACAGTGTCTGAGCACTGACCTAATTTCTTTGAAACCGAAAACCCTCTGAAATTTCGAAAAAGATGACTTCAAGCGAAACAGTTTGACCATCCTAATAAGAACAAGTATCAATGCGCTGAACTAGTTCTTGTGATCGTTTTTCTAAATCCGCGTGCACAATGGCGTTTTTACTTGTGGTTTTGCCAGTCGAACTGATTCTTGGTTAAAGTGGTCTTGACAGATACATTGCTCTGAGCCGTCACAATTGTCGGTGTAATTATTAAAGGAGTGGGTAAACGTGACGGGGCGCGGGCCTCTGGTAAGGAGGTGTGACGTTCTCACGACTCGCCAGAATTAAATTAATCGCCACAGCACGTCTCCAAAAGCTAAAATCTGCAGGCTTCACATTCCATTTTGTTTCTGCGGTAACGGTTAATAACCACGTTAATTCCCTTTGACTTGGCGGGCGGACCAAGGAACCCAACTGTTGAAAATTGATGTAACCCTGTCCGGTTAGTGACGCTGAATTCATAAGCGCTACTCCATTTTGAAATTGTGAATGGGGTAAATGCCATTTGAATTATAGAACACTGTAGAATTCAAATAATTGACAGTTCAATGTACTATGAAACTTTTTATGAACATAAACTGATAAAGGGAAAAGCCTGTTTTCCCAATTCAGAGATATGAAAGCATCTGACTTCATTTTATTTCTTGACACGTATGACCCGAAAATAGACTAAACCCACCAAATCCTTTGTCATTATGTTTCCTACCATGGATATCTGGTTTCCTGTATTTCAGTTGACTTGCACATTAGGTATTAGACATTTTTAAACAAGTCTGTTATCTAAATAATGCTTAAGCATAGACATTGTTATAAGTCCTGGCTATGCTATGATTTGTTTAAACCGAAAGAGAGCTAGCATTCGACTTTTTTGTCTTTTACGTGTACGTATTTATGTCTTAGAGGCTGATTTAGATATGTTGCAATTACATATTCAGACATATATACAGCTACTTTCTACTATTTTCCCGACCAAGTCTGTGATTTGTAAAACCAACCCTTCTATAGCAGGTAGTTGTGCCTCAGTATATGCCAGCTCTAGTAAGAGGCTCTTAGGCGCCACCTGGTGACGTGCAGCCAAACCAGCAATGTAGTGGTTTGATACCTCTACAACGTGAATCACCATGGAAGACAATGGCCCATAATGTTCATTTAATCTTTTCCAAGCTTAACCGACGTGCCTTGTATACCAGATTAATAAGCATATATCACCTTATGATATACATTATTCCAAAATTGACTCTAATGTTAAAAGTTTAACCATCAATTTCGAGGTAGAAATGTTCAGATATCGGGACCAGGCCTCATCGTGGTAGTCAAGGAGATAAGGCTAAACATTGATTGTGAAAAATATAATCAGATAAAGGCTCTGTTGAAAACGGTCGAAACTTCATATGAGGAGACGTGAAGATAAAGTACATGTCGAAGTCGTTAAGTTAGAAAAAATGAGGCCTTTCATGCTAGTGTTTCACTCTTTGAGAATGGAGATTTATAGTAGACCCGTGGGTACGGGCGGTGTTTGGGACCTAGACTGAACCTTGAGATCCCATTGAAGACGGTGAGTGCAGACCACTCGCCTAACCATACCTAATGGACCATTGATCATCCCATTGAGGGATCCTCGTCGGCGGATTTACATTCAATATGGCGCCCACGCCCGCCGAGGGAAGAATGCATTAACTAATTAGAGATCGCCTAATTACAATTATAGTCCGATAAACGGCGGCTTAATTGAATTGATTGACTCAGCCCAATATGTCATTACAAGCCCGGCGGGCAAGTCGGGTTTTGGTCGACAAGTTGCCGAGGGGAGTAGAGTGGTTGGCACTTTAATAAGATCCAGTTGTGACAGCAGATATATTGCTGTGACGAGAATGGTTTTTCCTGATGACAACTAAAGTAATGCAGTGTCGGGCGTTCAGGGGCTCCCCTATAGACGGGAATACTAAATGAGGCTTGATTTGACGTATGAAATTCTATATTAATCTGGAGGTAATTAGATTGAGGCAGCCGGCAGAGGGGCCAACTCCAAAGGCGCAATCAGGACTCAGACAAAGGGCACTCACAGACATAAAGCCAACGACCTCCCGGACATAAAGCTACATAAAGCCAAGGTTCTCACAAGCATGAAGCTTAGGGCTTCACCGACTTAAAACAGCACCTCACAGACATAAACGTCTGACAGATATAAAAACAAGCACTTCACATAGAAAACCGCCACCCGTCTCCCAGAGATAAAGTCAAGGACATCAAAGCCATAAAGCGTCAGTCCTTGGGTAAGCCCTTATTCTGTCTAAGTGTAGGCACTGCCGTGATAGGCTGTATGTTAATTTACTTTTTACCCCAACCCTCCTTATGACTCAATGGGGGGAGGAGCAGTAACGAATATTTCGTGCTGCGCGGGGACTGCCGAACGGGCCCAGTCGATTCCGGGTAAGAAGTATATGGAATTGGGGGACTGCGTGTGGCAATTCAAATGCCCGGGCCGACTCTTTGATGGCTTCTGCGGCTCTGTTAGGGGTAGAAAAGAGCAGAGTGATAGGCCTGCCTGCTAAAACCGGCCTCCCGGGGTGGGCCGGGGCCACGGGAGGGGGTGGCAACCCGTAGCAGGCGGCACCCATGCACAAAGATTGACTTTTAGCCTGCTGCGGCCCGGGACACATTGATTGACCCGTCTGACAGCTCCATTAACATGCCGCAGTATTCGGGCCGCCCGTCAACTGGTCAATGTCAGACCCGCCCGCATGATCGGCTACAGAGGCGGATGTTGAGAAACATTGTGTTAAATTCAGGTTTTTTAATCCTAAAGAAAGACTAATAAAAGTATTCGTAGAATTTGGTATCGTGCACTGTAGGATAAAGGGCATTTCATAAATAATGCAATCGTTGGGGATTTATTCAGACTTTTTCCGTGAGCTTTAATGATAGGAATTCCAGTATACTATTCGTCATCGGGCAGGACGTCATTCATATTTGTTCATTTTTGTTCATATTCTTTGGGAGTATACATATGTTGGCATATAGCCCATCCTTTTTATCAAAGCACCAAAGTGATACATTATGGCTGAGTGTTACAGTTTTTTTCTTAGAAAAGGCCTGTGCCTTCTTTTTTTATTTATTCACAGATTGAGGTTTATGCTTGTCTTAGACGAGATGCTTTCTTTCAAACCGTTATAGAAACCTCCTTGAAGCCTCCTCGGGTATTGTTCAGTGCCAAGGAGATTGCCCAAACGGGTAGGGGTAGGGGGCCAGGGTTAGGGGTAGGGGGTAGGGGGGTTGGGTAAACGGGGCTCAGGGGTAGGGGCCCCAGGATTGCCCCCCCCCCCCCACACACACACACACACACGTTGACGCTGGCCCGGGTTGTTGGTCCCCCTATTCAGACGGCCACACGCATGACGGGTGGCGTGTCGGGCGGCAATGGGGGCCTGATTGGTCAGAACTCACGTCAGTCCTAGTAGGGGGTGAGGGCATGACCTGCCCGACGAGAGGAGACCAGCGGTTTGGTCCAACCCCAAATAGGCCAACCCCTAGGCATAAAAGCGGGGGCACACACTCCTACTTGGACGGCGTTTATCTACTCCGGGGTATCACGATATCGGTCATTTCTGTCAGAACCTCCTTTTCTTCCCTGTAAGACCGCATGCTCAATATCATGTGTATGCTGTGATTGGCTATATTGTGCGTACACGTGCAGGTTAGGATAGCTTAAGTACCAGTGTTTCGGCATACTATTTAGAAGGAACATTTAGGTCAATCGGGCTGTCTAGTAGAGTCAATTGATGCCACAGTCAGGGATTCTTGTGGTCGGGCACAGTTTTCTGAGCTTAGCAAGTATTCATCTCTGTGCTTCGTGCATTCATTATGACTGTAAATTTACAGTCAAGACCAGTGGACCGGAAATCTTTATAGCTGAAATGCCGCTTTGTGCAGCTGGATTTGTGCAAACAACAAGCCTTTTGTAAAAAGACTATAATCTAATTATCTTTTACTTAGTTATAGAGATTTTTGTCAGATTTTTGTCAGATGCTTGTCCTATTGAGGAGTTACTGTCTTATATGCCCTATATCATGCACTTTAGTAATAGTAAAACCAAGCGGAAGCAAACAGAGAACTTGAATAAAAGATCTATAGCCCTGCATTCCATACAATTTCATCTACCTTTTAGTTTTCTCTTTTCATTTGTGCATGACACGATTCTAGACGCCCTTATGTGTTATGGCCAAAATAGACTTTCTACTAACACATTAATGAGTAAATGTAAAATCTTGTGTTTCTAAGCAGGAAAGAATATGTCGGAAATGTCCCTACTTTACACCATATTGCAAAAGAAAAAGGAAAAGTGTATCTATAAGAGATCACAATCTGCCGACACAGTAAAATGTTTCTATTGAGGTTATTGTACCCATCATCATCGTTAGAATTCTAGAGCTGATTTATGTACTTCTTGAGTATCACCTATACCTGTAAACGTTTCACAGTGACTTGGGCACGGTTCAAAGGGTCTGGAGTGCGTCCCGTCCATGGGACCTGCTCCTTGGACCTATCAGAAACTGTCTTATGTTAAGGTAACTCCATCTCCCTTCACATGTTGACGTTCTCTACCTTCTATGCACAGGGGCCAAGGCCGGGCAGCATGAGGAGAGATTGATTGACGATCTCTTCAACGGCTACAACAAGTTAGCTCGACCCGTCAAGATGGAGTCCGACGCCGTGGAGGTCAAATTCGGCATCTCCCTGCAACAAATCATTGACGTGGTAAGATGCACGTGTCATGACGTCGTTCGTCACAGCGTGACGTCACGCACAGGCAATGATGACGTCAGCGCACCGGCAACACGCTTTTCACGTGCCCGCGTACCTCTCTATCTATCTCTCTCTCTGTCACTGTTCTATCTCTTTCCACTCTGTGAACAGTTGTTGGGGTTCCACCTGGGGTTGACCGCCCCAGTGGACCTCTAGGATGGGCTTCGTGTGTGCAATGGTGCTTCAGGTCTATGATTCAATACCACATCTTTTCCAGCGCCCATGGTGGTTGAAAAGTGTGAAACGCATGTCCCACTAACAGATTGTTTTTTCACAACCAACATCAAGCTGTTTTTGACACTTGACAATAGGTCATGACGACTTTGTAGCTGTTTCGGTGTGTGCACGGATTGACTGGCCATCGTACCAGCGCTACAGGACAGATACTAACACAAGGATACAACGCTACCATTTCCTTGCCCACAGTTTAATCCCATAATACTGTTTTGCCTGACATAGCCATTGACATCGCTCATGACATGTCCTGTAACTTTTTTCACAACTTTTTCCTAACTACCTAAACACGTAAAACAAAAGAAATCAAAGTTGTATGAGATACGTTTGGGCATGTCACACAAAACGCCACTTTACTTGAACTAATAACAACATCTTTTCCAACATGTATCAGCGAGGTCTGTGTGGACTTTGAAATACCCATCCTTTCACCAACAAAAGGCTGTTTTTGCTTTGTTTTCCTTTTGCAATGTGAATGCCTCCTGCTAATGGTACCCGAGTCACTCGAGAGGTGGCACCACATAACGTCCTCCCTCCTCTAACACCTCTAACCCTGTCCTTTTCCCAGAGTCAAACCAAGGCCCTCACGAAGAAAGACTAATAGAAGATATTTTCAACGGCCGAAAGTACAACCGTTTAGCCAGACCGGTGGCTCGCGAGTCAGACTCGATAGAAGTGAAGTTTGGAATAGCATTACAACAAATTATCGATGTGGTAGGCTAAACACTAATACAAACCTCACTATATCCTTTCAGTTAAGTAGGTCTTTTCAGTTCTTATTCTTACTTCATTCTCTTGTTATGGTTTCCATTTTCTTAACGATAATAATACCATATCCCACACTTTTTGTTCATATTAGCACGGAAGAACAGTGCTCATTTGGCTCACCCAAAATATTCCGAAGTAATGTGTTCATTTTGGTCTTTATTTTGCATTAAGTTTCGTTTTCACTTTGGTTGACACGAATGTCTGAATAACATCTAAAGTATTGTTATTGGATTGACCTTAACACTGTTAGCTTCCACTTTCTTCTGACAATTGAACATCTTGTTTCTTTCCACATGGCTATATTCTGATTATTGGCATATGACATGAAAATATCAGTGTAACATTACGTATAAGTGTTTTCATACATCCTTAAATCACTTTAGTTTTATTTTCCCCAAAATCCCTTTATGTTTAGTTTCTTCTACTGCTCTATGCACCTGCGAAGAATTACCTATAGTCACTTGTTGTAAAAATGTACGATTAAAATCATCTGTCAGTGTGCATCTTTCCTCTTTTTCAGGACGAAAAGAATGAGATGCTGCATACTAATATGTGGCTAAATTACGTGAGTATTTCTCTTTCTATTCGGTAACAAGGTGCCCTAAAGCATGGAGTCAACTAACAAGTTGGGAAAGTCGACTGTTTCCTTGTATCCCGTATTGAAGTGTTGCTTAGGATTGGAGATTCGCCGCTTCCTTCACAAACTACAAATCTTTAGACTAGAAAACTTAAGAGCAGTTCTTTTCACGCACCTTTGTCAAATTAGCTTATTTCTGCACAATCCATTACAACATTCTCATTCATGTGAATTAAAGTAGCACCGTTCACAATACGAGTAAGGTTTTTAGGCACCACTTTAACAGTGCTGATTGCTAGTTGATTAGTAACGTAGTCAACGTTGTCATTATAGGAACGTTGTTATAGGCCATACAACACATTGATCAGTTCTCAGTGATTGCTGTTGTCACTAGATGACTGTAGACGTAGAACTTACACTTATCTTCATCTCTAACAGACATTTCCTTACCACAGATGCTGAAGGGAGACCCAGGCTTATTAGTCTTTTCACATACCTTTTTTACACTTAAGATTCCATCATGTATCTCAGATAGGTTAACGCATTGTTGACCAGAGCAGCTGTTTGACCACACATTGCATGTTTTATCGGGTTCTCCACCTTGTGCTAGCGCTCCCGGCCGCCTGCAGCCCCGCTCGATGGCGACGTTTTTAGCTTGTCCGAATTATAATTCTGCCATGGATCATGACGTTATTTTCTTGGAATCATCATGTTTTCTTGCAACTCAACTGCTGCAGTAAGAATGATGTCAGATTTAACCCCGCTAAATGTTTCCGGCCTACCATTGGTGAGTCTGTCCAATTAATACATGTTTGAATTCATAACATTTTCTTCAAATGCACTGAATGTTCATTTTACCCCAGTTTCAGTTTTTCTCTAAATAAACGCACATACATACTACTAGACCAAGTAACTTTTTAATTTGCACATTACTTACCCATACTAACATAGCGGTTTCTCGTTGGCATTTCATTTAGATAACGATCATTTCGAATTAGAATAATTTTGAAGCACTGAATTAAGTTTCCTTCCTTTGCTGAGTTCCACACGTTTTCTGACTCTTTTTTGTAATAGAGCACACATCAGCCTTAGTTAATTTTTATCCCTCATCATTATCTCTCTATCTCTTTTTCTCTAAGTCATGTAATTATAATTCTTAACCTTCACACTATGCACACTATATACTACACCTCTTCTCACATTTTTTTCTAAATTCTTTTTTCTTTTACAATAATTATAGTAAAATAATTAAACTTACAGACTTTGCAGATTTTGAGCTCTTTGAACAAAAGGAAGCAGAGTCAAAGTAAGACGGTAAACGGCACAGTGTGTGGACGGGTCAGCCAGGGGAGGTAAACTGCGCACTCAGCCCGGCAGAGGGCGCGCCAGTCGACCCACGTCATGTGCAGCTCTGTCTTTTCACTTGGTTTCTAGGACTGGAAAGACTACAAACTCAAGTGGAACGAAACCGAGTACGGCGGCGTCAAGAGCATCCGGCTGCCGTACCGCAACATCTGGACCCCCGATATACTAATGTACAACAGGTGAGAGGTGTTGGAATGAGCCCCCTGAGTCACACACCCCGTTCGCGTGTGCTTCACTTGCAGGAGTGGAAAGACTACAAGCTGGGGTGGGACGAGAGCGAGTACGGAGGGGTGCACAGCATTCGGCTCCCGTCGACCCGGGTCTGGACCCCCGATATACTAATGTACAACAGGTAGGGCCACACTATTATCCAACTCGTGCTTCCCTTTGCAGGAGTGGAAAGACTACAAGTTGAGCTGGAATGAGACCGAGTATGACGGCATCCACAGCATTCGGCTGCCCTCTGCCATGATATGGAATCCCGATATTCTAATGTACAACAGGTAGGGATGCCCTTTGACCTGCTATCACGTGACCGTTTAATGATTACTTGCAGGCGTGGAAAGACTACAAGATGAAGTGGAACGAGTCCGAGTATGGGGGAGTCAAAAGTATTCGTCTTCCATCCAAAATAATCTGGACTCCCGATATTCTGCTCTACAACAGGTAGGAGCGTTGGGGTTCGGTCCCACTCGACATACTGCGGGCTTCGTCCGACTGGCCAAATAGTCACAGAGTAGGCCCGAGTAAAGGGTACACTCCAAAGTACCCCATACCGGCAATAGTTTGAAATAATAGCCACTCGCGCAAAACTAAATAATGTTCAACAACAGATGTCATCGTTATCAAATTACGTATTTTTGGTTACATTTGTTCCAATTTGGCGTCGACAGAAAGTATTGAAAGGAATTTGAATAAAGGATATTATTTTGCCAGTCCGGAAACAATGTAAATATTGTGAAAGAAACAACAGGAAGCCTGCAGTATAGCGTGGAAATAAGCAATCCAGAAAACTCACCCCGGCTGACACTTTGGCTGTCTCTATGCAGGCCCCGACCATTAAACAGCGTGCCTCCTGGGCCCCTGCCTCTTTCTCTCCTGCCCTCAAACCTCGTCCCTCCTTCTGCCCCCCATCTCCGCTCTCCTATTGTTAGTGTGGTTTGATTAATTAATTCTGTATAGTGCGACCTGGCGGTGTGTGGATGACCTCTCTGACCGTGGTCAAGGGTCCCAGTTATAGCCCCCTCGGCCCTCCCAGTGCGGACACTGTCAGGCCTGGGAAGTTAGGCCCTGTAGAGGCAAGGATCTAGTTGAGTTCCAACTCGATCCTTCTGTTCATATCTGTGTTGACCTTTATGCACAGAAGCCCCCCGTAGTGGTCACTTTGATATTGTACATTAGTTTTGGACTTAGTCTGCACATCCCTTTACATTAGTCTGTAGGCAATATACAGTATTACAGAGTTGGTGGTGGTGATGGTGGTTTTCGGTTCTTAAGTACTCAAAAGTATCTTATATTAAGAGATCTGTCTTGACTTATCCCTGGACTAGGGCTTCTTGGTACTCTATTTCTCACTGTGTTCATTGAAGTTTATCTAATTCTGCATTACAAAACCACACGAAATGTGAGTGATTGCATTTTCGAAGAAATATACATATTATATTCTTTCGTTTTGCAAACATTCAAGAATATCTTTATTCAAGAGCATTTCTGCTTAACTGTTTATCAGACACCTCATTGGTCTAAAGTATTTTATTAAGTTATAAATTCATTTCAACTTGTTGGTATCAATACAATTGTATTTCAACGTGAAATGTAATGGTCGTATGGAAATACATGTATATGGGCAAATGATGCTTCTGCATTATAATGCCTTTTCAGAAAAAAATTTATTGGATATTTCATAATCAATATCAGGCTGTGAAGCTATTGATAGAATGATATCTTATAAGATCCTTTTGAATTCTACGTTTCCTTTGGTTTTCGTTATTTTCATTAAGTGGTTTTACCTGTTACAGTATTGTAAATGTTGTTATACACTTCAAGTTTATGAATAGTATGTAACATTATAAAATTCTGGTCCAGTTATTTTTCAAAAAAGACAATTTATTTAAGATGCAAGATTAGCTTAGTGATATCATAAATCAAATGAATATAATTTCAATGTTTTTATTAAGTAATTGCATAGCCGCCCAGACCATGAAGGGGGTTCTCAATTATGCTTTAAAGAAATATTCATATAGTTCATTCTTCGCTTATGTTTGTCTAACATTGTAAACTGAGATGTAACAGAGATTAAGTAATTAATCAAATACATCCTTCTTCAGAGGCTCAAAGAGGCTTCGGAAACAAGGGCCTCCATATACAAAGAATTCCAATTGTGCCACGTGAACAAAATTGTATCTCGGTGACCTTCTTTTTTCCTTATCAAACTCTAACACTTTGACACCAAAATACATTCAAATATGGAGCTCGCTCCTTCTCTACCATTCCTTGCTCTTTTCCTGGCTCTTGCTGCTCCTGTTTGTTGCGTGATAGTCCAAACATCCATAACATGATTTCTGGAGGAAATACACTAAAACTCTACACCTTTTCGAGGTGTTCTTATAACACCATAAGATAAGTAACTTGACACACAAGTATATTAGGACCCAGACTTTGGCACTGGTACAGTTGTCACTTGAACAAATGCCAGTGAAAGGTCATTCATTTTTCCATTTTATTTACACGGGCCTCTCTATTATAGCCCACTTTGATCACTCAAATACTTCCTTCAACTTTTGATTATTTTCTAGCTTTTCCCTTTTCTTTTTTTAGTCCTGTGTCCGTCGTCTTGTACATGAGAACATACGAGTTTTGATCATTTAATTTGAGGTCGTGTGGGCTGATTGAATTTTGAAACTATTGTCTTGTTGATTTTGTGTTGAAGTAGTTTCGCTTCGATCGATGGACACTTGTGACCTCCCTTCAAATGGCACGTGTGCAAACATAGTTGAGTCTGTTTAAGCTCCGTCCAACATTTTTGTGAAACTTGCACCCAAACACTGTCTCCATGCTTCAATACAACCCTCCTAGTGACTCCTTCAAACAGCTTTAGACCAAAGTAATTTTGCCAGGCCTACCTTTTGTTATACACCCAAAGAATTTTGATAGAAATCTAAGCCAGAATCAGAATTGGAGAACCTGTTTTAAAGAAGGTAAGTGTTGACTGTCCAGAGTCTTGGCATGCTTGAGACACTCCATGATGACTCAGGGCAAACCAGGTAAGCAGACACTGTACAAATCATTGGGATATCCCTGATCTTACAACACCTGTTTGTCCTCACAGTATAGCAATGTTTTTCCGCGGTGAAACTGAATTAACATACTAGAAATAGATTTAGAAATTGCCTGAAGGGTCACAAAAATTATCAATCCACACTACAAAAATTTAAAATGTTGTGTTAGAATTTAAACAGTTATGTTCTTTTATAGGTAGAAATACAACAAAACTCGATGTTAATAACAATCAAATTAATTCCTGTCCTCTGTATCAACAGTAGGGTGTCTAGTCCTTGTCTTGTGTCAAGCTCTCTATTTTGCTTTTAAATTCCATTGTTGATGCTTTTAGTTTATGAAAACCAGAATAACAATTCAATAATTCAAAACCATGCTCATTAAATCACTGGTTTTCTTAGATATATCTTTTGATGACACAAATACACTTTTCTATTCTTGATACACAAAACATGAAGGCATTGTACAGACACAATGTTTTTTTTCTTCTTTGTTGTTATCTGTGTTTACTGTTGCTTTCTTTCCTCATATTTTAGTTGAGGTATCTCAGGAAATTTCATTTACCTTGATTCTTCTAGATACCCTTTGAATTCAAAACCTGCAAAGACATCCTCCACTAAACTGCCCATTTAGGATTTAACTTAGGTGCCTCCTGTCAGTTTCTTCCTAAACTATCAACAAAATCACTTGTATCTTAGATAAGAAACATACAAACAACACCAAAACAATTAGTATACTTCACAAGCACCACACAATGACCAGGGCATAGTTTCATGTGACCTTATTGAATTAAGTACTGTTCTTTCCCTGCAATCCAAATTAAGCCAACTAAACCCTTGCAGATTTCACACTAACCACGTTCTACATTGTAGTACTACTAAGGCACTCATGTTCACCCGAGACAGACACCACACGGGGCAAACTGACCGGGACGAGGCCGGTGCTGGACGGTGTGCTTGTTGTGTCCCTTGTTAACCTTCTATTACACTTTTGACAGCGCTGACGAGGATATTGACAGCAAGTTCCCGACACACATAGTCGTGTACTCCGATGGGACCTGTAACTGGGTGCCCCTAGGTCTCTACATAAGTTCGTGCACCATCAACATTCGATGGTTCCCCTTTGATGACCAGATCTGCACCCTGAAGTTTGGATCGTGGACCTACGATGGCAGTAAGATTAACCTGACGGCTAGAGAGGACAAAATAGACATCAGCAATTACTCCCCCTCCGGAGAGTGGGACCTGCTAGGTGGGTGGACGGCATGAAACTAACTAGGATTGTCTTTAACTTTTAACTGTGAGACATGTGCCCCTATACAAACAAGAGGTGGACTTTAACCATTTTCTTTGGTTTAATACCAATATAAAATCTACTGATTTATGATGCCAATATCTCAGTTTTTCTATCCTACATAAAACTGTGTACATGTTCAATGATTCTTTAACAGATGGTTATGTTGACAAATTGTTGATATACAAGAGAATGCAGCTAACGTTAGTCAAATTGGATTATCAGAAAATTAAAAACGGGCAACTTGTTTGGTGTTTAACCATTGTTTAACCGCCCCCCCCCTCCCACAGAGACGCCGGCAGAGCGCAGTGTCAAGGTGTACGAGTGCTGCCCGGAGCCCTACATCGACATCACCTTCACCATCCACATACGGCGCCGCACGCTCTACTATGGCTTCAACCTGATCATACCGTGTGCCTTGATCTCCTCACTCACTCTGCTCACCTTCTTCTTACCACCTGACGCCGGCGAGAAGATCTCCTTAGGTCAGCACTCTTTAAAAAAAACTAACTTTTTGTAAGGACAGTTGGCATATTAAAAACTGCATCGCTGCTTCAAACGTAGCAGAGGGGGTGTGAGAGAAAATATGATTGGCTTTTGCTTTCAGACAGAGTTAATTTTCTTGTCATTGATGTCCAGAAGGATGGCGGTAATTAATCAAAGTCTCTTTTGATAAGTTCAAATTAGTTCTTTTCGATACAGATAACTTATTAAAAGTTCTGAAAGATGAATCATAAAAAGTGTGGGGTTTTTTTGGACATATTTCTTTCTTCTAACCTAAAGATAGTTTTTGCTTCCGGATCATCCTTAAACTTTACTTGTGCAAAGTGCCAGTGTTAAAGACGTGTAAACAGGGGTTCTGTATGTGTGCTGTTTGTTAACCGTGTTGGAGCCCAGTGACTGACCAGGCCTCCCTCCTCCCTCAGGTATCACCATCCTACTGTCACTCTCCGTGTTCTCACTCATCGTAGCCGAGTCGGTACCCGCCACCTCTCTGGCCGTGCCGCTTATAGGTAAGTCCCACAGACAACGAGCACGGGGTGGTCGGAACACTGGCCTTAAGTTCACTAAGATATTTAGAATTTAGTAACAGATGTTACTCTCGTGGTACGATTCGACCTTGTTGAATGCATCTAGCCTCTTCTCTATTTTAGAAAAAGTGGTTACCAGGGTTACTTATCTCAGTTAATCTGCATTTACATTCTTGAATGATTTATTCTGGTGTTCCCCTTTTCAAATATATGATAAATGACGACAAAGTCAATTATAGCATAAAGTTCTCTGTGCTTCTAATCATTGCTTTAAGTAAAGTTTAATTATGAATCATCTCTTCCATCATTGTTTATATTAAACATAATGAGCACTGCTCAGTCGAAAGGCAGTTATCTCAGTGACTAACCTTTATCTGTGTACCTGACGTACCCCTACAGGTATCTATTTCTCCTGCATCATGATGATGTGCTCGTTATCTGTCATCATGACGGTCCTCGTTCTGAACTTCCACCATCGGAACCCTGACATGTACGAGATGCCGCTCTGGGTACGTACCTCCTTTACTCACTCCCTTCTCTCATCATTACTCCCCATGTGCCTCCCCTCTCTCTCCCTGCAGCCTGCCCCGGTCACGGTAAGTTGGGTCGTCCTTGGGTCCGGTGCCCTTCACTGGCTGCACGCTGGTTTTGCATGCTCTCAGTGGTGTGGTGCGAGCAGTGCGGCGCTGCCCGGAGGGGGCCAGCCGAGTAGCCTAGTCCGCGGCCCGCCCCGGTCTGCCTGTTGTGTCCACTGCGTCTACAGACTACAGCTACACATAAGATGTACATAAACCTTATATATGATCACTAAATATATTTGACATGAATAAATAATCTTAAAGGTGAAAGTTGACAGTTATCTGAGGGGGATGATCAGTCAGTCATTTTGCAACATAAGTGGTCCATTTTTGCTAAAGTAGTTAACATAGGTGCGTTTCAGCTCAAACAATAGTTTTAAGGAAAGAGCATGGTGTTTTTTGCTTTTTTACACTTGATGCATAACCTGCGTTCGGAGTTAACCATTAAAGATACTTGATGTATTTGACAAACAGGCATTATACGATATAAGCATATTGCTATCTAAGGAAGGCTTCTATGCTTTTGTGTTCTTTGGCTATCTGATGTATATATTTTTGAAGGAGTTGAAGTTTCTGTGTTACTGTTTGAGTATACTAAATGTGATTTGAATTGCTCATGATAACGGATATAACTACCGTAGCTACTCAATGCACCCAGTTGACATTCTACAGATCCAATAGTCAAAATGAGCCATATATATGAGCAGCATACAAATTCTACCTACATTGAAAACAACCCCTTTGCGTAGGAGTGGATGTGATCACCATACCATGGACTGCCCTACTCTATACACCATTTGAGGACAATCAGAAAACCAGATACCTGTTAAAAGGGATAATACCATGTAGCATTTTGGCATACCGATTTCTGGCACAGCGACACGCGAACAGAAGTAGTAGATTACAATGGCTTTCAGATAGAAATACATTTTTGTTTAATTACATTTTGAACATCGTATGTTGAGGTAGTGATAGGAGGGACTATAGATTTTTGAGTAAGTCCCTGTCATTTAACAAGCTAGAGGGGGGCCCTATTCAAATAAAGAAAACTGTGTAGACATAACTCCGATAAGAAAAAATAAAAGATTGTAATTTAACGTATGATTTGAGTTGTGTAAGCCCGGCATGTGGTCCGCTACCCGCGGTCTCTGTAGACATGGTATAGGATTAGGCTGTTCTAGAAATGCTCCTTGAATATCCCTGAAATGTACTGAGACTGTGGTCACCCTATAGTCATGCGCTTGGTCCCCGGTCTTAAGTTTTGGAGATTATAAACATATATATCCATCTGAAAAGAAAACAAATAATGCATCTGCAACATTGTGACTTGGATGTGCTTGTGCTGTAAGCTAGATGTGGTAGAGGTCCTAGGCTGGTTGGAGCTAGTGTAGTCGCGTAGACTGGAGAGTTCGCTGTTCACTGTGCCATATATCGGTTAGCAAATCAATCCTACGGGTATTCCGGTCTGCACGAAGAGACCACGGCTGTAAAGACACCCATTCCCGTGAGCCTACTGGTATTCTGAAGGATGTAACAACTACACAGAAGACGCACCTACTTCTCCAGCTGGCTTCTTTCCCAACATGCAAGGGTCTGGAGATAGAAGTCCTTCTACAAAGACAGCCTCGCCGACTCGTCATCTCCTCGCCAACGGACTTCCATATCTTAAACCCTTTGTCTCGAATTATATTTGGCCATAAGTTTGATATTTAGACAGTTATGTTATCTCGGCCCACAAAATCTCAGCCCTTTTCCAAAACCTTATCCCCACCCCCCATGGCCCATTAATCCATGAGAAACTTCCCCCAGTCTGCCCTAATTCTATGGTAGGATACCCAATAGCATGGAATGAACTTGACATGTTTGCAAATCTGTGTGTTAATCCCAACCTGTCCAAGATTCATATAGTGCGTTGAAATGTTGGTATATATGTTCTTGTTAGACCTACCTTTGGATATCCAGTCAGGAAACCCCATTCAGCATGATGTAGTATACATACTAACTGCTTATAATCTGCTAACGTCCATAGACAACAGAAACCCTAAATAACACAAAATTGTCATGCTTGCAAAAGATCCACAGTGAGAGCAAGAGTTTATACTTCTTTACATGACCCTTTTATATACTCTACTATTTAATGAAAGTCGATCATACTCCATTAAATAATAATGAGAAGAATGAACTTTCCCTTAAAGAAGGTCATTTTTATACCACAATGTACGTGTGCTTTTTTTGCACTGAAGGAAACTTCATGGCTCTCCAAATCTTAGCTTTTAAGGGCGAATTCACTCTTGCTTAATCCAGTAACATATATGCTTTGATTAGTCCATAGAATTTATTAGAAAATACCACATCCTACAATGACAAGTATGCCCCAAGTCCCTTACTTAGTTAGATCAGGTTTCAGAAGACCTATTAAACACCTCCAGACTATGGGTACTCTATGGACCCCTGGGTGAGTGGGCTTCTTAACATACAGTTTTGTGTCATTTGGTTGTCTTGCAGGTCCGGAAGGTCTTCTGTGAGTGGCTTGCGTGGGCCTTACGGATGTCCCGGCCTGGAAAGGATTTATCAAGGCAGTTTCTCTTGCGGAAAGCACGCATGCGTGAACTGGAGGCTAGAACTCCTCCTTCTGTCAGTTTGATATCCAATGTCAAGGATACAGACAATGCTATTCCACTAAATGAATTCCCTCCACTGCGCTCTGTCAAAATGGAAGATGGAGGAATATTGAGTGTCAAAAATGAGCTGTTGGCAATTCTGAACGAATTGCGGTTCATAACTCACAAGATTAAGGAAGACAATGAGGCAAATGAGGAAACAAATGACTGGAAGTTTGCTGCTATGGTGATTGATCGACTTTGTATCTGGGTGTTTTCTGTGTACATGGTAGTAGCTACGGTTGCTATATTCTTCTCTTCACCTAATATTCTTGCTTCATAGATAGGACAGAGGCAGTGTGCTCCGATGAATGGTAAACTGTCTAGATGCCTAGCACGATTGCCGATCCTAGGAATGAGTTTCTTCACACCTGCCAATAGCATACTGTGTCATGCTTGTATTGAACCATACACATTTCTCAGCATCTAACCAACTGCTGAGAGATAATGGCATTGACTTTTACATGTAGCACTTAGTTCCGCGGCTCGACTAACCCGCCAGTCCCAGGGACACAGTGTTTCAAGTGACTCTTTTTTTCAACTATGAAAACAGTGGCTGCCATGATTCTGACGCCACTGAAGAAAATATCTTTTGGCTGGCGAGAAGTTTGGACTTGGATACCTCCTGGTTTTGTTAATGCCAAAACATTGGTGCTGCTACTGCTGGTGCGGAAGGCCAACGCCGCCCGCCACATTATACATCAGCTCTTCCAGAAAGTCCCTAGGATCGTCGCTAGCGCACAACTCGTCGACTCGTATTGTTACCGGTATGGTGTGAACGGATGTGTTTGATTGGCACCACAGTTGTTATACGTCAGGTGGGTTCTGACGTCACGTCCAGGCAACTACTCCCTGATGACGTCATACATGTGACGATTTCTTAAGATTCTATCAACATATCATCGGGAAACCATTGTGTACAGTCATTTTTGGATTAGTATTCATAGGAGGGTCACTGTTCACATCAGAACGCAGCTTCTCAGTAGATTTTAAACTGATCTTGACAAGGTTAGCCTCAGGCCGGGATGACTTGTGAGGGTGTCCTGGTGTTTCATACAGTGGGGTATTATGCTGCACACACTACTACACATGTGCTATGCATACCTAGAAATAATAGGTGCCAAATTTAGGGTGTATACATGATCTTATCAATCATTATGAAATGTATTCCCGCGGATGTACAGGTCTTTTTGGGAATGTTCGATTAATGAAATACTCTGTGGTCAACTGCTTGTAAACTGTTTCATGTATGTAGACCACAAAAACTATCTGATAAGAAATGGTCCTCTGGGAGGCCATGCACACTATCATCATGTACTACTGGTTAGACACTCAGTCGATGTTGTTTATCACCCTGTGAATCATTACTTTTTGCTTTGAAAGTATTGGTTGCAGTTAGAGCTTACACTTTCTCTCTTTCTTGGAACCAAGGGGGTTTATCACAAAATGACCCAGGCATTCTTCAGGGTATTTTCAAAACGTGTTAGGCCTCCGTCCACCATAGTGTTATATGAAAGAGGTTACTGTTATATCAAAAATAAATTACCCTGAAAAGGAAATTTCATAATTTTTGCAATTTGAAACCTTATAAGTCATGCGAAATATTCTTGCCACATTGCAAACCTTCTTGCCTTCATTTCACTTGTTTTCCTTATATCCTTTTTGGATACCAATCAGGGTAATTGCAAAATTCGCCAATGGCTAGAGATTTTGTCGCCCCTACTGATAATAATTGAAGGGTTTCGTTAGCCTGCCCCATATACGTCTGCATATAGGGACCTAAAGTACCTCCTTTACAATTAGTTTTCTTGTATGCTTTTTTCACCAGTGTTCTGTACTTCCTGAACATGTCCCGGTTTCATACCTCTTGAAGTAGTTGATTCTGTGCCATAAATGTAGTGTAACAGGGCACGTTCCACGGTGATGGGGTATCCGACCCCGCTATTGTTTTCCAAAAATATCTTCTGACCCCTTTTGCTTTCATATCCAAATGACTTTTCTTTTTGTTTTGACAATTATATTCCTTTTGTAAATATTGCACTCCAATTCCAAGGTCAAATTATACCATTCCATCTTATTTACTTTTGCTTTCTTTCATTCCTCCCTGTGGATTTATAGTTTTACCCCTTATAATATCACTATACTTTTTCCTTTGGAAAGAATTTTGGAAAGAAGAATTAGTATACTTAACCTTTGTGAATGTTATTGTTATCCTGTGTGCATTCATTTGTTGATTTTCCAAAAGTTATATCGTACCTCCCTAACACATGGTATAGCTCTGTATTTATGATTCTATATCCAAATAATTATGGGGAGATATTTACATTCAGTCCTTACTGTTACCTGTATAATTTTGTATGGTTCCCACGAACGGGTATCTCTCAAAATACTGCTTAGTAGATCATTCTTTTCTGTAAATATCGGTTGACAGTCATATGTAAATAATACATACAATATTCCATGTCATGACATGAAAGGTTGAATGAGAAAATAATATAATCAACTTTTGTCATAATATTTCCCCTTTAAGGCCGTATTACACTACGCGTTGGGGTCACGTTCGCGTTGGGTCGTGTTGCCCAACGCATCTGACTCGCGTTGGAGTAGAATTAAGGCTATATCACACTACGCGTCAGTTCCAACGCGACCCAACGCGTAATATATTACACTACGCGTTTTGGCTCGCGTTGGGTCGCGTTGGGTCGCGTTGGGTCGCGTCAGGCCACGTTTTTGTACCAACATGTCTGTAAATCGACGCGTTTGAGACACGTTGGTCAAGACAACCCGACGCGAACGTGACTCGACGCGTAGTATAATATGGCCTTTAGATTTAAAAAAAAAAAGACGTTTTGCCTGTTTTTATTCATTTCATATTTTGTCAAAAACTATTCCGAAAAATTGTTTCATTTCTATCAAAAACAAAGATAAGGAAAAGAAAACAAATTAGATACTTGATGTATGTTCATCGCTTTTAGGATTAAGATAGGCCTGTATTTGAAATGTGGATGTTTTGCATCTATCGTTAAAACAACAAGTTAATCATAAAGAGAAGAGAGGCTTTAAATTTATTCACATGAGAAAGGGATAATTTTACAATTCCCAACTGTTGATATCTTTAAACAGTATAGATTTGAGAGAAGGAATAAACAGGCATGCATGGATTAAGGAAATACCCCTCCTCCCCCTCCTTCCTTTGAATATTTTTAACGTTATTGCTGAGATGGGTTATTGGTTTTCTTCACATCTTTCGTTGTTGTGAGGAAAGATATAGGCATGAGGATATTCGTGGTGGTTGTAGCGCTTCCTACGACCACAATTACATGTGTCTTCTTACCAAAAGTCGCTTTACAAATATTAATTCTTGATAACTACTTCTCAGTTAAAGTATGTTTACCGTTTCCCCTTTCTCTCTCCGGGCATCCATGTTTGTCTTTGCCTTCTTTCTGAGCCACTCTCCCGTAAGGCGAGCCACGCCTTTAGATATGTTTCAGTTTGTCTAAATGTTACGAAACTATGTTATCCCTAGGGGTTTTCGCCGGGGTTTTCGCTTTCAGTGGTGTACCCAGAAGGGATTAGAGGGTATCTGAGACCCGGAGATTTCTCATAGTCGAGGGTGCAAAACCACATAATATATAGAGAATGTCGTAAAGAAGAAAGTACAAATGGAACCACCCATTTTTTTCAACTATTTTGAATTTTACAAGAATGCTAGACAAATTGGAAACAATATCAGTGATATTTTGCCCTCATCAAATGTGCAACAGAAATAGAGTTAATCACGTTTAACATTAGAGATTTAGTTGTTGGCTATTTCCTTCACACGGAAACGATTTTTAAACTGTAAATGAAGGTTTGTAACTATGAATATGACTCGCTTCCGCAGAGCCAAAGTTGTTTATACTTCGGGATCATGAGCATAATTAGCAACAATTTCTACGGCAATGTACAAAATAATTTAACCCAGTTATGTGCAGTTGAAAAATATACAAAATTTCTTCTTTTTGTAAATCACCGATCTTTAGATTTGGATGTTTGGGACATGCAACAAATTTCTTTTATGTTAAATTGCCTTACAATTTTCACTAAAAAAGAGTCTTAGTGGCGTCATATTCATGAAAACAAAAAGAAATTTGTATCAATTATTCAGAATTTATTTATTGTATTTATGAATGGGTATGAAATGCGTGCTTTATCATTGTTTTTAAATCAATGAACTGTAACATTTTCAATTTAAGACTTTAATGAGATATTCCCATAAATCATCTATGCCTGAGAGGTCGAGTGGCTCAGATTCTAGGGGAGTGGCCCTTCCGAATGGATGAATACCCCCCATTTTCTGTTCTATTTATATTGCAATATGTTATCTACGTGTCACAATGTATCACAGTTATACAATCAAAAACGTTATCTCTTCATCCCCTATTCAAAGTACTTTAAATGAAAGTGATGAAGGGTTTTTCATTAGTTATTTTATTTGTATGACATGATAGAATACATGAGTGATTCTCCAAATGCAAAACCCATAAACACTGTACATTTTTAAGCACTCTTCTATTAGTCAATTTGGGGAAACTGGTGTCTGCGATATTTAGTCTGTAGTAGCTTTTTCACACTGTAGCTAGATTGTGTTTTGTTCAGTTGGTTTGTACATTATACAGTGGACCTGCCTGCTGTTACTGTATAAGTATATACTGTATATAACTTGTATATTGGGAAGGCACTTCTTCAAGTGCCAATATTGGTGGTAAACTGCATTTATGCAGATATGCTCTTTGAAAACCATGTGATTTTATTGAAGGTTTTCTGAGGGATAAGCCTGTTTGATAAACCTGAAATACAGTTGACTTGTTTTACTGTATAACACAATGTTTAATAAAGGGGAATTTGCTATGTATATACTTTATCATGTTATATTATGTGTTTGCAATTCCACCTCTATTATATGTTCCTGCTATGTATTTTCTTGGGAGTGATATTCATTGTATTGTCATCAATATGGTTGATTCTAGTTAGAATTTGGAATGTTGATCCTTAGAGAAACAAATAGACATAGTGTTGAGAGAATTTCAGTTATTTGGGTGAATACAGAATGATCTGTACATCTATCTACTACGATATGACAAGCTGCACATTATCAAATACAATCTATAGGAGTTAAAGTGCTCAACCTTGTTATTTGGAAACACTTTAATTCAAAACTGTACGGTGATATCTAGACAATTCATCATACATTTTGGATAAACATCTCCCAATGAATAGCAGCCTACAATTGTAAACAAATGTACATAATTGTCTGCATTTTGACATGGAAATGTTAATCAATCTCAAGCCCTTGAAAAAATGGGATTCCTATCCGGATGTTTGTATTAAGAAATAAAAAAATAGTTTAAAATTCATGTATTGTTTGCTAGCCATGTACTGACCAGAAGATTAATCTAGATATATATTGCCATTATTCATATTCTTAGTTCTTTATGACATTGAGCTCTCATCCCTATAAAAACATTCTTCCATTCACCAAATCGTTTCGAACGTTTTCTCCATTAACCCCAGAATTTAACAAAGACATGGGATTTCACCAGGAAGTCATAATTATAGTTTCTAGCAGAGTGATCGCCATATTATTGTAGCTAATAAGAACTTTCTAATGCTATGTTTCCTTTCCATTTGCTGGATACGCACCCTGTGCACATAGTAGGAACTATGATGAGAAATGTGCACTTCTTTCATCCAGTAGAATTCTTCTTATAAGTTTCCTCTGTATTGTTCCAAGTAGACCAAGTAGCATGAAAATGAAAGTTGGAGCAGTATCTTCTAGTATTAGGTATGATGATATAGAATTCTCAACTTGTTGATGTCATTTATTCCTCAGTAGATTCAAAGTAGGCCTACGTTCTGCATTGATCTCCAAAGTTTTTCACATTTTACCTCATGGTTTACCTTCACGGCGGTGTCATCTAGGACACTTGAATTGGATAACCAATATTTCAACAGTAGGGTTCGATTATTTGGTACATGAGATGTTTGTTTCCAGGTGATACTGCCTTTGTTTGCAAGAAGTAAAACTTGACAGCACTGGATTCACAACACAGTAACGCCATTCAGGAATATTCAGGAGCTTCAGAACTTCTTGATCTTATGGCATGAATGTGTTATTTGTTCAGAAAATGTTTGCAGCTGCACGCTAGAGCAGTTAACACTTATGAAAAAATTAACAATGTCCTGTACTTAACCTCAGTTGAGACTAATTACAAAGTATTTCCGTACATTATTACTAATATTGTTGCATATCTGACTGAATACCCCTAAATCATATCTCCCTTCCTTAAAGCCTTAATTTAGTTATTGTTATCCTGAACGGGGAAGTTTATACTATGGGATACATGCAAACAAAGAAGTCCAAAACATGAAGACTGCACTGCCAAGGACATTTATCCTAAAGACACAAGAAAGTATCCAAAGACTATTTTTGTTTATTTCCCTGTGTTTCAGACTCGGAAGTTGGTTTGTGAGTGGCTTGCGTGGGTTCTTCGGATGTCAAGACCTGGAAAGGATTTATCAAGGCAGTTCCTACTACGGAAAGCACGTATGCGTGAACTGGAGGCTCGATCACCTCCTTCAGTTAGTCTTATTGCTAATGTAAAGGATGTGGACAATGTCATTCCACTCAATGAATTCCCTCCTCTCCGATCTGTGAAAATGGAGGATGGTGGAATTCTTACTATCAAAAATGAACTTCTCGCAATTTTGAATGAGATAAGATTCATAACGCACAAGATTAAGGAAGATAATGAGTCAAATGAAGAAACAAATGACTGGAAGTTTGCTGCTATGGTGATTGACCGATTGTGTATCTGGGTGTTTTCTGTTGGCATGGCAGTTGCAACAATTGCAATCTTCTTCTCGTCACCAAATGTAGGTTTATAAAGGTGAGTATAGAAAGCTGTGCCAATTAACCCGAATCTTTCCAAGTCCAATGTGGAACTCAGTACACAACACAGACTGATAAGTGTCACTGACGACAAAAATATATCAACTGGCCATTCAAATGAGGTTCTACAGTCCTACACCTGGGCCTGAACAATTAGAACCGCCTGGAGCCAAAAGTGATAGGTGTTGGGTTAAGGAGGGGAATGTTTCCTGACTTATGCACTCCAACATTTTGACTGGTAACAGTTATTAACATCTTTTCTGTCCCTGACTGGTGCAGAGGATGGCATCCAATACCTCTTCACATAGAGTTTGTTTGCCTACACAATTCCTGCGGAATATTGGATGTTACCTAGGACACTTGAGGAGCCCCTTCAACCAAGGGTCTTCCTTTCAAACCACTAAACCTGAAACCAGTCATGTTTCAGTCAACATGCATCTTAGAGACCTCCAGGTTATGTGGGCGGTTCTGCCACTTTTGAATACCTGTGTACATCTCGGAAATCCTGTTTTCAAGACTGTGTGACATTTTGTCCATGGAATCATATCCGGTCAACGTCATTCTGCAGCATGTTGCAAACAGCAGTAGTGTTGAATAAACATATCACTAGGATATCAGTTTTATCACCTAAAGGAAGCTGCTGTTCCACATCAAATGAAATTTCAAATAGTACCTGATAAACAAATTAATTGCATCAAATTCACATATAGAAAATTTGTTGGCGAGGTGTTTAACACCTCCATACTGACATCCTTTTGTCAGCAATGTTATTGACACGTAGAACATTCTTGTAAAGTATGGACAAACACGGACAGAATTCTGTTGAATCATCATTAGTGTTGAGATATCCAATTCTGATCTGCTCAAAGCAGACCTTTTGTTATCCTACGGTCATGGAGAACGTAGAATATGATGAACTAAATACTCTGTGGTCAACTGCTTTTGAACTCATTTTGATAGCCGGCTTATGAAATTGTATAACATTTGACGTTCATGAGGAAGTTTGTATATATACATATATATAACCCTTGTGGTATATTTGTTTGGTGGATATATGGTGGGTGATGATGGTGTTTGACTAGTTTAGAGTGCATTATATCTACACATATAAGGTACTGCAGTTTTCTGATGGTTGTTTATACTTTACATTATGGTGTGTTAGACTTGTAGCAGATCCCACTGTTTCCAATCCTCATTATTGTAGAAATGTTTATGACACCAAAATGAGAGACCCTTGTTACATTATATCATTATGGTGGGATAGATGTTTTTTAGGAAACTGCAGAATCCTGCCATGGGATCAAGCACATGTACAAATTACCTATCATAGAATGTGTACAAAGAGGGTGTCTATCATATCTAATGTGTAGAACTTAGCATTTAGGCAAGTGGCAAACAAGTCATTGATAGTCTGTTTATAGCATTGAAAGAGGTCAGACTCATTTTAGATACCTAGCTGAATCAGCTAATGATCAAACCTGCTGGAGTACTTTACCACTCTTTTTCAGTGGAAGTAGACAATAGACATTTGAGGTGGATGAAGAAAGGTTTTATATGGCATTTATTTCCACCCGACTGCTTCCGTCCACATTCATGAGTTGCTGAAGGAGTTTGCCAACTTTCCAGCTGATTGATTAATTAAATTCATCCATTGGTTCTCTAAGAATTGCTTTCTTTGATACACTAATATTCTTTACAGCTTATATTGTTTGATAAACTAAATTTAAGAGGTGTATATTTGTAGTAGAAGCAAAAATACAAAATTGTTTTAGCTTCTCTTTATTGGAAATTTTACAGAATCCATATTGTGTATGGTTTGTTTTACTTGTTATTTTAGATTGAAGAATTTTAGGAACATACCTTTTATGGATTGATTTAATCTCGCGATTGAGTTGATTCTGATTTTATTGAATTGAGGACAGATACCTCACCTCAGATTACTTTTATAGACTCATATCACATTATTTTATTTGAAGGCCTCCTTTTTTAGATGAGAGCCTGATACTGAGTCTGTTTGAATAATCAGGAAATGCAGCAATCAATCATAATCACAAGAAGGCTTTTAATAAAAGACGTGTATAGTTTCTATAGGTTGTCATCTAGGCAAATTCGACGACATCGTGTGTTTTATGGCTCACATAACGTTGCAGTGACTGCTTGCATTTACTGTTTTAGAGTGTTATACGTTTCTGCTATGAAGGAAATGTCGAAGATAAGGTCCATATTTCTTCAAAGCAAAATCGTACTTTTGGCAAAGTTACATGTATAAAATCAAAGTGATACTTTCTTTATAACCTTTATTCATATTATTGCCTAAATGTACCATGTCATTGGACCTGTCAGAGTGCGACCGCTGGTTCTTGGTACATGCTGTCTTCATGGTGGTTAAAATGGGGTGGGAGGGTTGACTTAATCAGTTGTTCATTTCTAATTACATCTTAAACATGATGATGCCGTTCTTTCTCATTTGATGTTATTCTTTGGGTTATATGTAAATTACTTTATTATTTTGTCCTTACCCTATTTGCCCTTATTGACAGTCTTATTGACGTTTTGTGCTAATATTGTGTGCTCCTTGGTGCCCGCCCTCAGTGCCCGCCCTCGGTGCACGCCCTCAGTGCAAGCCCTTGTGCAAGCCCTCGGTGCAAGCCCTTGGTGCAAGTCCTTGGTGCAAGCCTATGTGCAAGCCCTTGGTGCCTGTCATCGGTGCAAGCCCTTGGTGCAAGCCCATGTGCAAGCCCATGTGCAAGCCCTTGGTGCAAGCCCATGTGCAAGCCCTTGTGCAAGCCCATGTGCAAGCCCTTGTGCAAGCATTTGAGTCAAGCCCTTGGTGCAAGCCATTGGTGCACACCCTGGGTGTACACCCTGGGTGCACACCCTGGGTGTACGCCCTGGGTGTACGCCCTGGGTGTACGCCCTGGGTGAAGGACCTTGGTACAAGCCCTCGTGCTTACACATCTCCCACTGAGTTACTCACACCCCTTGGTCTGCCCGGACAGCGAGCTACTCCGGTAGTGGGGGCTTGGAACCTCACAGCAGAGGACGAGCTCATGTCAGGCTGGTTTCAGACCCACCTTACTTGCCTCTGGACGTCTTACACCACGTGGAACCAAACGTCAAGAACCAGGGCGTCCAGTCGTCGCTTATAAATTAGGTCGACGAAAAAAAGGTGTACGTGTGAAATTTAAATCTCATGTGGTTTTCGGGGCAAGGAGGTTTCTATATAAACTGGACCTATCACCAATTGTCATACCCCTTTTTGATTGACTTGCCCTGTTACATTTTTTCAGAGTTGGACAAAAATGGACTTGCTATCTTCGTGATATTCACCGGCAATTTAGTCGCTAGTTAGTGCTTATAGATAGGCGTCTAAGATCTATAAGAACAAACATGAAATCCAACTTTGGGAGAAATCTAAAAAAAGAGCAATATATTTAGTGCTTTGTAAATCTAACGCATGCTTAATTTTTGTACTTTTGGCTGAAAGGATAAATTGTGTTGCTCCCAACAGGGTAGGTCTCATATTACATGTGTTAATACTCATGCACATAATTATATATAACAAGTAGTCCATGATTAGACTTCTCTAACCAAAGGTAGACATGAGATCATACTTAATGGTTTAGAATCCTAGCCATTTTCTACACTGTATTTGTACACTTTTGTTCTAAGACAACTTACACATGTTTGATCCTTGTAAAGGGAAGTATGTATCTTTCCTTAGTCTGTCCTAGTAGACATTGAGATTAATGGTAATGCAAAAACATCTACCGACCCTGTTTTCCTTCCTCAAATTCAAAATTGCAGGCACTATGCCTAAGAGAAGAATACAAACAGAAAGGTGAAATTTTCAGTTATCTGTCGCCCAGGTCCAGTCAAGAGACCATAATTATTCCGTGGTCGAGGCGCAGGTATCTATATCTTAAGCCCTGTCACGTGTGGACTAGGCCCAGTCACACATGGTCTAGGCCCAGTTGGTTGTTGTTTAGGCCCAGTTACCCATGATACTCACGGGTACCGACATTTGCAGTGTCTGGCTGGGCAACTATTACATTATAGCCAACTCTTGTGGGCCTTTGTCGACAACTCTGTATTCCAAATGGTCCTAAATGAAAGGCTCTTTAAGCAAAGGGATTTGATTGTAAATTTGTTTTTGTTTGGACAAAACCCTTTGTGTAAAGACACAGAAAACCAATAAGCATTCCCTACTTTGTCGGCGCGTGTGTCCAAATGTGCCCCCGGTGTTAAAGAGAGCCAAAACCAATAATTTCAACGAGATTTTTCTAAGCCAAATAATCATGGAAATCCATTCCATGAGCCTATTTCTCACCTATGTTAAGATCTAAACATGAAATATGGCAGAAAATCAACAACGAAAGTTTTCCTTACTTAACTCAATTATTTGGATCTGTAAAAATGGGGTTTGTTTACAAACAAATGGAAATATCACTATCTCTTGTGCGATTCTACTTCAGGTTGAGCTAGTTTTCAACGCTAATACTTTACCACTGACCTCAACTATACTCAGCTAATATATTTCTATGATTATCTCAGTTTTGAAAATGTTGTCAATTATATTGGTTTTGGGTCCTTTTAAGGCCCTGGCACCCGGCCATGGAGACCTGCAGGGCCAGCGAGGGACAACTCAGCATGTTGACCACCGCTGATCAGCGTTCCCGTTTCATAGTCATTTTGAATTGGGGTTAGTTTGTAGTATTGTATCGTTTGCTTCTTGATCTGTGTATCTCTGACATGACAATTGTTATATACCCAATGTTTGTATCACAGAATAAAAGTAGTCCAAGAATTAATAGAATGGTCGACATTCATGTTCTTACGCATATACACACATACATATATACACGCATCTATATATCGTACTTAATGCCAAGAAGCCCGAAATCTATTGTAACTTAAGAACTCCCCGCTTTCAAAATATTGAGCTCTATGCTAATATGCAGAAAAAATTATATTAAGCCGTATTAAAAAATTCTTTTCGGATTCCGGCCTTCAATTGCAACTACATTCCGTTATTATTCATAATGGCTACGGGTATTTTCGGGCCTAGAAACCCAAAGATAATGGGAGGGCATATACCCAAGTATACAAAGATAATGATTAAACGTAACCTTTCTGTTCAGCTGCATGTTTGCAATATGGGTGGAACCATCTCACTACGATTTGTACGAGCACAGTGACACGGGAAAGTCATGAGTGTCAATGCATTAGTCCAATTGCTTACTAGAAACCATATAAATATATCTGCTTTGTCATTGACAAACGTTTAATAGTCTGTAGGACTCGAGCTATTTGTGAATTAACAAGTTTATGTAAATTTCATAAAGCTAATATAAAATCGAAAAGAATTGACAGAAATGTAGATGTACAATTTAATTGGATTGGTAACACGGTACCTTTTATTTACGTGCAAGTAGTCTGATTATTCAAATTAATGTTTACATGCATCCTGATAATAGCGCAGGGTACATTTGATTTAGTAAACACCCTTGACAATATAATCTATATAATCTAAATTTTCATTTTTTTACCGATTCAAATCTCACCCATGGCAAAAGTACCCAAATATCTTCTTTGTTTCTACTTTTATTGTAAAAATATCCTTTGTACATAAAATATACAAACTTATTAAGGGCCATCGTAGAGTTCCCTCACTTATCCTAAGGGGACCGCAACACAAGTAAGAAGGCCGTCAGTAAGAAGGGGGCCGTCACTAGAGGCCGTGCCCTCTGCCCCCCGGCCGCCACCTCCGGGGGCTGGTCCTGAGACTCGGGTTTGGGTTTGGGGGATGGTTCCTCGGCCGAGAAGGTGTCGTTGTTGTAGCACACCTTGCCCTTAAACGTCAGGTCTTTCTCGTCGGCGCCCTTGTAGCCCTGGACGAGGATCTTCCTGACGGGGCTGGAGAAGGGTAGCTGGGAGTGGCAGCCGTCCCGGAACCTCTCCCGCTCCCGGCCCTGCATGTCCACCTGCGCGCACCCCCGCGACACCGAGTTGTAGCGGAAGTCAATGCCGCCCCCCATGCGACCTGGTGGGAGAAAGAAGAACCGTGGAGGTTACGGGAGAATACTTATTAAGTGATATATATGCAGTAACAAAAATAAAAGTGCTATCTCCTCATGTTGTTCGATCAGTTTTTATGTTTTCATTTGAAATCATATCGTCATATATGGGTCTCTCAGAATGTGAATAATATAGGAATGGAGGTTGATTATAAAACCATTTATCATAACACAACATACATATTGACACGGATTCGAGTTCCAAATCGTGTTTTACTATGCTTGAGATAATTGGATATTCAAACAACAAGACATAGAAATAGCAACATTTTGGCGTAATCACAAGAATATATAACTTCACCAATACGTGTACTTGGATGTATTTTCAACTTCTAATATACGCCTGGTGGGGATTAACCAATGACGAATTCAAGTGGTCTGAGGATCCAAGTGGTTTGAGGACGACCAATGCACGCCCCTCAGTTAATTTTATTCTTGCAAAAATATAAAAGACACAGATATTAAACTGGTGTGGCCAGAGAACAAGGTCAAAAATCGCCCCGTACTCTCTGAAATTCCCCGCTCCTCCCAGCTACTCTCGAAAAAATATAATGAAAAAGAAATTGGCCTATGAGTAATTCCATTCAAGGACGTTTACAATTTGGTAACAAATGAAGTTAAGCATGTGTTATAATTGGGTATACTCACTGAAGAGTTTGGCCTGCACCTCGCCCTGGACCAGGGCGCACTTGTTGACCTCCCCCTGGTAGGCGGGCTTACAGATCCTATACCCGACCTGGTAGCGGTCCTCCGGGTGCTGCAGGCGGCACGCCTCCTGGTTGTTCTTGTTGAAGGCGTCCACCACGGGGCCGAGCAGGCTGTCCACGGAGAGCAGCTCGTTAAAGGAGCAGCTCGGGCACATCACCTGGTGGCCCTGCAGCGGGACTGGGGGAAAGAGAAGGTGATAAGAGGGTTGGGCTTTGATAAGAGTAAATATATGGGTTATAGGACCTATTAATCTAGACTATAAGCCTACTTAATAATCTATCATAGAAAACTGCTGCTAGAATCATACTGTTCGTTCATTCCCAAAGGAAGAAATCTGTCCAAATAAGTACGTATAAGTTAAGTTTTTGGCTCCAGTTTATGTCTTATTGGTCTGCGGATTATAGGTATTCCTATTCGGTATTTCCTTTACCAATGGATTCATCAGTTTTAGATCTAATCTAATAAAACTGATCTGAACAAGGACTGTACATAAAAACAAATGATGTTTTTATATTGATAATATTCGCCACAAGCTTCAGTTTACAAAGGAAGGCCCTGATCTTTATTCTACACATTGGTCAGTTTATAAACACGGGCCATAATCAAAACGGCACATGTTAGTCAGTTTATAAAAGCAGGCCATGGCTATAATGGCACACATTAGTCACTTTATAAAAACATGCTGTGATTATAACGTCCAACATTAGTCAGTTTACAAACGCGGGCCATGATCATAACGTCCATGCACATAAGCCAGTCTCACCCCCGTTGGTGTCGTAGCAGGTCTTGCCCTTGAAGTGGATGTCGGCGTCCAGCTCGAACTCTCCCAGGGCCTCGATGGCCTGCTCCACCATGAACTGGGTGGGTCCGTCCATGACGGCCGTCTCCACACACCGGTCGTCGTAACTCGACTCGCCCGTTGGCACCTGCAGGCAGCCCCGGGTCAGGGTGTCGAACTGCACCTCCAGGTCTGGGTTGGGAGGGAACCATAGAGATTAGCGTATTTCCGTGAGGTATTGTTTTATAATTACTTAAGTAATATCCATCGAATTTTAAGTAGGGGTTTGGTCTGCCTGATTTGAGTTTTCAATTGTAGTCTAGTCTTAAGGACAGACAGTATGTGATAAGGGGCATATTGCTATTGTCGCAATTGTTTTCTCATTATATAGGTATTCCACGTCCTCCACATATTATTTGGATTATAACATATAGTTAATTTAAGTCCTTATTCCGTGATATTAACCATGAAAATAGTTGTTGATGCATCTAGTTGTCAGTGCTGAGAATTAGCAAAATTTAACTTTTCGAGCATATATATGTTTGCATGGATTAATACTTCAAGAGGCATACATAACAAAACCATTAGGTCGATCAGCGATGATTACAACTTTATACTTTGAGACACGGTTTAAACTACTCTAATTGTCGAGTTAAGGCTGGCGGTTCTCACCGTTCCAGGAGCCGGTGACCGTGCCCCTCACCGTTTTACACACGTACGTACTGCCCCAGTCGGACGGAGGCGGACACTCGACGATGTCGACGAAGTGACGGTCGCGGCGACTGAGCATCTTGCACTCCGGGTGGTCCACCTGGGGCCGGCCGGGGGAGAGGGGACAGGGGTGGGGAGAGGATAAAAGTGATGTATGTTTGAGGCACAATTTATCGCACCCTAGGGTGATACAGGTTCAGTAGTTCATAGTTTGACGCAACAATTATATGATACAGGCAGGGTGATAACCAAAGTGTCATCACCCTGTTGCAGGGGCGGATCCAGAGACTTTTAAAAGGCGGGGCGCCCTATTGTAAAATCTTCCGGATCGAGGACCCTCTGGGTCTGGGAATTTAAAGGGATTAAGAGGTGACTGCACAAGCGCCACCTGGTGTGAAAATTTCAATTCCTTAGATTTTCAAAATTATTTTTTAAGCCAAGAGCATTGGTCAGATTATAACTTATGTCAGTGTTAAAACAAACAAATATAGCAATGACACAACAAATTCAATGGTATATCAGTCTTTGCTCACTAGCGTCACCTGGTGAGAAAAATAAAATTTCTTAAAATATCAAAATTGACTATCATGCATTGGCAGGGGCCTGAGACCACTCAGAATATGAGACATCACTCCTCTGGATGAAAAACTAACAAGGCCAGAAAGAAATTATTTATACTTGAATGTACTGAAATTAGCCAGTCGTAATGATTCAAGAGGCTCTAGTTATTTTATTTCACTGGTAACTGTTGTATTCCTTACCTCGACGCTCTGAGCGATAATGAGTGTATTTCACGAACTGTCTTAGCTGGTCCCCGGCGAGACACAGGAGAGTTCCACTTTCAACATGGCGCCTGTCGCGCGAACAGTTAACTGTCATCTAAGCTAATAAATGCTATCATTTCAACCAGCATCATCTGTATTTCAACACTGGCGACGATTCATCTTTACAAACAGGGATGTGTGCATGTGTGGTGAGCTCTACAGAGCACCACTGGTAGTATTTTCATGAAATTGGATGAACATTCTGACTTTTACACCCAGCCCCATTGGCCATGTGACTTTTCTGAGTAGAAAGTACAGCTGCTCAGTCAACTCCACAGAGTTACAAGTCCCCTACATTGAGTGACAAGTCTCCTACAGTGTGTGACAAGTCCCCTACAGTGTGTTACAAAATTCTGCATCGCGTGACATATTTCTACAAATCTGTTCTACATACTAAAGGTGGTTTACACTACATTTCAAAATGGCTGCTGCTATGAATGGCATAGAGCCTCCACCTAAATTTCTACAGAAACCAGGTACCCCACCTATTCCCTGGAATGAATGGTACCCTTTATTCGAGACATTCTGTGACGCCATAGACTTTGACGGCTTCTCCGTTAAGAAGCGTAAGGGCATTCTTCTGAACTGTTTAGGCACCGAAGGTCAAAAGCGGTATTTCAAATTGCCCGATGTCACCTATCCACAGGGTGCCACAGATTACACCAAAGCACTTCTCAAGCTAGAGAAAGAGTTCAAGCCAGCTAAAAACAAAAGGGCTGAGCGTTACGTGTTCCGAAAACGTGCACAACTACAGGGCGAGAGCATAAGCGAGTACATAGCTGCTCTTCGCGAACTTGCTACGAACTGTGATTTCGGTAACTTCTTAGATGATGCCCTGTGCGACCAGCTTATCGAAAAGCTGTACAATCCAAAGATTCGCGAAAGACTCTTAGCCGAAGAAAATCTGAACTTCACTAAAGCCGTTGCTACAGCAATTAGGTTAGAAAGCGCGATCAAAGATGCGAAATCTATGCGCGATTCGGCGAGTGCGAACGGTAGCACCGATCACGGATCCGTCAATGCCGTGAGAAAGAAAGGATATAGACCGCAGTACAAAAAGCCTACAGGCGATGCTCCAAAAAGTAAGCACGATGCGAACAATGACAATTTCTGCTACCGATGCGGTTCACAGAAACATAAGGCGAATTACAAAAAGTATCCTGCGCTCGGACAAACTTGTCGCAAGTGTAACAAAAAGGACCATTTTGCAAAGGTCTGTTTTGCTAATGACCAAGCGAAAGTACATCAGCTCGAAGAGACTGAATCCGATTCCGAAGACTATGTGCTTAGCGTAGATTCTACTACAAAACATGACAGACCGTGTCAGTGTCCTCGTTGCTACGTTACGATCCAAGGTATGCCGATTAAGATGTTAGTCGATTCTGGATCCCCGTACACTATTATTCCGCAAGCATTGTACGATAGCCTTTTCTCAGGCTGTGAACTTTACAAAAGTGACATTTCTCCGGGTGGTTACGGTGGTTCACCCATAGCCATACAGGGCTATTTCAAAGCTACACTACAGTACAAAGACCGTACCGATACGGACAAAGTCTACGTCTCAAAGAAAGGCGTGACTATTCTCGGATGGTCTTCACAGTCTAAGCTACGTATCATTCTAAACCCTACATGCCGAGATCCTGTATTACAGACAGACTCAAACTTCGCGGATCAGTATCCCGAAGTGTTTACGCATGACAGCAAGAAAGTCGCTATACATTTCAAACACAAAATCCGATGGAAACCCGATGCCGAGCCCGTACATCACAAAGTAGGGAATGTTCCTTTGGCAGTGCGACCTGCTGTTGCCGAGGAATTACGACGTCTACAAGACGAAGGCTTTATAGAGCCAATCGAGGCATCAGAGTGGGTATCGCCGATCGTTGTTGCCCATAAGGCAGATGGCCGCGTACGAATATGTGTCGATCTTCGTGACGTTAATTCGAAAATTGTCGTTGAGCGTTACCCCATGTCGAACATACACGAAATGCTATCTACACTAGAGAATGCAAAGGTCTTCACTACTATTGACCTGAGTTCAGCTTATCATCAGATTCCACTGACTGAGGAGTCAAAGGATATAACTGCTTTCATAACTACAGAAGGACTATTCCGTTATACACGGATACCTTTTGGTCTTGCGTCCGCATCCTCTGTATTTCAACGCATGATGCATAAGATTTTCAAGGACATGAAAGGCGTGTCGTATTTTCAAGACGATATACTTATCCACGCCAAAGACCAGGAAGAGCACGATAGACTGCTCCATACAGTGCTCCAGAGGCTCAAGGAGAACGGACTGACTGTCCAGTGGGACAAGTGCAAATTCAATCAAACATCAGTCGACTACCTGGGTCATACAGTAACCCCTGACGGGATAAAGCCCAAGGAGAGCCTAGTTACAGCTGTGGTTGACGCACCAGCACCACAGAACAAAGATCAACTCCGATCGTTTCTCGGACTGTGCGAATACATGTCGAAATTCGTAAAGAACTTTGCAAGCAAAGGTGCACCCTTGCGCGCTCTCATGAAAGAGAAAGAGAACTTCCAGTGGGAAGACGGTCAGCAAAAAGCGTTTGACAGTATTAAATCTGATATCGCGAAACGTCCGACCCTAAGCGCATTTAATTCGTCTATAGACATAGAAACTATTCTTACGACAGATGCGAGCCAATACGGCTTGGGAGCTGTGCTCTCACAAGTTTCTAGCGGTAACGAACAACCGATTATCTTTATATCGCGTACGCTCTCGGACGCCGAGAAAAACTACTCCGTTATCGAAAAAGAAATGCTCGCGGTACACTGGGCTACCCAGCGTTTACGTACTTTCTTATGGGGCAGGCGATTCGTGGTCAGGACCGACCATAAGCCCCTTACCAGTATCTTGACCACAAAAGGCTTTGCAAGTGATCGTACCAGCCAAAGGATTAGTAAGTGGTCGACTCTTTTATTAGAGTATAATTTTGCCATACAATACATACCCGGCGTAAACAACACCGCAGCCGACTGCATGTCGCGGTTGCCACTACAACGTGTGCCCGAGGACGGGTACACTGAGGACGACGAGTGCATCGCCGAGGTGTCGGCACTTACAAACGGTGCCATTTCTACGCAACAATTTCAAAAAGCTATGCAAGAGGACAAAACCCTGCAGATGGCCCATACTTTTATGAATACTCAGTGGCCATTACGTAAATCCTTACAAGGTGACCTACAAGGTTTATACGACATTAACAACGAACTATCCATCAAGAACGGACTTCTTTACCGTAGTGATCAGTTAGTCGTACCCGAGTCTCTTCGTTCTAGTATCCTGAACATTGCCCATGAAGGACATTTCGGCATGACTCTGGTTAAACGACGGCTGAGACAGCACTACTGGTGGCCCGGACTCGACAGGCAAGTCAAACACCTAGTCCGCGAGTGCCACGTTTGTGCGTCTAGTGACAAACCCTACAGGACTTATCAAGCTCCACTGACTCCAACTCCGCCACCCGAAAGACCGTGGCAGAAAGTTGCGATGGACATCATGGGTCCATTCAAGACTATGAACGGTAAATACGCCATCGTTCTGGTCGACTACTTCTCCAAGTGGTGCGAGGTTGAGTTTGTAACTGACATCACTATGTGCCGTGTCATCAAATTCCTCCGCAAAGTGTTTGTGCGTGAGGGATTCCCCGACCAGATTGTGACGGACAACGGTGTGCAATTCACGTCGCACCAAATCAAGGACTTCTTCGCTGAGTGTGGTATAACTCACACCCACTCCGCACTCTACCATCCGCAAGCCAATGGACTTGTAGAGCGGATGAATCGTACGATCAAGGAGGGTATACAACTCGCAACCCTTCAACAAGAAGACCCCGTCGAAGCTACAAGAGAAAGACTTTTTGTGTATCATACAACCCCCCATTCTATGACTGAAAAAACCCCATTTGAACTTATGCGTGGTCGAGTAGCAAAAACCAAATTGAATAACTTGGGTTCAAAATCCTATTCCAAATTCAAAAAAGTTCAGAAACTTGTTCGTGAAAAGCAAGCAAAGTACAAAATTTATCACGATAATAAACAAGGTGTAAAAATCCCAGATATCAAACCGGGTGACTTTGTAAAAATTCGTAACCCTCGTCATGTCGATAAAGGGGAGGTGAGATATGGTGCATCTCAAAAGGTGAAAGATGTTAAAGGTTCATGTATTCTTCTTGAAAATGGTAAAAAGTGGAATGTTGAAAAACTAGCTAAAGTTTCAAGTTCATATCTTCTTTCACAGCAAAAAGAAATTGATCTAGAAGATTCTGATCTTACATATATGGACACTTTAGACCAACCAGAAGTAGTTCAAGCTAAGTTTCCTAACCTTCAGCAACCTGCTAGAGTTCAAGAGGCAGTGAGAAGAAGTATTAGAAGTAGACAGCCTCCACAAAGGTTAAACGACTATGTAAAGTAAAAAGTCGTGGTAAAGTTTTGAGTACTGGTATGTTGTAACATCAGTATTTTGTCTAAAACTATTTCTACCAGTTCATATGTTCATGATGTACACTTTAAGGTTTATATGTATTTCATGTTTCTCCCGTACGGTGACAAATGTACTTTCTAAAGAAGGGAGATGTGTTGTATTCCTTACCTCGACGCTCTGAGCGATAATGAGTGTATTTCACGAACTGTCTTAGCTGGTCCCCGGCAAGACACAGGAGAGTTCCACTTTCAACATGGCGCCTGTCGCGCGAACAGTTAACTGTCATCTAAGCTAATAAATGCTATCATTTCAACCAGCATCATCTGTATTTCAACAGTAACCTATACTTTATTTGGTCTCTAAATTTTGAGGAGGTCCTAAGGCACATTCTGACCAGTTTTGGTTGGTCTCTAATGGATATTGAGTCTCAAAGAGATGTTTAAGTGTGGCAAATTTGGTAATTCCCATAGACTTCTATAGTTAAGGCCACTCTCTTCCGCTGGCATTTACTCAGAAATAAGCATGGTGACATCTGCTTTTTTTGGTTTTATTATGTTCATCTTGGTCTAGTGTACCCATTTAAACTTGATTCAGACATCTCCAATGGATTTTTACCTTTGGTGAAACACCTCTTAATCCCTTTAACATTAAAAATATCAATATTTTGCCAAAAATAGGGGGGCGTGCGGCCTGGACGCCCCCCCCCCCTAAATCCGCCACTGCTGCAGGGTATTGCAGGAAAGTAGTTCTGATAGAAGAAAATAGTTCTGCCTGTTCATGATCAATGTCTTAACTCTAAGATTTCACTTTAAAATATTGCCATTGTATGATCAATCTTCCGGCAGACCTGTAGGCCCTGCCCTCAAACTGATATTCCTGACACACATCGGGTTGCTCACCCATCTCGTATCTCCTCCCCGGTTGGTTATACCTATGTTTCAGAATTTGTATCAAATAGAGTATGCCTCTAAACACAAGTCATGCATACATGACATTTTTGTCCGAAGAATAATTCTATTATATTTTCTGTCATTTATTATTTGAATATACAGTATCCATCGTAATAATTATTATCTTGATAGTTGTAGACATGTTTTCAATTAAACAGAGAAAATTTACTCTTATTAAAGAAATATTATGTTTACCTTATTGCTGACTTGTTTTAAGAGGAAAGATATGACGAAATTGTTCCGAGAAGAAACTTCATTGTGGTCGCATTTAAAACAGCGGATGCTGTTTACTGTAAATGAAACACACAGGTTTAGTAGGTCATATCTGTATGTCTTAGCTACTTGTTGTGGCATATATCGTCATATTGGCAACCATACAATATATAGATTGACTTATTATTACAGCGACGTGTCCCATGCCACTGTGTATTACTAGTGTACCGAATACTTGACTTGAAGGACAGTGTAATACGCTGGGCACATGAATTATGTACTATCGGTCGCAAATGAGCTAACTTACTCTACCACTTATGTTACATGAATTAATTATGAATTATAAAACTCGTATCACAATATAATTCAAAGCCATGATAATAGAAACATTTACTTGAAAGAATTTATAAACATTACTTAAATGCAAAGTTTTAAAAGCATCACCCTTTTTATGATATATATATACGGTAAGTACAATGGAATTAAAATATCCATAATCCATCAAACCTACCTGTCGGGAAGATATGAACCAAGGACAATACGACGACCATACACAAGGAGACGAAATACGAGGCTTCCATCCTGGGAAAAATAAGCTAAATTTGCCACCAACAGTCAATTATGAAGCGAATAGTGTCTCAGAACTCAGATTCAGGGAATTGAGTAATGTGCACGAGCAGTGACTATACGGTTAAATCAACAGGACCAGTCCAGCTTTAGGGGGAGGGCGATTTCAAAGTGTTTCCTGTTTGACTATCCTGTTTCCTGGTTTGCTGTAAATGTACTCATTACGTGTTGCAGTCCTCCTCTTGATCACTTGTTTTTACAAAATTCCTATCACTGCGGTTGCTATCCTCGTGATGTATCTTTTTTGCATTTATCTCCTTTGTTATCTTTGTGATTAAGATTGTTTTAAGGGAAGGCTTTCATCGGAATCCTACACCGTGCTGTAGCCTTGGCCCCTGGCTCCCTGTACGTCCCCATACGTCCCCTGCCACTGTCCCCTTCTACCCCCTGACCCCTTTAGACGTATCACCAATGCGAGAAAAACGCCCCCTCAATGGTGTCATCCCGGCCACCGCATATGATGGGAGCGACTAATGGGTAATGTTCGGCTGATTGGTGGTTAGTTCTACTACCACGGGGATCGACCAACCCTGCCCCCCCCCCCCCAACTGCCCTTAACCCCCCTACATGATGGTCCCTGAATCTATACATACCCACTACCCCCTCCCCCGCAGCTCTCGATATTATATGCAATGAACATGTGCATGTGTGTAAAGCGTCGCAATGATAAGATAGAAAAAGACAAATAGGAGGGCACATATCTAAACCTACAACCTCGGATACTGGGGGCATAGGTGCTTAAATAGGAACATCAGTAAGGAAATGAGAGAGAATTGGATAGAATTAGACCCCAGTTTGGTCAGGCATGTGAACGTCCGTGTTAGTGTTTGGGTTCCAGGGGCCATGTAGCACCCAAATGAGTATCGACACAAGATTCATTCTACAGAGGTCGTTCGAATGCTAGGCCTACCCTTTGTTAGTTGCGTAAAAGAAGTTTCTATGAAAGAGCGTGATTTAAGTAGAAAAACTGAGCAAATAGAAAGAATGCCCTAGAATGGGCCAAAACCATTTCTTTTCAGCAATTGACCATAACTTATTTAAGATATAAAACAATTTATACTTTTAGAGGGTACCTGGACTTAGGCCTACTTGCATGCCATCAAATAAATATGAGTAAAATATGAGTAAGTAAGAATATCTAACCTATTCAAGTGCTCCCTCCCCTCTTACTAATTTATAGAGCAATCTCTTAAGAACATGTAGAGAACACAATCAAAAATAGGCGTATGGGAGAAATACATAGATTCTAAAGAGAATTAATGAGAGAATGTTTTATTGGGTAATATGGGCCTACCCCAAAATCCCTAATAGTGGATACAGTTCATGTGGTGCCCATATTAGCTTCCTCCATTTGTAACTGTATTTCAACAATGCTGATATGGGCAGGTGTGCCCATATGAACATGTGGCATTATTTTCTCCATAGGCCCCCATGTTAATCGTTTATTAAGCTGGATAGTCGAAAATCCACTCATTTCTTCAGTTTCTGATATCAGTAAAATAATAATGTGTCAGTTCCATAACTGCAAAAGTGAGTTATGAAAATGACTTTTGAATTCAGAGACAATTGTCCTTGAGGTGGCCACATGACATTACCCGACTTTTCCCTATGGCATAATTCACATTTTCCTTCAAAGATATACATGTACATGTACCTCCTTCAATCCCTTACGTATACACACCTTCCCTCCATTACCTCCCTCGTGTATAGAATATCGTTTTGACAATTGCATGGGGGTGGATGCCTAAAATCGACAGGGCGACATGGGCACTTCTTAAATTCGACAGGGCGACATAGCTGTTTCTTAAAATCGACAGGCGACATGGCAATTTAGTGACAAATGACATGGCCCTTTTCTTAAATTCGACAGGGGACACGGGCTTTAAAAAGATAGCGACAGGGGACAGGGTTAGGCCTAATTCTTAAAATCGACAGGGGACATGGGTCTAAACTAAGATATATGGCTCTTTTTTAAATTCGACACGGGACATGGGACCCCCCCATCTACACCCCCAATTGCGTTAAAGACACATATAGGCCTACATATGCCTAAATGCTAGATTACAATTTTGCTTTTACATTGACCTACAGGTCTAATATGCCCTATGATGATTATCTTTCATTCCACATTTCAGCAAATCATTTTCTGAGATGGGAGTCGAGATTGCCTACCCATGTTTCCCTGCACACTCAGATCAGGGCGTTCTATGATGCCACCCCTCAGTCTCACCAGGCGGCGTTTGCTCGTTCCTGGCCGAGCCAGTAGATGTCCCATGTAGGCCTAGTAACTGGGACAAACTTTCACTCCAGTAGGTCAGAGAGGCAGCATGACTTCGGAACTTACTGCCTGTGGATCAAAACGAGTTTTCTGCTAACTTGATGTTTGTCATACCAGCCAATACGGCATTTGCGTAATTTGAAGTTGCCTTAATGTTAGAGCCATACTTTGTATGATAGAGGGAAGCCCATATGGCAACAAAGCCATTGAGCAAGATTGGGCCTAACATGTGAGGGTTTGTTGGGAAAAATGTTTTGTCAGAAGTGGGATTCGAACCCACGCCCACAGAAGTGGACTGCGACCTGAACGCAGCGCCTTAGACCGCTCGGCCATCCTGACAGCTGAAAATGGGAGCAGCCAAAATAAGGCCAGATTGAATTATTCATGGTCAGCGATTGGTAAGCATATATTATGTGAACACTGGGAGAGAGTCAGGCTAACTCTGAAAGGGTTTTGATTTATTGGTGGTTAAGGAATTTGTAAACTGATAATCCACCAGGTATGCCTATTGCAGGGAATCGACACTGAATGTAAAATAACATAAAAGAATTGTTTTGTACTAGACCTAAATCCCTTATAGGCCTATAGATAATACATTTAAGGTTAACAAACAATATATTCTGAGAATATTTTTGATATTTACATTGAATTTTTACTTTTATTCATTTCGAAAAATCGACCAATCTGCAATCTTGATTCAACGTTGCAAATTCACGCTGATTCAGCGTTCCTTTGCCCACTGGGTAAGTACTTAAAGTCAATGTCCAGTTAGTATCCACAGCTTATCTTGGCGCTAGTATTGTTATCACAGTACCTTTAATTTCTTCATAAATGACAGTCTGTCTGCACCTTTGATAGTCATCTTATTTAGGCTATATCTATGCAGTGGCGGTAGAGCTGGATAGAGCTTTATGAAAGGTAGGGGGGGGGGATAGGTAGGGGCGTAGGCCTATTGATATATGGGTGCAAATTAGGCCAAAAAAGGAGGGTCAATTGCGTCCTTGCACCCTCCTCCCTAAACCCAATCTCCTCGGCAGAGAGTTCCATGGAGTGATCCGCTTTGAGAGTGCCCTAAACATGTCACTGTTACGTTAATAGAAAATCTTTCCCGTGACCCATTCCAGCACCAATTTCAGCTAACAGGCATTCAATATCTGTTCATTTGGAATGATGACTTATATTCGGGCAGTTTTCAACTTTTGTACTTGTGGCAATCGGTCCCAAAGCTTTGCTCACACGTAATATAGACTCCTGCTCTAAATACCAAGAGCTACTTTCTGTACATTAAAGTTTGTCTTTTCTGTGTGCCTGGTCATTCCGTTCTTGATATTTAATTTTGCATGCCTTGCAATAACAAATACTTTGAGTACATAGGTAATATATTATATCTGCATACTCAATGACCGGCAAAACAGTATGCTTATAATGTGTATGACACTTAACAGTAGGCCTCTTTTTGGTGATGAATATGTTAGGTATAATCATGGTGGCCTAAATAATTATTATATGAATTCATTTAGTTTATCAGTAATGACTTTTTCTACATATGCAATATAATGGATTAAAAAAAATCGTCCACTGCAGGTGTTGCTCAACCGGCTGCCTCCAGGCCTCTGAGTGAGGGTGGTGAAGGTCAGTTCAGTCCAGGGGTAAATAACCCACTAGATGGCAGCAGGGAGTAGGCAGGGGAGGCTTACAGTAAGCCCCTCTGATGTATATCTATATAACTAACTTATATAGCATATCAACCTTAACAGATGAAGGCATGGCACATGATCATTTCTTAAAATTGACATGGGACATAGGAATTCTCTAGCGACAGCGACATGAAACCTACACCTTTCTTAAATACAACACGGTGACATGTTGACCCCCCATCTATATCCCAGTATAACGAACCAATATAACTATTCGGAATCATTATTTTAACCATTTGTTCCACGTAGTATTCAAGATTGCAAATTGAAATACAATAACGTGGAGAAAAGAAGGATAATACAGGTAACAGGTCTGTTATAAATGTGTAAAATATTTTATTGGTTGATGGTAATTGCATAGTACCAATTACACATGTAACAATATGTTTAATAGTTTGTTGCACATAATATACCATAAGATAACAGTTACATTCAACAGTTTATACGTCACTGCCAGCAGTGCTTATCGTTTACAACAATGATAGTGGAGTTCAGGTCCTTGTCGACAATTACCCCAAGTTTGAAAAAATTCCATCGGGTAGTTCAAGAGATATTAAATATTTTGAAAATAATCTTTTGGTTTCGGCGCGCTCGCCGAGTGGTCAAACTGTCAATGTATTCGAGAAATGCGCTCGAGGTGAATGCACCTGCGAATATTATATTAATGGCGCATTAACACAACTTAGACCCTGTAGATTTGAATATCTTCTTTCCCTTGGGTCGGATGAATGTAAAAATAGATTTAGACCCATGGTAGATGGTATAACAGATGGTTTTAAAATTGTTGATGACACGGTGCCAAGCGGGGGTCTGAGTTATGATTGCAGAAATTACAAGTCTCTTTTTGAAGGTGATAATAGGAAAAAAATGGACAAAATAATTGGCAGGGAGTTAGCTGAGGGCTATCTAAAAATAGTACAGGAAAAACCTGCTTGTATTCACTCTATGGGGGCAGTTCCTAAACCTGATGGTAATATTAGGCCAATAACAGACTGCAGTATGCCTGAAAAAATCTCAATTAATAATTATTGTGATAATATTATTGAGGAGTTCAAATACAAGAGTGTAGACAATGTAGTCGCATTGTTAAATCCTGGGGATTATATGGCAGTAGTTGACATTAAATCTGCTTACAGGGCTGTCCCAATATACCCAGACCATCAAAAATATTTGGGAATCAGATGGGAAATTAATGGTGAAAATAAATATATACAGGATTCCCGCTTGGCATTTGGTCTAAGGCTAGGGCCAATGTATTTTAATGAAATTTCTGAGTTTATATATCATATTTTGTCAGATATTTATGGTATTCAAACAGTAAATTATTTGGATGACTTTATTGTCATTGGTTCAAGCCTGGAGGAGGCTACCTGGGCCCAACAGGTAGTTATAAGGGTCCTAAGATACATAGGTTTTCACATTAGCTGGGGAAAAGTGACCCCACCATCTCAGGTATGTACCTACCTGGGTCTGGAGATTGACTCTATTAAAATGGAAATTCGGTTGCCAAAGGAAAAGTTGGTTAAATTAAAAAATTTGGTAGTAAAATATGGTCAAAAAGCAACAATAGGCAGAAAGGAACTGGAAAGTCTAGGGGGTCTATTGTCCCACTGTGCTCATGTTGTGGAGGGAGGCAGGGTATACTGTCGAAGGGTTTATAACCTGTATAAAGTCCTCTTAAATAATAATTTAAAAGCAATAAAAATAGGACAGGCATGTAGGGACGACCTGTTATGGTGGGAAAAATTTCTGGAAAATTTCAATGGCAGAAGAAAAATAGAATACAAAGAATTTCCCCTTCCTATGGTATCAGACTCATCTATGAAAGGCTTCGCAGTGTATATGGGAAATGACTGGAGAGCAGGTAGTTGGGACAATAACATTGTTTTCCCAGATTCAGATTGTAAACATATTTTACAAGCTCCTTCAGATATAATTTATGACAAAAAAAATATTAATGAATTAGAATTATTCCCTATAGTACGTGGCCTGCAAGAATGGCTGAGCCAACTGGCAGGTCACAGTGTAAATATTTATACAGACAACACACAAGTATTTCATATGATAAGAAAGGGAATAAGTACTAATCCGACATGCATGAGCTGGTTAAGGGAAATTTTTTGGATTTGCAAAATATATAAAATAAGACTGGTGCCTCATTACATTAATACAAAAAATAATCTGGTGGCTGACACATTGTCGCGCCTTTTATATTTTAAAAGTGATGACGCAGTTAAAAGGTGCATTTTGGGTGCGAATTTGTGTTGCGCTAACGCTATTTTTGACTTTTGCAGAGGAAATGTGCCTGATGAGGCGAGTGATAGCGTTGAAAAAATCCGCCGTAGGGAAATCAACACAAAAGTTAAGGAGGATGCAGTGGAAATGTTATTTGAAGGTATGTAAAAAATTTCACTGGCAGCCTCTTAAATGTAACTCTAAACAAGGCTGTTTATATATATCTTACCTATCTAAATTTATGAAAGCATCCTCCGTTATTAATTATTACCAGGCGGTAATTTATTATCACAATGTAAAGGCCAAGCCAGTAGCAGGCTGGTCCGATGTAAATGTAAAAATGGTTGTAAAGGGAATTAAAAATTCCAAGTTTAATGAGGTGGATAGTAAAGAACCACTGAAAGAGAAGCATTTAGAAAAATTATATAGGAAGGTAGATTGGTCCGACCAGTTAGGGATATTGGTATATATTGTAATTGTTTTCCTATTTAGGACACTACTCAGAGTAGGACACACTGTGAGGTCGGAACATATGCTTCTGAGAAAAAATGTTATTTTTCATAAGTGGGGTTGTATTGTAAAGGTTACATCCTCAAAAACAAAAAAGCCAGGCCAGGTACATGAGATACCAATAAATAGATTAGAAAATAAAAGGGTCTGCGCTGTGTATTTATTGGAAAAATTATTTAAAATTCATCCAAAGTCCAGGGATGATCCATTGTTCTCTACAGAAAAAATTGGTTATTTATCTTATACAGTGGTTAACAAACAATTTAAACAAATGTTAACAAATTCAGAGATTAAGGGTAATTTTTCAACCCATTCTCTAAGGAGGGGAGGCACCACAGACTTGTATAATAAGGGTGCTTCTTTAACCTATATTAAGGAGAGGGGCCAGTGGTCATCTGATTGTATTTACAAATATATTAGGCCCTCAATCTCCGATAAAATTAATTATGATAAATTTTTATCACTACGTTAGGTAATTGATTTGGAGGTTTTGGATTAAAATAAATGTAATTTATTATATGTCCAAATCAATTCACCTCTTTGTTGTTCTGTATTTGTTCTAAGTTGTTCTAGCCGCGACGTAAATGATATTAAATTGTGCAGCGATACCTGAAGCAATTTATTTATTTCGGAGAGGCGTGACGTCATCGCCCCCCGTAACCATCGCTACGGAGATTGTTGTACCTCCACTATATAAATCGCCCGAGCTTGACCGTTGGTCATTCTCGTTCTAACCACCAACGATTTACCATCGCAGCAGAATTTTAAACTTTAGAATTATTGTTACAGGAAAGGATTAAAATAAATGTAATTTATTATATGTCCAAATCAATTCACCTCTTTGTTGTTCTGTATTTGTTCTAAGTTGTTCTAGCCGCGACGTAAATATTGTAAGTTGTACATTGTATTATAAGTATCAGTAAGATAATGTTTTATATCTTTATCTTTAACAAGTAATCTCTGACTTCCAGATTACTTCTCAGGGTCTGGTGTTGGTGGCAAGTGAAAGAACCGCCACAACAGGGAGGTAGGGGTGAAATAAAGCACTAGTCAATTTGAGTAACTGGCCCCTCCCACAAGTATACTGCAATACTGCAGGAAACCCCAGGTAAACAGGTAAACAGGTAGGGGTAGCATAATTGTTAATTGTATCCAAATTAAGAACGTGCAGGACACAAAAGACATGACCACCCAATTTCATGCCTGATTGATTATTGGGCCCTCCAGCACCCTACGGTAAAATTTTAGTGGCCCTGCTTTTTATCCCCTTACAATAGAATCTGTCACTGCTACAACAAAACAACAGATGCAATATATTAATGATATGTACAAAGGTCAAGTACATATTTATACACTTCAAATACATATTTGAGCGTCTGCCCTGACCCTATGTAAAGAACATATCATCCATCTCTGACCGACTGTGCACATATTATCTCTGGGTCATAGCGAGGCCTATTGGTCAAACTTGAATACCCAGATACTAGATAAACTGATATTTGGTGGACTTCCTGAAATTCTATGTTAACACACAGTTCTATATTCATTTATATGTTAAGTCTGGTGTGAATTATGTATGCATTGGTTCAAATTGACCAGCTATTCTTGAACCCCTTTCCCCCTCAAGGGAGCTGTCTGAACATTCATACAGAAATAAAAAGACAGGACGAACGAAAACTACACCATGTCATAGAGAATCTGTGGTTGTTAAAATAACCATATTTTCATTCAAAGATATGCGTAACTTATTAATTAAATAGAAATAAACCGTAGTATCTTTGCTGTTCTGAGTGTAGCATGAAATTGTAAAAATTGTTTGTACAAATATCAGAAGAAATCAATAAGGAGGGGTAGTATAGATATTACAATGGAACTTAAAAGAATTATACATTAGTCATGATTAAAATTACAGAAGAGTTATCTAAATGTTTGACCATTTTTTATGCAGCCTTAAGTTTGTTATGTGACTTATCAAATGTTCAATTAAGGCTGCTTAAAAATGGTCAAACATAATTATTTATATGTATAGATGCTGTGTGGATATAGCACGCTGGTGCGATGAAGAACACCGGCTTAATCCGAGATATGTCCAGTTGATGATGAATCAAAGTTAGATAAAATAATAGTAATGAAAAAAAAACTACACTTTACATGCCCAACACGATAAACCATTCTTACATTATTCATAGCAATATCATGAAGTGCAGGAAAAAAGTGTGGAGGAAAGAAATATATTTTAAAATGACGTCCACGCCCAACTTGATCATACGAGGGCGGCCAGGACCATACAGCAGAGACTCATGCCCACCAGGGCCCACACACTGACGGGCCGCGCATGCGCTGTGCGACCGACGAGCGCGCCTTGGTCCGTGACCATGCCGAAGCCCGTGTTGGAGTAACAGACGAACCCGTCGAACTGCACGTCGCCCAGGCTGAGGCTCTGTAGGCCCTGCTTGACGAGGTTCTTAAAGGACCCAGTGGACGGCACCTCCGTCGTGCACTCCCCGACCAGGTCCTCCGAGTCGGGCTGCTCGATACAACCCCGCTCCATGGTCTTGTACGTGAAAGTCACACCTAAGGAAAAGGGGCAATAGTGCAATAATTTAGCTTTCAGGAACACCAAGCGTGGAAGAGTTGTCTAGAAGACAGTTACACGGCAATGAGTGTTTACTAGATAGACCAACAAGACATTTATAGCATGCTTGATTCCCTGCAGGGAAACGTTAATATCCCTGAACTGTTTTTTTACCAAAGGGTTGACCCCAGTAATTGTTGATTACGTCTTGTAATCTTTTGAGTTATTGAATGTTGGATGGTATCGAAAGATTTAAAAGAAATTGAGAAATGTATTTTTGTAATGCACAAAAGTCATATCTGTTATTTTCGACTTTGAAACCCAATGATATAAAAACGAACATTCTCATTTCATAATCACTGACATTTAGTTCATATCTTTAACTCTCAGTATTCAACAGTTGCAGGCCTTACCCAGGAAGCTGGTGGAGGCCTCCCCCTTGATGACCCCACAGACGGCCTTCTGCCCGCTGCTCGGGTCGGGGCAGAGGCGACTCCCCACCCGGTAGGCGTCGTCCCGGTTCTCCAGCAGGCACGCGTCGTCACTGATCTGAGAGAAGAGCTGGAAGACCGGCCTCAGCACCACGTTGTCCGAGACGAGCTCGTTACGGCTACACGTCACACAGCGCAGCTGGTCGTCGCGGTTAGGGACTGTATGACACACAATGGACGGGTGAGTTTTAAACATTAATGGTATGTGGAAACCCTACCTCTATGAGTGCGCTTAAAAGACTAACAAGAAGCAAAAGAGCTATAAAGTTTCGCTCATGCATGAGCGATGGTCGTCCCTCGATAAACTGAAGGCCCTCCTACAACCAGAAGGCTATATGGGCTATGAGTACTGACCACCGCCACCACTCCTGCTGTCACACACAACTCAGGGAGGTGTTTGGGAAAGGGGATGCTATTACAACTACTAGGTCCCTGCCTGTACTGCCAAGCACCCAGTACTGAGCGACCTATATCACTCACCCACCTAGATCTGCCCACCTGCAGGTGACAGTGGAGGTCCTAATGTGGAGCGGTGAGGGTTGATTGGCTCAGGTAGTGATTATGTAACCCACTTCTGGCTTCTCACACTACCTGATTCTAACAACCATTGAAGGACAATGCCCTTCAACAGCTGAACATGACATTGTGTAACCTGTCATTAAGAACAAAGAGAATCAGATTACTAAAGACATGACTGATTGAGGGAGTCCCCACCAATAGCTACAATACTGAAAAGATATAACTAGGGACTCCCAAAATGCAATTCATTCACAGAAAGAGACATGTTAGATTTTCCAAACAGGATGGTTGGTTGTAGAAGTGGCTAAGGTCACATAACAACGACGACTCCAAAGACGCCCCCCCCCCCCCCCTCCTCTAAATCCGCCACTGAAAACGACCCACCCCATCTCCTTACATGTCACGTGTCTACTTACTGGCTGGCGACCCTTTGTTGTAACACTGGCTGCCCTGAAAGGTGTCGAGGTCGACGTCGTCGACGACGCTGATGGCCTCCTCCAGTAGGTAGCGCAGGGGGCCGGAGATGGTGTCCTCCTCCCGACACCCGGAGTACGAGCCATCGTCCCGCACCTGCACACAGTCCCGCGCCACCGTGTCCAGCTGGAAGGACACGCCTGGGCAACGGGGAACAGGAGAGTTATTATGTATATTTGGGGTTAAAGAACAGAGGTCTTGTAAAATGGAATGACTGGCATGGGTAATAATATATATATTATATATATATATATATCATGTATGGATAATTGTTGGTTAAAGGACAGAGGTCATGTAAGATTGAATGACAGGCATGGGTAACAATATCATATATATATATATATATATATATATATATATATATATATATTATGTATGGATGATTGTTGGTTAAAGGAAAGAGGCTGTGTAAGATAGAAAGACTGGTACAAGTATTAGGATGAGGGTTATGTAAGTGGGAAGGACTGGCGCAGGTGAGAAGATATATTTGATTGAACAGAGGTCAAACAAGATGAAAAGATTGGCATTTGGAGGGGAACATACGGGAAGAGGGGAGTAACAGAGGTTTATTGGTGGAATAAACTCGTGAAGTAAAAGGCATGGTAAAATGGGAACACGCTTTACGAAAAGGCCGCGATCATGCAGAAATACAGTAGTATATGAAAAGTGGCATTTTCAAATACTTTGTAAATGTTATTAAGAAAATATTTTTTATATAAAATAAGAGTTTATTTTAACAAAACAGGGATGTCTAAGTCAATATTATGTGCAGTACAAATGAGAGGATTCTTTCTGTATATCAATATACTTGCAATAAACCAAGTAATTATATATGATTTGTTTGTTTTACTTTTGATATGCAATGTAGGCCTATTTAGGCCTGTACTGTGGTCACTATGACGGGTATAGGGAGCCCCCTACCGGAGAAGGAGGTGGTGACGGAGCCCCTGGCCGTCCCACACACGAAGGTCTGGCCGTCGTCGGCCACTGGCGGGCACTCGACCACGTCCACGTTGTACTTGTCTTTGTTGACATCATCCAGCTTACACGCCGGGTGGTCCACCTTACTCAGCGTTTGAAGGACCCACTGACCATACGGACAGGACATAATGTTATATGTAGGTCGTTAGAATATTTGATATCATATATATATATATATATATATATATATATATATATATACATGAACAATAAAGAATGGCATTATACAATCCTAAATAGTTGAGAAATACAAGTATTAAGAAGGGCGTCATTCAAAATTTTGAGAACAAGACTAAAACAGGAGGCATTTTAATACGTTTGCCTGATTCTATAATTAGATTATTTTAAGAGAGATTTGATCATAAAGTCACAATAACCAGGTACCAGGGCATCAGGCAAGTATTGTTTTCAAAACAGTTTAGAGCTGTTCGTAATTCACTTTTAGATTTGAAAAGGATAAAAATATTCAAGTTTTACCTTTACCACCGCATTGTTGTTATTGGACACTTCGTTGTGGTCACATCTGAAACACCGCACGGGCTCGGCTGGAGACACAGAGGAAAAACTGTGATGAATGCAACAAGCTCATATGGTATCTGTTGTCTTTCTGGCAGACTTGCATTATCAAGGTAAAATTAATTAAAATGCTTCATTTGTGGACATGAAATGATATGGTACTTTATTATCTTATATCAATTAAACAAAGTGGTCAAAATGGTCACATGTGATGGATTTTAGCACTAGGAAAATCAATATATCAAAAACTCTTTAATTCCTTTATGGAACAATCAAACTACTTGTATGCTCTTCAATGTCCATAGTCGAATGGTTTTATAATGTTTCTATTTTTTGAAAGAAATCCGCAAAACTGTTATGTGCCCTTAACAATAAGGAGCCGATATAGTGGTGTTTTTTTTCTCTCGCCGTTGTTTTTTGCCATTAACAACGATTAAGCCTACCAATTCTGTATACCTGAAAACAATGAATAGATCTTTACGTACCATGTGAAAAAGAAGTTGTAATTCCCAAAATGAGGAGAGTCAGAACGACTGCAGGTGTTTCTGTAAAATAAGACAATAACATTCTAACTTCAGTCTCATATAGATGGTAGGGGTGGCAGATACTATGCCTTATTCGAATATGGCTTTCCTATGAAACAGCCAATCAAGCAAACAAGAAGTCAGCACATATTACTAACTTGAAAGGCGTCCATAAATTGGTTTAATTCTGGTTGCCACGTGTAACTGTTCATTTGCGTTTACAATTTTGTGTGTGTGCATGGAACTTAGCTAAGCAGTCGGGTTTTTGTGATGTACTTGACTAAATATACAAGCCTCAGTGAATCGATGAGTGGTTCACAGAGGCACCACCAAACGTTAAACCTACCCCTCTAACTACTTCCTCGTATATTGCTATCAGCACTGTTCATTACATTACATTATGTCACAGGCAGAGCTCGGTGACTGTGTACCACGAGGTGCTGTTGTCCGTGTAATGTAGGTTATCTCAACTACACAGATCCCAGATCCATAATGCTGCATACCTAAGCAGCTCACCGGTATTAAGTATCAGACTGGATGAGCTCGGATTACCCCAGTTCTACATGCGTGCAGTAAACGCTGCACGTGATATGCATATATAGACTCCATAACCCCTCCTTTATGTCAGACACAAAGACTTGGTCCCAGGCACTGGCAATAAACCAGTGGTACCTATAAAGGTCATCAAAGTTATAGTCTAGTCGACAACAATGAAAGCGTCTTCAGTGCAGTGTACACGTACATGTGTATCAGATTTCCAGTTCTCCATCTGGAAGCAAATGCTTGGTCTTGCATAGCCTATACTCTAACCTCGACATTTAGGCCTTTAGCTGACCTTTTCTGGAAGGCATTTGATGTACATTTGACGACTGCAATCTACGACAAAAGTATCCTCATTTCATCTCAAATATACGGCAGGGCTCTATGTGCTCATCATGGTCACAAACGGCCCAGCTTGGCGTGGGGCTGATTGGAATGGGTGACTGGTACTTCCGGTTGCATGGTGCTGTGATTTACAAGTGGTAAAACGCCAATACCAGAAACTATCTTAAACATATCAATTTTTATTTCAGTAACAGTATTCTTACTTCAGAGGATAATGAGAGGTGAATAATAATTATGTAAATATTCATTGATGATACCCTTGGAGTCTTCATCGATGACGTATTTTAAAGAGATGGACTAATAAATTGATTTATGTTTACAAAGAGCTTAATTTTCCAGTATGATAGATATGTATGTGGTGTAATGAAGCTAACAGCATTATGGGAATATGCTCTTACACCTGCATAATAGATCATACCTAGAACGTTTCCTTTCAAACACACACAGCTGTATATAAATTCCATAAGAAATGGGTCAGTACATGTAATTGGCGTCACCAACCCATCAATTACGCGAATTTATGTATGTCTCCATATGGTGAGTCAGTGTTGCCAAATATGTAACAGGATGGTCGGATTGCATGCCTTTTTTAAGATATGCCATATAAATTTGAAAATCAAACTATTAAAAACTAATAAAAGATTGTAAGTTTTTTTTTAAATAAAGCGTATTTCTTACTTCATGGGTGCCAGTACTGATGCTACTCTTTCTCAAAATTATAGTCATAGAAACTGTATACTTATATCGCAAAACATGTTGGAGAAACTGAATATATTACATCAAATTCCCTATGTGATATAATCTTTACATTTCTTATACCATGCATTGCATCAACCAGGTGTCTATTTCACCTGGTAATATCAAGTCAACATTACTAAATATTACATGACTTGTGTATTATCATAATGCACGTACCCAAAGACATATGTACATGGACTGGGTTATAACATATTCGGTTTGTATTGAACGAGTAAAGCAGATCTTCCGTTCATATCGAATACCACACCAAGAATGTTAAGGTACGTCAACAAAGAGTAAGCGGTAGCAGGAAAGGCCGTACCATCACAGATCTCACTGACACTGCCAACTGGCTGTATACCAACTCTTACCTGAGTGTGGAGTTTAACCTTAAAATATCATAGACCTGGTATGGCGGGTAAGGCAGGGTATGGCAGGTAAAGGCTGGGTCTTACCTGTAACTTTGGCCATGCTGGAGCAGTACTGGTATCACCTGTGGAGTACCTGTCTCCTCCTGGGTTAAGGGGGTGTGTGACGGCCTCTCCCGTCCCTGAGTAATCCCAGCCCTGACTGGTCATTCTCACGCTCTACACCGCATTCCCATTCACCGACGAGTCACGGGGGGTGGGTATTGTGTGTGGGTCTTTCATCGATGTATAGCAGACTTTCGTCTACTTCAACCAAAATAGTTCCAATATGAAACAAAAGCTACGTGATATACTTTCAGCAATAATGTATGATAAAGAATAAAGAATATACATGTATTTTATTATAAGAAATTGTGATTTCTTCTCTTTATTTTCACTCTTTTTCACAAACTGTCTATTTGCAGGGTTCCCCTGTGTTGCAGGATGCGGTCTGAGTCACGTGGCCGTTTGTAGGTCACCCCGTGTTGATCGTTCCGGCCCTGTGCCCCCGTGTCCTGAAATAGACGTCGTGCTAGGGAGGTGTAACGATTTTGGGTTAAGGGTGAGAGAATCGTGCTGTATCAGCAGCAGTAGGATATGTCATAATTATCTCGACTACTTATTGATGAAATAAATACATATTTACCCTTCATCATAACTTAAATTCCGAGCCCCAACCAGTCCTAAAATCTGTGAATAATCTAAGTTGGAAAAAGTACAGGGTGTGGGTGATCTGAGGGGTGTTCCTGAGAAACTTGAGGGGTTCCTGTAAAATCTGAAGTGATTGCTGGAATATCTTAAGGGATTCGAAGTAAATGTGAGAGGGTTTCAGCTGACAATTATGGGCAAATTTGCCATGTCACATAAACCTTAGTAAATTCAAGGTGCTCCCAGGCACCCTGGGAATCCCAATCTCAACTGATTTCTAATTATACAGGCATGCCTTGGGGTAAAAGAATGGGTTCGATAAAGACTGAAAAGTCTGTGATAGACATGTTTTACACATAATTATAATGGAGTTTGGAGAGAGAAATGAAACCCAAAACTTGGTTATTTGGAACTTGTATTTCAAACGTGTAATTTATCTTCATGACGAAGGATACGCACTACGCATGACCCTTAGAAGTTCTGATGCGTAATTATTTATGTGTGTCATCTTACATAAGCTGCTTTATCAAATGAAGGGGACGGGACAAAATGTTTCCCATCGTCTAGAGAGAGGATACTTGTATAAATTACGTAATGATTTGTATATATGGATATTCGGTCTGTTCCACACAGTTATTTAGCCCTTTCCATGTACCTAGAGCATGTTTTTTCTATGTTTTATCAGTTATTTTGTGTTTGAAATAACCAGTCTCCCATACATGCCCGCATGCATTGTTGAAATAAGAGTCCAATAAGAGTCCAAGATTACCGAGGTTGTCCCATGCTTTTGTTAATTCGTAAAGGAATGTGGGATCTTTTTGTATAAGTGTCAAAATCCTACATATCCAAAGCCTTGGTAAATTGGGGATAACTCCACATGCAAGATGCAATAAAACATACAATAATTTATCATGTTTTTTATCTAACAGATGGTATCATTATGATGTTTATCCATGTGACTGTTTCTACTTTTGCTCTCTGATGTAAGCAAGAAGTTATATTCCAACAATCCCCCATGACACTAAGAGGTCAAACCGCATGTCACTTCCCTCCTCTCAGAACATGGTTTACACTATGTACCACCGTGTATGTCTATGTAACAGATTCACATAAAGGGGAACCCGTGACCCGGAAGCGATTCGGAACTGTTCGTTAATAGGGTCATTCCACAGTCATTGGCAGGGTTCAATATACTAGGGGTGACCACTGCCAAACAGCTGGCCAGGGGGATGCCATGGGGACTGTGGGTAAAAGGCCGTCCTATAGGGCTCCACCGCTATTTGTCTGATACAAAAAGGTTCGTCAAAAAGAAGGTTACATCAAGCACAAAAAGAAAGGGTCTTTTATATCAATTTAATGCATCAGCTTGTCAATATAATATGATTAATAGGGGAACAAACCTTACCCTTCCTGACAGAAAAATCATTATGAGATTTATTGCAGAGGTCGTAGCTTCGCAGATGTACAAGTACTCGATACGCCCACCTATTGATATTGTAATTTTGTGATTAAACTGGTAATTTGAAAGACTTACAACCTTTGGAGGTACAACAAATACAGCATTGCGTGCTTGAAGGGTTATAAGAAAACGCTTTCAACAAATAAACTGCAGGGAGAATATAATGTTGTGTATAGTGTATTCCAACGATGGGAAAGTAATCTTTGTTGTTGCTGTATCAATTTTTCCTACGGCCCCAACAGTATTGCAGTTTTTGATAGACAGACCAGAGAAACTGGTGTTCAAAACTGCCCGTCTTGTGCATAATTTTGCAGATTCAGCACATATTTGAGACATTTTAGAGTACATTATTCTCATCACTTACAATGCAAGATTAAATATTTACGAAAAGTATTAGACCAAATTATGGGTGTTGCCATTTCTTGCACCGGGGCTTAATTATGCATCATAACAAGAATGACCTCCCGTCCCTAACCTGCTAAGGCCTTCATTTATCCCTGTCGACGACCGAACAATACACCTTCCTCAAGAGTCTGTTCAGTGGACTATGTGACTCCCCAATAGAAGCCTTGTTTCCCAAACTAAGCATGGTTCAATTGAAATCAATTACCTAATACATTGGTTCAGACGTATCAGCCAGCAGGGCACCATAATAATGATAAAGGACATGCTACAATTGTTGATCTTTAACTCATTCTGCGGCCTTCAGACGCTTCTCAGTTTTCATGACAGCTGTTTCAAGATTATCATAATTGTTCGTTCCATCTCTATTTTAACCCATCTATCAGTCCCCTGATATTGACCTATATAAAAGCGATCGCAGTTAAAGGTAGGAGTATGATTCATAGAGGAATAAGGACAAAAGTCAGCGCAACACAATTACACATTCGAACAAAATGTAAGAGTGAATATACAAGTTTAAACAACTTTAGGGACTCTTTTATTTTTCGTGGTGGCTTCATATAGGTGAAGAATAAGGCATACAACAGAAAGGAAGGGGTGATCTGTGTACATGATGACAAACGTACTACTAGGTGGCGTGCCTGTCCCAATGAATATTGTATTATACTGACAGGACAAAAGTCGGTCGTGGTTTGTACAATAGATATATGATTAGGATACATGTACCCACAAAAATGATATACAGTGAGTCACATCAACATTTTTACATTGTTCATATATTTTCTCCACTGGCTATCATGGCAGAGGAATTGCTTTTGTCCAGCAAATCAATACCTCTTGTTGTAAGGAGACTGAGATAAGCTTGGTCTGAAACACTGATTAAACTGTAATGTATAAAGAAAGAAAGGGTTTGATTTTGGTGTGTAATAAGGCGGAGAACACTGGTAAAAATGAATGTCTTATTAATTCATTAAGGTTGTGAGCTGAACATATCAAAATCATTTCCCGCGTTATGCTCAGAACGTTAATTTGTACAAATGTTTGTTTCCGCTCATTCATTTCAGAATACATTTCGTTGTTATTGAAAGACAAACAACTATCGTGTCCATAAAACAACAATGTCTGTAATATGTATGCAGGGATTGTGTTCAGAGAGGCCATATGCAGAACGATAAGAACAGTCGGGAATTGCAGGCAGTTTTATCATTGGGGATCTCGTCTGGGATATCTCTGAAATCATTTTGTCTTGTATGAAATAACGATCTCTGTATGTCTCGTACCGGAATACTATTACCATTCAGAAATACCTCCTTGTATTTGTTACCATAATGATATTACAATGACTGTATGTGGGCATACACAGATAATCGGCACAGCGAGCAGCGCTCAAAGTCTGATGGTGATATAGTGTTGGCCGCTCGCCTATTTCCTGTGATATGATAAGAGTACTGGCTTCTGGCCGTCCTTCTGCCTCTTCCATAAGTGGACGTGGCCCCGCTCGTCATAAGACGTCTCGTACTGCGCCGACGAGGCGAAGCCCTTGGTGTAGTCCAGAGCCCCCAGCAGGTTGGGGTCAAAGTCCTCCAGGTCAGTCTGCACCAGGGTGGGGTCATTCGTCATCTGGTCGAGCGCGATCAGCGTCCTCGTCGAGTCGATGACGGCGAACTCGTGTCTGAGGGCGAGGGCGACCAGGTAGTTGTCGTAGACGGCCCGGCCGATGACCAGGTCGGGGATGTGCTGCCAGGGGAACTGCTGGTGGGCCAGCACCAGGTTCTCGTCAAAGTCGGGCTGTAGGTGGGACGACTTGGCCCTGATGATGGTGTTCACCTCAGAAGGCTCATACAGGGGCTCGCCGTCATTGATGACGTAGCGGTTTTTTATTCCCAACACTAGCGCGTTGTCCAGGTTCTCCAGGGTCCTGTACACAGTACTGACCGTTTTGATCAGCCCCTCCCCAAAGACTAAATCGCCATTGATGTAGCCGTAGAACTTGCTGTTAGGGAAGATGGTCTGGACCTGCAGGAACATCTTCTTTAATGGAAGCACTTTGCCCGACTGTTGGACACGCGGCAGTACCGTCCAGTTGTTGGCCCTGGCCGACTCGTCCACTAACACGTCCTTAGAGTCGGTGAACAGCACCGTGGCCACGTTAGGGTGATAAAACGCCCAGTTCTTTATAACATTCAGGTGGACATTACGTAACACCTCATTCGAGTTGAACACCGTGAACAACGTTAATAAATCCGGAACTGGACTATCTGTATTTGTCTCATTTAAAGTAACAGTTACATTCAATGTGTTCCTTGTATCATTGCCTGGGGCTGTGTCCACTTTGACTGCCCCCTCTTTGGACGCGTTACCAGGGTTATTCCATTGGGTGGCGTTGGTGAGGGGCGCGGTGCCCTGGAGCGCAAGCGCCCGGCTGGAGTTGTTGGGGGCGGTGACGGGGGCGGCGGGGGTGAGGAGCAGGGCGGGCCCTCCGTAGCCGGGCCGGGAGCACAGCTCCACGCGGCCCTCCTGGGTGTAGGCCGTAAGGTACTGGGCCGTGCCCGTCAGCCCCTGGCTGTAGTCGAACCGCCCGATCACCCGCGAGTTGTAGTGCGCGTCCCGGTTCCGGTGACCGGCGAAGTCGCCGTCGATCCCGGTCTGGTGGAGCGCCACCAAGGTGCGAGTAGCGTCAATCACCGCCACTCCGTACTTCTTGGCCGTGGCCACAAGGAAGTTATCATAGGCCGGCCTGCCGATGACAATATTGGGCACGGCCTTCCAGGGAAATGCATTGTGGGCCAGCAGAAAGTAGTCCTCGGCGTCGCTGCGGAACAATTTCCCCTCGACTTTGGCCAGCCGGCGGACCTGCTGGAGGGAGGTGATCCGCCGACCTTTGACCTTGAAGTTGGTTCTCCGCCCGATGATCAGGGACTGGGTGAGTTGGTCCAGGTAAGAGCCGACCAGCTGCAGAGTGTCCGTCAGCCCCACGTCAAAGAGGATGTCGCCGTTGGCGTAGCCGTAGAACAGGCTGTCCGGCACGTGCTTCTGACACGTGAAGAACATCTGTTTTAACATGGGCGTGCCGTACACGCTCTTGGCGGGTACGGGTAGCACCGTCCAGTTTAACTCCCGGGCAAAATGGACCAGGCTCTCATCCGTCCTGTCATTGAACAGAATAACTCGGACTTTGGGTTGAAATAACGACCAATTTTTGAGAACATTCCAGTGTATTCTCCACCTGTCCCTGCGGTTTTTGAATGTCGTGAATAACGTCAATAAAGGAGGCTCTGGCTTTTTGATAATCTCGATGGACGTGTTTTGACTTACAAATCTCAGGTATTCTGACATTTGCTTTTCTTGAGAAGATTGGACTACTTCAGTAATTCCGACATAGTGCATGGCCACGTGGCAGTTAAAAACTGCAAACAGTCCAAATGTCAAAGCAGACGCAAAAAGGAGAATTGAAAATATTGGTCTAAAATTATAAGCCAACTGCTTAGACCTAGTAAAAGTGGCTTTCAGTATTGAACCGATATTTTCCTTTCTGAAAGAATCCTGGGAAAGCATGGTTGCTGGTTCAAGAATCACGTAATATATAATTAAACTTAAACTTTTTAAAAAGTAAAAGCGCTGTTTCAATTAGAACGATGTCTCCGGCCTTTCCACTTTGGCTGCCCGGTTCAGATTGCTGGCGTCCCCAGAGTGGCCATCTGCAAAGAGAGAAGGTTGACGCCTTATACCATCTTCTCATAACGTTTAAAGAGACGACACAAAAACACGTTTAGAATTGCTGAGGCGGCTATCATTTCCTATTAGGCTTAATCGCCGCCAAGTGAATGGTTTTTCCATTGGATCATTTTGCATTTCAATTTCTTAACAAGCCATTCAAATTATCCTTTATTGAATAAATAAGGTCCTGGCGCGGGGCCGTCTTTGTGCAAGCAGAAATGAATTATTCAACAGTGCGACAATAAGGGAAAATGCAATTACTCTAATAAAACGTTTAACCCATTTGGGTACATAAATAGTTAATAGGAAATTATTTTACGGCACGCTAGAATAGTTTTATGCATGGAACTGCTGCGAGAATACCAAATACCCAAAATAAAGTTCACTGATAACGTCCATAGTTTATTCTTTAAAAGGAAAATTCATCACATTTGCCATTACCGTAGTTCACGAGACATATTATTCCATTGATGAACACAACATACACTGTTATAAGGAATGATGAATTCTGATCAGTGAATATGATAGCCTTTTTAAAGGCAACGGTGTGCAGGATTGGCGTTATGTCAGGACACCATTGTTGGGAATGTTATCAGCATTCACTGTTCACTACTCCCCATATATTGACATATACAGTGCAATTCTAACAAAGACAGCGCAACATATGGGAGCTATATTCCTTTTTTTCAATTCATTTGTCTATGGGGAGTTGAATTGCATAATGGCAATTTGATAGCAATATCCAAATATATATGCAAATACAGTTGGTGGTACGTCTGGATTTCATAGTATATAACAAAAGACATAATAAAGCGTAATGATATATATACTATTAGTTATCTAATATTACAATTGCCACGTGCATATCTATTATTTGTCCACTTTTACAAATATATAGATCTTATGCACAACTCATCTAATAGTGAGCTATCTTACTTTTGTTCACCTTGAATTTCATCGATTGACAGAAAACCAAAATATTTGTTGGTAAATTTATCTTTGGGGTTTAAAAATTGATAGATTTTCTATTGCCCCACTAATAATTATTTTGGTTTAATATTAATGTATCATATATGCCACCTTTCCGTTTTGTACATTCTTTGAATCATCAATAGGCTCATGTTTATTTTTGTTGAGTGTCGGTTTCATTTCCTGACTATATATTAAGAGTTACGTGTGCCCTCCGTAGTATGTCTATAGGATCAGCTTAAAGTACATAATGGAGCAAACTTAGGGAAATATCGCATTCAGTCCGCCGCGGGATAATACCCTTAGTATCCACATGGTAAATTTGTGTTGTTAGTCATTTCAATGGGAAATCTTATGTATAGTTATACGGTGGTTTATAACCACCGGCGGTTGAATTTCATGTCAGATATCTGACACAGAAAGTCCCTTTCGAGTGGCCAGGTTTTATGCTCTTTCCTTGTTATCCAGCTCCTTTCCACTTAGCTTCCCACTTATCTGCACACACCGGACCCAGCGTCTGGCCTTTCTCCTACTTCCGGTGACGCATGCGCGACGAGTCCGGCGCTGTCGGTAACAAGGTCCCCTAGCGGGACGCACAGGAAACGGAGCCATTGAAGTGGGCTGGTGAGGGGCCAAAGGTGGGCTGCTTTACGTTGCCCAGGTCTGTCTGACTCGGCTGTTTTGGTTTTTAGAGGGAATGAGATGCAAATTCTTCTATTTGTTTTCTTTTTCGACCCTTTCATCTTCATTTTAGGGGACCGAGGAGTGTGTGACAGTTTGTTCGTTCCAGGTCTGTTGCCATAGATACGGAATATGACTGCAGAGTGGCAAAAGGGACAAGGGGAGGAGTTTTAGGGGATGAAGCTCAGGGGATGGAAGGACGAAGATGAGGGGGGAGGGGGAGACGGGTGGTCTCCTGGGACGGGGCGTGGTGGCTGACGGGAGTCTGACGTGGGGATGACGTGCCTGTGACGTTATCGGTGGGACACTGAATGTCACAGCGTGTCCATTATTCCTCAGCCCCACCGACAGGGTGACACGTCGACTAGCCATGGAGGGAGTAAGTAGAGGACAGCCTAGCTGAAACTGTCAGTTACTAACTCACAACCAAAGCCTGCAAAACAAGTCCGTTGAAACATATTTAACGGAAAGGTGATACGAATTCCCGGTACCAGTGTTCGTTTAACCAAACATATCCTTTCAACATGGACGCACTCCGACTTTGCTGGCACACTTTTCATTCTGTTCCCCGAAGCTAATGACAATATTATACAGGAGGTCTGGTAGTTGGCCGCTGGAATATTCCATTTTATTGTCTCTGGCTTGGGACTTGACATGTTTACACTAGGCCCTCTGCTCTGTCCTTATCTGTGAAGTAGCCGCGAAGGACTGATGGTAATACATTATGCTGGAAAAATGACTCATACCTAAAATACTTTTCCATGCACATTCCGTAAAAGCATACACCAAAACATCAAGTGTTGTCCCACCTCTCCGGCATACATACATGAATATAATGGCAGCTGTCCCCCAAAGTGGTGGAGGAGTATGGTTTTAGCGGGCCGGGCCTGTGTCTGGGCCCACCTGTTCTCTCCCTTAACATTCTACCCTGCCTACAGAGAACCTGACCGGCATATGGAGGCACCCCCTCCCCTCCAGTACCCTCCTCCAGTGCCCTCCTCTGTTCTCACTCTCTGTCCCTCGCCTCGTGTAAAATAGCACATACAGACGAGCTACGTCTAAGGGGAACAACAATGTCTGACGTCTGGTGTTCTTCAAAACGTCTACGTCTGTTTACTCTTAAAATGATTAGGCGATATTTATTTTACCTCGCCAGGTGCATTTCCTAAACAATAGTCTGATGCAATTTGATTCTTCAGCTGTTCACATTTTGAAATGAAATATGTTTTTCCTGTGTCCCCTTGCGAGAAAAGCTGTAGCAAAGCACTATGCTGCAACGTCTCGTGTCGCTACATCTAAGACAATAATGTATTGATAATTCTGTATGTAATATCAGATTAAAGCTTTTACATTGCCAACATATCAATAATGCAAAGTGAAGGCTGGAAATATTGCCAGGTTTTCACAGGGCAATAATGTAATGGAGTCTTTTAATATAACCCTCAGACATATGTACAGACTTCAACATCAGTGTTGAATTGACTCAATAAAGGGAATTAAAAAATTAGATATTGACAATATATAAAATATTCAAAGGAGAATTCTTAGAGAGGAAAAACATCCATGCGCTACTGTTTCAGTGTCAAATAACACAGTAGAAATTGAATTCAGATGAGCAGCAAGCTAATTAGGGTCTGACGTTGATGCTTAACTGAACAAGCCCTGAAAAATCCAATCGAGAGTAATATTGTGGCAGCATCCTAAATCATTCTGGACGTTCAGACCGCCAGATGTGTTGAATAAAATTTCTACAGACCAAATACAATAGGTTTCTGGGAGTTTATTCCCAAAATTGAAAATACTTTATAGAAAACGCAATAGTACAAACCAATCTCACTTTTTGCGTTGGCATGGAACGCCATACAATGCCTCTGTAAGTCAAACTATGAATATGCAGCTGTTCAATGTGAGATAACGAAATGAATGGAATAAAGACCTCAATTCAGAAAACCTCAGCAGGTTCCGTGTCGGGAAATGGGACTGGGACTGGAGTTTGATTTTCCCCCAGAGTCCATGAGCAGGGCCCGGCCCCTGCCATTAAAGCCTTTAAGACGACATGAATCTGCCGGGCCCCGCCTGACGTAAAGGTCAGTCGTGTCCATTTTGTTCCAACGCCGAAAACATTGACCTTTGTATTGCCCCTGCTGAGCTGGGGATGCTGCCTCCTGCAAAGGAAACAATATCCAGGTGTCCCCGTGCGACTGTCGCCCGCGGGCCGGGCATATACATCAGACCCTGTTTGCTGTTGTGCCCGCGGTGAGACGTATATATAGAGCCTACATCTATACGTATACATGGCGAGTAGTACACTGTAAAAAGTTAATGTTATTTTACAGCATATTGTACAGTTAATTTACAGCAATGTTTGCTGTTGGAAAATAAACAGTTAAACTTGCTGTAGGATTACGAGTTTTGTACTGTAAATTTGAATTTACATGATGAGAATGTACCTTTACAGTACATCTTACTGTAAAATACAGTGACCACCAGGAGTGCAAAAGTAAAAAGTACAAAAACGTTTTTGGCATATTAACTTTACACCATATTTTCAGATGAATTAATTACATTTAATGATGTCAAAGAGTGAATACCATACTCATGAAATGATCTGATATCTCAAGTTATTCAAATACATGTTAATAATTGTAATTATTACGAGATAATTATAAACTGTATGCATAGACACCTTTTTGTAGTAAAGTATAATTTATAGGTAAGTAATGAACTCTTAAACCTGCTGCAACATCACCCAATGCATGTATGTGCTAGTAAATCTAGCATAATTACATCCCACAACCTCTATACAATGGTTTGTGGTTGGGAATTAACAATTTCCTTTGATTTATGGGGGATATTTTATGTTAAATCAATGTTAAAAGGCTTTTGATTTAAAGTGCTGTAAAATAACAGTCCACTGTAAATTTACAGTAAACCTTGCTGGAAACTTTGCTGCCAGCAAAGTTTACTGTAAATTTACAGTACTAAGTATGCTGTTTATTTACAGCACTGTTTACTGTAAAACATCTACAGTACCATGTATTGTACAATTTACAGTACATCATATGCTGTAATTTTACAGCAAAGTTTACTGGAAACTTTGCTGCCAGCAAAGTTTACTGTAAATTTACAGCATTTACTTTTTACAGTGTATACTGAATTGGGGGTGTGAGGGTGAGGGGAGGGAGGGGGACGGCGGCCCGCTGACCTTATGATTGCTGGCCCGCCGGAGACAGCCCGGGCCCGAGATAAATCACACGGACCTTAGATCAATCTCCCACCACTGTCTCAGGGGAGGCCGGCCAATAGGGCCACGGCCCGCGGGTGGTGAGAGCTTAATAGTAATCTCATCCTTAAGGGCGTCCTAAGAACATAGGCCCCTCTGCAGGCAGGCCCCTCACCACCTGGCCTGACGGGTCTGTGAAAGGGCCACGGCGCAGGCAATGGTTTGATGTGGTTTTATCAGTAGTTTTAGCCGTGGGTTATGATTGGCAGATCTGGGTTTGCTGAGTAATAGGAATTCTAATATTGAAGCCACAAGGGGAGAAAGCGTTTTTTTTCCGGGGCCTTTTTTCCGCTCTCGGCCTGATTGGGAACACGCAAACCGTCCTGGTGACGTTCGCCTCTTGAGAGTCTCATCGCTAGGTGCCTCTGATTAACCTTGAAGCTAGATGGGTGGAGAGGGGGAATTAATTATGCCCTAACATTGCCAATTACCCCGTGTGTAATTAAGCCCGGATATAGGGTGCAGGAGGTGATCCATCCAGCACTGGGGTCAGTGAAGATGGAGAGGCTGTCACCCGTTATTGTATAGTCCACATTTCTACGGCCTGTGGACAGTGTGTGGGAACAATGGGTATGAGCAACAGCCAACATTCCTACAGAGATCGGACAAAAAGGCAATCACCTCATCGCTTATATATGAAATACTGGTTTTCAATGATATACTCGCGTTTTACCCTACTCAGTTGCCTGACGCCAATACAAACTGTCCCCCTGTTGACGATCCGGGTGCTTCAGGGCGGTGATCGATCGATTCGGAATGTAAATGCACTCAGATAATTGCCCCAAGGGCATTACAACAATGGTTTTGTTCGGTTGGGTTTTAGTCTTGGATTGCTTTTCGTCAAACCACCCGAACCGCCGTTGTGAAAGCGCTTTGTATAAATACCCATTCTTCAAACGGACCGGTTGCCAGTTAATGGGAGCTAGTTACTCCAAGTGGAACCTTCTGTCGGCAGACGTTACAAATAAGCCCTGGAGGACAAAGCCCACTTCGCACCCATTGAGGGCCGATCTGAAGCGTCTAATTCCAACGCACAAGGCATTCTGAAACCTCCCTTCACTGAAATGGTTTTCAAGTTATCGGGCTAAGGGATTCCACTTGTTCCTCCAAACGAGCAATAATCTCCTTGGGACAAACGTGCCCGACGATGTACATTTTGAGCAAAGGAAGGCGTTCTGACAGGGCATTGTCAGGTGGGGAGAGGAGGGAGTGGAGGGGGTAGGGGGACCCAGAGAGATAAAGGGAGAGACAGAGACGGTAAAACCGAGTACTATAAAGACATGCAGCGCCGGGGAGCGCACAGGGACAAACGGAGAAGGATAAAAAGTTATGGTGGCAGAGGAAGGACTTATGAGTCGTTTGTGTGCCCAGCACACCTCACCATCGGAGCATTGCGCAGATAAAGAGGGAAAATCAATACGGACCAAAAAGCCCTTTTAGCCGGCCTAAAAAGGTCCACCTCTGCTTCGTCTCACCCGTCGAGAGGTCGGCCCTCAACACGGAGGGCATTATCCATCGCACGAACCGAGAGGTACCATCCCAAGAAAAAATAGTCTCAATGGCCGTTTTGCTCCCAGCCACGCGTCTCCCTGCGCGCTGAAAGTAGTCCCCGAAGCGCGCATTTATATATGGCCCTGATGGCTGATCGGGCGTCCGGCACTGGTGGTGCCCCCTGGCGATAAGACATGGCAATGAATTTAAATGGCCCTCACCGGAGAGGGGTAAGAGCAGAGATCACGTGATACAATCGGCGGGCCCACAAAATGAAAGGAGAAAATGTCGTCTGCGGCCATGCGGCTGATGGATGGCGCGTTGACTGACCCCAATTTTCTGGGTCATCTGGATTTCTTGTTAAGCACCTCATTAGTGGGGAGCCGACCATAGAACCCCGAGCAGGGCGAATTCCTCCACCGACTGTGTGAGTTTTATGACTGAGCGAAAATCCTAAAATTGATTTAGGCCCGAGGATATCAACTTGCTCTTCGGAAGGCGTCCTCCATGTAGGACTGAGGGGGTGGGGGCAGTCGTCTACCGGGTAGAATTGGTTTCCATTGATCCGAATACTTCATCAGGACGTTAGCAACGTCACAAAACGTCCCATCAAGGGCCCGCTCAGCGGAAGAGGCCTTAGAGGGAGAGCAGTGAGCAGCGTGCCTGATCCCGATCCGCCGATAGAGGATGAACAAAAAACGGCCGTATTTCAGGTAGATAATACAGCATAAGCCGATAAAATCAAAAAGGCTATTATAAAGAAAATTGCTTTTAAATTAATAAGGGACCATGGTGAAATTGCTAGATGAAAGCGAGGGCGGGGAAGGTCCCCTCACGTGACAGGCGTAATCCAATCCCACGAGGGCCTTTCATTATGGCGCAGACGACTTTTCTTCCGATTCATTAAGGCCAGGCGCAATCCGAAGCGAATAAATGAGACTGCGCTCCACCCCTTATCGGTGCCGCTATATGCACAGGAGGCGCAGCCCGCGAACAAGGCGCCATTAGCCACCAACACGCCGTGAACACCGCGAGCAGACGACATTCTCCCGCCTTTGTGTACCTTCAAGAAATTGGCGGGATGGCGTGCTTCCCTTGCCCGGTTCCCTTGCTATTTAGGTGTGAAGTCGATAGAATCATATATATGTTTCAATGATGGGGCGGGCGTGGGGAGGTTAGGCCAGCCGGTAACCTGTTGGGTGTAATGGAGACGGAGGAGGGCGGGGTGTCTCTACTGGCGGGGTTATAATCCAGGCTGACATTGATGGCACCACGTGACCCGCGGGGTCAGCCCCCGTCGATGCCTGTATTCACCACACCAGGCCAAAGAAAACAGCAGATTTGTGGAGTGTTCTATGTAAGCAGTATTGAAATAGAGCCTATAACTGCCCCCTTGTCTCTTATATTTCGGTTCCCTTGCTATCAACTTTCCCTCCTTCTGTTCTTTTTTTAAGTGAACCTATCTCCTTACTTTCAGATTCTCAGGCATAGACCTACGTTCCGTTTAAAGGTTAAGAAACAGAAAGTCCTCTACATGCGGCCTACGGCTTTCCTCTCGATGACATAGCCCCAGCGTATCCGCGTGTTTCAACGTCTAACTGGCCCATCAATTACTGCCTCTTTGGCTAGAGAGTTCTAATCGATCACGTGATCCGGCCTCCTTTTGGCGGGCCAATGGCCGGCTGGCGTGGCCTTAATAGTCTGCTCACATCCAGCCTACAAAGACGGCCCTTTTATCGCCCCTGCTACCCGCTCACACATTACACACTGAGCCCGATGAACATATTTCTTGTTTATACCTCTATAAATACTAAAATATGCAGAAATAAAGACCAGCAATTTGTCAGAAAGTTTCTGTCTGCCATGTGATTTATATCCATAATGCATGACCCCATATCTGTCCAAATCTGCTTCATGGCATAATATGCATATTATGGCATTTGAAATTATTGCCCAGTTGGAAGCTGACAAAAGTAGGCCATATGTTTTGGCATCCAAACATTGATCTCCTGAGGTAAAGCATGAGGAGAGACTCGCTGCCTACATTTCTATAAAATGACTCGTGCTTTTTACAATAACTAGCAAGAATCATAGCTACCTACATAGCCGAGGGGGTGGTCTTGGGGCTTGGCAGGGTCACTTTACTTTCTCCGCTCGACAGTGGTTCTGATGAAGTTCCGGCCCTGTAGCCATGCGCAACCACTGCCTCCAATCCCTATTTATGGACCGGTCATTATTTATGAGCAGTAGGCAAAGCCCGGGTCCGAGAAGGGCGTCGGCGGGCATGTCAGCCCCGTCTAAAAGTAGGGACCCCTATTTTCTGCAGAGCGGAAAGGTTCTGCCATTCCCCCAGTCTTCTATTAGAGTCCCTATTACCCCCAACTGTCCCCTCCGTCTTAGTCTGTCTCCTAAAGGACGTAGTAGATGCGTTATTCCATATTGAGAGGGATGTGAAGAAACTACCAATATCTGGTGTTTCTAATGAGGACAAAGGCATGCTGTACCAACAGTCAACAACAATGGAAATCAGGATGTCTTCAACAAAGACGAAGAAACTCCCCGGAAGACTTTTCAATTTAGATAATAAAAAGGGGCGGTGATTAAAAAGGAAGCATTGACTGATGACAGGATTTCTTCCCCGGGGTATTGAGGAGCATACCTCTGCTTTGAGAGTATTTGAGTGCCTTGATCTGCGTGGAGACCGTTGCCTTGCCTCGCCGTAATGATGTCATTAGTGAACTCATCTATACCACAGAGCACCATTCCTCAGAAAGCTTTGACAATTTATCATAATATGTTTTATCTCCGCCTATCCGTTTCACCAATTAAATGCAGAAAAAAATGATGGAGCGTTGATAACATATTCATATTACGGGAAGGTTGTTTTAAACGTCCCTGGCTAAAATCAATGTAATGAGAGACGATGCACATGTTGATTGTTTTAGTGGGAGGATGGTACACGAGTACAGCATTTTCCAATGTTGCTTCCTGTGATATTTCCCCGATTTACGGACTCATCATAGAGCGTGCAGTGAATGCTGAGTGCTGGTCTGACCTCCTAAACCAGTGGGGGCCGGCCCTGAGAGGAGGTGGCCTGGCCTTAGGACATGGCGAAGTAGATTCATGACCACCACCTAACCCGTGTCCACAGCCCCACCCCGAGCCCGCCCCGACGCCCATACGTCTTGCCACCCCGCTATTTCCACCTCTGGGCGCCAGTCATGTGTTCACGCCCACCTTGCCTCCACTCTACAACCACCCCTACTCCCCAACCCAAGCCAATACTACCCACTTTCCTCCACCATCTACTTTCCCTGCCTGTCGCCCTTTCCTGGTGGCTCCAGGGGGGCGGCAGGGGGTTGCCTAGCCAGCTGCACTCCCCCCAGAAGCATTCCCGCCTCCACTCTTCCCAAAAGTCAGTCACGTGAGTAACGCCATCTCACGCGTGATTTGAGGTCTGTTGATCCGTGATCATCGACTGGATAATGTACACTGGTCCCCGGGCCGCGGGCCGCCCGCGCACCTCCCCCACCGGCCCGCCAACCCGAGCGGGGCCCCTTGTCGTCTGCAATGCCACACCTCGACGGTGATCTGCGCGCCAAAAGGCAATCCGACCACCCCATGAATTGCAAATGGCGATGAAATCTGAGATACCGGCAGTAGAATTCGGAGCTCGGCGTCGTTTGAACGAAGGGCACTTCAAAGGGGTCATACAATCTATTGTTTGGTGGTGTTTTCTTGATGCGGTTTTCTTTCGTGCACAGGATCTTTGCATTCTAAACATGGTAGCGTCCTTTCTTAGAAGTCCAAGTATAGGATTGATAGAGTAGGGGGCAGGCCATGTTTGGTGTAGGTTTCTGAATAGCTGCATAATGGATGTGTACAGAGGAGAGCCCTTTCATACACCTGCATGCCTGTATCTGATTCTGCCAAGTCCACAGCAAATGGGGGCGTCTGACGACTGCAGTGGACATCCCCCACATAAAACATGCTCTTTGTTTTATTGCCAGCACTCTAAAGAATTGCCTATCTGTCTGGGAGGGAAATGAATTATACATTTCAGATATGACTTCATTCCCTCTCTTGCTTCACGGACGGTGGACTCTGTGCCTTTTCCCGAAGTGACACCCACCCCCTCCAGACAAGACAATAAAAATAAAGGAAAATGGAGAACACACTGCATAAACACGACCACTCCAACACAGGGCCGCGCAAATAGAGAATAAGCAAAAATATAATTGGATTTTTCTGCTTTTAAGGGCGGACCAATAAATAGGGAGCTGGCTGGTGGCGTATCGGTGGAGGTGGGACCGACTCCCCTGACGCCCGACTCGAGTCGCTCCGAGATCCCCAGTAAGAAAAGAAGACAGCGAACAGAACGCAATTCCCCAATCTCTTAACACGAGTAAACTACTCAGTCGGCCGGCGCACTAAAGGATATTGAATAAGGGGAGCGCATTATGTTTTTGTCTCCTCTAGAGACTGCTAGGCGTGCCGTCTACTCTGTTTTACCGCCCTTATCGGGTTGCCACGTGAAGAGGGATTCCCCCTGATAAGTATCTTGTAGAAATACTTAAATACCGAGCCCGACATTCTTAGTCGAGTATTTAAGTTGAACGTGACATTTAAAGACACTCGTTCACGGTATGAAGTGAAATAAGATCACTGACACATGTTTAACTGTGGCATAAATGGAATAGACATATTAGATTAAGAAACATGCCTGCCATCTTAATTAAAATACAATTGACTTGGCGAAACGTTCCTGAAGGCAGCATTTATCCTCTCATGTGTCATTCATTAGATGCCGTACTATCTGTCATTAAACTTGATTATATATCCCTTGTGTTCTATTCTTGCAGCTGGCCGGAAAATACCAAAAACGTGTTCACATCCTGAAACGACTGTATTCCACACACCGATTTCGATGCTGCCGATTTTGTATTTGTTTGATTTTCACTGAGAATATGACTTGAGACCTTACATCCTATAGATCTATACCATTCAAAGGATAATTATAAGACCCTTCTATTGATGTATCACATACATGTATCTATATTTCAACTTTATTTCAACTGCCGATTTTTAAAATCGGCAGCAAATCGGTATGTGGAACACGGGCTTAACTTCCGTAAAGGAAGATGAATGAGAATAGCTTTTATGTATTTCTGACAGCAAATGTTCCAGGTATATACGGGGAAACTTGGGTATCGATTAAATGTCTGTATTTACAATTACCCGAAGGTAGAATGAGTTATAGACGCAATGCATGTATAAAATTTACAGTTACCCGAATGTAGAATTAGTTCTATACGAATTGCATATATTAACAGTTACCCAAAGGCAGAATTAGGTATAGACGAACTGCATGTATTTAGAAATACCTGACGGTAGGAAAAAGTTATAAACGAATTGCGAGTATTTACAATTACTCGAAGGTAGAATTAGTTATAGGCAAACATATAAAAAGCATCATGACAATGGTGATATCAAGCAATTACAACAGCAACTGCAAATTATTTCAATACATGTATACACGATGTATTTACCTATGTATATAATGCTTGGTAGATAGCTTTGCATAGAGCCATTCCTGATTTGACATGTTAAGTTTCTATAAGGCCAATGACTACAAACGTGTGGTATAAAGCATGACACTCGTCCTGTGCCCGGAGGTATAAGAGCCCCCACCTGAGGAGAGAAGTGGTCCTTACCCTAACTGCCTCCCGGGGGAGGAGGGGGGAGGTGGCCATATTACTGTCACCTGGGTCGGCAGTAATATGACAGAGGACGTGGCTCACCGCCAACCTTAATCTGATTGCTGGTCTGTGTACAGACCCGGGGCCAGGGCAGGTCGGCCCGCGGTGTCAGACCGCGTCCTCCAGGGGCTACTGCCTGTGTCCAGCCCCTGCTGCGGCCCCTCACCGTCACATGGGCCCCTTACCGTCACGGGGGCCGAGCAGGGTCTGTCATGACGGCCCCTTACCGTCACAGGGTCTGTCATGACGGCAGCTGCAGGTTACTCTCCTCACACAACGAGCGGGGAGTGTCTATTGAGCAGGGCTTACCTTGGGGGCGGGCGCCGGGCCCTCGTCTGTGTAGTGGGCTGATTGCCTTTGTGTAGCGCCGTGCGGTGTATCTATGGCAGGGCCGTCTCCTCCAGTAGGCCCGCTGGGGACAGGCTGCTGCGGCTACAGCAGGGCTACAGCGGGTGACGACCACAGGAGGCCGGCTGGTGGTCCGGGCTCCACTGCCTGCCGCTCCCCACTGCTGACTGGCCGCGTGTTGCTGACTGCCCGCCGCTATCGGCGAGCGGCAGGGGGTGGCTGCTGCTGCTGCTGAGCTGCTCCTCCTCCCCCCTCCTCCTGGTGCTCCCCCTCCCCCCTCCCCTCCCCGCCCGCCCGCCGCTGTTGTTGCTCGCGCCCCTCCCCCCGCTGCTATCAGGGCCCCGCGCGCCGGGGGAGCCGGGCTGTGACTGCTGGGTGCCGCGCCTGATACAAACCCCCATTTTTATCCACTTCTCACAGCCCCTCACCACGCGTTCTCTATTACAGCGCCGGCCGAAAATGTACAGCGACTTTGTGGCAACCAGTACCCTCTTGAATGTATACAAAAGCACATACATAGACAAGCGCACATGCATGCACACACACACACACACATGCACGCACACAACCACACACACACACACACACGTACCGATATACTCAATGCTTACTAACAAGAATATTATTCCGAAAGAATATTCACATTAAGATAATATTGCATGTGAAAAAAATTTCTGTGACAGAAAACCTTTTTAAGGAAACAAAGAAAACCTTTACTTAATATGCATGTTCTCAGGTAACCTCTTTATCTGATGAGAAATTTAAAGAAACGCATAATGTTTAAAACTAAAAGTATTGGCTATCTGTTTTCACTTTCCATGTTCTAGAGCATGGCCCTATGAATACTGATCTTAGTTTTTATCCAATCTTGAGATCTCATCGCCTTTAAATATTCACACTTCCATCAGGGATTTGACACCTGGGCCACGCTTATCTCACATATAGAATTTGACCTAAAGTCTATTGCTTTTAGAGCCTGGACTGATGAGATAGCTGCCCTTCACACGGCTGCACACTACCTTTAAGTGACTCACACCTAAACCTCGTTAAAGGAAAAACGTATTCACAGCCATCAAAGGGACTTCAGATAGGTTCGCACGTCTATAAACATAGATTTATAAAGAAAGTATCCCTTTCATCTCTGTACTATCTTTGCAGCTAGTTAAGTGCAGGGGTCGTACACGCCCTGAATTTGCGAATGAGGCCTAACAGATCGGGCTATCTTCTTGACATGTTACACTCTACGTACGTATAAACTATATTCGTCAGGTAAGGTGCATTTCACAATATCTTCAAAAGACTCGGCGACAATCTCTAGGATTTCCAGCCTTATGGATTTGCTTATAAATTTATAGCTCTAGAGCCTTTACTGATATTTAAGGTTGGCCCTTTTTACCATATTTAGCCTGTATGACCTTCGTGTCTTCAAATGAACATAAGTTTTGTTCTAATTAGAATATTAACACAATTCTTTCAGTATATGAATCTCAGAGAAAATTTAATCTTCCATATTCACTATTCCAGGCCATAAGACAGCTTTTTGGAGAGGACGTCATTCAGGCAGCAGCTTTTTACAACGATGACATGCCGCTGAGTTGGATGAGACATGATTTCACAATGTCCACTAGAGATAGACGTTAGTGCGATTCCTCCCTTCTCCATTTTATGTTATGTGATTATGCAATTATTATGTTAAATAAATTGATAGCTATCAATTGAGTCATAGATAGACATATGCATAGCAATACTGCAGTACTAACGTGTATAATTTGTTACAAAAGGCAAATCATGGTAATGCAGACAGGTCTGTATCTTTCTCAGTCTAACTCACTTGTTCCTTCAACGCCAATTATTGAAGACGCCTTACTATGTCTAAGACATGGTGTGTAACAAAGGTCGTCAGATTATATAATATTATATACCAATGCCGAAATACATTATGAATACTAACCGGACACTGCCATTCAGTATTTTTGGTGTATTGGCACAGTGGGCAGTATTGGTGTATACTGCCCACCTTGCTTTACTGTGTAAAATGTTTTTCTCCTTGTTTTGTGAATTCTGAATGGATATGCATGATTATTTTTTTAATTTCAGGTAAAATAATGCAGTCTAATTAAATGGAGATAGTGATAGATTCCTAATTCAAGAGAAAATAATGAATATTAGGGAAAACTGCTTGACACCAGTCAAAGTGTGTGCATAATCAATACATTGGAATACTGCCCACTTTGCTCCACTGGTAATTTCCTTTCTCTTTTGCTTATAACTTACAAAATATGGCATATAATATAAGGAAAACTTACCTCGGTTGACAGCACAACCCTGAATACTCGGTGGGATGTCAGAAAAATTACAGCCCTCAGCCTAACGGCCTCGGCCAGTAATTTTTCGACACCCACCTCGTATTCAGGGTTGTACTGTCAACCTCTGTATGTTTTCCTATATTACCTCCTGTTAGCTACTAATGGGGTTCTAAGCTCTATTGCATGTCTATTGGTTTGAGATTATTTCGTCACCTACTTCTACTGATATTTGCAGAATGACATACACTTTATTTCCGTACCAAAGGCTGGAAACGCTTGTGTGTTAGCACAGATTCAAAAATCGTTTCTCAGGTTATGGGAATCGGTATTTTCCAGATTATATTAAACTATAGAGGTTAAATACACAATTAATAATAGGGTGCTATTTGTACTTAGTTTTTGATTTAGTTCCTACAGATATTAGCTAGCAGCTCCAATTGCAGTCTGACTCCATTCAGACTGCAGGTCCACTCCATAACGTAGTTCCTGATTATGAAGGAAATAACACTCGGGTGAAAGGAATAAGATTATGTGCAATACCAGTTGCAAGAACTCATGTTGACAATGAAGAATCCAAGGGTTGTGTCCACTCAACCAGCAAGCCAATGCTCCTGCCTGATTACCAGTCTATCTGTTTCAATTCCATAACAGAACCTTGCTTCCATAACTGATCTTTACAGGGTGTTTAACCATTGACAGCAAGTAGCGCTCTGCCAAGTGCTGCAGCTTACATGTGCTTACATACATACCATGACAATGCCCCTTACACTCTTCACCTGTGGTTCAGGAAAAGTTTACATGCTTATCCCAGATGTTAGGTTCTACACAAGAATGGCTAAGCTAACTATGGACTGACCATCCGCGTCAGTACAATATGCCTATGTATCAACTTCACATATAGGCCTATGTAATCATTTTGGCGAAGTAATTTAGAAGATGTGTGAAAATAGTGATTGCAGACACCTGATCACAATGAGCTACCACAGTGGCACAACTTCAGACCCAGTGAGACTCACCAACACGTCAAACTACACACAGCCTACTATGGAGACACACCTTCTTTCAGAATGACACACACCTTACATTACACACACCTTACCATAGAGACACACCTCAAGGCCCAGTCAGACTCATCAACACCACAGACTACACACAGCCTACCACATAGACGCAACTTCAAACACAGTTAGACTGACCAACACTTCAGACTTCACAGAATTTACCGTAGAAACACACCTTAAGGCCCATGCAGACTCACCAACACTTTACACTACACACACCTTACCATAGAAACACGACTTTAGACTTTAGTCAGTCTCACCAACACTTCAGACTACACATAACCTACCAGAGAAACACAACTTCAGATCCATTCAAAATCACCAACACTTCAGACTACACACAACTTACCACACAAACACACCTCAACAGCTCAAGGCCCAGTCAGACTCTATGGAGACATAACTTCGAACCTCAGCCAGACTCACCCACAACGTTAAATTACAACACTTCTTACTATAATTCTTCCTGTTATTCCCGAAGACATAGTGAACTTGCCCACCTCAAAAACCCCTTTAGGCCCATCCCAGGTAAACAAGCTACAAAATTGGGCCCCTAATCCGGTCACACCTCTCGGAGTCCCCAAATTTCCCCATCACGTTACATTTATCGGTCGCCAACGGCAAGCCACGAGCTAAGGCTGCTGTAGACATCACGCCTCACAGTCACATGGCTCAGATTAATCTCGTTGGTGAGGACATCCTGTTGATCTAGAGCGTTCTGTAATTTGGTAGCACAAAGTTGAAGGTTGGTTTCGTCTGCCCATACCACTGGGTGATGATGATGATTCTTGGATCATGATCAGCAGTATTTCAGCTATATCAGAACCAACTCAAATGTTTTGGCTTGTACAACGGACTGTGATCGAATTATGGGGGTGAGAATGACAGCAAGGTAAGGTGGTCTAACAGCCACTCCTGATGATCGAACCCGGGCCGGCCACGTCCGATGCAAAGACACTAACCGCTAGACCACCCCACACCTCCTATACCATTGGATCAACTATATATATATATATATAATATATATATATTATATATATATATATATATATATATATATATATATATATAACTCCTCCATTCATATCAGAAATGCTTATTCACTATTCAACACACCACTGATAAGTACAATAGAAAAAGGAGGAAATGCACCAGACTCAATATCATGACTATACCCTGGACATCGGTGGACCTGGTCATGCCCCTCTCTGTATAGCAGCAACCCCTCCGCGGCCAGTATCCCATCCCTGGTAATCAAGCAGTGATTCAAGTGGCACCAATACCTAATCAGGTATTACATCAACCAGGGTGTGCCGGCCGTGTGGCGTGCCCTAATTGGTCAGCTCTGTCCACACCTTATTCGGGCCGGGCCCCCAGTAACAAACGGGCCAGGCGCCGGGCCCAGTGTTGGCCGCCTGTCGGGCCCGACGTGACGCTAATCCCGACATAGTCTGTTGCAGCCAGACCCACTGTTTCCCAAAGTGAGTCTGTACACCATCAACCATTTTAGGTGGGAATTCCCACCTAAATCCCAGCATGCTTTGCAGCCGCTGGTTTATGGCAGGGAGAACCATAAACCAGCCAGCAGGCCAAGAACCATCAAAGGGATTCCCCATACCATTTATAGAGGGCCAATAAAAGAATTCCTTGCAAATTTTAATTGACCAATAAAAGCCATGGTCTGTTGTGGGTGTACGGACCTATTATGTAAGAGTTAAGTAGGTCAGGGACGGACTAATCCCGACAGAGCCAGTAGGACGGGCAGAGGTCGGGGGACGTGTTACGTCCTCAATCTACATACAGGAAGGGCTGACACTGTGGTTTATCAGGGTTGACATCGTATATCTAGTGGTCTACGAGTTCACAGTGAATAATTCCATGATAGATTTGATTGTCATATAGAAGGTCCATCGTGTGTATGTGAATTTCCTTTTAATCATGACATGTATGCTTTTTTCATAACTATATTGCAGCTTTACATAGCATACATGTTCTTCCAGTTGCATTTACGACTGTTTCACAACACTTATCGCTGGTTTTGTCAGCCAAAACAAAGTGAGTGGATACCGTTTTCCTAGCCATAATTGATTTCCTTAATGAGCTGTTGTAACGCATGGGATATTAATATTTCACAAAAGCAAAGCGGTGTGATTAATTACACAATTATTCCCGTATCTGAGCTGAGATCGCCGAGCTGCTGAAGGGTTTGACATTAATTGATACTTCTTGTGTATCGCTGGTTGTTATCCCCATGAAGATGTCCTACACTTGGTAGCCAACCCAGCACGACCAAAACACCCTTTGTAAGACGCAAACCATGTCGACGTCTTTATACATTATTTGAGTTCCCTTGGTTAAAGAAACACAGATTGACTGCAGCGCGCCACCAACTTCAATTTTGTTTAAGGGATTTAAGTCCACGGGCGGTGTTCCATTTCAGAAATCATTCAATTTTACACCAAAACAACGGCTGAACGGCAAGACCAAAATGACAAATTGTGTTTTTTGCGGCAGTAAAGTGTTATTAGCCTTGACCCGGCAGGCGGCTGCGGCTTTCATCACCGGGAGGTAAAACCTGCACCGGGCACCATTTTCATTAAAACTGACTTTTTGGTCCAACTTTGGATTGGGGTGTTTGTCAACTGGCCGTGTAAAGAGTCAGTGTAATGACCGGGGCGGCTTCTGGTGATCCCGGGCGTCTTACAATCAATACAACGGATCAGGGGCGGATTGGGGGTCAGTTATCGAAGGGGGAGGGGGGGCACATTACCAGCACCCCCCCCCCCTCCCACGCCTATAAAAAGTGGCGACGCTTTAAAGAGTAAAGATTTGAAAATACTGTAAAATTGACAAATTTGGGTTAATCCCAAAAACTGTCCCTCAGTCTACCACCATCCGTCCCTTTTGACCCTCCCCCTCCCTGGATCCGCCACTGCAGTTAAAACATCAGGCATAGCCTCTCCTTGCCTTCAACTTCGAATTCATACATCAAAGTAAGAACTATTGTGAGTTTTGCTGTGGTCTTATTCTAAAATCAGATGTTACTGTCTAGAAAGTCCACAATGAATCTTCAAGTAACCCCCAATTATATCGACCTATAGCTATAGGGCACACTGGTTATAGTTGTTCACAATGCAAGTGGTTGGTATTCATCTGGTTATCCTTTCTTTATTAGAAAGTAAATGACACAAGTTTAGTCTATATAGCTTGAAAACATTAAAATAAATTGCATAGTATAGCTGTTTTAATATGGGACCCATGTTTTCGTAATGAGGAGAAAAACGCCTTGTTTGACCACTGGGTATTAGCCTTAGGCTATTGGTGTACCACCCCGGAAACTAGTGGCAAAGAAAGTCACTGGAGTTTGTACCGTACACACGTACAGCAGAAAGTCGCTGGAGTGGTACGCTGATAACCTGTTGCCCGTACCAAAAGGCCCAGAATAATAGTTCTGCTTATCATTTCATAGAGTAACTTTTTTCTCATTCTTTATCCTTATTAGGATTAGGCCTATAGTTTTTCAAGGTTTTTTTTATATCCTAGCTGCAGCTCTTTTGATTTGAATGATGCAGACACATGCTCTATCCCATATACAATTTATGTAGCCTCTATAATTATGATGAGGTAGAAGCCGGGGCTAGAAGACCTCCATTTTGTAGACCCAATGGATGAGTTTCCTCTCAAACTTATAGCTACAGGTATTATATCTCAATGTAAACAGTTACATTATTTGTAGTAAACCGACAGCAAATACCTACAAATGGTCACGTTTAGATATGACCAAAAACATTTTACCATCACATCAAGGTAGACCACGACGTAGGAGGTGTTTTGGCGCAGAAACGCCATTGGGAGCCCTCAAAAGTCCTTTATTGCAGATGCGGATCCAGATGGTCCTGAACCACCACCACAACCCCTTCTCATGGGGACTAGCCGACTTACACGTGATAATGAGAAAAGATGTTGGATAGAACCATGCAAATGCGCAAGAGGCCTATATGCAGAACCTCTCCTTTTCAAAATCCTGTACCCACCCCTGTGCAGGAATCATAAAAGTATGTTCGCTAATTAAGATTATTGATTGGATAATTGGACATCCCTTCACCGTTGCATGATAACGTTTCATTCTGGGCTGGGCTGGGATATAAGCAAAGGGAACTGCCTGTTTCAGTATGCCTCTTAAAGAAGGCAGGTTACGCCGTCATTACAACCTCCTGGCTGTACCTGCGTGCATGGGGCTTTGAGGTAAGTTACTCCGGAAACCAGCATCAGACGGGGCGAGGAGACGCTGACGAGCGGGCGCCGGGAGGTCTCGTCAACATCTCGTTCCCCCGAGATTACCCACCAAGGTCATGCGCACTGGCTGCCGGCGGCTCGTCGTCTAGCATACCAAACAGAGTCGTGTTTTCGTGGCGGAACCAGCCGAGGTTGGCCGGAGTGGGCGCGCACAAGACAAGGCAGTGATTGTTTCCGGCGAGAAGCATTAGGAAACAAGGAGGTGGGTGTCAGGACGGCAGGGGGCTGTCGGGGAGACCGAGATGGAGGAGGCCGGGGCCAGGCTCGGGTGGCCCCGGGAGGACGGCCAGGGACAGGCCTATGTCAACACGTGGCCGCAACTCATCTCCGAGCAAGCAGTGGGCCCCCTAGCTGTATATTGTATGACCACAAGCATAGGTCAATTAGGCTACACCCAATGTAAGCCCGTCGGAATCTCAACTTCTTTTGCATTTGCAAATGGACCTAATTCTAAGATTGCATTTCCACTCAACTATCACTACCTCAGACTAGGCCTATAGTGGTTACCATCAGAGTAGTGTGCGAATCTCTTTACCTATACTATAGATGATTAATTTGATAATAAGCATAAGCTTCCACATATGTATACCTCTATAACTTCAAGATTAGTGCGATGGTAGACCAATCAGTATAAATTATAAGTGATACTGGCAGTTTATCATCTTTAAGTAGGCATAGGATATTTTTGTACTTTTTTTTTCTTTTTACCATAACCCAAATTACTATAATGCTAGTCATATTATGACAAGCCCCCTCTACCCAGATGCCCCCACCCCCACCCCGGGTACTGAGGAGTGGGCGGTACGGTAGGCCTCATCCATCAACCCCAGGCTCCGGGCTACAGGCCCTGCCGTCCTACTGGCCTCTAGTCAAGGTGAGGCCGACAAGTACATGTAGTCTGAGGGAGAGTAGTTTCTCATGCACTGCGCCCAAGTAACTTATTAATTGCACTATGGTCGTCAACGCTTTAATACTTCATGGTTCAACAATTATAACATACACAGTGCAGCATTGTGCATAGGCTGTCATTACAATAAGTCCTTCAAATAAAGAGGAAGTACAGGCTTCTCACGGCAATGTAAACAGAATCGATTTATTTTTTAGTATTAGGCCTATGTTATTTTTAAGTTACTTAAATTAGTATTAAACAATCCCATTCAATGGCGAATCGTCAAATATATGAAGGTTATCTCTGGAACAAAACTTGGGTCGACCTTATTCTTCTTTTACATCAATGATGATATTGGTGTGCCAAGAGATGTTCACTAGTCAATTATGTATATACTGATGATATCGTACTATATTGATTGGAACTTGGTTCAGGTAACTTTACAGAGAGCATTAAACTTTTAATTCGATGGGGTAAACATAATGGATCCTTAATGAAAGTTGAACAAACTGAATCGTTGGTTGCTATGAGGAACCTTATGCTAGATAGGTCCCTACAGGCGTCACACCTACATTTAATGCGGGTAATGGACGGTGAGCATGGGTTGAGCAATGAACATATCTTGGTGTAGAAATTGATAAGTAATATTTCATAACATAATATTAGGCCTTTGTGAATACATGTAGTTCAAAAAGCATAGATATCATCGTTTCAAGCAATTATCTAAATTGCCCAAATAAATTAGGCCCTATAGGTATTAAAGCTTCAATCTCTAGATGCAAGCAACGATCCGACATATGTTTTACTATGAAGGATTCATGTCAACATTAGCAATGGAACAAGGAGGAGCTTCAAATTCTTCAAAATAATGCCCTTCGTTTTGCATTAATAAACCATGTCCCCTTAAGATGATTACATTCGGTGTTTATTTTGATTAGTCTGACAGTGTAGAATTACATAGTTATTAAGGGTAATGTTTCACATACTTTTAAGCTGGGAGTATTAATATAGACCTATATCGCCTGTTCGTGAGCATACTTCTGTCTAATATAAACACTTCACTTCCAGCTTCAGAGAAATCCTTTCTATAGTCTATTTAGGTACTTATTACTGGAATAATCCGACAGCCGATACCAAAGACTTTGGTAATGTAAACGTGATATACTTCAAGGCTAAGATACTTCCACTTTACAGGCTATGTCATTATCACCTGAATTAACTAGCTGTCTGATAAATTGTATGGGCATGTGAATGATGATTGCTTAACTCATTATTGCGATGGCGTGATGTACCTGTGACAGAGTACGTTGACAAGATGGCATTGACTATGATTTGTACATAGTTGTATTCGTTTCCATTGCAATTATCAGTATTGTTATTTCATGTAACTATGTCATATCCAATATCATATGAACACCTTCTGCTCCCCTTTCCAACAAATGTAATAACTTTGCAGGCAGGGGCAACCCTGATGTTTACAACAAATAAAATCTCTTTAGAAATATTAGAAGATGCTAGTCTCGTTTTTCCATTTACATAATTAGGTCTAGTTTGCCGGATGTTATAAGTCATAGGTCTTTTTGCGAAAGAGTTGAGGCTTTGGCATTTTGGCCTGTGTTGGATGGCCAGAATCTATATATAAAACAGTATTGTGTAATATGCTCGTTCCTATTATAATGATTTTAATGTGATTGGTCGACTTTTATTCACATCTTTAGAGGGTTGCCCTAATGAGGGAATTGTGTTGTGTGCCATGAAGACTAAATAAACCATATTTCACATCAGGAAGTTAATTAGTAGTGAGATTAAAATATCACTTATAATCAGAACTACGTATTTGATAACCAATTATTTCATTACAATATGTTGGACAAAAAGAGTCATGAACAAATTGCTTCATTGACTCCCCGCAGATTACAGCTGCCATGATTAAGCGATTAGGTCTGTCCAACATCGCCACTTCCTTTTCCTCATCTTTCGCTGTATGGGTATTGTAATACAGTTAAATCGCTAACAAAAATAGTATCTTACAAAAGTATAATGTAACCTATTCAAATACATTTACGATGTGCATGGTAACTGTGTTGGAACACAAAAGGAATGCATTAAGCATATTTCACAATTTGTTGTTTTTGTAGATGTCTTGTATCTTTACTGATTTAATGCGTCGAATATTCAATGAAGTACCATCTCTGAGAACAAGAGGTAATCTCTGCATTGCATTATACTATAAAGTAACCTAGTAAATTAATGGTAATATGTGAATCCGCTGTAAAGTTTAACCCAGGTCGCATTCAATGCCCTCTTTTTTAGGGGCTGAACTCCAAGTTAATAGTAAAATGAGGGAAGACATACAGTAATAACATGATCAACGCCACTCCAGACAAAGATGATTGTGTAAATTACATTATAATGAAACCTGCGATCTAACGAAGACCTGACATTAACGGTGTACACACGCATTGATTTGTCCCCAGTTGTCCGAGGTCCCACGCACTCGGCTTCCTCTGGCACCCGCTGTACAACGTCCACACTTCCGTCTCTGCGCCTAGCCCCGACCTCCGTCTGTAAAGGACCTCGGATATATACTCCGGTTTGCGACCGGCTGTTTTTAATCGAATTACATTGTCAGATCAATTCCATTTTTCTTATATAAAAATGGTAATGTTTTCCTCAATAAGGATAAAACCATGATTGAATAATTGTAAATGAGTTGTTGTCATTCTCTGTGAAATAAATAATATCTGAGGAGTAATAAACGTGATAGCGTGTGTTGGCAGCCAAAGATGTGTAAACAAGGTCTGTGCAGAGAGGGCTGAAAGCACATTATCCAGCTTCAACTGGGAGGTAAGAAGTCGGCGGGGCAGGTCCTGGACTGAGATTTTGTTTAAAGTCACTGCGAAGAAATATAGTTTTAAAGAAGCAATATATATTCATTGTTATCTTAGTAGCAAATGTATATCCCATTTGAATTCCCAAAAGTTGGTTAAATATCTACGTTTACCTGGTTTTACATAGAAGGTAGGCCTAAACGAATCGGTGGAACATCATCACCTGAACATAATCCCGTGTTATGAATTATTTTACAGAAAGGGATATGGGAATATAGATCACAAAATAAAAATGAAAAAATATGGGCCCATAGTTGTTTAAATATAATCATTGTAAAAGTAATATAAGTACCTGGATATGACGAACTTAGTATATAATTATCGTCTTTTTTGTATTTGTGGACGGAATATGACAATTTAGTTTTCCTAAATGGAGGTAATCCATTAGGCTCAGATCCTTTGGAACAATCTCTGCCGCCGTTTTATTTCCCTAGTATCCCTTTCTAGTTGGGATTTATGGGAATCGGATTTCCAATAATTCCTCACTTTTTTACCCAAGATTAGTTATAACCTTTGCAATTTAGATATCGCATTTCAGTCACTGTCATCTAATGATTTTTATAGCTACAATGAATCATTTTACATAAATTCCGAGTCATGCGTGCCTGAAAGTATCCCCAATTTTCTTGTACTACTTACATTTCCTCTCTGCCGCAACTGCGTCACCGATCTTTATTACAAAGCACATGGCCTAACCTGTGTGTGTTACAGATACCGTTTCTTCTTAACCTAATTATTCTCGTTACTCAAAAATATATTTTACTTTAATGATAGCTTTGATCATTATCACCAATACTTTTGCCCTAGAAATTGATCGAAAGACCTTAGATAAATGATAATGTTGACGATTAGCCTTATAGCATGCAATCCCGAATGTTCCTGACAGCCTAATAAAAGCTAATAAAAGGGTTAACATTATATTTTTATCATTCTTTCGCTATGGTTTTCTTTAATAAGAATCGTCGTCGTAAGGCTACCTGTCGTAACTTTTCATTGACAGGTGCCATGAACCAAGCCCAATTTGAGTATACTACTTAATATTACAGGCTATCTGACAGTTTGATGCGACGAAGCTCTTCCCGATTACCAAAGTCTTCTTGGAATTGCATATCATCTCGCGAATGTTAAAACAATATCATTTATTAAAGATTACAGGCCCATAAACATAACTGTTCATTGTGTTGTGCTAGTCAATGAATATCCTCCCTTCCGAGCCTGATCACCTGGTCTAGAATTCAGGTTTTTTTTAGTTTAATATGCAACATTTATAATCTAGTTTAGATTAGCGGAGCTGTGTTTTGCATATGGGGCCGTGGACGTTATTGTTATGACAGGTCCCCCGCCCACCCCCGTCATCCGAACCCCCGCCTGCCTCCCCTCCACCCTTGCCACTTAGCGCCCAACACGTCCCACACAACACGCCGCATTAACTCCCCGCCGCATCATCAAAATATCATTTTCCGCGCATATTCCCCGTTATTGGTTTGCTTGGTATAAATCGGAGGAGCATTGAGAGGCCTCTCTGACATTACATTAGAGGACATATCCAGAGGGCTGACGCGGACTTGTTATGCGTGTCAGCGTCAATATGGGTGGGTCCTGTGATATTAGGTCATAAGCATTCATTAGGCCGTCTGTGGTAAAACCTCGCCTGAAACTGTTATATGCGAAGGCTGTCTGTCATGCAATTGAAGATAAATGTAATATTTTATATCTATATACATATATTTGAAATAACAGATAATATGGTATTTGTTTATTACACACACACACACACACACACACACACACACACACACACACATATATATATATATATATATATATATATATATATATATATATACCGAAATATAAAAAAAAATCATTTTCAACAAAACAAGATAATATTATTCAATCATTTATACCTTCTGTCCTTCACCGTTGTTAGTATCCTTTATTTCACCCCCTAGAATACATATAGACCTATATGTACATTGGTCTTCCACTTGATAAACAAATGAGAATGTGTTATTTCGATCATAACTATACTCTTTATCTGTCGCAGACGCATAGGTTATATGCAAGGCTCTAGCCCACATTAGGCAAACGGGTTGTGTTTTACGGTAGTTGGCGGTCGGACATTCAGTAAGTGATGTAAAGCAGGCCCCGTTAATTGGCGCCAGTCATCCACCTGATACTCCGCAGATATACACAACCACCTCCATATGGCCGCACCGATATGCCGGCGAGTAGATCCACATCAAGCTGCCCTAGGAGGTCCTGAGTAATGTAGTCTCACATGAACATCATCATAAAAGAGATTGAAAAAGCTTTCTCTCGGATATTATACATGTGCATACCATGACTACTTAAGTCAATTAAGGGAATGTATTTAGTTATTGCCTGCCTTCTGGTTCTATGTTTTAATAATCTAATATACCATTGCCCTTCCAACTAAACTAAAGCCATCATCTCTTATGGGTGCAGCATAATTGTGTGTGTGTATATACAAGCGGATATTTACAGCTGAAACTTGTTCACTGGAAATCTCCCACACTATCACAAATATAAAGGAGCTATGTGGTCCTATATAGAGTATAAGTTTAGATTTGAACTGTTAATTAGCTAATAATTGAGATAGTTCCTGGTGACACTTAATTTCCCTAATCAATAGATGATCAAAGGCACTGAAACTTAATTGTTATATCTGAATTTGGTTTGGATCACACAACTCTAGATCTATAAGGCTTACCCCGAAATATACGTGCAGTGTAGCTACTTTCAAAAGTAACCAAATTGAAAAAGGATATGTTATAAATCATTTTTTCAATAAAACATTCTTGAAACATTCCAAATAAAGGAGAATTTGAATTCTACAGAAAGAAAAATGATTAAAGGCACATCTCTGACTGACTATTTATCACCTATTCACTCTTGTCTTTCTAAATCATGTAGTATCAGAAATATGAATCTTGGGGTTTCCTAATTAGCTGGCGATATATAAGTATGTGCACACTCCATCTATATTTCCGGTAGTTAGTCCCTGGTATTATAGTGGGTTGTCTCAATCCTTTATGTTCAACAATGCAGAAACAAGACTGAGATATATGAATTCACTGAAGTACAATCTGAGTCAGTATACACAGTCGGTCCTATATTATACCGCCGAAGCTGATGAGAAGTAACTATTGAACAAGTGAGGTGCAATCAATCCGCCGGGTGAGAGGCAAACAGAAAGCCGCCCCGCCCACTGCCCCAGCGCTGCCTGTCGGGTCGGGTTTGGGCCCCGGGCCAGCCGAATTAACGTGTATGCGGCCGGGTGTGAAGGGATTATGAATAGTGCTTGTCTTCTGTGAGACCCGGTTATCAGCCATACACAGTTATGTGGCTTGGGTAGACGTGTACACAGACATTTCTGGTTGGAGATGGATGACTGTGTACATGGTAGGGTAACGAATGAGAGAATATGGCATATAAATGTGCCGCACGTCATTGGCCTCTATTGCTCTCGATCTCTGAATGATGAATTTACAAAGTATTTAATTTAAATTGACATTAGAATTAAAAGATGCATTTGTAATTAACAACATGACGACAAGATCCTTCCCATAGGATGAAAGTTGAGCAAAGCTTTAGCAAAAATACAATATGCTGTTCTGCATATCGAACACCCCTTATTATAGGCCTAGCATAAATGTGGTTGTCTATAGAATAATAATGATACATTGTCCTTGTGATTACTCTATATGAGGATTCGGAAATAATTTTGATAACATTTTAGATAGACTGGGCCATTATGTTTGATCTAAACTGAGCATGGCCGGCTTGTTATTTGGCTTATTGGGAAGGAAACACACTGAGTGTAGGGCGTCTATACAGTAGATAATGATTTTTACATGTGCGCTTTTACACATAGACGAATAAACTATCGTTTATGTTTTATGCTCATTTCGACCAAGGACTAGGTGGGTCGTTAACAATAAAGCATTACAAATAATTATCTAGATTTTGAAATACTATTCCAACGTTTGCCTTCAGTTGGGTCAGAAAATATAAATGATTATGACCCCAGGAACTACAATTCCGAATTTAAATTGGATTGAGATAATAACCCATGCTCTATTGTGCGCATTACAGTTACAATAATTGCCAACAGAAGTCATCCCAAGTATCGGATACTAATTAGTAATCAAAGAAGGCAACCTGTCTAAGAAATCAGGGGGAAAACAACGCACGGTTCCAGTTGCATATATTTATTTTCTTAACAGTAGGTGTCTGCTTATGTGCTCTTTTCAGGGTAGGGATATGAAAATCCGCATAAACAAGAAATGTGTGCAGCATAGTATTGTACATAAGTTTGAGGATCAGGACCTTCGCTGCCTATATGTGTGAACAATTATTTTATTGTGTTTGCCCACGTCTTGCAATGAAGAAATAAAAGGTAAATCTTATCAATCGTACAAAGTCCTGAATAGCATGAAATATGGACACGCTAATTCTATGCAGAAAAGGATCACCATGAGAAGTGGTATATCTTATTCATACAGGTTCGTGGATAAATAGGGACAATTGAAAACCAAGTCGTGACAAAATCCTTCTTTTTTGATAATTTTACATGACCGATCCTTACCGTCGCGTACCGTGCAATAAGCCAAGATTCATATCCACTTCGTTATTAACTTGAATGACCAAGTGTCATTCCATTTTCATTTCACATTGCCATTTACAAAGAACATTGGCGAAATAATTACGCAATATTTTAAGTTACAAATGAACGATTCTTATTTTAGTAAAGATCATTTCCGCCCTGGCTTCTTTCGAAGTGATTGTCCTTCGCCAGAGAAAGCCTCAAATTCACTGTCTTCTTCTTTCTGCTGTGGAGAAAGAAAGAACATGTTATACACCAAAAATTAAACAAGATGACTTCGGGAAACTTAAGGGGTTCTGGTACAGATCATTAATTTGGATAAATCTCTAAAAATGTTTTGCCTCTTGACCTATCAACGCCTTTTAAAATGTATCGTATTGCGCGCAAAGTGTCATTCTACTTTTATACATGGACGACCAACAAGAAACAAAACCACAAGATTCAACAGATTTAAATAACACTTATCGTAGGGCGTAATTATCATAATCATTCTGTATATCGCATGGAGTACTGCTTAATTTCATAAAGTACATAAGTTAATGCAATACTTACTTCACCATTCTGTACTCGTTGTGCCCTGATAAATGAAATCTTCCCTCGCTTGTAGTTATAGTTAGGAATACCTCTGCAAATGACAATATGATAGCGGTTACTTTTGGATGTGCATGTACTCTTACGAGCGAAAGTCCTGGTATAGAGATGACCAGCCAAACCCATATTCCATATTAAGACAACACTTATTGAAAATGAATCGGCAAATGCAAAGAAATTAAAATAATTACGGTCCACCGTCTGTATTATATAGGGAATTTCAGGTCTAAAACTGTTTATATAGATTAAACTAATAGAAAGAAATAAACTATTAAAAATTAGGGTCTGATTTATATTTCAAGCTTCCGCGCAGAATATAATGTAAAATTCTGTGAAACTTATACTTGGCTAACAAACCAAATGTTTCAGTTATTGGCATCATTTTTTAGATCTAAGACTGGTAAATGTGTAGCCCACCTCCTCAACTCGTGGGCCTGGTAGGGGGTGGGGGCGCTCTCCGTGTTCTTGGTCTTGCCGTCTAACCTGTTGCCGTGCCCACTGAAGGCCCGGAAACTGTCCACGTACTCGGACGGGTCCACCGGCATGGGCTGAGGGACACAGCAGGAGGTGGAGGTTAATAATGATTAAAGGACTAGGTAAATACTACTGATACTAAGCTAAAATACCTCTTATCAGCAGTTAACCGCAGATTATCACTTGAATGTTTTTCAGAAGAGTTAAAATGTCCTTACAAGACCTCTCGGATAACTCTTTAAGAAAATTACTTTTATGCTATATAATTTCAAGGTCTTGCTTTGAAGAGTTCGGGTCTGTGCTTGAAAAAAGTACTGACATATCTTTATAGCCATCGTAGATTATCCTCAGTAAAGCTTTAAGTTTGTGATACAGTACCTCCTCCTCCTCCTCTTCCCGCATGTGGCTCCGGGGAATGTGTTCTGGTTCTTTGTACCCGACCGGCGCTGCAAACTCCACCTGGTGAGAGAACAAGGAGTTGTGTAGGTGTTTATATGCTCCTATCACTAGACACACAACGCTTATGTCAAATAACCTTTCAGAGATGCCACTCAGGATTGATGAAAAATCCGGAAAATCCGGAAGGAGATTTCCGGATTTTCAGTTCAGACACTAAAAGGTCTGAAATCTTAGCCAGATAACGCAAATTTATGGCTTAGATGACCGAGAAAGGAAATAGGAATAAGTTTAAAAGCAAAATTGGTGACTTTTGTACAGAAAATTACAAATTGTATTTCTATTCTGAACCAGCAAAAATCCGGAAATCTGGAAAAGGGAGGGAAAATGGCATCTCTGACCTTTAGCATTTTATTTACAGCAGACATAAAAAATTGTCTGACCCCATCATGTTCAGAAACACATATCTCAGTTTCTTCTTGGAATACTCAAAAGCTGTTTTCATCAATAGACCATTTGAGACTTCTTTTACATCATCATCTATATCACTAAGCCCCAAAATCGCACGACAAGTTAATATTGAACATGTAAGCAATTGTAGACTTAACCATCACAGGAATTTAATTACACGTTCTCCTGATTTTGATTGAGAAGATCTGAGAGATACCTTAATGTCAGCTTTGTAAAACGATGATTGCTGTCCAGTAATCTAATTAATTTCTATTTGGCTATACAGATACTTACATTCATGTCCGTCTCTATGATGGACACAGCATTGCCCGGCTTGACCGCTAACACGCACAGCTCATAGATCTGAAAGGCGAAGACAGGGACAATCAGAGAATGTGAATCGTTATATAGACATTTTGCCGGAAATAGTTAAGGCGCAATGTGCAGGATTTTCTGCTGATAATAGATTTGTTCGTTACGCAATTCTATCTAAACATGGGAGCTTTGTCTTATAATTAAATGTACATGACATTTACTTTGGTTTTGAAGAGAACAAATTCATTAACGACTTCTAACAGTTTTACATGATGCCTCTCAGGAGAAATGAACATTTCAGAACCGTCGGGCGGTGTTTTCTGAATGCATATCTTAAAAATATTTCATAGATTTAATGGTTTTCGAAAGTATATTATGTTTTCTATCAAAGATAGAAATGAAGGTATAACCTTAAAACTTATACGAATATACTTCGATGAAATAACTAACCCCAAGACTTACCTTTTCATTGTATTTGATGGCTACCATATCCCCCACGGACAAACAGGCAAAGCTTCTCAGAGCGTTTTCTAATCTGAGGTTGTTATTAAGGAGTGACATCACGTGCATGGGGAACATTGGTTTTCAAGTTATCTGGCCCAAGAAATATAATTTCAAAGGTAACTGCAATATATACCTTTTTAAACGCTTAATGATTGTTAACAGTATGTGTAGGCTTTTGTAATGACAAGTTTTTAGCCTTGTCCAGGGGAGAATCTAGAGATTTTCAAAAAGGCAGGGGGGGGGGGGGGGGGGGGCTATTGTAATGATTTCCGTCGGACCCTCTGAGGCCGACAATCGTACATCTAAACCACCTGATCGAAGTTTAGTGAATAGGCTATCAACATTATTCTACAACACTGTCATCAAATTTGGTGTATTTTGGTTTTTCTAAACAACCTATATTCGGCCAAAAATAAGGGGGCGCCCCTTACCCTCCCCTGAGACCGCCAATCTTGTGTAGCCATTCTTACTGGTAAATCTCTTTCAATGTTCACCAAGAAACCTTATTCTCCCCTTTCACAATTCTTTTTTTTTTTTTTTTTTTTTTTTTTTTTTTTTGAAAAGCAATCTTCAGGGTTTACACTCTGGTCTTCCAGATTGTGATGAAAAAATTTATAAATATATACATTCATTCTTTAAATTCTAAGTAAACGAAATCCGAATAAAGTGGTAAAACGAGTTTGTCACTTGTGTAACTTCATGTGAAGTGCGACAAAAAGGATACACAGCCTTTGGGTTTGTGATGTCGAGGAAGTCTGTGGACTGCGGCTGGAACTTGGCATAGGTGGCCACGGGCAGCGACATGCTCTCTACCTGCACGAGGCCACCCTCCTCCACCAGCAGGTTCCGCATCATCTGTACCAAGGTAAATCACACATTGATATATGTAGCATTTTAGGCCAAACATGAAAAGACAGTGTGTTCAGGTTTCCCCACCGACCCTATTATTTCGCTCCGACCCTAAAGTTTTTTTTTCAAACTAAATTGTTTTAAAAATAATTAAAATTTGCAAATGAACATTAGATTAATGTTTTATACATCATCAAAATATGTATTTACAGAGGTTATAAATCAGTTCTTGAAGTTCTTGACTTTTAAAATAAAAAAAATCCGACCTTTTTTTTTATTTTTTTTTTTTATTGTATTTTTAGACAGGCCGAGTTCACTTTATTAAATGCTCTTCCACTGCAGTCCTGTGGACCATTTTGGGTCCTGTGGAGCATCTTGGCACAATTCCGTGCAGGGGTCATCCAAATGTCCTTTTTCCATGCATGCTGCACTCCATGGGACGACCTACCGACCCTATTTTGTATTGAGGCATGAAACCTGAACACAACAATTATTTTTTAGCCTTATGTGAGTAGACTAGATATGGCTACCACCAACAGAAACAGAAGTGCGATCTTAGAGGATAGACTTAAGGGAGGCACTTTCCAAACCAATACGAAGAATTGAGTAGGGGAAAAGTGTTGAAAAGTTTCATGGAACCTACATGTTAAGTAGTTTTTACAAACTTCTCGGGGTTACTCTTATCATTAATCATTTTATTAAATTCTTTACATAAAGAATGTGAGCTGTTGATTGTTACAACTGCAGGTGTGTGAAATGGGATCTTCGCTGTACTTACCCAGTATGGTAAATATATACGTCCTTCGTCGGCGACAAATTCTAGAACACCGCTGTGTGTTTCTCTTGTAGTCTTTTTGTTGGTGAGTTTGAACAACATCGGGTACTGAATATTAAGGCGCGCTGTAATGGAATATTGTTAGGTTTGTGAGGTATTTGTTACATGATTTAGGATTATGGTAATCGAGGGTTCTCTAAAACTCCTAGATTGGGAAAAAATTCTGAAATCAAGTACTTTTTTATCGTTACTATGTACAAGTCTGAAAAAAAGAATCATGAATGTACTGGATGGCGGATAATGTATTTGTAAAAAGGAGTGGAGGAGTCAATGAAAAATACTTTAATAGGATTAACGTGGGATTTTAGATTAAGAAATTTAACAAGGGAGGTATCGCTCAATTTTGTAATTCACAATCTATATTCTGACTGGATACTTACTGAGCTGGTCGAGGGCTGACGGCGGCATTATGACTGAAATATAATAGAAACAAACTTTATTATTATTCTGTGGATAACATGTCTGCTAGGGCATTAGAATATCAGATGTAACCCCCTTAAATGTCGGACGGTATCTCCGTTGTTTCAGAAAGTATTTGGGATAAAGTCATACACTGCACACTTATAATTTATACGGTTTATCAAATCAAAACGTAGCTTCCAGAGAATATTTGCTCAAAATAAATATATCTTTCATCTTATTTAATTTACAAAGTATGGATGCCATTTAAAATGGCTGCTTGCAAGGTGGTAAATCAAATTGGTCCACAACACGTTTTCCCTGGCATCGTTACTCGTGTGACAGTGATTTTCAGGGGAAAAAACTTACTTTTGCCGCCCTTTTCCACGTCTTGTCGCTCCTGTCCCGGCAGCATGGATACTGAGTAACATCGGTACGTCGTGTTGAACGTCCGAGGAATCTCATTTGGAAACATATTTCCGAATCCGAACTGAAATGCAAAATCATGTTATTGTGTAAAAAGATCAAACAACATTTAGTATGACCGCGACACTTTCCGGCCGACTCCCAAAGTGGACATAGGAAGCTCATCATTATGGCAGGTATATTTAACCAACACGGGATTTAAGGCTAAAGAGGGCCAAGGAAGCTTATGTAGGGATTTAACGTAGAAATTAACTTAAGTGGTGATGACGGACTATCGCTATTGCGCTAAAGATATCAAGACATGAAGAGATGTGAGACCAACGGAAAATCGGGGCCCTTAATTTGTGAAATCTAGGGGTATTCACCCATCCTGTAATCACAAGGGGGCCAGTCAGGCCTCGGAAACTGAAAATCTTTGGATCCTACCTCATTTTACTTCAGATTTAACAAAACGATTGTCTGCGAATTTGTTGTAATATAAAATGGGATGACTTTGTAAGAATTTCTTATTTACATCATAGAGTGAAGTGGTTGAGTTTAGAACAACGGAGACAAAAGCAACTTTTGAATTTGATGTTTATTCACAGTTATTGTCCAAATGTAATGAAAATTGAAATGTAATATAGGACTGGTAGGATTATATGGGCGACCAGTCTGGACAAAAAATGTCAATAGTTTCACAACTACTATCAACATTTTTATGTAATAATGTTAGATCTACTGAGAGAAAAAAAGAACAAAGCTGGAAAGGCATAATTCACCATGTTTCCTATTAGGCTTATAGTGAAAAACCTATGTCGATTAGTTAATTTACTTTTGTTAGTTGATTACAAAGGATTTTTTTAACTTAAAATCCATAAGTGAAAGGTTCTTTACTCGTGCACTGAGGTAGAGGCCTCCGCCATTTAGATCATAGCAGGAGCATCTCTTACAATTGAATAAATGTTTAATTTATTATTTTAATAGAAGTTGCTCGTGGCTAAGTTATAGGATGTATTTATTCTTTAGAACTTAGAAGAGGTGAAAAGTATGGTCGCTGAATGTAGTCACTAAGTCAGCACTGATACAAAAACAAATAACAGACTGTAACACTACAATGAAGTCAGGTACTGTATCGGAGGGGAGCTGAGACTGCCATCAAAACTAATATGTAACAGTATGACAGTGTCACCTGCAAGGGTGCAGAGATGGGAATAAACAATAAATATTGATATATAAGAGCTGTCACTACAGTATAGGGTTGGAGAGCAAGAACTGAAATCAAAGGGATAGGACTATATGCAGGGCTCAACATTAAGCATTGCCCGCCTGCCCAGGGCAGGTAAAACTTGAGGTAGGGCAGGTAGATTTTGACATCCACCTGCCCAAAGGGCAGGTAAAAAATTTATGTTTATAATATAAACAAAGTAAGGAAGGGCAGGGCAATTTAGGGATTGGGCAGGTAAAACTTGACCAGCACCTGCCCGAGGGGCAGGTAAGTCAAAATCCTTAATGTTGAGCCCTGATATGGGAGATGGAATAGTCGATGCTGGTGGTATTCAAGTGTGACCAAGTGTTAGGTTGGATTAAGAATGACTGCGTACAGTATACTGCGAGGCTAGGATACTTAAGAACTAAAGGCTTACAGCCGGATAAGATCTTGTATACCTGTGTGATCATTGTTACTGTTGCGACCCATTGGTGAGACTATGAGGACAACCTGAGGAGCTGGGCTATTGTATGACAAATACCCACACTTCTACTGTCTGATTATTTTAATAAACTTTATTCAAACCTCTGCAAAGTCAGACTCTCCATACAAAATCAAACACCCTGCCTGTAGTCCGAGAGGCTCTGACCTCGCTACTCTCGGTCAGAGGGAACTTATGACAATTCTCCATAGACCACTTTTCAACCACCAATAAACTTTCCTTAAACCATCATTTTTATCCTGAAACTTCTGGTTTGGTTAAAAAAAACATAATAATCTTCTAAATTAAATACCTTGGTAGTCAAAGCATTTGGTCTTGAAAGCTAATTCAGCATTTCTCTTAGGGTCTCTTCTTCTTTTCAGGGCTTCTGGCAGCCATCTTCCCTGCTGGTTTCCCTAGTACAAACTTATGCCACCAGCAACCAGCTAAAGAAGGCCCCCCTATGATTTTGAAAATTGCTTGACAAAACTGTTTGAATCTGTTTAAAAACCACAAAATATGCTCCAAATTACCAGTCAGGATTGAAGATATATTTATTTGGAAGAAGCCCTGAAGATTTTGAGCAAAACTAAGCAGTACTTTTAGAGAAAAGTCTACTCAACCAAAATGGTCGAGTGGGGAAACTAGGAATGATAGAGAATCACCCTGTCTGTAAGTGGGAACGGCAGACAGGGCCTCTCGGTCTACCTGCCTGAAGAAGAAAACTCTATCCTTGGCTAGCATATATGACGTTGATGGACTTTTATGTAGTATCATCCGTCAGGAAAAAATAATTTGATACGTTGTAACGGGACCCTGTATCAGCCAAATTCGTGACATGACCAATCACATCGCCAAATTACCTTCTAACGTCACAAAACACATTACCTGCTGTCAGATCGCTAGGCTTAGGGGTGGGGGCCCTAACGTTAGCAACACATGGACGATACCCTGGCTTTAAGAACAATGACAACTAACTAACGGAATGAAGTGAATTACCATCTTTAATATTCCCTTATAGAAACAACAATACACAGCACACTTGTTCATTCTGAAAAAAATAGATTGGCTATTTGATTCAATTCTAAATAATTTGTAGGCCCTAACTTTATTGCCATTATTATTGGCAGTAGACTATTGGTATTGCCATGTTATTGCCATGTTAGACTAGAGTAGTGGCGGGTATTATCGGCACCTTAGGGCAAAATAAATCATTATATGCTTATTTTCCGTAATATTGAATGAAAATGTCTCTGAAGGATAGCCTATATATATCTTAATCCCATTACTGTATATTAAACGATTTCCAGCAATAGACAAGGGAAATTATTATTTTATCATGTTTGCATGTTTTGGAGTGTATTATCGGCACCTGTCTTGTATTACCGGCACCCTATTTATGTAAATCATCAGTACTCTGAAGTTGAAATATATATATTGATATTTTTTGTTAGAAGACATTATTCATCATGTTTACTAAGCACCCAAACTGATTTCGACTCTATCTTTTAATTCCATTATAAAGCATTCTTGCTCAACACATTTCAATCCGAAATAAGTATTTCCAACAGTTATCATGTGTTAGTAATTTATGCAAATTCAATGGTTTTTTTTGTTGTGCAAGATAAATTGCAACAGGAGCACATTTATTTTTAAATTAGCTCATATGACATTGACACATAACTTATATCTCGATTCTTTCTAATTGATAACAATTTTGTCCCATCATAGTATATTTTCCAGTCTTCTATTTCAACTACTGTTGTAGCCATGCCGATAATACAAGACATACACATGAAATGTAGTGTATTTTCGGCACCCTTGTAATTAGACATATACATTTACTTTTAAAACAATTTCTCCCTAGTTATTTATTTCGGACATTATTTTAGCTCAAACTGATCAAAATTGAATTATTTTATTAATTTTTTGATGTCAATAAATGATTTCTATATGTATACGTTTGTTATCCAGTAGCATAAAATGGTCATTTCTGTAAGAGTGATGATGTACAGACATATTTCTTTTAATGATATATTATCTATGCAGATTCTGCATCATACAAGTCTAGTGGTAAATGACAGATTACAGGTTGTCTTTGAATTATACATACACCTTTTTGCAATAAAGCAAAAATTTCTCTTGCAATATCAGAATAAGTGTTAGGGGTGCCGATAATACACCCCTGCCGATAATACCCGCCACTACTCTAGGTATATTAGTATCAATTAAACTAGTTGAATTTGAATTTTACATAATATTTGTGGTCCCACAAAACATGTCAAAGCCAAGAAAATGTCACTGCGCCCAAGTCGCGATCGCATCTCTCGCCTTCCTGTACTGAATACTCAAAAAATAGCAGAGAAGATCGGGAAACAGTATTCCGTTTCCTTGGGCTTGGCCTTGGGCTGGCCTCGGTCTCGGACTGTCACTCACTCACTGTGTCAGTGATTGAGTCCGTCCACTGGCAACGATCAAGCTGAGCATTTAGAAAACACGTTACTGATAACATAGCTACGAACTAAATACGTGAAGATCACAAAGGCTAGGCTTACCATTTTGGATTTTTATTTCAGAAACGATCGCGTTGGTTGTTTATCTGTTCGTCACCTGCTGATTCTACCGGAAGTATGACTTTACAAAATACACTGCGCACAGGATGTGATTTTTGGCTGCGCAATCCTACTGTAGCTGATTCCCGGTGTTCTCACTTGATCTTCTAAAACCAGCGAAGAACGTAAAGTTACGATGAATCTCATTGGTAGATAATTATTTACATTGACCAATCAGTTTCATCGTCTGTAATGTCCACTCAGAACTCGCGCCAGAATTGAATGTTGACAGCTGAAGTGATGAAAATACGATTGTGTAAATCAACAAGATGGTGTTTGTGAAGGACTTTAAGAAGGATTTTTATGAACTTTTACAACAACAGGTAAGGCTCAGCTCAGTCGATTAATAGCTACCAATCCACTAGACCAAAGATTCACCACACCTTTCTGACAAGAGTCAAGAGTCAAGACTTGGCTTCGCTTGAAGTTGTTATTTCTGAACTGAACAGCAGTGAAAGCAGTAACGTTACTCGTTAGTCGTTACGGCAGTCATTAGTCTGTGAGTACAATAACCTAGAATATAGTCGTCTAGTCTAGACGAGCGTTAGTAACTCACTAGTCTTTTGTTCTTCGAGTTGGACTGTACTGTTGCAAGTTGAACTTGAACTTGAAGTTATACTAACGTTAGAGGTCTACTCACTAAGTTAGGTCCTGTTATTTCTTTTAGATCTAGGCCTAATATACATACTAATTCTACAATCTATATTTTGACCACACAACCACTACTTCACTACCCGTCCTGATCACTAGTAAATCTTTGCTATTACAGTTTTACAGTCAGATGCCATTTTTCATACTGGTGTAGGATCTCCTACTTTTTGGTGATTTTGGATTAGATGTCATAACCAATCTTTCCTACGTACATCACTTTAATATCTGTTTTAGAGTGTTTTTGTGCTGGTTTGTAGATCTATTGTATACAAATTCAGTGTCTGATCTCTATTCCTTATGGTTATTTCCCTCCTTGTTATTTCGAGAGAAAAAGTAGGACAAGTGTTTCCCATTTTTCCTACTTATTTTTTTCAGTTAAGAGTGGCTCTGCTTTCATTTTCTTGCTGCTATTTTTTTCTTAGGCCGACTGAGGACTCATCAAATACTTTTTTTTATATTATGGCTGAGTGATCTGCACTAAAATCAAATGCCCTGTTACAGGCTTTAAATTGAGACCTTTAGAACATTCCTTTTCCTTTTTTCTTTTTGCCTCTGGGACGTTGTTTTCCTCTCTCTTTAAAAACCTTTATTTTCCATTTCAAGTGGCTGGTAAGTATACAAATAAGTGAAAAGTACAAGAAATACATGAAACATCTGGACCGGACACAGGAAATTGTTTTTTGCTTTTTTTTATATTTAAACAAATGGATCTGGGCAGTGTTGAAAATAAAATAGGTATTCAGAACATCCGCTAAAGTAACTTCTATTTGGTAATATTTTCTAAGAAAAAAACATCTTCCTGGGGAAAAAAAGGGTAGGGCTAACAAGTTAGGGTAGGTCGGGTGAATTTATTTATTAGGCCTTTGCTTATGGAAAGAAGAGTGTTCCTTCTCCTACGGGACAGTTCAGAGGACCATGCTGCTTTTCCTTGCCCTTGGCAGCCGCACACACGAGCAATCCTTGGGTGTGTTTCCCATTTGCAGTTTGACTTGGTATCTTTTTTCCGATTGGCAATATGTTTTCCCATCCGCTTATACCGACCAACCAGTTTTATTCTTGTTGGTTGGTATAAGTTAACTGTTCAGTGGGTTGTTATTGGGAGGTGGGCCTTAGGCCGCCGACCTTAGGCCGCCGACCTTCTCTACACGCCTTCTATACCAGGTTGTCTCAATGCATTTCAATGGGGGTCAAAACAGTTGTTACAATTTTGTGACAAATTTTTCGTTCCACTTTTCTCAGTAATGCCAGCATTAGAATCTTCAAACTATATGTATTTCTCTACTTCTGTTTCTAGTATATGGTGGTTTGGTTCTAAAATTCTGAAATATTTGGTTGTTTTCTTGTAATTTGGGAGATAATCCATAAGTTTTTTGTTACAAAATTGAAATAGGAATTTCCTATAGTAAAGAAAGTAGGTCATCACTCTCCAGGCACAGCAAATCTTTTTCCCATAGGGATACCTGGAGATTGACAAAGAATGTTTCACTGTCAAATTCGTCACACTCTCCAGGCACATGTTTAGTACTAAAATGGTAACTTGTTATAATGATTGCGCAATCCACAGCCCGCCTCCTTCGGTACGGCAGTACCCGAAAATCTAGTCTATTCTAAGTATTACAAGAACTCTGTATATGCAATGCTTCCCGCTACCACATTGATTTGGTCTCTTAAAATTATCTGACTTAATGTCTCTATTACAATATATTTTCATTTTTAGATAGCTCTACCCTGTGGATAACACAGTAAGATACCGACTAGAAAATCTGAGAATAGCACATTTTTATTTCACTTAACGAATAATGTCTTGATTGTTTCAGAGAGTTCTGGTATTGGTTGGCCTTGACGTGGATGCAATATGCGCCTGCAGAATTCTCCAGGTATGTTCTCATGTATTCAATTTTGAATTTCTAAAGTGAACGTAAAAAAGTGCGAAAGCCTAAGTATATCAAAATGAATTATTCTATCCTGACATGCCCTATGTAACGACGTCCGACTAATTTGATCAAAACGTCACCCATACAATTATGTTTTCCTCAACAAAAAGTAATAAGATTTTTCAATCCTTTTTTTATGTTAAAGGAATACAAGTTTTCATGCACAAAGCATATAAACACTGTATACAATCGGGCTTTGAAATCGAGGGTGCACTCTGCAGCCAGTATGTATTATGTACAGGGTAGATATTTTCTCTTAAAAAATTACGAAAATACTTGACCGTTAAAGCTGTATTATTAATTTACAAGCAGATAATACTTCCATTATTTGAATATGCAGGATTTATGGTTGATCATGTTCAAAAGGGGATAGGCGAGAGTTACAGATTTTGCAAAATGACATACTGCGATTATGTTTGAATGTTCGTTTGACAGACCATCTAACTATTGAAAATTTGCATCGGCAATGTAAAGTAATTGGACTAGAACAGAGAAGGCGTATTCAGCTATTGAATCTGATGTTTATTCATAGCAAAGATCTATTACTCCAGAAAATCCCTGTTAGGCAGACACGTACTGTGGATAAATATGTATTTAAAACAGAGAAAAATATTGGAAGTATGTATGGAAACAGCCCATTTTATCTGGGTACTCAGTACTGGGACAAAATTCCTAGTGAGATACAAAAATGTGATGACAAAATGCAGTTTAAGAAATACCTGAAAAGTCAAAATCTGACTTATAAGGAATTATTTTGAATTGAACTAGTGTGATGTGTGATATTTAGAATTGTATGTATATTTAACTAATCAGGGCTTGACAAATCGTTTTTTCAAGTGGTTGCCCACTGGGCAACCATGGTCTCTAAGGTGGTTGCCCGGTGGTATTTAGATTTCGTGGTAAATTTGTTATCATTTGTTATCTTGCCTGAAAGAATGACCATTCAATTTTTCAGTACCTCTTCCAATGCGACCAAGTGCTTTACACGATAGTCCCTGTATCAGGGCAGCATGATCTAGAGCGAGCTTTTGTGGAAAATTCAGAGGGAGTAAGTATGATGTAAATGATCTTTAAAGGCACTTTGAATTCTTAGATAAATGTTGATCCTTTTTGATAGGTGAGGTATTAGAATACTTTGTTCGAGATACACTTAGCAACAAGTCAATTTGGGGGAGTAGTCCATGTCAATTAAAGATGTGCGTATTTTATTATTAAGATGTGCTAAAATCTGTCGCTGCTGTCTCACATTGTTATTTCTTAATCAGGGATGTAAGTTTTCATAATTTAATCTGATTTCAGATTTTTGCACATCATCACCCAAATAATAATTTCCGAACTGAATTCTTTACATGACGTTTTATAGCATTTTAAGAATATTCTAAATTTTCTCTCTGGTGTTCCAGATTTTTTCATTAACCCCGACTTACATCCCTGCTTAATCTAAAACTAAAATTTGGACATTGGTAAGCACCCTGCATTGTTGTTTTGTAGTTAAATCAAATCTATCGTTCATTATTCTTGATCTATAACCAAATTTTGAAATCTTGAGCAACCCCTTATGCTTTGATGTGTTTTCAGATACAATATGTTATTATGATCAACTGCGGGGCGGCCCTTGACGTCGTGGACGTACTTCAACCAGAGGATCATGTCGTCTTTTTCATATGTGATAGGTACATCCTATTCAGTTTATTCCATCAATGTCGCTATAAAGAAAATCTATTTTTATAGATGGAAATATGCGTAATGTTTTATGATGAATTACATTTAAATAATACACGTAAGATAAACTTTGATACAAGTCCAGTATCTGCAGAAGCCACGTCTAAATATTCTAAGGATTATGCTTTCAACACAAGTTCCTAGTTCTGAAGGTTCCCTCCCACTTCTTGATGTTTGCAGCCACCGCCAGGTGGACATACACAACATCTACAACCAGGTCCAGGTGCGGCTACTCATGAGACAGGAGGAGTTCGACGACGTGCCCGAGTTTGAGCTGCTCTTCAGAGAAGACGAGGTAGTCTCACACTCCATATAGACGGCGAGCATTTGATACCGGCACTATCGCTCATATTTAAGATTCACTTAAAAAGAACAGTTGTCCTTTAAATTTTCAGTTAAGATTCTTTATAAAGATTTTGTCATAATACTTGCACTTGTGAAATAGATGTTCAAAGATAAATGTTTGTTGGCTGTTCTTTTTCCTATACACGTTTATTTTAGATCATATATGTTTATTAAACCCGTTTGTTTTTTACAGTCTGATGAAGATTCGGGCAATGACAGCGACGGTTCCGAGCCCTCTGGGAAGCGGCAGCGGTTTGACGCTGAGCGCCTGGAGAAACGCCGCGAGCGACGACTGTGGGATGAACGGAGAAGTAAACACCTGTTTGAGTACAGCGAGTTCTCTGGTTTTGGAACCTCAGTAAGTTGAGACAAAGCTATATTTTGAGTTTTTTTTATAGAATACTGCCGGTAACGCATATAATTTATTCAAGATAGAAGAATGTTGTGCCATTAAACTATATAGTTTTACCGAGGAAACTGTTTTTATCGTACCTTCTAAAATTAATTAACTAGGTACAGTATGAGAGTGATATTCTGTCAGGGTTGAAAATGGCAAAAGAAATTCCTTGACAGGGAAAACACAGGAAATTTGCAAATTTTACCAAAACACAGGAAAAACACGGAATTTCATTTGGCCAGGTTCTGAAATTCCTGATTCTCAAAATAGTAAATTTTTGACTTCTTGGTAATAGGTCATCCAAATTTTTCTGCACGTGAAGTCTTTTAAATTTGAACAACTTGCAGGGTATGACACGGACAAATCGCCGGGAGACAGGGAAATATCGGGAAAACTAAAGGGAATTTGAAAATCAAATTTGATCCTTAAGTTTTTGAGTTTCCTTTTATATCCCTGCCATTCCTTACTAACTCTTGAACTTTGATCTCCCTGCTCCAGGCGGCACTGTTACTGTTTGAGATGGCGTGGAAGATGTCCAAAGACACAAACGACCTGTTGTGGTTGGCCATCATCGGCGTCACGTCTCAGTTCTTACGGCACCAGGTGGACCGCGACAAGTACATCGAGGACGTGGGGTCGCTGCAGTCTCACGTCTCCAGACACAACCACAGGTAGGGCACATGTAGGGCACTGAGTTTTAGTCAACAGGGTGACCAGGAAGAATCGCACAAATTATTTCCCGTCAGTTAAAACAAATGGATTTTGCAAATTCGAGAATTTTGTTTGTCCACTCTCTGAATAGTTTGACTGTAAAATGAAGTTTGTTTTTTGTTTGAAGTTTGGTATGGAGAATTGTCCAAGAATTTTCTTTTTTCGATAGCTTCATGCATGACATTTTCGTATTGAATAAATTCAGATCCAATAAAATCATGAAATATGTGACAGGAAAAACGGAGAACACAGTTAATGGTCACCCGAGTTAGAGCAGAATATTTTTCATTTTTCTTTGAAAAACCACAATTCTTTTCTTTTACATAATGTATATAACCTTTATATATCTTGTGTTTAGTTACACCATATAATGTGACATTAAGACTTATGAATTCGCCATCACCATAATGATATATGATTAAAATGAAACTAAAGGAAAAACTGACCGAAATCCGTTCATTACAGGCCGGATGATGAAGAGAACTCTATTTCTGTAGACTGTTTGAAAATCTCCTTTGACCAAGAACTTCACCTCACCTTGTACCGGCATTGGTCGTTGTACGAGAGCCTATGCCACTCTGCACAAGTCGCCTGCAAGTTTAGACTCTGGACTCTGAAGGGAAAGAAGAGACTACAGGAGTTCCTGGCAGATATGGGGTAAGTCTGGGAGATCACCTGATGGGTACTGATCACAGTCAGTGTTTGTGTAGGAGGCCTGACAAATTCTTCGACCTACTGATAAATTAAATTGATGAAAACGATAATATTTTCTATTTTCAAATGTTGCACTTCTTTAGAAAAGAGAAATTAACCACTTAAATTCCTTGTAAAATAGCGACAGTTCCATTAGCGTCTGTATCTGATCATATACTTTAGATTAATGGCCAAAGTATCATCTCATTGTATACTCTGTGATAGAGGTCAAAGAACATCAAAAGTAAAGAAATAAACATTCACTATAGAAATCAGGGTATTCTCTACTACGTTTTAAAACATACTTTATTTTTCACAGGTTGCCGCTTGTAAAATGCAGACAAAAGTTCACCTCAATGGACGTCAAATTAAAAGATGAAATTAAAGAACGAATTAGCCAACAAGTAGATAAGTACAAGTAAGTTTCTGTATAGTTGTTCAATTGGGGATTCTGGATTTCATCTTTAATCCTGAAGCTGTGTTCTTGTACTTTTGCAAGATCACAATCGTTGTCCTTTACGACTGCAGCTTAATCTTGAAACAAAGTTTTAAAATATAAAAGTATTGATAATTACTATTGGATATTAGTCGCATCTTTGACTTATGTAGCGAGCTCTTACATCAATGTGTGTTTCAGTTTCAAGGAGCAGGACCTATTCGTCCCCTCATTTCACGCACAGTACGGCTTCAAAAACAAAGTTTGCGCCACGGACGTTGTAAACGCCTGCTCAGCTGTGTTAGAATCAATCGTAAGTCACCAGGATTTTTTTTTCTCTGAAACATTTACTTTAGTTATGAAAAGAAAATGGTATTTCCACTTTTGGGCATGAGAATACAAGATAATAAAATATGAATAATAAGTGCTACGGTTTAAACTTGTTTGAATGGGGGACATTTTCATGAAACAATGTATGTAAAAGATATTATTGTTAACATGCAAAAAAATAGTTCAACTAGACATACAGACCGACCATATAGCCTTAACATTAAATTATTCCCAAAGGAAAAAATATCACCTGAATAAAATATGTCATTCTCGCCGATGTAGGAGAAGGAGGCGAGTGCCTCGGCCAACTTCCTGCGGACGATGGACGTGCTGAACCGGGGGAACGTGGAGGTGATGGAGAAGTCGCTGGAGCGGGCCAAGCTGCAGCATGGCGCTGTCGTCACCCAGGTCACCTCCTTCATAGACATGAACCAGATCATCTCAGCAGGGCCCTTCCTCTATGCCTTCGTCATTGAGGTATACACATAATTAGTAGAGTGTCGGATATTGTGGATTTTTGCATGTATGTATGTAATTGCAGAGAGACTTTGGTTTTGGGCGAAAAGAGTTTGAAGAATGACCAGGAATACATAATCAATGGAATATCAATAAAGATGGTGACATATAGTGTATGTCCCTTTAGTTATACGACAATGAACGTGTGGCTTTTATGACACGTAATACAGGAATGTAAAATTTAAGATTTTGATATGACTAAAGATTTTTCTTCACTTCACCATCCTTACTTTGATCAATGTTGGTTAATTATTGGTCGTTTCCTACGATTCTGTACTACCTACATAGAAGAACATTGTGAACATGGCGAATGTGGTTAGAATAAAAAAACAAAAGAAGAAAATATGATCGAACCATCTTATTTCAGTATTTTACACCGAATAGAGATGCTAAAGTTTAGGACTCAGGTTTTGCTATTCTCCCTACCTTTCATCCATGATAATGTTTTAAGGGAGTAGAACTGTTTGAAGCGTGCCGAAGTCCACATAAGTTATGTTTAACATGTTTTTCAGGGCACTGCTGACGGGCGTTTTTTCTCCAAACCTATCTGCCTACAAAGACTGGCCAAGTTCACGCTAGAAGCCTACTGTGCAAACGTACGTATATCCATGCACAAGAGTCCATCAAGGAATTTATGAAAACTCCATTGAGATACTAGAATATAACTTATAATCTAAACTTCTAATATTTGAGATAGATAAACAACATTTCCGATTTCATACATCAGAATTTCTAGGTCTTTTGAAGGAGAAAAGAATCCGTGAATAATGTAAATACAATGCTTAGTCAGCACTTGGTGAACTCGGGGCAAGTGGTACCTAATCAGTCACATCCTCTTGGTAATCAAATCTGCAGTACGCTATCTTAAATACAAGAATAAACGATTGAGTTATGTAAGTTAAACGATATCAGGCCGCTGGCTATCAAGTCCAGACCACGATAATAAAGTAACCTTGTCCCATCCTGTTTTCACTAGCCTCGAGTTCTTATCAACAGGCTATTGTCGCAAATAAAGTTTCCTCTTCAATCATATTGCATATATTTTTTGCTGCAGAGTAAAAGTAAACGTGCCAGTACACTACCTTTGGTTCTCGGAGCTCCCTTCGACCGAGAGAAGGGTACTACGCTAGTTGTGGGCATTCCCCCCGCCTCAGAATCTTCATGTAAAAAGTGAGTATTGATTTTCAGTGGGAGTAAAAGTACTCCAACTAGACCATTTCAAAGGGACAATTTTTCAGAGTTGTAGTGTTTTAAAAAGTTTCTCGATTTAAGAAAAAATAATTTAAGTTCATGTAAACTCGGAAATTCTCCATTCTTAAAGTCTTTGATACTGGTTGACTTAATTATGTATATAAACTTGAAATATTGAAAAAAAATTAATACCTGTAAATGTCTTTTATTAGCTCTCCTCCAATAGAATATCGCTCTTCTCTTCGTTATATTTTGCAACTGAGACATGATATGTGAACAAGTGTGTGACATATATATATATATAAGTAAAACAAGTTTTGGCAAGTTAATGCCCATTGTGATCACCTTACAACAACTTTTTTTTGCACTTGAAATCTATTTACTTTGGCATCTATCCGATGCTCTTGACCTTTGCCTTTTGAATACATATTTTTATTTCGACCATTTCTAACACAGTTAATTCTTTCATGATAGATATATACTTGTGCAAGGTAAAAACCTGCTAATACTTTACATAAATACAAATAATGATATCGGGGATGGATCTTGAAAGCTACCTTAGTGTGTTTGAAAGAGTACACTAACAATCCACTTGCAAAAAAGAATAATTAAATACAAAACAAAATATCATACGACACAATACAATAATTGTAAGTAATATACACATTGCAGCTAGTACTACTATACCAGAGATGCCATTTTTCCTACTTTTGTAGGATTTCCTACTTTTTCAAAAAAAGGGAAAATTGTTAAAATCCCTACATTTTTCTATTAAAAACTCATTGCCCTATTGCTTTAGTCAATTATAAGCTTCAAATTTGGTCTAGAATGGATTAGAATGGTATTCCTCCATTTCCTACTTTTTGTAGGAACTCTCCTGTACACAGTGTGATATGATCTTCCTACTAGAAAAGTAGGAATTAGTTCAGTCTTTGTGCCACCAGGGATACAGAAAACTAAGTCTCTAATATACCCCTAATTGCAAAATAGAGGACTACTCTGATAAGGAAAACAGCATAGCCATAATTACAGTTCCTACACAAAAGTAGGAAAATTGAGATTGTATTTGTTCAGATAATATTTTGCCTCCAACTGAACTTCCAACCACCAAAGGCATATATGTTGTTGTAAGCTATTAACTTCTGCAAATTCAAACATTTACATCTTTCCTACATTTTGATGGTCGGGGAGTGGCATCTCTGTATACACATACGTCATTTGAGAGGTCATTACCTGTGAAAGCCCATAATTGATCAACATGCATGTTGATATTTACGCAAACTTAATACTGTTTATATTAATCATCACAATCTAGGAAATATCTTTACGAATTGTTTTTCCTCAAAATGGTGCCGAATAATCTGACCGGTTCCTGCTGTCGAGTCCACCCTTTGCCTTCAGAAACATGTATTTAAAAGCACCCCCACAGCACATAAGTAGCCGCAGAATGATGAATACAACCAGGGCTAGTCCTAGCAGCATGGGGAATAAATTCACCAGGATCCACTCTATCCAGTCTGTGATGAATATCTGAGTCTTACTGGGCCCCAGGGCCGGGATGCCAGCTGTGAGTAGGGTGGCCTGTATGATGTGACAAGTCGCCACCACAGTCAGAACACTGAGCGACACCGTCTCAAAGTAGTTGGCGGCCCGCGACCCGAACGGTCGGATGTGGATGTGCCAGAGGAGGAAGGCGAAGCAGGTGATAGTTTGTAAGGTGATGGCGAGCAGGGGCTCGGTGGTGAAGGCGGCTACGGCCGACAGCACCAGTCGGCGGAAGATGAGGATGCCCTCCCAGTAGCGGGCCGACTCGGCGTTGGTCTCGTTGACGAAGGGCTGCTCGATGATGCCCAGGATGTTGGCCTTGGTGATCTCGTCGTCCGTCATGGAGGGGCGCGGGGACAGGCTGACCGACTCGGCCATGGCGTCCTCTATGCGCGCCCCCTTACCCGCCTTCCACCTGGTCAGGTACAACACCCCCCAGTACACCAGCATGGGCAGCGGCACGAAGTAGGAGGCGAAGAACTGCCGCGTGCCGATCAGACCTTGGTCATACAGAGAGCGGGAGGCGATCACAGCCATGAAGAAGGGACACACGTGGATAATGGCGATGAGAATAAAGAAGGCCTGCCAGGGCTGGACGCACTGCACCGTGCCGTCTATGAACAAGACGCTCTGCCCGCCCACCGGCACGCAGGCCAGCAGGGTAAAGGTCATGTTGGAGATACTGATGTAGTTAAACAGAAAGTAGCTGAGGCAGGCGGCGGCCAGGCGGGAGGCGAAGGGCCTCTTCAGGGCGGGGGTGGTGGAATTCCGCCTCTGAAACTCCATGTAGGAGGAAGGCTCCTTGGTCTTCTTCCTCCCTGTGACAAACAGGTAGACCATGGTGAGTAGGCCCAGGAAGGTTAGCACGTAGACGGTGGGCATGGACTTGAGGATGGTCTTACTCACGGGGTTAGTGCCCGGGAAGGGGCAGGCGCCGAAGATAACGGCGATAGACTTGAAGGAGAGCAGGTAGGAGATGATGGGCTGAATGGCCACGCCCACCATCTTGGAGGCCTGGTTCTGTTGGACCCTCAACAAGTCGATGGTCTGATAGAAGTAGAACACCGACTTGATGTAGCCGGCGAAGGTAGGGTCGTCACTCTCGGAGACGTCGGCCCAGAAGAGGTACTTACAGGTGAGCCCCACGATCTCCAGCTGGTAAAGGAAGAAGACGAGAGTGACGAGTGACGCAATGATGTCCACGGCAAAGATCCACGTGTCCCTGCACTTTGAGTCGTCCACACATTCTGTGGTGAACAACATCTCCGAGGTACCGGGCGCGCACCGCCCACACAACATGCCCGTGCGATTAGCCGCACACGTGTCATAGGTGGGGCACTCAGTCTCCCCGCAGCAGTAACTCTCCGGGCACATCATAAAGGACACCTGTGCCGGGATGTCCCTAGTGTGGCCCCAGAAGTTGTACTGAGACTTGATCTGACCCTTCTTACACACCCCTCCATAGGCGCAGGGCAGGCACTGGAAGTGGGCCGACCAGTTGCCCACCCCTTCCCCGAGCGGGCCGGCCCGGTAGCCCTGCTGCAGGCTGTAGGTGTTGTCCTGGCACGGCTCACAGAAGTAGAAGAGGTCCTTGTAGGCGGCCACCTTGTCCAGCTCGGGCAGCGTGTCGTTCCTGAACTGGGCTCCGGTCGGGCAGTGCACGTCGAGGTAGCCCTCCCCGACCCCCTGCAGGATGCTGTCCTGGTTACTGGAGTACCAGATGAGGGGGATGTTGCGCTCGGCCCGGATGACGTTGAAGGAGAGGTTCCCCACGCTGACCGGCCCACTCAGGTAGAGCAGCTCGCCCAGCGTGGAGTAGGTGCCCTGGTGGGAGCCCTCGAAGTACGTGTTGGTGATGGACACGGCACCGTTACCAGCCACCGCCCCACCGAACCAGTTAGCTGTGTTGTTCTTAAAGTAGCAGTCGTCTATTTCTATATTAGAGATGGACATTCCGTAGATGGCCCCACCGGCCCCTTTCTGCTCGGCCGACTTAGTGCGGACGCTCAGTTTTGTCGTCACAACATTGTCGGAGAACGTCGTATTGGTGACTGTGACGTTCCCACCGGCCACATATACAGCCGCTGCGCTCTCCCCGTTCTCATTCTGGGTGAAGTTACAGTCCCTGATAAAGACGTTCTGCTTCATGCCTTTGAGCGTCTCGCCCAGCTCGCTTACCCTCCTCTTCTCGCTGAGGTCCAGGGTGACGGCACTGCCGGCCGTCTCACAGGTGTTGTTGAAGAACAGTGTCCCAGTAACCGAGAGGTCCACAGTGGACATGTTCCCCATAGTCACACTCAGGGCTCCTCCAAACACCAAGTAATTATTCATGAACACACTGTCAGTGATATACCCGGTTAGGTTCCCTTTGGGACAGTTTATGATCAGAGCGCCCACGTCACTGTTGAACTCCACCAGGGACATGTTCTGTACGGCCAGGTTCAGGCTGCGGGAGGCGGAGAACTTGATCTGACTCATGAACTCTTTGAACACTGTATTTCTGAGCGCCACGTCCACGTCTGAGACGTTAGAGAGTCCCACGCCGCAGTTGGACCCTGACATAACGGTGTTCTCCATGGAGAGGCTGAAGGTGGGAGAGTCGCACCCAGTACTGTTAGACGACTGACTGGCATGGCCACAGCCACTGCTTGCTGTGATCTTAGTATCATTTAGGGTAGAATCCAGAATGGTCAGACTGGTCCGAGTCCGTGCGACATGCAGCAAACTGACGCTTTTCATGCCAGTTTGGTTAAACCTCCCTGAGGCGTTTCTGAAGCAGATCCCACAGCCGGTGATGGTGACGGCGTCAAAGCCCACCTCGGTGAGGTGAGTCGTACTGCGCACGTCCACCTGGCACGTGGTGAGGGCGAGCGCGCACGAGATGACCGGGGGGTAGGCCTGGGCCCTGAAGGTGAGGGACCAGGGGATGGTGAGACTGGTGATGATGTAGTGTGAGGAGGAGCTGGGGGAAGCGGCGATCAGCACCAGGTCCCCGGGGGCCGATCGGTTCACTGCATGGTTCAGCGACTCGCATGGGTTGGTCTGGTTACATGGCGCGTGCTTCTCGGAGGTGGAGGAATCCACGTACAGGGTCTTTGCATGGCATGCTGTGGTAAAAAAACAGGAATAGTCATAATTATTGTCAAGGGCAAGGTTGAAATAGAAGTTATAGATCTAACATTTCAATTAAACACGAAAGTTACTTTGACTAAGACATTAATCTTCTCAATATAGTTCTATAGGTCTTGACACTTTTTACGCTAATGATGAAGGAGAGAACATATTCTCTAATTCAGGAAACTTAAACTTCTATAGTAGAATGGAATCTTTATTTCAGTATCTAATAAATAATCATAACATTTTCATTATGAATAAGGTTGATAATCCTGGTCTAGTTTTTTTCTTAATATATCAGGCTACGACAAGTTTTATCAGAAAATTCGATATTGATGTCTGTCAAGTAGAATCGATTAGTTGTTATCGCATTAAATAAAGTACATCTGTAGAATGAGTGCAACAAATAATGGTCCTGAGTGTCAAGTTCATAGATAGGCGTATACACTCAGCATCAGTTTACGATAAAAATATGTCGTAGCTGATTATATTGATATAACGCATATGCCATGATAACGAAATAAAAATCTTTATTTTGACAAAAATGATGGGACCGTGCCACTCCTAAATGGTAGAGTCCGACCTTTTGACCCTAAACCATGCTGCCTACCGTGGGCTTATCACGGTGAATCGCCCAGATAGAGCACGGAGTTGAATTACGCCTGACGCCCGCCCAATCTTAATTTACCTCAGTTGACACCTTGAATACTGATAAGAGTGTCTTGAGATGACCCGTAAATTGAATTGGTAAGCACTTCACTTTTTATTGTCCTACCTATCTGGATACTTGGAATCTGGCCAAGCTAGCACATGACTATGCGCTTGAGTTATTAAGAAGGACACAAGCGGACTACAAGTTGTAAGTATAAAAACATACACAGTCATTGGCAGTATTTGGACCGTGACGAATGATCACATGCCATACGCTTCTTAAACTTAAACCCGGACCATATCCAGGATTTTGAAGAAATAAAAAGGAGATTGGGGGGGGGGGGGGGGGGGGCTTGCTATAGCAAAATTCTACATTGAAAAAATCGATATTTGGGCTAAAATAGGGGGGGGGGGGTGAACCCAGAAAACTTTCAATCAAACATCTGATGTCATGTCACACTGTGGTTGTCGAGCTGTAATGTCAAGATACTCTTGAGTCCATACTTTTTAGATTAACCTAGACATCGGCAGTCAATCCAGCATTTTTGAATACACAGATACAATAGTCACCTTCCTATATGCCCCACTACATCATATTGATGAATAACAGGACTTCCTGGGGAAGAGTGGATATAATGTATTTGTTAAGTACATTTTTAAGCGAATAAAGAACTGTTTCGCAATAGGAGGCCTGTCAAAACATTTGGATATACGGCCAACAAAACCTTCCTTGTAGCTTCCCAAAAGGTCAAACAATGTATAGTGGTGTACATTTCCATGCAAGCACATTTAAAAACGATTGTTTTTGTAAACACGGAAAATACTGCCTTGGGGAGAAAGTCTATAGTTTCAGCATGAAAAATCGAATACAACTTAACCAAAGACTGACAGGATGTATTCATTCACATGTCGGAAGTATCGTCGGGACTTTGGCTTTAACCTCATCCCAGTGACCTCTGTCCTACTTTTAAAGTAAATGATAATATAGGTATCCTTTAACTTTATAACCTTGTACTTACCCACTGCGGCCAGCGCCATAACCAGCAGCAGGGCGGTGGTCAGGCGGGTAGTGTCCATGTTGCTGACCAGTGTCCACTGCCCGTAGTAGGGGGGTATGACCGTTGTCTCTGGTCGTACACCTTACACTGAGCCCGGCCTGTAGGTGCGTGGACGTGTTGTGCCTACAGGCCCCATGATAAGGCACATGATGGTTATCAGAGCCCGTCATGTGCCGCCTTCAGGGTCTTATCTACTCACTTCGTGGGCGGCGGGCCTTGAGCCTGCACCTTTGGAGGCAGATGTCATAGCCCAAATCGATAGGTATAGGCCCTCAAACCAATAACAGACCTAGTACCTTAAATTGAAACGTATGTTGATTATCTCTTGCAACTTCACCCATAGAAAAGATCTACTTGTTATTTAAGCTTCGTTAGGAACCATTATGTTATTCATTTTGCAATTCATTCATGTGCATTGAAAGATTTATCGGCTGGTAATGTCCATGTATACCTAAACAGCTATTGATCCATGAAATGATTCGATATCTTTGATTTTACACTTAGAGATAAACACAATTTTGTCAACGTCGCACCTAATGTGACGTAGGAAATCTCGAACAAAAAACATTTGATGATTGAACATCATTTGTGTATCATTTGTGTCTGGATCTCTTACGACATGTCTCGAAGTTTACAGTTGTGTAACCCTAAAGCGGAGTATGTTCCGCAGATAGCCGGACACATGGGGTCAGAGCGTGTTGGGTTACACGTGGTGGACTAGGGCCAAACAACCGTTCCCTGGGCATGACGGTCGTCTGAGGGCTTACTGCTAGGTGACGGTATAGGACAGATACGACCACCTTTAGGCTCTATGAACAGGTGATAAGAGTGTGGTCACTGTCAGTGACTCACCATATCAGTGCAATGTCTGGTTTTTAAGCAGATTTCAATTTTGACGTATGCATTTTCACACATATTTTGGGCTCATTATTATTCCATGCAGTCTATATTGATGTATCTCAAGGTTCAAAGCGTTTGATCTGTAACAGGGCAATAGATGATTAAGATTACATTTATCAGCTGATGCTGTCTGTATCGTAGCTGCTCTAATTGTGGGTTAAGTGGATTTTTTTTAACCAAATTTATAATGGGTTACCACTGGTATAGTAAACAACAATCCTGCTCTTCGTCTCGTCACAATTTCCCTTTGGTCAATAAGATTCTCTCTTCTTTTCATCAAAAATGCATATTGTAACAAATGCATTCTACTTTGAAATGCAACATGTGTTTTGAATGGAAGGAATTACATATGTTCAAGAACTAGGGAAATACTTTGGAAAACAAATAACTATACTAAAGGGATTGTTAAGCATTCTTTCGCTGAGAAAAGTTGCAAATTATACACTACTCCTATGTCAAATGTAGGTATTTGTTGATTTTGGTGACGTCACCACTTTCTGTTAAGCTGATTCAAGCATAAAATCGCTGATGTTGATCGGTTTTCTCGTCAAACACTATCAAGTCGACAGTTTACCAATACGTTGGTTAAAGAACACTCTCATGTGGAGGGGAGAAGAGTCGGGTGATATCACTGTATTGTGTCGATATCATGATATAAGGGCAAGGATAAGGATTTTCTGTGTAGAATACGCAGAAACTACAGTCCTCTTCGCAAAATTATTTGATGAGTAGAGATGTCTCTATGGACATTTTAGGACTACATACACGAGTTTAAGCTATATTAAAATGTCTTTTCAGCTTCTTCGGGAAGGCTTTCGAGCAGGCAGCACAGTCTACGAACTCCCGAATAAACCAGGACTTCTTTGACACAAATGGTAAATTTTCTCCTTTACCGAAATTGATTCAAGCTTTTTTATATATATAAATGATGTACAACTATTGAAAGTGTAAAAGTACCGAAAAAGTATGTGATTATGTTACCGTTTTCGTTTTTTCAAAACGCCATCCTAACTATACGTGCATTTTGGTGCCAATCCTGATTGTCTGTCTTCTTCATTGCAGTCATTGAGATGAAAACTGAAGACAAGAGCAAGTTCTTCGACGCCTTAATCAGCCTCATGAGTTGATGTGGTCGACTTGGCTCAACATACACAGTGCAAGACTATCGTTTATGAATCGACGAAGAATGAAACGAATGATCGTATTTTTATGCATCCAATGTAAATTATCACATCTCATAAGACAGAGAGTAATAACATATTGTACCGGAATATAATAATGTCCATACTTTGAATGAAGTGTATTCGTTGTTGCACGAGTATCAATCGAATGTACATATGCGATAAGATAGAAACTAAATTCTTTATAGTGAATCTATTTTTGTGGTGTAAATGAAAATAGAATAAAATAAAATCGCCCAAACAAAACCTTTCAGTCTCAAATGGAATTCCCAATTCCTTCTTATTACAGGTAAAGTGAATCCAATATGGTGAGGTATTACTTCCATGCTTCCAAGCAGGTTCAATATAGTATACTCTTTTCATGTAGGAATAGGTTTTCAGCTACTACAGTGGTATGGGAAACGTAGACCCAAATCGTTTCCTCTCCAGTCCTCCAATATTACTGCGATATTTACTAAGCTTAGAAGCATATTCGATAATTGAAAAGATTAGTTTCGGGGTTTCCAGTGTTCAAGAAATTTAAGCTTTTCTGGCTTATTTCTGTACGGTTAAAAAAAGGCAATATTAACTCGTGTATCGCATATCCGTTTTTGGTAATGTCCCCTTGTGTGACAGGGTTAGAAGTTGTGTATCGACAGCTTAAGTGGCCAACTGCCATCTTGATTAAAGGGTAGTCCATCTACTTCATATTGTCCTTAATTCGATCAATGTATCTATATACATATATCGGATTTCTTCTTTTTTTTCATCTGTACTCCACATGATAGTTTTTTCAAAATAAGGAGACAGATCGATGGTCTGAGGCGCTTTGTGTGGAATCCCACAAACCGCTCGTTTAGCTTGTGCCGTGGATTTAAATTAGGCCTGATTAATCTGGAATATTGCTGAGCGAAACTTATAACTCTAATCGTCATTAAATTTACTAGAATCAGAGAAAACGTCTTTCCAACTGTAACATATTTCAGTAGACTATCAAATAAGCAATTCATCTCTTCTGAAGAACAAGAAAAATTATTTCTATCAAGATGGGAAATCTTTTTTTTTTTTTTTTTTAAACAAAGCTCAAATTAATGGTAATGGTTTTCAAATAATTGTCTTTTATTCTGTATCGTTCATCAGGGGTGGAACCAGACATTCATAAAAATACAGGAATGTAAGTCTATTGCTGAATTCCGCTTTTTTTTTTCTTCTTTTTCTTTTTTTTAATGTTTTTGATTTTTTTTTTAGATTCGTCTAAATCTGAAGAGAAAATGTTTGTTCTAGATCTATAGGGCGTGGGGGTCCCTCAAAAAAGTTTTACAAAAGTAAAATATTTGATACAATTTAAAGGCAAATTTCCAATATTTTGCGTTAGTAAATATGTAATACTGGTAGACTACCTTACTTTCCCTCCTCAAAAATGAAGTTTATATCTGTTTCTTAGCAATTTTGTTATTTTTTCTACGGAAATAAGTTTCTATGATTTCTCTGGAAAAAAAAATAAAAAGGGAGGGGGAGATACTTTGGGAAGTAGGAAGAGATGCCCTATTGCAAAAAAAAAAAAAAAAAAAAAAATGTCTGATCCTCTGGAATCAACAGTTTTACAAACTAATATTGGTCCAAAATAGGGAGAAGGGTGCCCCCTGGACTCGGCCCTTTCCTAAAAAATCCGCCAGAGTTCATGACATGGCAAATTCATGCACGTCAGTGACGGCTTTTGTGGCGGGAAGATGCCGTCGCTGCTGGTCCTGCATCGTCTCAGTTGCGCACCCAGGAACCAGCTAGGAAAACAACATGGCGGACACAGGTGAGGAAGCAGTGTTCCAGGTTGTTAAAAACAGAAGAAACAAGGGCAAGAAAAGAATACAGCGGGTAGAAAAGGGTCGACAACTTGATACAACGAACAGGGCGACTGATGATGTGGATAAAGAAAGTATGATACGACGTATCAATCAGTGTCGGTGAGTTAAAGGATCTCTGTACCTGGGCGATAATAGGTCTCCTGTTATAGATCTCGATCTGTCAGTGAGAGTGGATTGCAGGCACCCGTTGCACGTTTACCCCTTGGTTATGTTTTAATTTTAAAGCTGCTGTTTTTAGATGGATTGGCTGAACAAAATGATTAAGGACAATTTCAAAATAATTATTCAAGGTTATGCAGCCTGTCTCAAATTCATACATTCATTGAATAATCATGACATAATATGATCTAGATTGTTATTCTATTTGAATTGAGATAGTCTAAATCAAGATTCAAGTTGATAATATTTTTGACAAAAATAATTGAAAATTCATTGTTATCAGTGTAATCTCTATATATCTTTGTCAAAGTCGTTAAATTTGCATCCGCAATGTTATTGTTTAGGACCTAAAAATCATTCGCATTAAAATGTATATAAATATGACCTCTTTTTGACATTAGATCTATATACGCCGCAAGCGAGGTCAACTCTCCTGTTCGGGAGGTACCGGAAGTTAGTAACGGATTCTGTTTTGCTCACTCGCATAAGACGTCACGTTGTTGACGCGCGGAGGAGAATCGTCCCCCTCCTACACAGGAGAGTTGAACTCGCCTGCCCCGTAGAGATCTATGTCTAGATCTACCCATTTTTGAACTTTTTTGGGAAGACTCTATGTACACGAGGATAGAAAAGGACCTCGTGCATATAAAGGAACTTTATATGCACGAGGTCCTTTTCTATCCTCTATAGGTGGTTATTTTGTGCAACTCAATACACAAGGTAGAGGTTGACCTCGTGCATTATCAAGTCAGTATGCACGAGGCATATCCCCCTGCCTCAGACTGCCTCCCCCTACCTCATACCGCCTCCCCCTGCCCCATACCGCCTCCCCCTGCCTCATACCACCTCCCCCTACCTCATACCGCCTCCCCCTGCCCCATACCGCCTCCCCTTGCCTCATACCCTCTCTCCCTGCCTCATACCGCCTCCCCCTGCCTCATACCACCTCCCCCTGCCCCATACCGCCTCCCCCTGCCCCATACCGCCTCCCCCTGCCTCAGACTGCCTCCCCCTACCTCAGACTGCCTCACCTCTGTCTCATACCGCCTCCCCCTGTCTCATACCACCATCCCCTGCCTCATACTGCCTCCCCCTGCCTCATACCACCTCCCCTTGTCTCATACTACCACCCCCTGCCTCATACCGCATCCCCCTACCTCATACCCTCTCTTCCTGCCTCATACCCTCTCTTCCTGCCTCATACCGCCTCCCCCTGTCTCATACCGTCTCCCCCTGCCTCACACCACCTCCCCCTGCCTCATACTGTCTCCCCCTGCCTCCCCCTGCAAACTGTGCATGCACCCTCCCATATATAAGGCTATTTAATATGTGAAAGATGTGTGCATTTTCCGGGCACACACTGCTTAAAAACGTGCGCCCAACACCGAAAATGTGTGCCTCAGGCGGAGGGCGCACCGTTAATTTCGAACACTGATGGTACATGGTTGGTCACAGGGTTTGACAGTGAGGGTGGTACATGGTTGGTCACAGGGTTTGACAGTGAGGGTGGTACATGGTTGGTCACAGGGTTTGACAGTGAGGGTGGTACATGGTTGGTCACAGGGTTTGACAGTGAGGGTGGTACATGGTTGGTCACAGGGTTTGACAGTGAGGGTGGTACATGGTTGGTCACAGGGTTTGACAGTGAGGGTGGTACATGGTTGGTCACAGGGTTTGACAGTGAGGGTGGTACATGGTTGGTCACAGGGTTTGACAGTGAGGGTGGTACATGGTTGGTCACAGGGTTGGACAGTGATAGTGGTACATGGTTGGTCACAGGGTTGAACAGTGATGGTGGTACATGGTTGAACAGGATAGGAAAGAGGGCAGGGGTAAGCAAAGGAAAGCAGGCAGGGGTAAGGACAGGAAGGGGGCAGGAGCATGGACAGGAAGGGGGCAGGGGTGAGGACAGGAAGGGGGCAGGGGTAAGGACAGGAAAGGGGCAGGGGTAAGGACGGGAAGGGGGCAGGGGTAAGGACAGGAAAGGGGGCAGGGGTAAGGACAGGAAAGGGGGCAGGGGTAAGGACAGGAAGTGGGCAAGGGTAAGGACAAGAAAGGGACAGGTAAGGACGGGAAGGGGGTAGGGTTAAGGGCAGGGTATAGGGCAGGGGCAAGGGCAGGATTGGGGCAGGGGTAAGGACAGGAAGGGGGCAGGGGTAAGGACAGGAAAGTGGGCAGGGGTAAAGATAGGAAATGGGCCTAATTGAAGAGGACCTTAAGGTGGAGGGATAGCAGCAGAAGGCCAGGAGATGGGGCTGGAGATGACCAGGAAATAGGGTTGGAGAGGGACGGGATATCGGACAGGTCAGTCCTTGGAGATGAAACAGGAGAGGGCCAGGAGATGGGGCTGGAGAGGGCCGGAAGATGGGACAGGAGAGAGCTAGGAGATGGGACAGGAGACAGCCAGGAGGTGGTTCAGTAGAGGAACGGGAGATGGGATAGGAGAGGGCCGGGAGATGATGCAGGAGAGGGCTAGGAGATGGAACAGGAGAGAGCCAGGATGGGAGATGAGGCAGGAGAGGGCCGGGAGATGGGGCAGGAGAGGGCCGGGAGATGGGACAGGAGAGAGCCAGGATGGGGCAAGAGAGGGCCGGGAGGAGGTTCATTAGAGAGCCGGGAGACGAGGCAGGAGAGGGCTGGGAGATGGGGCAGGAGAGGGCCGGGAGATGGGGCAGGAGAGGGCTGGGAGATGGGGCAGGAGAGGGCCGGGAGATGGGGCAGGAGAGGGCTGGGAGATGAGGCAGGAGAGGGCCGGGAGGTGGTTCATTACAGGGCCGGGAGAGGCAGGAGAGGGCCGGGAGATGGGAAAGGAGAGAGCCAGGAGGTGGTTCATTAGAGGGCCTGGAGATAAGGCAGGAGAGGGCCGGGAGATGGGAAAGGAGAGAGCCAGGAGGTGGTTCAGGAGAGGGCCGGGAGATGGGACAGGAGAGGGCCGGCAGATGAAGCAGGAGAGGACCGGGAGGTGGTTCATTAGAAGGCCGGGAGATAAGGCAGGAGAGGGCCCGGCAGGCCCGTATCCAGGAATTTTTTGGCGGGGGTGACCATATCCAAAAAGTGGACCTTTTTCAATAATGGAATTCAACTTGTAGGGAAATGATATTGCAGGCATGGTTTTGCGTTGACCCATAATATAATGTAAAGTTCCTGGGCCCGGAGGGTTTACCCCAAAATTCTGCTATAGCACGCCCCCTCCCTTTTTCAAATCCCTGGATCCGCCCCTGTATTACAGACTTTTCTAACAGAATGCATATGACACAATAAGGTGTGCAGATTACAGTGTTGCCAACTTTTTAAATGGTAATATCACGGACCTCTCTGTACCTCCAAAAATAACCACATAAAAGACATTCTCCTGGTGAAAAACTTTTTTTTATGTTAGAATTGAGCAATTTTAAGCAAAAATTCATGTTTTCAGACCAATCACAGAGGTTTTATGCATTTAGGTCTGGGAAAATGGAGGGTCAAAGCATATTTTTCAGGAAATACAGATCTGGTCCCCCAAATCATGGATCACATACTTTTGCTTTTGGAGTACTGAAATCACGGAGGTTTCCATGGTTTTCCTGGATGGTTGGAAACACTGAGATTAATGAAACCTTTTTCCAAAAAGTGGACCTAGCCTAGCCAAGGGAGGGGGGGGGGGGGTGACGCATACCCCACGTCACCCCTCCTGGATACGGGCTTGGGCCGGGAGATGGGACAGGAGAGGGCCGGGAGATGAGACAGGAGAGGGCCAGTAGGTGGTTCATTACAGGGCCGGGAGATGGGGGTCAGAGGGCCGGAGATGGTGCAATAGAGGGCCGGGAGATGGGACAGGAGAGATCAGAAAATTGAGAAGGAAGGGCCTCGTGTGTACAGCATTTTGGGGACCATGTTACACTCCCTTTCTCCCTGAAAAGTACACACACGAGGTTGAACACCCACCTCGTGCATATAAGGGAGCTTAATACGCACGAGGTCGTTTTTGACCTCGTGCTTATAGACGGTAGCCTTTTTTGAGGAAAAATATTTTTGTTTGTATTATATTATCCATAAATCAAATGTTCTCAGATCAAAATGAGTAGTTCTGTAACTTTAGAAAAAAAAAGAAAATCAGTTATTAGTGTAATGTAGTTTTAACCTAGAACTAGTCTCTCTAGTAGAAGGTTAACTAGATCTAGTTGATTAGTTCTGTGGTTTCAACCCCTACTTTTGATTTTGTTTGTGCTTGCGCTATGGTTGTAGGGCTCTATTGCCATGACCTCCAGAATCTTTTTTTCCCTACCAGATACCAGAAAACAATTCACATACCTTTTTATTTTCTCTAATATAATTATATTGATCATGGTTTATATTTATATATTTGTATAATTTGTGTATATTACGGGGTTTTCCTTAACTATTAAGATCCTGTCACTAAATAGCGATATAGTCCACTGGGATAGTGATCCTATCTTTGCACCGGCCCTGATCAAAGTACAACTAGTCGATTTAACTGGAATTTCAAAGCTTTTCACTAGCCAACTGGGCTGGCTACTTACATTTTACAAGCCCACCAAGAATTTTTCTAGTAGATCTACTCAGTACTCGTAACGCTATGCTTAGGTAAAACCCTGTTATTAGGAAAAGTTGCCTGCTTGTGATTTTTCCATAGGTATTTTATAATTCAATCATTTTTACATGAATACTTGTACTTTTTCTCTGACAGAACGAGACTCGTGGCATTTCGCAAATTTGCGCAAATGTGCCAATTTTGTGACAGAATGTGCGAATTTTCTATCACAGTATGAGTATTTGTGTATCCAGTAACCATAGGCAATCAAATATGGTCTATGCAACCGACATAAGGTTCTCAGTTGTACAGTAAGCAACCATTTCTTCATTTACTTTTATCAGAGCCCGGTAAATTAATCTAGGAATGTTGGTTGCCTAGTGGGTGACTACATCTGATATTTCTGAAGTCCTGCGAAGATTTTCTTTTGTTCTCATCGCCATTATTGAACTCTTCCAGGTCTGATATTTCACTAAGTGATTTCATGGCCAATATTGAAGGTACGTAGATTATCTTACCCTTATAGCACGCACACGCTTGCACACAACTACACGTGTTAATTACCCTACTACCTGTAAGATATATCAATTATTGGTAATTCGATTTCACACGCCTCTTCTAAATATGCTTCTCCACGGGAAACGGTAACCGGCATCAGTTTTCCTCAATTTTCCCTCTGTTTTTGTGAGCCCTTAATTATAGTTTTTAGTATTGTAGCTTATGGGAAGGGCTCACTCAATCAGTCATGTCTTTTGTAGGTATTTGGGCTTTGATCTGATTGCCCGGTTACACAATCTTACATACAAGTAGCTACAGGCCTTTGTCCACCGGCATGCATTTGTAAGCAGGACAATTAGTGTGCATCAAGTGTAATTGAGTGGGCAGGCCTCTCCCTTTCACCCTCCCCCACCCCCACTCCTTGAACTCAGTTCAAGGAGTGGGGGTGGGTTAGGGTGCAGTTTGAGAAGCCAGAAGTGGATTACATAACCAGTACTTGAGCCACTGGCACCTAGGCAGTCAGTGTATGCAAGGCCGGGTAGGGGGAGGAAGAGGGGGGGGGGGGGGGGGGTCATGGTTGCTTGGGCGCATGGACAGTGATATAGGAGGGAGTCCTATTGGTCAATCAGGTTGACCAATGAGTATACAGCTGCCCGGGACAGCTGCACTGCCCAATGGACACTACTACCCCCCCACCTCTATGATGATATTTCTGATTTCTAGTTAAGGGCGAACATTGATCGTTCCAACGATCGGAACTTTGATAGTCATTTGCTTCTTGTTATGATAATCGTCGAAGACTGGGCATTTTGTGTAATGAAAACCCGAGTAGTCATTTTCTATACTTTACAATCTGTTGCATCAACCCCCCATTTGACATTTTCCCTCTCAGGAAATCTAGCAGATTTACGCTCATACCGTCAACGTCAGTACCTTAGTAACCAATTAAACGTGTTTATTCAGACATATAAGTCATTCCATTCACTTTTGTAGTTTTCTGTAGACCGGGCAGACGTTCCTGATCTCAGCGATTCTCATTAAAGAAAGTCTCTCATGAAATAAACTAATCCATATTGAGGATCAATTGCATTCAAAACATGTATATTTTGATGTGTCTTCCGTCGTGCAGATATCTTGACGCAGTTAAGAAACCATTTGAAACAAATGAGCCAGCATCAGAGTGCGATTCACGTCGAGTCCCGTTCAGACAGTAAAGACGAGGGGAAGGGACAACGTCAGGAAGATCCTCAAGGCGATCCTGTTCTAAAAACGCTCGTGTGCTACGGTATTGGAAACTTCACATCATGCCCAATCGCCCGTCACCAACTGTCACTGCTACTGATTCTCAGGGATAAAACCAAGGTCAGACTCTGCAGATTAGTCACCATTAACTATAGAAATGAAAGACATTGACATATTTCTGTTTTACATCTATTCAAATGTTACAATTATCTACAATAAATACCAGGATTCTCATAGAAACTTTGGAAATTAAATTGGTTATAGAAAAGTCATGGATTTTGAAAAAGTGATAAAAAGTCCTTGAAAAAAAGGGCGATGGTTTCCATTCTTACTCAAATCTAGAAATTTGATATCAGTTTAGAATCAATGTCTGTTTTCCCAGACCATTTCTGCCAAAGTCTGCTACCCCGAAATTGTCTTTGAGATATGCATGTACAAACTTTAAAGTTTATCTGGAAAATTAGCGCAGGTCATGAAAACAAAGTGGGAAAATGGGAGTCCAGGAGCACCTTGAAATACATTGCAATACAACATGAATATCTACTTAAATGATAATGTTTTTCCTTTTGACTTCCTCAGGTACAAAACGCCAACTGCCATGTCTATGACCCGGTCTTCACTAAATCGGAGAAGGAAATACTCGAAAAACTCAACTTCAATGTTCTCGAAATAAATGAGGTACGTGTGATCTAAGAAATTGTTTTGACTTAGCTTTAATGAGCAATGGATCATTGATGTATATGTATTTCCTCAAACAAACAATGGACAGTATAATATATTGCTCGTTGTGAGAGGTTGACGGTGCTCTATCCCTGTTTGACCACGAATGACCAAAAAGAAAAAAGAAAAATCCCCAAAGAAAAAATATGTTCAAAATAAATTTTCGAGAAAAGCATTGCCCTGTTGTCACTTTTCTATCTCTGAAATTATTTTTCCCAATTACATTCACTCGTTGTCCCTGTTTCAGGAGGCTAAGCGCGCGGTGGACGGCCCCAGCCTGTTCTACATGCCGCACTGTGGCCGGCCACTCTACAACAACCTGCTCTGGGCCAACTGGGGCCCCGAGCCCCTCGGTCAGCTGATGGTCATCGGCAACAGCCTCACCGACATGGCCCACAGGTGAGCTGGCAGGGGTAGAGGTGGTGTAAAGCTGACCACTGATCAGGGAGGTAACCCAAAATGATACGGAAAGCTCAGTAGGTTAAGGTACTTTCTCGAAATACAATCCACCCCCCCCCCCCCCCCAACCATTTTCTGGCATTCCTGATTCTAAAGTTGTCAAGGCCTTGGATTTGTTTAATTTTTTTGACTTGTCGTTGAACAATATCTTTTTTATCCTCGGATCTACCATTGTGGACTATAATTTTGTGTTCAAACTCTTAGACATCAAAATAATTCCTTGGAAAACGAAGCATATATATTACATTATGAAAGAAGGAAATTGAAAGAAAAGAAAGAATTTGATAAACTGAAGGTTCAGTAGCCACCCTATTTTATTACCATAACATCTACATAGGTGAGCACTTAAAGATTAGTGTCTTGATTTGAATAAGATGTAGTAATATCAGTTGAGAACCTCGATTTAGTTGAGAACTTTTACATCTTAAAAGGATAGTGGCAAAAAACGATGGATGTAAAGAGCCGAAAAGGCATATTTACACTAGCTAGCTCTTTAGCTTGAACTGAAAGTGTACTTTCAGATAGGGCTAGGGTGATTAAGGAAGTGGGGGGGGGGCGGGCATTTATTTGATATTAATCTCAAAAATGTATTCAAATAATTAAGGACGTCTTTTATCACATGCCAGTACAACGTATCTTTTTTCTTTTCAGAACACCAGATCGCATTTTGGAAAATCAGACGTCGTATATCTATAACGTATCCTTTCCAATAATGATTCACCTTGTATATATAAAATGCAATAGGTGAGATGTACATCCCCAATGAAAAATAACGAATATTTCCATAACTCTTACAATTTCGTTATTCACCCTGTATTAATATGTTCATGTTTCAGTATGAAATGTTGTGAAAAACTTAACCTGTGTCCAGATATTGCCCTACCTCAGAGAGCACCCCCTGAAAAACACTTTCCGTTTTAATGATATCTTCAACGACACGTCGTTACACGTCTTCTGTGATCAGGATCTGCTAAAAGCCGACAAAGAACTTTGGTCGGAGCGTACAGAACCAGTCTATGACCAAACGGACCTAGAAATAATAACCAACTCTAGATGATATAGACGTTGATATTGTTCTCGATGTATTATTTTATGTAATTGTATTAGAATCGTTATTTCCAGTACAAACCTGTTATAAATCGATCTACCCATTATCACCATGATTTGATTAAAAGAACAAGAAACGAAACTTTATGGTATGATAATTTATTCTGAGGAACTCTAACAAATCTAGTGTCACACGTAAAGGTGGATGAACCGGGAATGATAAAAAAGCGACGGATACATGAGTTATTCATGTAGTGAGCACCTTACAATGTTGACTATATCACAAGTGTTCACGTTTGACAAAAGCTCCATAATGTCTTCGTCGTGGGTTCAACAAATATTCTTGAAAAAACATTATCATTAACCTCACAATATGTACAGACCGAAACCTGGATTTGACATACCAGGTATGTTTTCAATGAGCTAGACGAACGGTGTGCTTTATAAAACTTCAAATCGTGCACTGTAATGGTTCACCAGGGAAATGTGCGAACGGCAATAAATAGGTGTATAAAGTAGTCTTATAGAGGTACGAGTCCTAGATTACAAAGGTTTCGACCAATGTCTTCTCTTATTTTATCCTTGCTCTATTTACTTCGCAAAAGATAGTAATTTTTTACACCGCAGATTATTTCGGATCACTTTAGGCCTTGTCTGAATAGGATGTCTGCTTTCCGATTTTCATTAACTTTGGGTTCCGACGGTTGATTCTTCCTCTTACCTGAACGACGTCCAAAAAACTCTGCTTTAATAATTCACTGAAATATCAAAATGACAACAAATAAGCATAATTATATCAAATGCACATAAAACTGATGATGCAAACGATGCCTTTTCAGAATTTCTACAAAAACAAATGTACAAGCCGGAAAAAAGGTATAAACAGAAATTAATTATTAACTTATATAGAACGCTAAATGAAATACAGCAAATAAAATTGTTAAATTATCCTAATACGCAAAAACAAAAATCAACCTGTTAAATTATCCAAATTCGCATGACATCAACCTAAGCCGTATTACTAGATAACGATTACTATGATGTCTATACTTAGCGTCCTATGAATGTAAGTATAGATAGAAAAAGGAGGCATACCAGTGTACCGTCCTCGGACTGAAGGAACCAAGCGAGAGGGTAGAAGTAGCGCGGTGTTCTCGAGGAAGTTTATAATTAAAAAGGACCGTGGTCTCGATGGGGTTTTAAATTTCATAATACAGGTCTAGAAAGCAAGGGAGTATCTGTACTTGGAAAGAGATAAGCTACAAATGCACGAAATTCGTCCAAATTGAAAGAAGTGTGAACTGTAATAGTTCTTTGATCATTATTAGATAAACAACGAGAATCTCAATGCTTGCTCGTTTCAGATGCGTTTTGCCCAATATTGTTAATAATAGGATTTGCCTCAACTTTGTCAAAACTTGATGCCAAAATTGAAAGCGAGGCAAGGAAATTCAAATAAATAACGCAGGAAAGTAGAACACATTCAAGGTTTGTAGGGATGGAGAAAAGTGCCATCGACGAAGATAGACAAACTGGAACATAACATGAAAAATAAACTATTGAAGTTATCAAAATCGAGGTCGCAGCATCTAGATGTATTTAATTCTTTTTTTTTGTTCAGCTATAGAAACTACGTGTAACTTGTCTAACTGGCATAAACAGCAGGCAGTACAAAGTAAACCTATTCAGGAAACGACTATTATAAATTTGATGTTTAGTGTATAGGCTTCAATTCTCCCTACCACGGTTAGCACATTTCCATTTTTTTTAATCTGCAAACTACCCTAGATCACGGCGCATCGTGGGTAATATCTCGACAAACCTAAGTACTTATGTATATAAACTTTCACTGATCATGTCATTATTTTTGGTTTAATCTTATAGCAAACTACTAATCACTTTTTTATTTTGTATATGTATATGTTTATCATTCTAGATGGCGGTTTGAAAAATCACAGATATATAGTAAGTAAATATATTTTCTGTTGATTTCTCTGTGCTTTTGTCGACAAAATTAGCCTACAGGTTACCAAAATACTGAAAAAAGCTATCCGTGGTAGGTAAAATCACTAGAACCTGTTCTGTCGATCTACAAATTAATGTTATAGTCTTTATTTCTGCGAGATTGCGACAAAACTTCTTCGAATGACATCCTAAGAAAATTAAGAAACACTTAACGTTGACATTAGCAATGTCTGTATAAGGAATATTTAGCCAACTTTTTAGAATTATCAGTTAATTTCCAGGTCCTATACATGGTGCCCTTGTAGTTCGCGCGTCATTTGCAATCCGAACGGGTCATTTTGTTTACTCGTTTAGATAAGTCTTTTCGAAATAGTTATCGGTGAGACAAACTGACTATCTCAAGGAAACACATAGAATTTGAAAGTTTGCCCAAGCACGGAGTTTAGTTTTTTCTTGATTTTAGTGTTCCTGTTTCTAAAATTGCCAGGCAATATTTTCTCTGAAAATATTCATTGGTCTGAATCAATAGTTTTGTGTTTGAATACTTTAATATACAAATATATATTTGTGTAAAAACGCGACAGGGACAACTTATTTTGGGTTATAGTAAACTCTTTGGAAACAGGGAATGTAAAAGCGAAATTTGAGTGGTCAGCCTGATGACATCAATGAGGTATACCGTAGTCTACTATATAATATGAAGAATTATTGCAAAACAGTTGTTAGAGTTAAATTGTCAAAGGAACGGTTGCAATATAATTAAATGTAGCAGTATCAGGTATTGTGAAAAAATAATTGATATCTTCCTAGTTAAAGCGCCATACCCACTAGGCAATTTTGACAGAGTTGGCCGACTAGAATCGGTCGATTCTTCTCATAGAACGGCTTATTCTGGCGCCGATTTAGATAACTAGTCAGTATGGTATATTGAAATTTATATATTTAATATGGGTCGTCCCTAAAATCAGCCGATTCTAATAGAAGAATCGGCCGATTTTAGGGCCGATGAGTCGGCCACTCGGGTCAAAGTTGCCTAGTGGGTATGGGGCTTAAGGTCCCATAAACTAGGATATAGTGGATATGTTTTAGCGCTGTTAATTAAATATCTAAAACTAAATGAACATTGAAACAGTAAAATGTAGTATGAAACGACGAAGCGCTACAATGCTGCATAAATCGTTGGGGGTAAAAGAATGAAGCAAAACAAACTGCAATCACATTTGGCCTTTCATTTGTTTACTTGAATTAATTTCGTACATAATCTGGTAAAGTGTACATCCATAAAGAGGTAAAACTCGATGTAAAATCATAAATTATTCACCGGGGAATGGAAAACTCACATCAAAGTATTGATAATAAGATAATCGGCAACACATTCCCTGCAACTGTAAAAGAGGTTGGTATTTCCTGCCACTCGGTTATTGATGGTGAAAACACTCAAGTCGCTCATTCTAAATGTAGTTCACCTGCCACATCGTTCTGTAAAAGGGTCGCTTTTAAGATTGGCTTTACTGGGAGGCAAATCCAGATCTCTCCAGTTAATTGAAAATCAGTTGGTAATTACTTACTAATATTCTAGGGGAGTTCTTACTTCTTTAGGAGTTATACTATTAATTTCAAGATGGCCGAACTATTATTGATCCTTCAAATCTGCATTCTTTTTTATCCTCGACGTTTTTAGATCAAAATTGATTATCTGCGTCTGAATCAAACTGAAATACGATAGATTTTACTCTAGTTACAGAATTTGAAGAAACGTCCCTCAATGTCAAAATCTCAACCAAGGAACCGCAAATTCAACGTGAACGTAACATCGTTCACACACAAACACACTCGTGTCACTAGCGAATTGGCTTGGGATGAATCCTGATGACTTGAGACAGTTCAGCCATTTGCGTCTTTTAAATAAGCTCCCTGCATTGGGGTTTGTGTATATCTAAACGAAAATACAAAATAAGATGCGTCTACCCGTAAACCTATTTGACTGTTATTGCCAATAGATTATATTCTGGGAAATCAGTCTTATACTGCCACTCCTAAAACAGGGTGCCCATACCCTTTACAAATTCTCATTTAGAGTTCATATTCTGAAACCAATCATGTTGGAACGCTTGTTCTTCTCTAAAAGCGTTTTAAAATTCTCCAGACCTCTTTGTAAATCTCATAACTTTCAATGCCATAGAAATAAGGAAACTAATATTCTAAGACTTGTGTGGGCACCCATGGATTTCAGACGAGTAACTAAAACTTCAACATCAATATGGTAGATAATATTTGGCCAAATAAATTAAACATACAGCTTCTATCAAAATTTAAGCAAATAAAATAATAAAAACTAAGGTATCAACATGGTTCTCTGGTGAGATGGAAGGGTGCAGTCATCTATTAATATTTACAATAAAACTACATATTTTACAAGTTTGGGGTTAGTGCGAGCATAACATTTGCTGTACATTAGACGTCCGATCGGCCACTTACAGTTATCGTATTAGATGGAATAACAGCTACAAATATTTAGGGGTGAGGCAGTAAGCTTCTCTTTCTACCTTTGGTGATGGATCATTACAAAGAAAGTTCAGCATAAATGACCAATTCACATCACTACTATCACGTTTCTTATCAGCAAAACGTAAATACTGGCCATGCTATCACGAGGTTGTGTGATCTATTCATATTACACCAAATATGAAATCTAGTATTTGTTTTTTTGTAAACATATCTATAAGGTTAACCTTTAACTTCTGTTTCAGAATTTAACACAACAATGATTAAATATCAATTCCTTAAACATATTGATACCTATATTATATCTACATGTCCCACGTGTACTGCCTAACAGTCAAATGATATATGACAGGGTTCTGAGTCTGAATTTATCGAGAAAATCAGAAGATTAAGGTGGTTCAAAGTGACTACAGAAGTAATGCTTAGATTACATGAAGTTCAGTTTAAATTCGTGTTTGAAATATGAGGAATATGGAGTTTGGTGTGTGGATGTTGTCAAAGGTTGATGTGTAGATAACTCGGCCTTGTTGGACGCCTGTCTTAGTACCATAGGGACGGGCCCACCTCACTGCTCGGACTGACCACCACACGGCCGGGGGCGCTGTACTCACACCAAGGTTAATGACTAGAGCCGAATACAGCCACTCTCCCTGCACTACTGCAGTTCACTTATAAATACATAACAAAGATAACAAAGAGATGCCCTTCATAAACAACGCGCACGTATATATACACATTACATACGCACACTTATACAGCATAAATATGCCACGGTTATTATTAACAAGGTCGTCTTTCACAACGATGATTTTTTTTCTGATGTCCACTGGCCAATGTGGTGAGGGGGTCAAAGCCAGTGGCGGCATCGGCTGCTGAACACATGCTGGAGAAAGCGTCAAGAAAAAAGTCGTTCATGCCGCGTCTCACAAGGGGGCGCTGGGGGTGGGGGAGGGACCACATGCTGCACAGTGATCACCTTTCGGAGGACTTGAGGTCTTTGCGTGGCATGTTCTCAAAGAGTGCGGCCCGGTTCTGGTTCTCGCCCTTCTTCACCCAGTGGCCGTAGATGCGGAAGGCGCCTCCATCGATGACCTTGCGGAAGAGGCGGATGCCGTAGGGGTCGCGGCGCACGTCGTCGAGCGACATCGGGGGCGGGTTCAGATGGAGCGTCTTGATCCGCTGCAGGGCCAGCACGGTGATGGCAGCAGCCTGGGGGGAGGAGGAGAACCATAAGACTCACGAATCACATAAACATATACGGACAAAGAGTAATCTACTATTTGGCAACAAGGCTCAGCATAAAGTTAAGAGTAAAGTTTTGGCTTTCCAACAGAAAAAAATCAATTGCCTAATACATATTATAAAGCTAATGTTAGCTTCTCCGCGTCAGTTTTTCCTGCGACGGGCAATAATTAATGTTGAGCTCTGCCGACTAAACTTATACTATTAGTAAAGACTTGGCAGAATCTAAACCAGGGCCCAACCCAGCCCCAAAATCTGAGAATTCCAAAAAAAAAAGTGGGCTAGAAGAAAAACTGAGGGGTTGCTGAAAAATTTCAGGCTGCTGCAGGTAAATCTGAAGGACCTCAAAGTAAATCTGAGGGGAGTTCTGCCCAAATTTGCTAGATTTAAGTTCGGGTGGCCTTGATATTTTTTTTTGGGATTCCATCACCTTCTGATACTCCTTGATTGAAGCACTACCAACTTTAGTATGGGGAAATGTAAAATGAGCTTAAGAAATATATATATATATAATATTAGTAGGTACTGTCTTTTTGTCGATGGAATCAGACTGGCTTTGGGAGGATGTCATATTTTCATTGGATGGTTGCTAACTAGGTATCTCTGGGTTATATGTTTAAATCATTGTCAATAAAACTAACGGTATGAACTATGAGAAGCAGAAACCAACCTTGAACATCCTCCGTGGGAAGAATTCTTTCTTTTCCTCTCTCTGAAAAGAACCGGGAAATGAAGGAAGGACGCTCACTGGCGACACCTAGTGGGGGAGAAAAGAAACAGAACATGCAAACAAAAACATGCAAAACAAGCAAACAGTGGGTAAGCGAAATCATAGTCAACAGAATTTGGCATAAAATTGATCTTGTAAAACATAAATGCCGCATGGAACTCCATAAGGAACATGAGAATATAAATGGCCTTGCATAAGTGCAAAATTGTAGCAGTAACAAAGGCAAATCGGGGATGAATAGATAATATGTAGAAATGAAGATAAAGATTGGATAATACAGTTTTATAATTATAGCATGCTCAACTGCAGTCACATTCTAGTGAAGAACACTTAAGGAGGTAAAAGAAAAATATATATGGAATACGATAGAAATTCAGCATTGAAGAAAACATAAAACACAGAATTAGACTGAAAACACTGACACAGCCATTAATGTATTTAGCATCAAAGAAAGTAAGACATTCACAAAAAACAACAAGAAAGAAGAATAGGGGTTCCTTACACCAAAGGAGAAATGCATAGAAATGTGTGTTCATTCGTCTAAAACAAACGTTTATCTTAACTCTAAAATAACTAATTGGAATATGTTTTGCTACATAATGAGTCATAAGGTTATGTCATTTCATTCAAATGACTGCCCCCCCCCCCCACTCCCCGATAATGCTAGGTCATTATCTCTAGATTTGTAGGTATATATATATGAAATAAATGAAATTCTGATATTCTAGCACCATTACGTTTGACCACTTCCACACATGAATGTACTATAAATGTGCACAAACAAGACGACCTGCCCGAGTTACAAAGGGTCTCACCTCCTCTCGTTTGAAGAAGGGGTGGTCGAGGGCCTGTTTGATGGTGAACCGCTGACTGGGCTCCACCACCAGCAGGTTAGAGATCTGAAACACACAAAAACACGGCCGTTAAAATGGGAGGAATAGGTTTATATAATTATTTGACATTTGGTTTTACGAACTGTTTTACTTACTTCAGGGATGTAAGTTGGAGATATTGAAAAAGTCGGATATAGCAGTAAGAAAATCTGATTGTATCCTTAAATGTTGTGAAATGTGTTCTGAACAACACATTTTGAAACTGATAATTTTTTGGGGTACTTGAGAGAGAGAAAATATCGGAAATCTGACATAAATCGGAAAACTTACATTTCTGTTACTTCAATGGGAAATACATATATATAAGAAGGGTAAATGTTATAAAATTATGATAACTGGGAATGTTGCTGAGAAGTCTGTACTGTGTACGCAAACGGTTTCAGTCCTTAAATAGTCTTAAATTGGCAGTACAAAAGGGCAGCTAAAGGAGTTAAAAATGTTCAAAAGGAGTTGACTTTTACTGAAACATATGTTGTGTGATTTTTAGGTAAAGAGAAGACAATACTTCCAGCAACGAAAGGTCACTAAGAGTGGGTTGCAACCTAACTGCTGACCTAATTTGGGTATCATCCTTAGCCTAATCACGAGTCGCTACCTAATTAAACCTCGAGTGACGTCGTCAGCGACAAGCTACGCTGCGAGCGGCACGCTCTTCACCTGTTTTTAACTCCAGGTCCATTTTAGTTTTAGATCCATTTTTAAGTCAGCTGCGCGTTAACAGGATGTTTCTATTCAACGTGGGCGTTCACAATAAGGAAACATTAATATTTTGGGGTTTCTTTATGGCTGACCAGTTCTAAATATAGTACCTAGGCGGTTTATGATAAATGCGAGTTCTTTTTTTGGTCGTTGGAAAAGTCAAAACTACCTAACCAGCAATTTGTTATCTTATTCTTTACACCGCCATGTGGTATATATTTGTTTTTATATCAAGGAACTGAAAAATTCCGAAAGCAACGGAAAGAAATTAACTAAATTTATGACTTAGAATATTAAAAATCCTTACAACATATTTTATGCGATTAATGACCCGAATTATTTTCATTGAAAAAAAGCTAGATTCACAAAGGTGTAATACACAACGATGACATCTATTAATTAAAACATTGTCAGATAATTAAAAACCTATCATAAAAGTTTGACAAAGCCCCAAATAAAAAAAACATCTGACATTCTACGTCGAGTTGGCCGGGGTTAGGAGCAGCTCGTGCTGCGGAGTGGCCCGGGCCGAGCTACTCACCAGATCTTTGGGCGGGTCGCTGATGTCGTTCCACTCGGGGCTGCTGAAGGAGTAGCGGCCCTCCATGATGGCCCGTAACATGTACATCTGTTTGCGGTGCCAGAAGGGCGGGCACCCCACCAGTCTATGGGAGAGAACAGAAAAAGGGCATTAGTTATAGGGCAACAGGAGGTATAAAGGGTCATAAATAAAGAGAGTTTGGTCGTTAAAGTCTGTTTTCTATACAATTGGCTGGAAGATGTAGTAGGTCATTTACCAAAATGTCGTTTTATAATAATGGAATAAAGAAATGTACAAGCATAGCTCAAAGACCGAAGTAAGTGTGGACCACGTGTACTTTAAATGGTCACATGATCAAATTGGTTTCGTATGGGGGAATCACGTGAAACTTTTTTATTTCTATGGACTATTGGTTCATGTGTAGTGTGTAGAATTTTTTTTAATCCACTTTACGTTCCTATCCAAAAAAGACACACCCACTGCTCCAGACCAATTGACCTTTAGGCTAGACCACATTTAAGACAAACCGATCACGTCAAGAACCCAAAGATCCTGGTTAAAGATCACCACCAGAACACACCGCTGGGTACAAAAGGGGGAAGTACAAAGTCAAAGGTATGCGCTGATAGACACCCAGTTCCTCCTACAGAAAGAAGAACACCTTATCTATTGTCCAATTGGACAATATCTCATCTGATCTCGTTTAACCTGCTGACGTTACAGCCAATATACTGCTTTAAACAATGGGAGTCCGTGGGGAAATGGCACTTGATAACATTCATATCCAATGACTTCGTTTCCAACCGATACTTCCTACTTATGTTTTTTTAGTTGTAGAAGTGGAGTTGAATTCCTTCGATATCAGACTCCACCTGATAAGGTGAGTACAACTAGCTGTATGTGTATCCCCTACTATACAGGAACATGCAGATTACGGTAAGAAGTTCGAACATGAACAGGATCTGTCTACAAACTAACTATATCTATTAATAGGGATTTGAAAAGCTGCCTACAATTCTGATCACATTAGTGCACATTGATGTGATCAGGGATCAATACGTATACTAAGTAACGCTGAAATAATCTGGCGTATTCACGATTTATTACATCAACTCGGTAAAGTGAGAGGTAACTATAGCTTCTCAAGCCGGAAGATGTATTCTTAAGAGTTCATATTCCAGGGGACCTTTTCTCTCCAGTATCTGAATCCAATGAACTGTCCACTTACTGACGGAGAAATGTGTGAGGTTACATACTAAGAGGTATATAATCCAGTTAAGAATGAGTAGAAGTACACTGCATCTGTACATTTGTATGGCAAACATTGTTGCATGATATTTACTATCCATTTCGTGAAGCAACATTAAAAAAACATTAATATTGGTTATATCCATATCACCATTACCTCGTGTCTTCTTGGTCGTCCTCACTGTTATGTTCGGGGAAGGAGAGGGAGGTTTCGGTGAAGGTTTCCGTCCAGGTCAGGGACTGGGTCACTGTGGAGCCCACCTCCATTACTTCTGTACAGCTTTCAAGGGTAAGATTCAAGAGAAAGTCAAATACTCCGTAGACTCTGAAGGCTGGGCGGTATTCAAAGAGCAGGCACTAGTTCACGACTGAGTCTCCTATAGTGTGTGCCCAGGTTATATATTACCTGGTCAGTGGTTGTCCTCCAGTGAATGTTCAAAGTGTGTCTCGGGTTGTTTGTCTGATGGGTCCTGAGTGGTGACACTGACAGGTATAACGTTTATCGCGCGGGTTTGGCGCCCTAACCACGGCGTCACGCAACTCACGGGGCGTCACACAAAGGGGTGTGGGGTATAACCACCGCCGTATAACCTCCTACTCACAATAGTCACAGTCCCTTTGTTTGGGACCGTTGGACACCAAACCACTCAGCTCCCAGCATAGCTGTGTACTAGTAAACAACACTGGCCGGGCTCACTATACAACAGTCCCAGGTCCCGCCCACCCACTGTGTGTGGCTCTCACTGCCTCAGTCACTCCCCTGCCTTTAACCAATCAGTGTAGGCCCCTCACGGCCTTACTCAGGTCAGCCTGGTCTCCCCGACTTGGCCACGCGCCACCAGCTTTAGAACAGCCCGCCCACACGGCTACTGGCATACTGTACTAAAGAGCTCCTTTCCGCACCATCGGCCTTACCGTGAAATGATTTCGTAGCAATCAGAAGCTTCGGGTAGTGTGGGCTACTGGAGGTACGGGACGTCATGTGACGTCACCCGACGTCCGTGCAGCCACTCTCCATCTCAACGCCGCTTTAATTGCCTCTGAAAAAATGCACGCCGTCTGTGCTTGGAGAGCCAAGTTTAGACAATGAAGGCTAAATTGAGGAGTACAAAGAAACCGGCGTCGCTAATAGGGGATGAGTGTTTGTTGTGATTTCTGCTCTGTTTTTATGTTAATCCGCGACGGTTTGAAACAGATTAAGCTCCAGCTGGCTTCCGTTGTATTGGCCGGTTTCCTGCCTGTAAAGGCCTTATGATCCCTTAAGGCCCACTGATCTAATTGAACATGGTGTTCTGTCTACATCCACAACAAACAATGGTAGCTAACAAGACTAAAAAGAACAAAAGTTCATCATCCCACTACATGGACATAGAAATAAGCCCATGTGCAGTAAACTGTCTTTTTTATCTCAAGTCTCATTATTCACAATTATACAAAAAAAACGCAATTTGACAACACATGCTTTGTTAACAAGTCCTTGACAATAGAGTAGACAGATGAGGCGAATCTCCATTGTTTGGGGCTGATTAATGTCTGACATGGTTCCTGACAGATGTTGAGGTCATCTCCAACTGAAGAACTACGTTTCTCTATCTCCACGGTCAGACAAAACAGGAACCAGAATCTGTTGATTACAACCACATGGGGAAAGTTACATACTGATAAATCCACAAGTGACATCAGCCAACTTATCCACGTGGTTAAATAAGCACGAGGTCCTGCGTTGTTCATAGCTCCAGGGACATTAAGGGAAATCCCAAACCACTTTGTGGTTTTGGAGTGCATACAACATTTATCACTGATGTGGAGATAGTGATTTACCATGGATATCCATGTGTGGCAGGCACTGATATGGTTAGGTGTAAGTATTCAGATTTCGGTTAGAGCTGATCCCTACAATTAATATTCTTATCATCATAGGTTAATGCTTCCTCTAATCTCTTTAATTTCTCTTAAACTGTTTACATTTGGCTACATGATTACTTCACTTCCCCACGATTATCGGGTAATGGCCTATTATCTCTCTCACTCAGGTCGTCAGGTTAATGGCTTACTTCATTCGGGCCACTCACCGCAAGTGTATTGTCTTATACTTATATACTGCGGGGATACCATATCTGAATCTGAATCTGAATCATGACGGAGCTATCCACCTATGGCCTTTGTCTATTGTATGATGGTCTGAATTCTTCTACTTCCTTAATACCTAGCTGCCCTTGGTTACGTTCTGAATCCCATTAGAGTTCCAAAATTTGTTCCATTTTCCGGCTAATGTTGCCATTTCCAAAGATTTTTTCGGGAACGTTGGTCCTCTAAGAAGATTGTATTGACTATGATGTATTGAGTACGTTATCATTCCTTTAACCTCGCCCATCAAATAATGTCAAGTATCCAGTATTTAGAGGATACTTTATCCCAGTTTTCGGCGTCACTTACCCAGGTCGTGGCCTTCACTACTCAGCTGTCCGTCGCCACCTCCCACCTGCCACTGTGACCACCTGTTTACTGCTACCAGCCTGCCCTGGGAGGTAAACCCCTTAACGTAGAGCACGGGGAAAGCTCCCTACGGGGAACCCGGGCTGGGCACCTGGCCAATAAAATATGTCTTAGGCCTTAACAAAAAAGTTTTGTTCAGGTAAGCCGACCTACTCTCAAAAAAAATTCGGATTTTGTTTTCAAAAAAAAAATCAAAATCAAAAAGAATTGACCAGAAAAGCATGGGCCAACATATAGAGGCTCAGGGCATGCGTTTTAGATGCAAGGAAAGGTTTTAGAGGTTATTAAAGGTTTTTTTCAACACTAACTGAGTCTATTGGCAAAAAGAAAAAAATCGAACACCACTATTTTTTGTTGTTGCCTTATTCAGATACCATAAACTGGGTATATGACTCGTAACGAACCAGATAGTTTCAAAATTCTATATATCCTATCTGCTTGAATTGATGTTGTATTTCCCTTTGTCTAACTACAGTGCAACCACCTGGCCTATTGATCCCAGAGGCGGTACTTACGGGGCTAAGTGGGAAGGACTTAGTCCGGGTACACAGGTACACACGTGAACCAAGAGAGAGACCCAGTACTCCAGGTATATAGATACACACGTGTTCAGTGAAGGGTTTGTAAGACGGCACACGGCACAAAACAACGGCCTGGTCTGGGCCTGATCCTGGTCAAAGTGTTTAGACCGCGACCAGCACTAAGGGTACAAGTTAAACTGGAGGTAACGTGATCGAGAGGCGAAGGGACAATTATGTGCTTGACCAGTCCTCAATTTGTTCCCCCAATATAATAGTATATCAACATAAATACATATACTTACAACGTGTAGAGAATGACACCGATCGCCCACCTAGATGAAAAACGAAGAAATTATATATATTATCAATATCAAACACTATATTCACAGTATGGGACCTTCTGATTGATATTACTTAAGTTAAATATAGTATCTGTACCGGTTTTCCTAATTATTTTGTTGGTTAACTACCTTAACCTTTCTGTAAGCTGATTAACATTACACTTGATCTTTTTATAGTGTGGTTGAGTGACTAATTACGTAAGTAATTCAGTAATTTAATCAGTTCGTACAAGATGTTCATCTATAACTAGGCTTATTGGGTTATATCATGAAAACAACCATGTTTGGTGAACTAGAATATCCAGAAAAATATAGATAGCAATGGGCCACTGACAACCCTGCTTTAGAAAATAATCTTGCTAATCATGTTAGTATTAACAGTGAAGTTATTAATCCTTTACAATTATATGTCCTGCTAAAAAAAATTCCAAGTATTGTTTTTTTTTCAGTGTTTGTGTATTAGATCTTAACGGAATACTACTTACATGTCTACGGGCTTGCCGTAGCCGGGCGCGTCGTCGTACATGGACACCTTGAGGACCTCGGGGGCCAGGTACCCGGGGGTGCCGCACAGGTCTGCAACAGGTACACAGAGTTAGACCTCTCAGCACACAGACATGGTGACATCATGTTATGGGTAACGGGACATTTTACTATTATTCAGAGCGCTTACTGCATTGATATTAACTTTGATATTTAGATATCTAACATGTTTTGAAAACTGGATTCCTTTCTTTGTAAAACGTATATAAATATCATTTGCACTTTTTGTAACCACGACTTGATGGACCCTGACAACTGCAGGCAGATCAGTTGTGTTAAAATATACCTAGCTTACCCTAGAAGTTCATAAAAAGTATACAACTGGAGTATAAAATGTCACAGTAATGCTCACCGGTCAGTTCGTCGTCTGACTTGATTACTGTAGCAAAGCCGAAGTCCGACAGCTTCACCCCGAAGTTGTCATCTAACAATATGTTCTCGGGCTGAAAGGAGAACACCAAATATTGAGACGGTGACACGAATATCGGACAAATATCTATCTCCATGAGGAGATTCCTGACCTCTGTTTAAACTGGTAATCAGAGAGCAAATTATTTGCCAACTTATTCTTTCTCGAATCCATTTCAGAATATGTAATTATAAGCATGCGATAAACATCAAAGAAGATGATATGATACTTCGTTAATAGATAACATGTAATGTCCTCGTCTCTGAACAAAGGTATTGTCGGTGTGAGATAAGCCCTCGCTGATACAAGCTGCGGACACATTCCGACAAAACATGTTGATAATGTCGGCCGTATTACGTACCTTGAGGTCCCGGTGGACGACGTTCCGGTCGTGGCAGTACTCGACGGCCTCCAACAACTGGCGCATCACCATCCTGAGGGGGCAACGGGAGGGTAATGTAGGCAGGGATATGGGTTAAAGGTGAAACGCAAAGGAGAAAATAAAAATCCCAATTGTTGTACAAAGCTCTTAATTGATGTATATTTTAAGCAGAATTAGACTCAAATTAGCATACATGGATAATATAGTAAGATAAATAAGCTTTTGTTTGGAGGTGAATACACTCTCACAGCTTATCTCACAGGGCTGTGACATCATCTAGGCTGTCAGTCACAGGGGTCTGTGTGTGCAGTCACCCATTACACTAGCCTTATCAGCTTGCCCTAGAGGTGTGAAAGAGCCTAGATGACGTCACCTGCACTCAGTAGAAGCCACTATAGAGCTTAATTTGTAAATATCAATATCTCCTATATTAATGATATAATAAAAGTGATTTTTGCAGATATATTTAGAGAAATACATATTCATTATAATATGCAAATTTAAATTGCCCTTGCGGTTCTCCTTTAAGCCAATCATAAAATACTGATTTTGTATAATAAAAAAAAAATTGATTCAATACTGTGATTAAAAATATGATTTTATCATTAAACTGATACTTAGTGCTTTCTGGACTGAGTGAAGAAAGGATAAACGAATGAAAAGTAACATTACCGAGTAGTGGGTATGGAATATGCGCAGACATAGTACTGTTTATTAAGGCTAAGGGAATCTGTGGGTTCCCGACAGCCAGCTATGATTGTGGTTCTATTCTAACTTAGTTTTATCTTGACCAGTCCTTACTGGAACTATCATGGGATCTCATTTTCTTAGAACAAAAAAGCATGATAGTGGGGAAAGTACAGTGCTAGAGTAAATATTATGACAAGGCACACAATGACATTTATGATGGTCTCTTATTATCAAAATGATGTTAGAAATTTTCTTGCCCCCCCCCCCCCCCCCCAACACACACACACCTATAAGTAGATCGTAATTCCCGTTTCCACACTGGATTACAAACAAGAGATTCCGGCGGAATCTGGTGTCTATCTCACAGATTCAGTAACACCATGCATCAAGCCTGTTAAGTGTTTGGAAGTAGATCATTTCCATGTCTTACAGCATATCAATAATTTGTCCCTCGATTCATATCATTCCAATGACCTAGGCGGGTTGAGATAATACAGGTTGCTCAGTGCTTACCTTGTGCGTTTTTCTGACAGCGTCACCACCTCCGTCAGGTAATCAAACAGTTCACCTTTACAACATCTGGAAGACAAAACAGAAAACTGTCAAAACCAGTTCTAGACTACAATTTTCTGTCGTGGCACCATTGTAAAACATCTGTAATAAAATTGATCGGGAGGCGTGGAGAACTATATGTGTTCGCAGCAACCATGTGAATGAACTGATCAGAGATGATTGTTCTCTAGATACTCAAACCATGGCAGCCTTAGTAACATGTTAAAGGTGGAATCATGCCATGGCAACATGTTATGTTTCCAACCACTATGGGCCTGGGCTGTCATCAATGGTTGTGAAATATGTCATAGAACTATGCATGAACATGTAAATCACATTGACTGTCTCTTTGATAGTTTTGATATTATTATATTTTGTTTTCACTATCAATCCAAATTGTACAGTCGTAATTATTCCTTTGCATACCACGGTCTACGAGGTCACACGCTACACGGATAGTCACAAGTTCTAACTTTTGCAGTCCCCAGTTTCCTGTTTCACATCTTATCTGTCATCCTTGCACATAGGTATCATAGGCCCTGTTCATGTCCAGTCATTATAATCAAGGATCCTTTACCCTGTCTTTTGTTTCTGTTCATGTTCCTTCAGGATCACTTCGGGTAGGCACTGGTCAGACGACAGACACAGTGATCTCTGCCGTCTCCGCGACTGTCTCCAGCCTCTGGAGGATTTGTTGACCATCTCTGTCCTGTTACTCCAGGGTGTATTATAACCTTCTCAATGTTTGGGTCTCAGACAAGAAAACCCTAAACTACATGTATTCTATTTTAGAATCCCCGTCGTCTTACGGTACTTTTCCGCTCGGCACCCAAAGCTAAGTCCGAGTCTAGACTGGAGTATACTCAGTGGTCGGTCCTTGAGGCCGAGACCCCCCGACGGGCCCCCCGGATTACCTGACCGCTGACCACTGGTCACTGTCAAGGGCACGTCACGTGGTGAGTAGTATTGAGTAGCAGTACTCAGTACATACCACAAACCCCCTCCCTGAGGTGGACCCATAACACACAGGGGGTTTAGTTCTATAAATAGGACTCAATGTGCAGGTACCGGTAGTTTTCCATGAATCTCCTACTTGTTTTATGGTGCTTAAAAGGTATAATGTATCTTTGTCTCTGAGGTACCACATTGGCCCACATTCCGTTTTTTTATGAATGAAGTCCGTAGTTTTGTGCAAAGATGCATATCTAGAGTAGTGTCAATGAAGTTCAACATTCTAAGGTAAATAGACCCAAACGTTTTCTCTATTGATCTATTCAAAGAGCATTTATCAAAAGTTTGAATCTTATAAATACGGATACTAGCACTTATACTAAGTTCAGGAAAACCTTCCTTAAGATTTCCTTCAAACACTACACCCACCACTGATGGTATTTATTGGAGTATTTTACGGTAAATAGATTGAGAGGAACTAACTATTGATGTTATGTGTTACGCAAGTTACATTTACGTAAAGCCAATATCCCTGACATTGGCGTACTCGTAACGTACGAGGGGCTCCAGTGGGGGTTATTAAAAGTATATTAGAAACATACACATACACATACATTTATGTACATGTAACTCTCTACACACTAAGATGTTCTAAGTTGTCTTGACTGTCTTACTGGTTACTGATTGTCTTTAAAGGCCAGTATAATTATTTAAATTCAATAGCACTGAATAAACATTAATTTCTATAAATGTGCGTTCTGTTTCTTGAAGCTTTAGCTTTATGTACCTGTTTTAAGGTAGACATAAATATGAAATCTTATGTCACAGTCGACAAAGGTCCGGCCAAGTTCTTAAGCCCTACTTTATTCCTGGACTACAGTCCAGTGTATAAGGGTGCCACTGTTTACTGACAACATGAAAATAATAACAAATACTTTTACTATTCATCTGTGCCGGTGTACCTCCCTCGTAAAATTGAAAGTAAGAGGTACTTATTTAATTTAAAGAACATTTTTTCTACTGACGTTTGGTTTTAAAGATGTCTGACAAACATGACCGTAAATTAGGGTCAATAAAACAATCGGGATCACATAAACAAAATCTAGATTCAGAATCTATATTCTGCACATTTCATCTGATCATATACGTATCCAAGCTATTACTTTAGGTGTTGAGATAGAGCCTATTTTTAATATCCGACAAAAATATAAAAATTGCATCTCTGGACGAATATGGATCGCACTTAGTTGAACGATATGAAATATTTTTGCATTACAGATGAATATTGTGAACTGTCGATATAAACTTGCATATATTTTAAGAAACTGTGAAATGCAGCCGTCTTGTAAGGCGCGGAGTTGCGATCCCTCCCCCTTTTCACACTGCGTTTCAGAAAATCCATAACATTATCCTGGGCTTGTTAACTTTTATCTGGGCTAGTACTTTTTTAGAGCAACTAGCCCGATGGACTACTGTATACAAGTTAAGGAAAACCCCTGAACTACTTAATGAAAGCCAAATGAAGAGCAGTAAACGCCCTGTTATCAGCTCTAATGCTAACACCTGACTGCGCCTAAACACACGTAGGCTGCATTTTGTGCTCTGCTTCCAGCCACACTTGAGTAGATATAACGTGTGCTGCTCTACCTCTGACCTTATTTACAGCATAACCTGCAAGAGGTGCAGCATATAGTACATGTATGTCGGCCAAACACAGTGTGAATTGAAAGTGCACTTCTCAGCATATGATCTTAAGTACATGAAAGTGACATCGCTAGACGTTTAAATTCCCATCACCACAATCATGGGTCTTGATGATGTCATGATACAGGTAATTAATTTTGTCTAAGCAGCACCAGATTCTGTTAAAGCAAAGTATATTAGAGCCCTTTTAATTTCACAGTTCAATTGGTTACAGCAACTACATACCAATGCCATATTGTAATAAACCTCTTACGATCTTTCACTGACGACAAAATTCTGAACTAAGTCCCGAACAATGCACATTTCTTTACGTCTCGCATATTTGTAAACTTTGGGTGCTACCATTGAGAAAATGACGAGAAGATGTACCTGTAGGACGGTATGTGCGTTCTTCCATAGGGAAGTATATCCAGCGCCGTTATGTCCGGGTTGTAGGTGAACGGCTGGGTCTGGGAGAACCCACGCAATACGACGCACGCCATGGTCACCGAGTCTATCACAGATCTCTTTTCGGCTATCCAAGATATATAGATCTCCAGTTCTTTCAAGATGGACAATATCCGATGCCTCAGGAGGAGTGGTGTCTTTTAAAGACGTGATCCTACATTTGAGATTG